>CM072549.1:10383585-11583585 GCA_036898215.1 Platycarya strobilacea | reverse complement strand
ATCAATAAAAATAATGAGGTGTGATCACTTTAGAATGTGACTTGAGAGAATGAATTAATTAGCATTTGCAGTGATGGAGCAGGACTTTATTTTAGCGGGGGTCAAGCTAAACTAATATATACAAAATACTTTTTACTCTATTTCTATATATATATATATATATGTGTGTGTGTGTGTATGTATATATATATTTTGCAATATAGAATAATTTAATAATAAGATCTAAAATAAAAATAAAATACGTTTAATACAATCTGTATATTAAAAAAATATATGATATATCAAAAACAATATATTAAAATAATATAAAGACGCTCATATAAATATATTAAACAAAAGAAACGTATAACGTCTAAAATTAAAACTTGCACTCTTTTAAAGAAATAAAATTGTCAAGTATTGAATCTAAATCAAAACTCTTAACTATTTCTCTTTCAACATAGACAACTAAATTATTTGTTAAAAATTCATCTTCAATTTTGTTGCGAAACCTTATTTTAACAATATTCATAACTGAAAATGCCCGTTTACAGGTTGTTGTAGACACTAGAAGAGTTAAAATAAGACGAATCAATATATCAATAAGATAGTATGTCTTTAATTTTTCTGTCTCTACCAATCTTCCACATAAATTTGCAATGGATCCCAAATTTTGAAATTTCAAATTAGTAAGCACATCAATTTCAAAATGCTTCAATGGAAACTTTAAATTGATTTCCTCATTTTCAAAAAAATCAAGAGGATAATACTCTTCCGCAAGAAGACATATATAATCAATATTAAAAGATTTATAAGTATCATTTGGATCCAAAGTTGAGTTAAGAGTTAAAAGCTTTGTCGTTCCTTCAGCAAACATGTTGTCAAGCTCTTACATTTGAAAATCTATAGTAACATTAAATATTTTAAAATAATAATGATGTTCTATTGTAATGTGATCTCGTTGATGACGACCATGGCATTGTACATAACGAGAGCTCAATTTTGGAATGTTAATATCAAATTTCTTAGAGAAAGATTCAACATTCTCAAGCAGATTTTCCCAGCCTTCAATTTTCAACTTTTGAATGAGTCCTTTTGTAATAGACACCATATTCATGGCATTCAAAATATTTTGAGATTTTTGCTACAAAACATGATTAAGAATATCAGTAATACCTATAATTTCCTTTGTTAAATTTAAAATAAATATAAATTGAAAGGATGTAATCATGTTATAAACAGCATTCGCATCCACGCGTTGAGAGTAAGTGGATCATTTTTTTATTATGGTTTCAAGCACCAAGCAAGTGGTTTCAAACATTCGTAGTAGACTGCAAATAGAATTAAAATGAGAACCCCAACGAGAATCACCAGCTCATTTGATAATGCCAATTTGGTTAGCTTATTTTCCATTTTCAAATTCATCAATATCTATCATATATGCAATATGTGTTACTTGAGAAACTTGTAGTTCATCATAACATTTACATGAAGTGCCCACCACATTGATAATGAAATTTAAGTTTGAGAAAAATTCATAAACAAAAACCACCGCTCTAGCTGTAACAATTAATGTTAACTGTAATCGGTGAGCAAAGCAATGAACATAGTTTGCATATGGGCGACCTTTAAGAAATAATGCTTGAAATCATTTCCATTCACCACGTATATTACTAGCACCATCATATCCTTACCCACAAATATTTTGAATATCAAGACAATGATGAGAAAGAACTGCACATATTTCATTCTTTAGAGTCAATGCCGATTCCATTCACCACGTATATTACTAGCACCATCATATCTTTACCCACGAATATTTTGAATATCAAGACAATAATGAGAAAGAACTGCACATATTTCATTTTTTAGAGTCAATGCTGATGTATCTTTAACATGTACAAAATCAAAAAATCTTTCTTGTATAAAACCATCATTATCAACAAATCTTAAAATTATAGCCATTTACTCCCTTTTAGACTAATCTCGTGTCTCATCAACAATAATGTAAAATTGAGAATTTTCATCATCTTCACGAATTTTATTTTTCACTTTCTTTGCAAGAACTTCCAAATTTTCGTTTTAAATTTGGGATGAAGTATACTTTGAGAATTTAGAAGCATTTTCTAAAACAAGTTTTCTAACCTTGTCATTATACAAAGTCAAAAGTTTAAGCATCTCAAGAAAATTATCTCGATTTTTTGACTCAGGGTTCTCATCATGATCTATAAAGGCACATCCTTGAAATGTAAGTCATCGAACAACATCAATAGATGTTTTTACTCGGAGTCGATTGTTGAGAATTTGTTGGAGTTTTGTGCATTAATTACTTTATCAATATGCTGTGATTGCTTTAATAAATACTCACAAGATTTCACAGCATTATTATGACAAAAGCAAAGATCCTTCCCAATATGATTCAAAAATGCACATCGTTCGCATCATTAATCTTCTTCCAATTTTTAAATTCTAGGACAGTAAATACATCACACCCAGAATGTTGAGATGCTTTCATTGTAAAAAGATAATAAGGTAGACAATATACAGCATCTTTTAATGGAGAACACTCTAGGCAAAATTCAAATTGTACAAACCATGAAACTTGAAAAAGGCGGGAATGCTTTTCAGAACCAGAAAATGGATATTTTGAGAGACATATTTGATATGGACCCATTTTTAAATAAGTTTTTATCATTTCATCACGTTGATTGGCTGTATAGTCCCACATAGGAAGACGTAATCTTAGATCTCGTTGTAGAGAAGATATATCAATATCTTTGGAATCAAGTGCTGGCAATCTAAAATGAATTTCTTCAAATTTCAATATTGGAGCATTAAGATCAACATTTTCTTCAAGTTCAATCCTTGAAATTTTAGAAGAATGTTTTGGTAGATCAACTGCTTTTCCTTTTAAGAATGAGTCTATAATTTTTAATTAAGACATCATTCATGAACCTAAATTTAAAATGAAATTGAAACATATAAAATAAAATTAGATAAACTTCATCTATTATTTTGATAATAAAGTGTCAAAAACAAAAGTCAAACAATTTAAAACTAAAATCAAATAATTTATTTATATTTTCATGCTAGATTATAATACTTCTTATAATCTCGACTAGATATGATAGCAAAGATGGTGAAGATAGCAAGGAGATAATAATATATATACATATGTACATATAAATGTATATATACATTTATTTATATTTTTCAAAAATCCATCAAAGTACTAAACATATTATAATACTAGATGAAATGGATAAGTGATAACAAAAAAAAAAAGTAATAAATGTATTTGGATATGCTTTCCAACAACTAGATTCTATAAAATAATAAATAGGCTAAAAAACAAAAGTAATAAATTAAGAGGATTTCATACCTCTAGGAAAGCTGCTCTGTTTCGTTTTAGCGTCAAAAAGCAGTGATCTTTAAGTTATCGACTCTGCGACTCCACAATCCACCTCATAACTTTTTTCTTCAAACACAGTACCCACTCTTAGAGTTGGATCAATATTTCACAATCCAAATCCAACAAGAAGTAAAATAGAGTCGGAATAAAAGCTAAAGACTAAAGAGGAAACTTGCTAACCTTGACTTTGAGAGATAGGCGGGCCGCGGTCTGCAACTGGAAGCCTGTAAGTCACGAAGTTGAAAAACTCTGCATTTGTAAATCTGAAAGAGGATGGTGCAGTGCCGTGCGAAACGAAACTCCAATATGTAAGGTAAACTATAAATCTATGATAGTATGTACGAAATGCCAGCGGTAGTAGTGGCGTAAGCTGCATAATTTGCAATGTTTTCAGCATTGAAAATGGAATGGGCAGGAAACGACAGAGATCATTCAACTTCATTTTTTATTTTTATTTATAATAAAAATGTTTTATATGTTATTACATATTTTTTTTTATAGATATACGTCAATTTTTTTATGTCAGATTTTATTTTTTAATCAAATTAAATTTCTAAAGAGAAAATAATTTTTTTAGAGGGAGGCCAAAAGAAGATGAAATTAATATTACATTATTATATTTAAAAAAATTAATATATACTCTATAATTTTTCCAAACTTTAGGGGGGGATGGCCCCCTGCCCCTATAAAGATCTGCTGCTGAGTATTTGTTATAAAACTTATAAAAAAAATATTACAAGAGAATTTATAAGAGAAAATATTTTAGAACTCTTTATTATTTAAGAACTGAAGTTTTTCTATATCTCGTACATACAACTGATTGAGCGAACGCTCATATATATATAGGCATTAGAGGTAGTTTACAGTTGAGGTGGTTTACAGTTGACATAAATTCGACTTGTGTGCCGAAATTAACTTCGGTTAAATTGCCATTAAGGGGGGTGGTAATTCACCGCTCCCATTTTTTACTTTTATAACACCACTCCTTGAATAACCATCCATAAAAAATATGTCTTGTTAAAACTTTATTAAGGAAAAATCTAGTGGGAATAAAAACAAATGACAAAGGAAAAAAATACAATATTCATGTGTACCGCAGAGTGCTTTTAGGATTGCCTCATTAAAATATTGTAAAAAAAAAACTCAATGGAACAAAACCTTAGCGAAATAAAAAGAGTACAATCAACATAAGTTTTCAAGACATTTACTCCCCATAATAAGTCTTTAAGTTTTTGCATTTCAATGTTCTATACAATTTTCTTGAATATCGTAGTTAGTAATACCGTCATGAATAAATCTGTCAGATTATCAATTGACCGTATCTGCTTGACATCAATTTCACATTTCTCCTGAAATTTGTGAATATAAAAAAATTTAGGTGAAATGTGTTTCGTTCTATTACCTTTGATATATTCTCATTTGATTTAAGTGATACAAATAGCATTATTTTCGTATAAAATTGTTGGTCTATCATTGATCATAGGAAGACCACATTTCTCTTGAATATGTTAAATCACTAATATCGGTCAAATACACTCCCAACTTGTTTCATAAATTGTAATAATATTTGAGTGATTTGAAAATGTGGCAGATAGTATTTGCTTGACAGATCTCCATGATATAGCAAAATCTTCATAAGTAAATACTTATCCAGTTTGAGATCTACCTCTATGTAGATCTGAAAGATTTCCTACATCTACGTATCCAACTAATTGTGAACTTGATCCACGTTGAAAAAATAATCTCATATCAACTATACCTTGAAGGTAATGAATGACATATTTAATAACATTTCAATGCATTCGAGTTGGTACAGAACTATATATTACAAGTAAATTATCTAAAAATATAATATCAGGCCGAATGTAATTTGTAAGATACATAAAATTCCAATTACACTGAGATATGGTATTTCAAAATCAATAATTTCTTCATCGTCTTCATAAGAACGAAATAGATCTTTTCGCATATCAAGTGATCTAACAACCATTGGAGTACTCAATAGATGAGTTTTGTCCATATAAAAGTGATTTAAAACTTTCTCTATATACATTGATTGATGAATAAAGATTCAATTTGGCAAATGCTCGAGCTGTAAGCTGAGACTAAGTTTTGTTTTGTCAAAATCTTTCATTTTAAATTCATTTTTTAAATATATAGCAGTTCTTATAATTTTTTCAGGAGTTCCAACAAAATTTAAATCATCAACATAAACTGTAGTAATGGCAAATCTAGATTCCGATTTCTTAATAAAAACACATAGAATTATATGATTATTTTCAAATCCTTCTTTCAATAGATATTTACTAAGACGATTATATCACATGCGTCCGGATTACTTTAATTCATATAAAGATATTTAAAACTTAAAAGAATACATACTTCTGGATGTACTTGGATTAGATGTTTCAGATATTTTATATTTTCAGAGATTTTCATATATATGTCATAATCTAGTGATCCATATAAATATGCAGTGACCACATTCATCAACTGCGTATCCAATCCTTTTGTAATTACCAAGCTAATTAAAAATTTGAATATGATTACATCCGTAACTAAGAATATGTTTTCTCATAATCAATATCGAGTTTCTGTAGGAAATCTTGTGCGACAAATCATATTTTGTACCACACAATTTTATTTTTCTCATTATGTTTTCGTACAAACACTCACTCAATAGGCATTATACCATTTGGTATTTGGACATGTTCAAATACCTCTTGCTTTGCTAGTGAGTGTTTCTATTTTTGCCAATCATTTCTACGTCGACATTTTTCGATGATTTTTTACTCACTTTTTTCGTTACTTCTGATAATGTCAATGACCATCTTATATGAAAAGATGTTGTCGACAAAAGTTTTGTTTCTATCCAGAATTTCTCCAGTACTCATAAAATATATTGAGATCTTATTATTTGCAGGCACCTGTTCTTCTTTAGAGAAAAATATTTCATGAAACACATCTTTAGCATATCCCTTTTCAGGAGATTTTGGAATAAAAGATTTGATTTCTTCAGGAGCATCAATTATGCTTGTGGCTTGTATTATTGGTATGGATTCTTCAGGAACACCAAATTCATTTTATATCTTTCTCTTTCGAGGAATTTTTTCTTTTGCACCAATAGGTCTTCCACGTTTTAGGCGTATCTTAGATTCATCTATTGCTATCTGGACAATTTATCCTTCAGGGACTACATTCTTTGCTGGAGCATTAACAACAGAAATATATGATTTTACCACACATTTAGTGTTAGTAAATATATCCGGTAATTGATTTGAAACACTTTGTAAATGGATAATTTTCTAAATTTCTAGTTTACATTCATTTGTATGAGGATCATATTGATATAATACTTTATTTTTTCAAATAATTTCTTATCGTATTTTAGGCACTGACTTTTCATTACCCAATGGTGAAAAAATAGATTTCTCAAAATGTGTTTTAGATATGTCTCTTATAAGAGTATTGACATTGGATTAGCAAAAAAATTTATTCAAAACATACAATTTTGCACAAATTAAAAAAAAGTGTCATCTTTAAAAAAACAAACGACACTTTTAAGTGTGGGAAAAGATAAAAAGTTATTTTTTGTTTTGAAAAGTGAATAGTAAAATATTAAAACTCTTCAAATTGTCAAAACAAAAAGTAACTTTTTCAGTTTTTCTCACACTCAAAAGTGTCATTTTTTTTAATCAAAGATGACACTTTTTTTTAATATTTGTGCAAGTTGTACTTTTTGAAGAAAATTTTTGGCTAATCCAATGCCAGTGCTCGAAGAAGCTCAATGTATATAATAATAGATGGAGAATCAAAACCAACATATATCGCAAGTCTACGTTGAGGACCCATCTTTATACATTGTGGAGGTGCAATTGAAACATACACAGCACATCTAAAAGTGCGAAGATTTGAAATATTTGGTTGTTGACCAAATGCAAACTGTAATGGATAATATTTATGATATACAGATAGTTTAATTCTAATTAATGATATTGCAAGAATCATAACATATCCCCAAATAGAAATAGACAGTTTTAATTTCATAAGTAAAGGTCTAGCAATTAGCTGAAATCTTTTAATTAATGATTCGATTAAACCGTTTTGAGTGTGTATAAGAAAATAGGATATTCAACATATATTTTTATTGACATGCAATAGTTATAAAAAAAAAACTTGAGATGAAAATTTGCCTACATTATTCAACCGAATGATTTTAATTGCATAGTTAGGAAATTGTACTCTTAGTTTAATTATTTAGGCAAAAGGTCTAGCAAATGTAACATTTCTAGTAAAAAGCAGACAAATTTGTAATCATTGACTTGATACATCAATTAAATCTATAAAGTACCTAAATGGTCCACTTGATGGATGAATAGACTTACATATATCCTCGTGAGTTATTTGTAAAATTGATGGAGGTTCAACAACGACTTTTAAGGGAGATGGTTTGATAATCAATTTATCTTGAGAACAAGCAGAGAATTGATATTCATTAGGTAAAATAATCTTTTGATTTCTTAAGAGATGTCATACAAATTATCAATGATTCATCTTATCATTATTTATCTCGAATATTCAAGACGATTATGCCAAGTCATAAATATTTTGGGGTCAATGCACTTCTAGTGTATTACCACATATAATTCAATTGTCCTCAGTTTTGGATAATACAATCCAGAAGAGAGAGCAAACATTTTTTTCTAATACGAGTTTCTGGTCTGAACTTATTTTAATAATTAAGATATGCTCTTTATTGCGTTTATTGGTGGTTTTAATATAATAATCATTACGATATATATATTTGAAACTCAATAAATTTCTTTAAAACTTAATAAATTTCTTCTAAATTGTAAAGAAAATAGAATATTATCAATACAAAATTTGATATCATTAGGCAATACAATATAAGCTCTTATGGAGCCCTCAATTAGATTTGATGAACCTAATATGGTATGAACATATGTTTTGCTTAGTATTAGATTTTGAAAGTATTTTTTATGCTTAAGAATTGTATGAGTTGTAGTACTGTTGATCAAACATATATATATCTATCATTCATCCCAGAGACATAAATTTCATCAGTATGATCCATGTTTTTACAAAATATATAAAACTTCTATTACTTTAAAACGTCGCAAAATATTAAAAATCTTTAATATAAAATAAAGAAAATACATTAATTAGAATGGACATTTCCATCTCCAATCAAATAATTAATTCTATCAGCAGGGTATTCAAAGAAATCAAAAACATTAAGATGAATGATGTCTTCTCCATCTATATATAATGAATGAATCATTTGATGGTTCAACAAAATTTGTTTCAAACTTTTTTTTTTCATTTTATAGAAACTTGATATAGATTAACCAAGTGTCTGGCCGTACAATAGGTACGTGACCAATGTCCAATTATGCCACATCTATAGCATACATCTTCATTTTTTTTTTTGAAGAATTATTTTGAGAGTTTTTACCCTTATCTGAGTTGTACAACTTCTGGTGATACGTTGTATTTTTATTATTATCTCCTTTAGTGTTGTCGCTTCTAGGGTCAACATTTTTATAATTCTTCCTATCACATCAACGCCACTAGTTTCTTTAAAAGGATGTACCTTTCGATTATAGGAATAATGTAAATCCAGTATCATTCATTTCAGAGGATGATGTTGAACCAATAGGACGTGATTGATGGTTTTTTAATAAAAGCTCATTATTTCACTCAGCAACTAGAAGATAAAATATAAGTTCAAAATACTTTTGAACTTTCACTCTCAATATTACTACTACAGGAGTACATTCGAGACATGAAAAGTAGCATATATCTTCTCTAAGATATCATTATCAGTAATTTTTTTACCGCATAATTTTAATACTGAGATGATTTTAAAGAGTGCAGAGTTATACTCACTAACACTTTTAAAATCTTACAACCTCATGTGCAACCAGTTATAACGAGCTTTTAGGAGGATTACAGTCTTCTGGTGTTCATATCTCTCCCTTAAATTATTCCATCAAATAAGATAATTTTTTACTGTGAGATATTCAATTTTTAATTTTTCATAAAGATGGTGACGAAGAAAAATCATTGTCATTGTACAGTCCTGCAGGGATGCATGATTTCCTTTTTTTATTGTATTTCCTAGGTTCATCGCAGTCAAGCACTGTAAATAATATATTTGAAAAACTTATTTGAAATAGAAGACTAATAGTTTCATAATCAATAGAATTTCGTGCTGTTATAAAACTTAAAAGAAAATAATATTGTAAGAGAATTTATAAGAGAAAATATTTTAAAACTCTTTATTACTTAAGAGCTGAAGTTTTTTTATATCTTGTACATACAACTGATTGAGCGAAAGATCGTATATATAGGCATCATATGTGGTTTACAGTTGAAATAAATTCGACTTATATGCAGAAATTAACTTCAGCTAAATTTGTTGAAGCCATAAAGGGGTTGGTCATTCACCACCCCCCCTTTTGACTTTTACAACAGTATTTCTCTTTTTTTAAAAACCAATAATGCCCCAACAAAAGATATGGCCATATCTGTAAACTGATCACGCCTTCTATAAAATGGAAAGTACAATGTTTTTGATACCTCCAAAAAACACTTGGCATGATCAGTTGATTATAACCACAAGATATGCTTCGATTTCAATTATTGAGGCTAATCGAGAAGGCTGCACATGTACAAGATCCAAAACGTAGTTTCATTTTTGCATATATATTAAGAAGAATGTTACCTACAATCGCAAGTGCATACGTATGAGTGTATGCATAAATGCACAATCATGCACTTTTTTTTAGCAAGTGATAGATAATATTAAACAAAAGATAACGAGATACAAGTTTAAGTGGGATGAGAGTTCCTTACAATCATCCCAAGAAGCTAATATAAAATACAACATGAAAGAAAGAAACCAAATTAATGGCTCCCAAAGAAAATAGGGCCGATCAAAGCCAAATGGATGACTCCCGTCCAAATCCCAATAAAGGGAGGGAACCGTCAGAAGACGGTTTTAGGCCACGGCTGAAAGTCGTAGTGGTGAGGTGTGTGCTGTACTGTACTGTGCTAATTTAGGACAATTATAAGTAACTTCCACAACCACTTTCGCTTGATCCCTAATTATTAGAAACAATAAAGTAGTAGGAAAACTATCGAAACTGAGTCGCAAGCAAGGGGTCTCCAAAGATGAAGGTGGCGTGTGTGCTACACGCGCCACCTGCAGAGGTGAGGAAGCGAGTCTAGTTGAGAGATTTGGGGTCTCCGAAGTCAACGGAAATGCATGAGACTCCAAACGTGCCACCAAGTCACGGCTACTCGTGAACCACTCGTGCAGCACCTCTGTGAACAATAAGATCGGTAGTTGGAAGGACATATGGCATTGCGCACAGAGGTTGGAGGGAGCTGGAAGTCAGAAGATCGACCGGCGACAGCTGTGAACTGGAAAAAGCAAGGAAGAAACAAGAAAAACTATGACAAAAAAGTAGGAAATGGAAAGGGAACGGAAATAGAGGGGAGGAGGTGGTCGGAGGCTTGGCTTCGACTGATCTCTGCCCTTGGAGAGGACGGAAATGATCGCTAACGAGAGAGATTTTAGAGAGAGAGGGATTCGACTTTCATCGCACGATCATGTACTTTAAAATAAATAAATAAATATGAAACTCACATAAAAAGAATTAATTTTTAATAATAAGTCTCTTTTTTAAAGCGTTGATATAATGGGTGCATTTTATGACTATATCTAGTATTACTTATATATTAATATGAAAAAGATAGGTGAAATTTGGAAATAGATATAAAAGAAAAGTAAGAGAGCATGCATGCAATGCCCAGCAAAGGATCATAACATGAGATGATCTAGAACCACATGACATGACATACTTGATTTGGCAAGTGCTGCAATATGACACTGCCGATCCATCTCTATCATCATTCCACAACGATATATATATAGCTTAAATCTTCGCCAGTACCACAAGTAATCATGGGTCTTCCGTTGGTCCAGCATTATCATGTCTTTGTTTGAATATACTTTGCCAACCAATTAAAGCTAGTAGGCTGTTGCTGTTGCTGTTGTTGGTATGTCCATATGTCAAATTATTTTGATGCCAATAATGATTCCAGCTCTAACAACGTCTAATTATAATAATGCTACACATTTTTTTCTCCGAAAAAATGTCTGAATCCATCAAACTTATAATTACAAGTTGATGACCAGGCTAGGATCGAATATCCTAAAGATCTTTTAACTGCATTAATATTTCATCGATCCTATTGATCCGTGGAGTTGGAACTGATCATTTATATATAAGAATTATAAGAAATTAATTATCAGATCATATGATTGAAAGATATAGTCATTGACCTAGCTAGCTAGGCAGGATATTATATATAGCTGAAAAAGGAAGCTGTTCTATACATGATGATGATGATGATAGGAATCGCATCGAGAAACAAAATAGACTGGTGTGATGTTTAATGTGCCCTCTTTGGTGTACATGATTCCCCATAAAATTTGTAGAAGATTGGATCCAGTACAATATCGATCGTACTATCTATGTATGTATGTGTGTGTATATATATATATATACATATATATATATGCATGCATGATAAATCGATGGAGCATTTCTCTTTATATATAACTGCATGCGTTTTGACATATATCTACTTCCCTCCTCTATAATCCTTATCTCCATGCAATAATTTTATAGTAAAAGGGAAAAAAAAGTCAAGAAGAAGAAAATAATTAGAGACAGACAGAAGCAACTTACATCAAATGGCGAAGAGATGCATTAATGAAGCAAAACATTCAACCGTGATTGTAAGAATGGAATGGTTTGGTACAAAACTGTGGTTTTTGGGGCTACCAATTAGGTTTTTAATTATCTGAGTTTGTATTCATCATGAATTTTAACATGCATACGGTAGTTCTGCCTACACAGTACACAAATACGTCATTACATAAACAAAGAAAAAATATTTAGGATATTTTAATTATATTAAAAAAAGAATTTATAACAAAAATAAACGGTTTTCATCATAAATAATTATTTTAATTATAATTAAAATATCACAAATATCAAATATTTTTTTGTAGAGGATAAGTACTAAGTACCCATATTATCTGTATTATAGACATGGTATCTGTTAAATACCCAGACGACATTGATACGACAATTAATAAAGTAAATCAATATATATTATAACAACAATATTATACCCACTACTTAGAAAAATTAATATTATATTGAAATTTCACTAACTATTGGCCATAAGTCGGAACCAATAATTTCTTAGAGCGTTTGAGAAAAGGAAAATGGCATGACTCTTATCAATTGTGGCACTATTGGACAATTCATGCTGAATATCATTTTTTTTAATGATTAAAAAGTATTTTGTAATAAATTTATAATTTTCTTCTTAAAATATTTAAAATGTTTAGAAAAAAAAAATTGTTCGATAAGATCTATAAGAGCATTCTCATTGAATTGACTATTGTTAAAGTATAGTTTTAACTAATATAATTTCTATTTTGACTTTTGACCATTCTATTTATATAATTAGTCTCTATATTTGAATCGTTATTTTTTTCAAAATATAACAATAAAATAATATAACTAATTTTTAGCTTTGGGTATTCATATCAAATCTTTACATTAGATTATCTATTTATGAAGATACATACTAATGAGTAACTAAAAATTAAATATTTTTTAAATATTTATAATTATTAAATTAATTAATTTTATCATATTTGACTATTCTATCTATTATATGTTAATTAATTATTATATTGTAATCAAATTATGAGTTTAAAAAATAATTAATAATCATATTATATTTAAATTAAATTACTAATCGATATTTTAAAAAAAATTATTTTTACTTATCCTCATTCAACTATATTTTTTTACCAACTTAATTTTCTCCACTCAAGAACTATAGGAAGAGAGAGTAAAGTAAAAGAAAAAAAAAGAATAAAATTAAGATTTGGTCATATATTTAACATTTGATTTGGGTTTATTGTTTACAAAAATCAAATTATTTGACTTTTGAATAATCCAAATTTTAACTCTTAACCAATCTAATTAGAGTACTGTAATGGATGAAAAATTCATATATGAATGAAGAAGGATAAGGTTCTCTTCGAGAAGAGCTCCTCTAACGCCGAACAGCACAATTCTCAGGTTCTAGATAATTCCCCTTTCCGCACTACTGCTGGGCTATATCCCCTACGGGCCTACGTAACAGATTTTTTTTTTTCTTTTTTTTGAAAGTGCCTACGTAACAGATTTAAGTAAATATTAAAGTGACCTCACAGACAACTAGTAATGCAATTGAAACTTGGGCCCACGCCCAGTCCATCTAAGTAACACAACAAAAGTAAACATAACTGGGCCTCAGCCCTGACATAGCCATTATTCAAGTCCAACTGAAGGTCCATACGGCTGGCCCACAAACCGCTTGCTTAGACTCTCGAAACTTCCAACGTTGAGCACTTCGAATCCTTTTCCCAAACTGAGCTGCCGAACCCTAGTTTCATCTCTCCCCACTTCGGCGTGTAACAAGAAAAAAAAGTTCAGTTAAGGCCTGATCACTTCCTCAAAACCAATTAACAGGGATATTGCCCGGCAAAATAAGGGACAAAGTAACAGTACAGAAATATAAAAGGTAAGAAACAATCATCCATTATCCTATAATTATACGAGAGCCACTCCGAATTAATTCTGATCTAGAGAAAGTAAAATACAACTAATTAAGAAATTGATTTGTTGCTTGAATTTATACTGACTTAATCATCATAGCTAATCTCATGGCCCTAATTGAATATTGTTACTTAAGTTTTGTGACCCTATTTGGATTCGGAATTAAGATGAGTTAAAATGAGTTAAATTTATTTTTTAATATTATTATTATTTTAAAATTTTAAAAAATTTAATTGATAATTAAAAAATTTGTATTGAAATTTAAAAAATATGTATAAGAATTTATGTTTTGTATGAAAAAGTGTACTAATGAAATAGAGATGAGTTGTAAATCCAAACCGGACTTATTAACACACATTGAATAAGGCTGATCATCCAATATCCAAATCGGAAATTCAGGTCAACTCGGCCCGGAACCGGATAGTCAAATGCGGTTTGGACTCCAATCCAGATGAACCCGAGTTAGTAACTGGTTTCAATCCGGATCAATCCGGTTTTTTCAAAAATCGGAAATCCGGTTTCCTATTTTAAACTTTTTTTTAAAGCTTGTTTTATTACTTTTTGTAGAAATATTTGTTGTAAAAATATTTATAAAAAATATTCTATTTTGTTATAATTTTTCCAAGAAGTAATATTAAAAAATAATTTTTTTATTATATAAAAACCTAAATTTATATATAAAAAAAATCTGTAATAAAAGCAGTTTGTGCACATTGTTTGGAACTACAAAGCTAAATGAGCTTAGCATTGTAATAAACTTGCGGCAAATTTCAAGTAAATAATACAGCAAATGAGCTTATACAAAATGTAATAAAATATATAGTAAATCATGTATATATTTGGAACTACAAAGCTAAATGAGAAGTAGCTACACTTCCACCGAGTGGATCTGTTCACGCCTAGCTTTGGGCCTGTTTTCTTGTTCTATGGTATCGCATGGCTTCTCATCATTCTCAACTGGTTGGTCTAATAAAGATGGAATCACCTAAACAAAAAATATGAAAAGGTTAAAGTCAATACTCACTTTTAGCACAGATAAGAGAGTTAAAACAAAAGCAAAAATTTATAGCAATTTTGGACAACCACTGATCAGCATTTTGGACAATAGTATTTTAATGGGGTATCTACAGGCATTAACCAAAATTATTAATAATCGATCTAGAATATTAATATACAATTATTTTGTGAATTTAAAGGCTTAAAATAATGATCTATATATAAAATTACCCGTTGCTATATATTCTGGAGCAGCATAACCATATGTGCCCATAATTCTGGTTGTCACATGTAAGTCACCACCAGAAGGTCCCAATTTTGCCAACACAAAATGTGATATTTTTGCATATGGAAATCCGGAAGAAGGATAACTTTTATTTGGGAAAAACTATAGCAATACTGTTGATAAAACAAGTCATTAGTGGCAGTTGTATTTTAAGCACAAGACACTGGTGTGACTACAGTCTAAAGGAATACAACGTATATGATCTCCAGCCAACTTACTAAATCAGTTTAACATGCAAGCATTAAAAACAGTTCATAGGAGTTTGTCCCAGATGCAGGGTATGCCATTCAGTTCAACATCAAGCAAGTTGCTGATATGCTAACTTAATCTGCGACAAACTTCACATGCTTACATTTGGAATCAAGTCTGAGCTTTCAAACTACTTGATTTAAGCCTTAAAATCAAATTGAAACCTCAACACTAACATTTACTAGACATTAACAAACCGCATAGAGATTCAAAACTGTATGTGTTTTGAAGTGTCTTACACAAAAAATAAAAGCATATAAATCTCTTAAACACAATCAATTTTGTACACTAATAGATTTTGTACACTTTGCTCCCAAAATTGTCAAAGCCAATATATTGTCACGTCCTCCAATTACAGCAAAAGAAAATATCTTGATTAATTAAAAGACAAAAGAAGATCACGCTCTTAGAGTCTTAATACAATATATATTATCCATATTCACAAATAACTATATTAAAATGTTTACAAAAAAATAAAGATAATATATTAAGATTTGCTGATAAAATATTATGTAATTGAATAAATAAAATATTGTGAAAAAAAATCATTTTCCAAAAAAAAAAAAGTTTCAAGCGAAGGAGAAGTCTAGTCGAGGAAACAAAATCAATAAGGAGCAGCAATGGCTATGGTCCTCGCCCCTTCCCTTGACCTCCCTTCCCCTCCCCCACATTCTCATTTCTCCCGCAATTTCTGCTGAATCCCTTTTTTACCTTTTGACTCTACCCAACCCTAACCCAATTCCCAGCATCCAATCTCGAACCTGTTCTCTCATTCTTTGAGTATTATCTCTCAAGCTTTGCTAAATGGCCTCTGAATAAAATGACACCCTTTTCTCAAGCGAAGACCTCGACGATGACAAAGAAGAAGAAGTATTATCCGAAGAAGAAGAAGACGATTTTATTCGAAGAAGTATTATCGCATATAAGAGAAAACATGAAATACCCAAGCACAAAGAGAGAGAGAGAGAGAGAGAGAGAGAGCACCTTAGAAGCAAAATAGATGACGGCTCGAAGACAGAGATAAGTTACAATTGGCGATAGGTCACGATCAACGGCAAGGACGACGGATTGAGAATGAAAAAGGCTAGGTTTTCGAATTCGTGAGAGAGAGAGGGAGACGGAGAGCGAGAGAGAGAGAGAGGCGTTATTGTTCAATCTGAGTACCAAATTTAGAATGCGGTACCGTATTTGTATCCATATCTGGTACCGCGTTGATCCGGATTATTTAATTACAGACTTATTTTTAAATTCAACTGGGCCGAAAATCGGATTCGGGAGTCGGTTATCCAGTTTTCAAACCGGACAGGAAAAAAATCTGACCCAGTTGAACACCCCTAACATTGAGTATTTCACATAAAACTTTGCTATCCACTATCTATACCACACAACATTATTTTAAGTTTCTTTATTTTTCTTAAACTAATTGAGTTTTTCTGTTCAACATCTCTTAAAATATTAAACAAATAAAAATAAATAAATTAATTATATTATATTCTTAAGTTCTTTAATAGACATAAATTGGTTAATAGGATAACAAATAGACAAAATAACGAGGGATTCTTATTAAAATTATAGTAGTACTATATATAGTCTTTTTTTTTTTTGAGATTGTTATAGACAAGTCTAGATAATTTTATCTTTTAAATTTTTTAAAATGATAATAATATCATTATCAAAATAGTATTTTATTTATTTATTTAATAAAAGACGTTTGTGAATGGAGAGTATGAGGATTACAAATAAAACTTCCTCTTAAAATTATAGGCAGCTAACTTGAGTTGAGATTCATTAAGCCCGTGAGGTGGAATCTCTGGAGCAACGGCCCGTTGCATAACCCAAAGTTACACATCTTGAGCTCTGAACATCTCTTTTGGAAAATGTTAGTCTTATATAATCTTAAAAAAAAATGTTGTCTTATTGGGTTGGAAACTGTTCCTTGGACCGACACGACTCCACTTAAGTGCTCTTTAAAAGTTATAAGTATCCTGTAACGATATCATCTGAGATAAATTTAACCAAAAAAATATAATAATATTTAAATCATTATTACAAAATACCTCTTTCAAATTTCAAAATAAAATTAATATTAAAATAATATATTACGATAATATTATATTTTTTTTATTATATTTTATCTCATTTCATCTTTAAAAATAAACGAGCCTTGATTTAGATCGACATGTTTTACTTTATTTTCTCTTATTAACGTTTAGGGAGAGTTATTTTAAGTTATTTGTGAATAAAAATAAAAATATAATAAAATATTAAATAATAATATATATAATAAAATATTAAATAAAAGTTGAATAATCTCAGATTACTTTACTTCAAATGCAACTTAAGTTAAAAGTGATTTAGGATCCTTATATCTATAATCTGTTATGAAACTTAAAGAAAGGAACTACTATTGTAAAAGAGAAATAAGAAACTCTCTTGAAACTCTTAAGAACTCAATCTTTCTTTCTCTCTCTATTTTTTTCTTATGAATTTCATTACAACTGAAACCCCTATTTATAGGCTTTAAAATTACTATGCAAGTTACTATGCAAGTCACTATGCAAGTTACTATGCAAGTTACTATGCAAATTTAATATAATAGTGGTGGGGTCATTCACATTATTTAGTGGTGGGACAGGGGGCGGCTGCCGTCCCTCCACTAAATTCATTACACTCCCCCTTGAATGACCACTCATAAGGAATCTGCCTCGTTAAAACCTTGCCAAGTAAAAACCCAGTGGGAAGAAAAACCAATGGCGAAGGAAAAGAGTACAGTCTTCTTATGTATCCACAAGTGCTTTAAGATTGCCTCATTAAAACCTTGCAGAGGAAAACCCAGTGGGACAAAACCTCAGCGAAGGAAAAAGAGTACAATCAGCACATTTACTCCCCCTGAAAAGTGCATGACAAAAGATCTTTGAGTCTTCGCATTCCAATGTTATGCACAATCTTCTTGAATGTGGAAGTTGGTAACGCCTTTGTGAATAAATCTGCCAGATTATCACTAGATCGTATCTGCTTGACATCAATTTCATCTTTTTCTTGAAGTTCATGAGTATAAAAGAATTTTGGTGAAATATGTTTGGTTCTGTCACCTTTGATATATCCTCCTCTGATTTGAGTGATACAAGCAGTATTATCTTCATATAAGATTGTTGGGCTATTATTGATCATGAGAAGTCCACACTTTTCCTGGATATGTTGAATAACTGATCTCAACCAAATACACTCTCGACTTGCTTCATGAATAGCAATGATTTCTGAGTGATTTGAAGAAGTAGCAGATAGTGTCTGCTTAACAGATCTCCATGATATGGCAGTATCTCCATAAGTAAATAAATATCCAATTTGAGATCTACCTCTATGTGGGTCTGAAAGATAACCTGCATCTGCATACCCAATCAATTCTGGACTTGAACCACGTTGATAAAATAATCCCATATCAACCGTACCATGAAGGTAACGAAGGACATGTTTAATGCCATTCCAATGCCTTCGAGTTGGTGCAGAACTATATCTTGCAAGCAGATTAACTGAGAATGTAATATCTGGTCGAGTGCAATTTGCAAGATACATCAAAGCTCCAATTGCACTGAGATATGGTACTTCAGGACCAAGAATTTCTTCATCGTCATCACAAGGACGGAATGGATCTTTCTTCACATCAAGTGTTCGAACAATCATTGGAGTACTCAGGGGATGAGATTTGTCCATATAGAAATGCTTTAGGACTTTCTCAGTATACATGGACTGATGAATAAAAATTCCATTTGGCAAGTGCTCAAGCTGCAGGCCGAGACAAAGTTTTGTTTTGCCAAGATCTTTCATTTCAAATTCATTCTTTAAATATATAGCGGTTTTTGAGATCTCTTCAGGAGTTCCCACAATATTTAAATCATCAACATAAACCGCAATAATGACAAATCCGGATTCTGATTTCTTAATAAAAACACATGGGCATATAAGATTATTCTCAAATCCTTCTTTCAATAGATATTCGCTTAAGCGATTATACTACATGCGTCCGGATTGCTTCAACCCATATAAAGATCTTTGTAGTCTGATTGAGTACATATTTCTAGATGTACTTGTAGATGCTTCAGGCATCTTATATCCTTCAGGGATTTTCATATATATGTCATGGTCTAAGGATCCATATAAATATGCAGTGACCACATCCATCAACCGCATTTCTAATCCTTTTGTAACAACCAGACTAATCAAAAATCTAAATGTGATTGCATCCATAACGGGAGAGTATGTTTCTTCATAATCAATCCCGGGTTTCTGCAGGAAACCTTGTGCAACAAGCCGTGCTTTGTATCGCACAATTTCATTTTTCTCATTACGTTTTCGTACAAATACCCACTTATATCCAACAGGCATTACACCCTTTGGTGTTTGGACAACAGGTCCAAATACTTCTCGTTTCGCTAGCGAATTTAATTCAGCTTCAATAGCTGTTTTCCATTTTGGCCAATCATTTCTACGTCGACATTCTTCGACGCTTTTTGGCTCACTTTCTTCATTACTTCTGGTAATGTCAAGGGCCATTTTATATGAAAATATGTTGTCGACAACAGTTTTATTTCTATCCAGAATTTCTCCAGTTTTCATGAAATGTATTGAGATCTCATTATTTTCAGGTACCTGTTCCTCTTCAAGGGAAAACATTTCATGACACACCTCTTCAGGAGGTCCCTTTTTAGGAGATTTATACTCTTCAAGATTTTCCTCTTTAGGAGGTTCTGGAATAGAAGATTTAAGCTCTTTAGGAGCATCAATTATATTTGTGGCCTGTATTGTGGGTACGTGTTCTTCAGGAACACCAAATTCATTTTGTATTCTTTTCCTTCTGGGAATTTTATCTTTTGCACCAATAGGTCTTCCACGCTTCAGGCGTATTTTAGATTCACCTATTGCTGCTTTGACAATTTGTCCTTCAGGGACTTCAATCCTTGCTGGAGTATTAACAGCAGGAATATAAGATTTTACTACACCTTTAGTGTCAGTAAATACATCCGGTAACTGATTTGCAACATTTTGCAAATGAATAATCTTTTGAACTTCCCGTTTACATTCATTTGTAGGAGGATCAAAATGAGACAGGGTCTTATTATCCCAAGTAATATCTTGTCGTGCTTCAGGCACCGACTTTTCTTTACCCATTAACGGAAAATTTGATTCGTCAAAATGACAATCCTCAAAACGTGCTTTAAACATATCCCCTGTAAGGGGTTCAAGGTATCTAATAATGGATGGAGAATCAAAACCAACATATATCCCAAGTCTACGTTGAGGGCCCATTTTTGTACGTTATGGAGGTGCAATTGGAACATATACAGCACATCCAAAAGTACGAAGATGAGAAATATTTGGTTGTTGACCATATGCAAGCTGTAATGGAGAATATTTATGATATGCAGATGGTCTAATGCGAATTAGAGATGCTGCATGAAGTATAGCATGTCCCCAAACAGAAATAGGTAGTCTTGATTTCATAAGTAAAGGTCTAGCGATTAGTTGAAGCCTTTTGATCAAAGACTCAGCTAAACCGTTTTGTGTGTGTGTATGGGCAACAGGATGTTCAACATCTATTCCTATTGACATGCAATAATCATCAAAAACTTGAGATGAAAATTCACCTGCATTATCCAATCGAATGGTCTTAATTGGATACTCAGGAAATTGTGCTCGTAGTTTAATTATCTGAGCAAGAAGTCTAGCAAATGCAACATTTCTAGTGGAAATAAGACAAACATGTGACCATCGACTAGATGCATCAATTAGAACCATAAAATATCTAAATGGTCCACTTGATGGATGAATAGGCCCACATATATCTCCGTGAATCCTTTGTAAAAAGGATGGAGATTCAACAATGATTTTTGAGGGAGATGGTCTAATAATTAACTTACCTTGAGAACATGCAGAGCACGGAGATTCATTGGGTAGAAATATCTTTTGATTCTTTAAGGGATGCCCATGCGAATTTTCAATAATTCGTCTCATCATTATAGAACCCGGATGTCCAAGGCGATCATGCCAAGTCATAAATACTTTAGGGTCAATGCACTTCTGGTGCATTACCACATATGATTCAATTGTTCTCATTTTTGTATAATACAATCCAGAACATAGAGCAGGCAGTTTTTCTAATACGAGCTTCTGGCCCGATACTGCTTTAGTAATAAGAAGATGCTCTTTACTGCCTTCATTGGTCGTTTCAATATGGTAATCATTACGACGTATATCTTTGAAACTCAATAAATTTCTTCTGGATTGTGAAGAGAATAGAGCATCATCAATACAAAATTTGGTGCCATTAGGCAACACAATATAAGCTCTTCCGGAGCCCTCAATTAAATCCGATGAACCTGATATGGTATGGACATAGGCTTTACTTAGTGTTAGATTTTGAAAATATTTCTTTTCTTTGAGAATTGTGTGAGTTGTAGCACTGTCAGCCAGACATATATCTTTATCATTCAACTCAGAGATAAAAAGCTCATCAATGTGATCCATGATTCTACAAAATATACAAAACTTTTATTATTGATAGAAAGAAAATACATTAATTGAGTGGAACACTTCCATCTCCAATTAAGTGTTCAATACTACCATCAGGATGATTAAAGAAATCAGATACATCAAGATGAGTAACGTCTACATCTACTGAATCTAATAAATCATCTGATGGTTCTACTAAATTTGCTTCATGCATTTTATTCTTTCCTTTAACAGAAGCTTGATATAAATCAGCTAAGTGCCTGGCCGTACGACAGGTACGTGACCAATGTCCAGTCATTCCACATCTATGGCACACCTCTTCACTTTTCTTTGAAGAATTATTCTGAGGATTTTTACCCTTCTCTGAATTGTACCACTTCTGGTGATATGGTATATTATAATCCCTTTTAATGTTGTCACTCCTGGGACCAACATTTCTATAATTTCTCCTACCACGTCCACGCCTCCGATTTCTTCTAAAGGATGCACCATTCACTTCTGGGAATGATGCAAACCTATTACCATTCACTTCAGGGAATGATATTGAGCCAGTAGGGCGTGTATTGTGGCTTTCTAATAAGAGCTCATTATTTTGCTCAGCTACTAGAAGACATGATATAAGTTCAGAATATTTCTTGAACTTTCTCTCTCGATACTGCTGCTGCAGGAGCACATTCGAGGCATGAAATGTAGTAAAAGTCTTCTCTAGCATATCTTCATCGGTGATTTTCTCACCGCATAATTTTAATACTGAGCTTATTTTAAAAAGTGCGGAATTATACTCACTAACACTTTTATAATCTTGCAACCTCAGGTGCATCCATTCAGAGCGAGCTCTTGGGAGGATAACAGTCTTCTGGTGTTCATACCTCTCCCTTAAATTATTCCACAAAATATAGGGATCTTTTACAGTGAGATATTCAGTTTTCAATTCTTCATGAAGATGGTGGCGAAGGAAAATCATTGCTTTAGCACGTTCCTGCAGGGATGCTTGATTTCCTTCTTTAATAGTTTCTCCCAGGTTCATTGCATCAAGATGTATTTCAGCATCAAGTATCCAGGATAAATAATTTTTCCCAGATATATCAAGAGCAACAAATTCCAATTTTGTAAGATTTGCCATTTTCTACACATATAAATAATAAATATGCGTATCTCAGAAAATATATTTATAAATTTACACAGATAATCATCAATAAAATATATCAAAGATTTCAAATAATATATTGAAAAACTTACAGAGGAATAAGGCCACTAGCTTCAGAATTGGCAGAACCGTCGTGCTGATAACGTGTTATGAAACTTAAAGAAAGGAACTACTATTGTAAAAGAGAAATAAGAAACTCTCTTGAAACTCTTAAGAACTCAAGCTTTCTTTCTCTCTCTATTTTTTTCTTATGAATTTCATTACAACTGAAACCCCTATTTATAGGTTTTGAAATTACTATGCAAGTTACTATGCAAGTCACTATGCAAGTTACTATGCAAGTTACTATGCAAATTTAATATAATAGTGGTGGGGTCATTCACATTATTTAGTGGTGGGACAGGGGGCGGCTGCCGTCCCTCCACTAAATTCATTACATAATCGTCTTATTTGACATTGAAAACTAAAATTATTATTGGGATTTTGCCTTTAAAAATATTTATTAAAAACTAAAAAAAATCAAATAGTGCAGCCATTGAACATAGAGAATGATGCGTGTTCAACCATCTTCACAACCTTGTTTTAAATTAAATAATTTTTTGTAAAATAACTTATAAAATATCTTCAATTTAAATCATGAAAAATGCTATTTATACTTACCATCGTTACCTACATAACAGCACGAGCTGACATGTCGGCTATTAATATTTGAAGGTTGTGAAATTTAAAATTTAAATTTTGAATTAAAAATTTAATAAAATGAGTTTATACATCTCAAAAGATTAATGTCTATCCACTTAAGTTATAGAATAGTATTGAGAAGAGTTATAAATAATGATGAATATATATGATGAGAAATGTCATTAAATTTTAGAACTCTTTTTATTAAGAGATAGACATAATTTATTTTTGTGATATTCGTATATAAAAACCTAAAGAAATGATAATATGTCCTATGATTTACTTCTTCATTTTGGCGTTTATATATTTTATTTATTATTTATTTTTATTAATAATTAAGTAAGTGACTATTAATTTATTAGTAAATTAATATATATATTTTATACTTAAAAATATTAAAATAAATATTATTTCCATTAAAGACACGTCCAACAATACATTCTAGGCGGCATAGCAGCAAAATGGGAAAATCATCAGCCTAATACTTTTGATGTGTGTAACAAAATGGATGTAGAAGAAGGTACAGAGCAGGAAACTTAGAAAATGGTGAGAAGAAAATAGTAGTTTTGTACAAAGACTCGTGCATATACAGTTATAGAAAGGAATATTCTAACAATCTATCAAGTGAAAAATACAATGTTGTCCTTACGTACAACTCAGCATAAAATAGATTAAAAAATAAAGTACCAAGTGCCTTTTCTTTATTAAAAAACTGCATCCCGCCTCATGCGCCATAAGATGGAGAGTGCAAATAAAGAACTCCTATTTTAGATAAGTGATGATGAAAAATAATGGAAAGTAGAGCCTTAATTAAAATATCAGCCAGTTAATGAGCACTTGACATATGATAGGTTTGGTTTTGACCTTCTTGAATCTTGTCACGTATCAAGTGGCAGTCGAGTTCTATATGTTTCGTCATCTTGTGACAAATAGGGTTGGCGGCGATGTGAATAGCAGCTTGGTTGTCACAATGTAATAAGGCAGCTTGAGGTTGAGAGGCAGAGAGTATGTAGCGCAACCATGTGAGTTCTGAGCATGTAGCTACCATCGATCAATACTCAGCGTCGACTAATGAGCTAGAAACAAAAAATTGCTTCTCGATTTCCAGGAAATAAAGGATGAGCCATGGAAGATGCAGTACCCTGTAACTGAGTGCTTGGTATCAAGGCAGGAGGCCCATTCCAAGTCGTAATAGGCACTGAATTGAAGTGAGGATGAGTTAGAGAGGAGCAAACCCTGTTCAGGAGCAGCTTTGAGATATTTCAAAGTTTTCTAAGCGGCTAACAAGTGCAGATCAGTAGGGTGAGCCATAAATTGACTCAATGTTTATAACAAATGTCTAGTCGAGTGATTGTGAGAATGAGTTGGCCTGAAGATTGACTTAATTTTAGATTTTGCTCCATGGGGAATTGTTGGCTTGCTGCCCAAATTTTTAGAGTTAGCTAGAATGTCTAAAATATATTTCTTTTGGCATAAATGAATGCCCTTGGAGGATCTAGTAATTTCAATGCCAAGAAAATACTTCAATGAGTTGAGATCCTTTATTTTGAATTTGTTGTCAAGAAAATCCTTCCAAGGCATTCACAAAATCAAGATCATTGCTAGCCACAAGTATATCATCAATATACACAAGCTATGAAAGAACCATTAACCTCTTTTGTGAAAAGACTATAATCAACCTTAGATGGAGAGAAACCAAACTCAATTAAAAAGGTAGAAAACTTAGAATATTATTGTCTCGAAACTTGTTTGAGGCCATATAAACTTTTGAGTAGCTTACAAGCTTGAGTGGGTTTCCCTTTGGTGTAACCGGGAGACTTCTTCATGTAAATGTCTTAATTTAAATCCCTATGTAAAAAGACATTATTTTATATCAAATTGATGTAAATGCCAGCTCTTAATTGAAGCGATAGCTAAAAGACATCTCACAGTTATTAATTTAGCAATAGGTGATAATTTCTCATGAAAATCAACTACTTCAAGCTAGGTGTAGTCCTTGGCTACTAAGTGGGCTTTTAATCTTTCAAATAAGCCATTAGAGTGATATTTCACTTTATAAACGTATTTACAATCAATGAAAACTTAGTCGGGAGGCAAATCTATAACTATCCAAGTGTTGTTGGCTTCTAAGACAGCCAATTCAGTATATATGGCCTGGCACCATCTAGGATGGCCAAGGGCTTGTCTATCGGTTTGCGGTTCAAAATGGATAGAAATATAAGTTGAAAAAGCTTGATAAGTGGGTGAAAAAGTATGATAAGATAAAGTATTTATAAGAGAGAAAGACATATCTGGTAGAGGTCCAAGCTTCATGGTGAACGATTGATTGGAAGGAGTGAGAGTTGCCTGTTGATAATGAAAATCCTGCATAAATTTGGATGCAGTCCGAGTTTTGGTTGACCTGCAAGGGAGAGGAGGAAGTGAAGGAAATGGTGGAGGTGAATAAAAAATGGGAGAGAGAGGAGTTGATAAAGTAAATGGAGAAGAAACAAGTGGGTGTATAGCAGGATTTGGTGGGGTAGAATGTGAAAGGTGAGGATCATTGTAGGTAGGAGAGGATGGATTGTTTGAAGTGGGATTTTGGGAATGAAAAGTGAAAAGAGTTGGTGTGATGAGAGGGATAATGGAGGGAAGAAGTGTATTAATCAGCGTACCGTACCGACCGGTATGACTGATACAAGCTATATCGGAATAGTAGCCGATATGGAAATAGGCATATTTCATACTGGTTCAAATATCAGTCGTACCATATTTCAAGATTTTTTTTTTTCATTTCTTGCTATTTTTTATCCTAATTCAGACTAGAATATTTACATATTTATTATATATATAATTTATTCATATATTGGCTATAATTTTAAAATATAATATATATATTTATATATATAATTCTTTTTATATATAGACTATTCTAAAATGGTACACAAAACGATATCAACACCAAAATATTTCGTTCAGTGTCTTGATCGATACGCTCACCAATACCGTATTCAAAATATTGATGTCAATCTCGAAGGATTTTGTATTGGATAGGAAAACTCCTTCATGAAACACAACATCCCGGGAAAGAAAAATCTATGCAGTAAGTCTAACAACTTATAACCTTTCACTCCAAACGGGTAACCCAAGAACACACATCTTCTACCTCTCGAATCAAACTTCTTTCTTCCATGGCATAAAACGGAAGCAAAATTAAGGCAACCGAAGACTCTTATGTGATGATAAGTGGGGAGTTTATTAAAAATGGTTTCAAAAGGGGTTTTATTATGAAGTAATGATGTGGGGGTCTTGTTTATGATATAAACTGCAATTAGGATACAATCACTCCAATATTTAAGAGGAACATTAGATTGAAATCTAAGTTCCCGAGCTACATTCAATATGTGTTGATGTTTTCGCTCAACTATCTCATTTTGTTAGGGGTGTCTCTACACAACTTGTTTGGTGGATAATACCCTTGAATTTGAAAAAAATTTGTCATATGGAATTATTTGCCATTTTCACTTCTAACAATTTAAATCTTTTGTGAAATTGTGTTTCAATTAAGGAGTAAAAGCTTTCAATACAGGGTCTTTCCAAGTCTACAATGCCACAAATCAGAATTTGAATCCTTGTAAGTAACAAAACCACTAAGAAGCTAGTCTTTATGGAGGAAAGTTGGTAAAACATCAACCAAAGCTAGGGTGACACACCAAATCGCAACAAGTGATATAGACCACCTCTCACTTCACCCATTTCACTCGTTGTTCAAGAGGTTAAGTCCTATACAAAGCATGAATGAGAAAAGAAAATGAGACAACAAGCTAAATTAAGAGCAAGCTTTTTGGCATAAATTAGATTAAAATTCAAGGAGGGAACACAAAGCACATTTTGAAGCACTAATGTTAGTGATAGGTGCACAACACCAATGTGAGTAATAGGAACATCTACACCATTAGGTAATTAAATCAAAGAAGAAACAGTGGCAGTGATGGACAGATAAAGAGAGGGACAATAGATCATATGATCTGTTGCTCCTATATCAATAATCAAGGGAGTAGTGTGTGATGAAACAGAGGTGTGTGTTTGAGTGGATAAACAGGTGACCATACCAGAAACTTTGGAGCTGCTAACAGGTTTAGAAGAGGGGGAGGGTTGAGCAACAAAGATGGTGGCCATGGTTGAATTGGAGTCCTTAGAATTCAGCAATGCAAGGAGTTGATTGTATTGACTCTTGGTGAGAGCCATGGTCTCAATAGGTTCCTCATCAATATCATCATTGGAACAAAGCTGAGGTGAAGCAAGAACAATAGAATAGCTCTATGTCTTTCCATGGAGCTTATGACCCAGTGGATACTCGTGTAGTTTATAACATTTGTCAATAGAATGATTGGTCATGTTACAGTGAGAACATAAAGGTGGGGTGGCATTCCCTATCTTCAAACAATTCTCAAGAGAGTGGTCCTGAATTCTGCAATGTGTGCAATAGGGGCGAGCTGATTTCTAGGTAGGTTTTGTGGATGGAGGAGTAGTTTTAGCCAACATAGACATAAGGTCAGGGGTGGGGGATTGGTGAATCATGAGGTGTTGACATTCTTGTTATTGAATCATGGAAAATACTCGATTAAGAGCGGGTAGAGGCTAAATAAGCATAATCTGATCTCGTGAGGAGGAATAAGCATTGTTTAGGCCCATGAGAAATTGTATAACACAATCTCTATCATAGCGGTCATGAAGAACTTTCCGCTTGCCACAATCACAATCAAGTAGGGGGTCATAAATAGCCAATTCATCCTAGAGGGCTTTTAAGCGGCCAAAATAAATGCTAATAGAATCTTGACCTTGAGAGAGGCTAGCAAGGTCATGTTTCAATTGAAAAATGCGGGGATCATTTTGTTAAGTAAAATGGTTCTGAAGCTCAAGCCATAAAATTCTAGAATCATCGACCAGAGCAAGATTGGATTTAACAGAGGCGCTTATTGACTTTTGAAGCCAAGAAACCACTATATTGTTGCATCGTTCCTAGGCTTCAAGAAGGGGATCTTCAGCATCAGTTTGTTTTGGAAGGGTGCCAGTGATAAAATCAAGCTTATTCTTGGCTTGAAGGACACGACTAGCAACTCGAGACCAACTAACATGATTATCAGCGGTTAAGAGATATGAGACCAAAGTAGCGGCGGGATTGCCACCATGGTCTATGAGAAAGGGATTGAAAAGATATGAAAAGTTGAGATACCTTTCATTCGAAGATTTGAGGACTGCGTTAGAATCACCTTTTTCAGAGTTGCTTGACATGGCATGAATTTGGTATTGAAGGAAGCTTTGCTACCATGCAACAAAATGGAATGTAGAAGAAGGTATAGAGCAAGAAACCTAGAAAATGGTGAGAAGAAAATATTCTCTTGTAATTGAATTTTGTACAGAGACCCGTGTGTATACAATCACATAAAGGAATATTCTATCAACCTATCGAATGAAAAATACAATGTTGCCCTTATGTACAACCCAGCATATAACAAATTAAAAAATAAAGTAACAGACTACTCTTCAGCTTAGTTGGTGCCTTCCCTTTATTAAAAAACTGAGATGATGTTGAAGATTGCATGGTATGCTCCAATAATGTGATATTTAAAAAAAAAACTAAAATGAAGAGAAATTATATATCATTTTACAATCATGATTTGTGAAAATGTCACATAATCATTTTGAAAAAATAAGTAAAATATAAGACTTACATAAACATAAATAAATAAATAAATAAATAATTTTTTTAATAATAGATTCACTCTTTTTTAAAGTAATTACATGATGTTTATGCAGTTATATATAGCATTTTTCTTATAACAATAAGCTTTTATAATTGAGCAATAGGATTTAGAAGAAGCCCCGAAACTTTGAGGTCAACCCAATCGTCGTCTGGAAACTAAAGTCCTAATTACCTATGAAGAGTGAAAATCTTTACAGTCATATTTTCCCTTACATTTGGTCTCATATTTTATTTTTGTTTTCTTCTCACAGATCAACGTCACAAACAGTAGCACAGACTCACCATTTTATAAAATGAAGAAAAAACATAAGAAATGAACGTCATCCTTATAACAGAAGCAACCACAAATCAAGCAAATCCCTCAAATCAGGTAGATAAAGTGAAAATAGATTTTTAGCCTAAAGTCAAGAATGTAACAGTAATCAAATCTTTGTATTTTATTTTTCTGTAACTGCTAGCATTTATTTTAGGATTCTTACTCGGAATAGCTTTTGTAAATTTGTATTTATCTTCCTACCAACGCCTATAACTAGTGTGTAATATTTTTTCAAGTCGAGTAGTAATATAATCTTGAGAATTTCAAACTCCATCATGGTATCAGGATAGTCACCCTCCCCTGAGAACTCAATCCCCCCCTCTGAAAATAACCATAACCGAATCTCCATCCCACTATCTTCCACATATATTCTTTTCATTCCATTCAATATTAATGCTTAAATAAATGAAAAACTCACACCTTCAACATTCCCTCAATGGCGTGCCCATTTCAAAACCCTCATCTTTAGATATAATCTACTTGATTATGTCATTGGTGATAAACCATGTCTTCCCCCGAATGATCCCTCCATCACCAGTCCTCAAAAACACATTGGGTATGACAAGATAAGCTTGTCCTCAATGCCATTTTGGCATCCACAACCCCCACATTCACTCCATTCATTTTCGCTACAAAAATATTCAAAGAAGCATGGCCCAAATTGCATACCATGTATGCAAGTAAATCTCGTACTAGGGCAATGCAACTCAAGGAATAGCTTATAATGATCAAGAAAGGAAATCAAACAGATCAGAATGTCTGCATGTTGTCAAGATTCTTGCTAACGAAATTTCTCTCATTGATCACCCTATTTCAGATGATGATTTAACTTTGTATATCCCTAATGGACTAGGAAGCGATTTTCTTGAATCGCTGCACCGCATGCAAAGGGCAGTAACACAATCATCCACTAAAGTCGAATATAGAGCCCTTGCAAATGTAGTTTCAGAAACTGTGTAGCTACTCTCATTATTTAAAGAACCCAGCCTTCCACTATCAGGAAAACCAAAGCTACTATGTGATAATTTAGGAGCCACACATCTTAGTTTCAATGCTTGCAACTCTCAAAAATGAAATACATTTAGATTGATCTTCATTTTATGTGAGACATGGTCCGACGTGGAATTCTCACTATTCATCATGTTAACACATAAGACTAGCTAGTCGACCTTCTCACAAAAGCACTTTCATGCCAAAGAACAGAATTTTTAAGAAACAAGATTGACTTAGCCGATGACAACTCTATGTTGCGGGGGCGTATAACGGAATCAACCACAAATCAAACAAATCCCTCAAATCTAAGATAAAGTGGAAACAGATTCTTAGCCTAAAATCAAGGATGTAATAGTAATCAAATCTTTACATTTATTTCTCTAGCATTTATTTTAGGATTCTTATTTAGAATAGCTTTTATTTATCTTCCTACCAATTACTGTAACCAGCGTGTAATATTTTTCAAGTTGAGCAGTAATACAATCATGAGAATTTCAAACTCCATCAATTCTCTTCGAAGTTCGATCTACCCGGTCCAAAACCAAAAGGACGTATTATTACTCAGATGACCATATCTTAAAAGTGTTTGCCTTTTAATTTGTATATAACAGAAATTACAAAGATTGAAGGGTATACGTCTTTGTTACGTACCCCCACCAATCCATCGTCTTTTTACTTCATTTTCGTTGGAATACCCTGTTTTTGAACAGAGGTTCCATGGCCACCGGTGTTTCGGTTACTTCAAGCTCAATAGCGGACCGTTTCAAGAAAAGGACTTTCCGGATTCCCAGACCGGTCCCCTACGCGTTTACTATAACTTTGCCTACCCGTTTGCAGAGAAAAAGTTGGAAAGCCAAGAACTTGAGACTATGCTTGGTCACGGAGAAGAAAACAGAGGATGCCATTCAAGTCCAAAACGAAAACACTGTCGAATCGGCTGATGATATAGAGAACCAGGTCGCAGCCTCCCGTGTGACAGAGAGATTAGCAAGAAAAAGATTCGAAAGATACACGTATCTGGTCGCTGCAATCATGTCCAGCCTTGGAGTCACTTCCGCGGCATCGGTGGCCATTATTTACAAATTTTCTTGGCAAATGGAGGTACTATCTTCTTCTACAAATTAAATTAATTTTCTTTCCTCTTCTGCTAATTATGTTTCTGCTCTCAAAATACGTATATATCGGATTACATTTGATGTACAGGGTGGAGAATTCCCACTCTTCGAAATGTTGTGTACGTTTGCTCTTTCTGTGGGCGCTGCTGTAAGTCAAATTCTTCCGTTTCCAATAAGCATTAACTTGACAATTTAATCCGTAAGTAATATATTGTTTTCTGGGTATTGTTGAGTTTCAGGTGGGGATGGAGTTTTGGGCTAGATGGGCTCACAGAGCATTGTGGCACGCTTCATTGTGGAATATGCACGAAGTCGGTCATAGAAATGCATTTTTCCTGTACAGAGTTTGAATTTGCAGCCTGTTTCTTTTGTATTTAGGTGTTTTGGCCTTTATCTGCAGTCGCACCACCGAGCGAGGGACGGTACCTTTGAGCTCAACGATGTTTTCGCCATAACCAATGCAGTTCCAGCGATTGCTCTGCTTTTTTACGGCTTCTCTCACAAGGGTCTAATTCCAGGACTCTGTTTCGGTGCCGTGAGTCTCTCTCTTTCTCTCTCTCTCCTGCTCAACGACGTCGTTGTCGTAGCTGTTATACGTCGGTCACTGGGCTTCGACCGGTGACGTGGGGAGAACTTATTGAACCCACCTTGCTTTTGCATTGTTAATTACGAAAAGTGATCTGAGATGGTCGTGTTGCCGTCCTCGGTTTGACACGTTTTAAAACTACTTTAATCCTAAAGTAAATCCTACTTATTTTTTGAATTTTTTTTTTATACAAAAATCAGGGATTAGGAATCACAGTGTTTGGGATAGCCTACATGTTTGTGCACGACGGGCTCGTCCACCGTCGATTCCCAGTAGGACCCATTGCCAATGTCCCATATTTACGAAGAGTTGCTGCAGCCCACCATGTAAACACCATCCATCTATTTTCAGCATTAATTCCCTTCTCTAGTTCATCTCTTCTCTCAAATGCTCATTGTCTTTCTTCTTCTTGTTGCATAGCTTCATCACTCGGACAGATATGGTGGCGTCCCATATGGGTTGTTTTTGGGTCCAAAGGTGACAGCATTTTCCAAGGACTTTACTTTGTTTTTCTGTCATTACTTTTTTATGCATCATGTATCTCTACTGCTATTTGCAGGACCTAGAAGAAGTTGGAGGAATGGAAGAGCTGGAGAAGGAAATCCAACGAATGATTAGGCAATCCAAAAGTTCTTGAATGGTCAACTATAGAAAGGGATTCCTACTTAATTATCTTTTGTCAAAATCTGTATATTAAACTCATTCGTAACGATTCATTTGTGAATTAGTTCAAGTCATTTCTACGTTTGGATTGAATTAGTTCAATTCATATCAATATTTCATCTTATTTTTATAATTTTTTTTAAAATTTTTACATAAAATATAATGAACAATTCAATTTTTTTTTAATCTCAATTTAATCTTTTCAATTTTTAAAATAATAATAATAATATAAAAATCAAATATTTAATTTAATTTTTAAATTTTATTTAAAACTATATTATATCATCTCGCTGATAAGCACTTTGATTTTGTTGCATTGATGTACAATGTCAATATGGATATTGACCCAATTAATAAAGTCAATACGAGATTATTAATTAGCTATTTCTGTAATTGAAGTTGATGATTTTCACATCTATTGACATTATCATTAACCCCACGAGGCCAAAAAAGCAATCTAAACATATTCTAAATTGACTGAAAGATTGTAAATGAATTAGTCCTCTTATAACGTTTTGTTGAATTCGAATTGAATTGATCTGTAAGAAAGATTTAGCAAAAAAAAAAAAAAAAATGTAGTTCATGAAAATTGATATTTGCTCTATTAGTAAATGTTACATCCGATTAAATTTAACTCGACTTTCTTGGTTGAAAAGTGATTTTTTCTAACAAATCCTAAAGCATGAAGTGCGAGTTGTTGTGTGGAAGGATACTTCCCATATATGTGTGTAGCAAGGCAAGGTAGGTAAGCTGCCAGATTCGCAATTCTCTACTAAAATTGAAAGCAATGAGCTGGTGGGAAAGGCATAAAAATTTGTCAAGTGTTGCACAACCTTATAAAAAGGTTCAAGTTTTTACAGAATGTTTTTGAAAACAGCTACCAGAATTATCTTCCACTTATATATATGTAATTTTTCCCAACATATTCATAGATATTCCTCTACATGGAGTTCAATCTCTTATAATTCCTAGGCAGTGACAAAACCAACAATTGTATAGGGTGGGAGCCAAATTTTCTAATGTCTAAAACATTTATGTAAAGAGTAATACTAAATATAGTTTTAAAGTACGTAAATTTTACACATTCTATTTGAAAAATAAAAAATACAATCTATCATAAAAAAATAATTCTTTATTAGTTGTTTTAAATTTACCTAATTTTCTTTTTCAAAAGAAATGGGCAGGATTTGCATTGGATTATAGGATTGTAAATATTATTTTTCTTATATAAATTAATAAAATATTGAAACATCATAAAATCATAAAAACATAATTACAAACTATTTTTCATATATATCATTAATCTTAAATAAATTTTCTTGTATTTAAACTTTGAATTTCATATTAAAAAAAACCTAATATTATATTAAAAAAAACTTTTATATTCATATTAATAAATTTATTAATTCTCCTAAACTTAATTTTAATTTTAGAGAAGTCACATCTTGAAAATATTTAATATATAGAAACTAAGCAAAAATTCGTGACTAAAAAAAAAATTGGGGTTTGGTTTCCGCTACTATTCTTATGGGAAACCGAGGTACTCTTGCATCCAAAGCAATTGCAAGGTCCAGCTTCCATTCAGGTGCACCTCTTCACGTTACTGGAGTGGGTTTGGTAGATTATCAAAACTAAACTAATTTGTGATGTTAATACAAAATTTATGCACAAAACACTAATCCAAAGCGAAGCGCGATGCCGTATAATTGAAATTATTGATATGAGATTGTGTAATATAGTGAAAGTAAGTACTATTAATAGTATATTTGTTTGGATTATAAAATTGCTAATTATTATTATTATTATGTTTATATATATTAATAATTCATGTAATTAGAGTTCAATAACTTACAAACTCTTCCAACTCCTTTTTTTTAAAAAAAAGAAAAAACCTAGCATGTCCAACTAAATATTGTTTAATTTTTGTTCTCTTTTTGGAAGGTAGTTAACTTATGTAGTAGATCAATATGATCAAGTATATGGACCCAAGGATAGGCCGAAGTGGAAATAGACAGGAGCAGTTTCCTAGTGATATTTTGACGTCCAAGGCAATAGTACTTCGAATAGATGACGTGCAAGGAATTGCTACCAATTAAGGCCCCATTAAGATGGGATGATGTTTTAGATTAAAGTTAAAAATTAAATAAAATATTTTAATAATATTTTATTATTTTGAGATTTGAAAATGTTAAATAATTTATTATATTTTATATAAAAAGTTAAAAAAAAATTGTAATAATGAAAAGAAATAAGATATTTTTGTATCCAAATAATGAAAACCCCCCGTGCAGATATCAACTTCCTAAAGGTGTAAAGTGCTACAAAAGCAAAAGATTTTGAAGTGATATGGTTTATTTATCATTACTTTTTTATGTGATATTAAGTTATTGACATATAAGTGTTTAAATATGACAAATAATTTCTAAATTTTAATATCATAAGATGGTAGCATAAGATTCGAATGGTTGGCATAACAAAAGTGATCAAATTAATTCTTATCAATGTTGTCGCTCTCTTGTACTTGCTGCATATGAGGTGTAGAAGACTATAAAATAAAAATTTATGTACCACATTTAAATCTTACTTTCATCTTATTATATAAACTATTAGTTTGACTAGTAAAATATTTCCATAATTAAAGCCCACATGTATGAACAGCTTGTGTTAATTTTCATTTGGGAAATGCAAATTTAAACAAACATATATATTACTCAATGTCTGGATCATGAAGGGAAATTGCCCAAATTTTGTTGCTCTTACATATAATTGTATTTCTATGCTTCCTCTAATCATCTGACAAACGGAGATGTTACTTGAATCAGGTGCCCTTCTCCCTCCCAGTTCCTGCTCTTAGACCATTGGAGGTTCTCTCATTATTAGACACCTCTGGTCCAATTGTATTAACATTGATGACTCCCCTGATCACTGACAGGTGAGGTGAAGCCCGCCATTAATGCTCTAGTACTGCCAACCTTGCATGCCGTACTCTTCGTCTAGCTGAAGAAGAATTTAGAAATGTAGCGCGCAACGCTAAATGCCAAGAGAAAAGCTCGAGCCACAACATTCCAAAAGTTAATGTAGCCTTCCATTAGAGGATTGATAAAAGGTGCCACAACAACGTCGTAAATCCTTAATATCCATTGTAATACTGCGTGGGGACTCCTCAGGAACCCTGCACAGAAAGTTTATATAAGTGTGTGTGTGTGTATATGTATATATATATATATCAGTTATGTTTCCTGTTGATTGGAGAAGTATATTTGGAATGGCGGTTGAAGTTTCAACAACATACATTCGGTGGCCTTGGGGAAATCATCAAATGTTGATGTCACACTCTTCAACAGAATCTGAATTTAACGATGGAATTAAAGCCCACATGATTAACAATATTGTCAAACACTTTGGATTTTGTTTTCTGAGAATAATGGTTTTTAGAATATTACCAGAGCAAAGCCTCCTGGCTTGAATGGTGATTCAATCACGACTTGCGCTTTCCTGCAGATAAACTACCATCTTGTGAGAAAATGTGGTTTGTTTGGACAATTGAGTGGCGTAAAATTGTGTTTTTTTCTGATATACTTGATAATTATTCTTTCTCCCTGTTTTGAACACTCAAAGAAACTGCAGCCTCTGGTGAAGGGGATCTGGTTCTTTTTCCATTCTAACATATCACAGAAGGAAGATCTTTTGTTAGTGATTAATTATTGTTTTGACACAACAAAAAATAAAAAAACTAGATAAAACAAGAGGAGAATACCCAAGTGCCATTTCACTCCAGCGACCAACTCATCCCCTTCACAAACAGGTCCAATTGTGAACTTAACATTCTGGCCCATGCATGCAGTAAGTTGTTGCAAAAACTGCATAAACTCCTGCAATAGTTCATTTGAAACCACGTTATGGTAATGAGAGTAATTTTCAAGAAGAATAGGATAAGAAGATGAGACCTCTTTTCCCTGGAATGGTTGGGGAAAGGAGCACTCCTCAATATAGCAGTCTTCGGATATGATTTCACGTAGTTGCTTCAAGTTCTTTTCATTGATGCATGTATAGAAACTGTTGATTGTATCTGATGCAGACTTTGAACTTGACCAAAAACTACTTGACAAAGTAGCTCTAACTGGTATGCAGCCTCTCAACATTTTGCTTTCTGCCTGCCTTGTTACATAAAGGCCATGCTGAGGTATTATTATCTTGCTGTTGTTCTTAAAATGACAAGTTCCTTTGTAGGGCAATCTGGGTCTGTCGGCAAGCCATTCCTCCGCCATGGAACTCAGACGTGGGCATGGGGTTCGGCCGGAGAAATTGACAGCAGCTGCCATTGCCCTCTGAAATTTTAGGATGAGTGGGGATTGTTAATACGTAGGGTTGAAACATGAAGTTTGGGAGGGAAGGAGGATTTTAATACTTGTGTTACTGTGACAGAATGGAGCAAAGAATAATGAAATGCCTTTTGCCTCAACAAGGAATATCTAGATAGAGGGATTTTGTAGTTTCTTTTGCTTTCCAATGTTTTGCCTTGCAATGAAATCTAAGAATATAAATTCATTATCCCCCCCCCCCCCCAAAAAAAAAAAACCAAAAAATAAAATAAAATAATTCTCAGAATTATGCTAGTTTGGCAGATTAATGATGAGTCCTTCAATTGCATATGGGGACATGTTAATGGCACCATCAATAATACTCATCCCTTGAGCATTGGCATCATGGCCATCGTGTTTTCAAAAGAAATTACAAGTGAAACAATCAAAAGACTATATTTTATATTAAATAGGTACCCTATGTTTTTAATGGAATGTTTCAATGTAGAGAATCAAAACTCAAATGTGATGTATGGAGTTAGATCCCAAGTTTTTCTAACATAGATATGCTGATTCTTGGATTAAAATGGCTGACCAGAAGCCATTCATAAAGAAAACAAAATATGAAAGCTCGCATAGTATCATCTGTTACAAATTTTACCTTCACCAACAAGAAAATTGGCCCTCAGTGGCGGCCAAAAACCATAGTAGGTGGGTTGTATTAAGGAAAATGATGCAAAGGAAAGTCAACACACAAGGATCCTCAGCAACTGAAATCATCTTGAATATTCTGTAATTATTGTAGAGAGATTTTCGCTATACGGTTTCCATTTTTCAAAGTTTGTAACTGATGTAATTACTAGGTTTTCATAGCTGCAAATTTCCTAAAATAGATTCTCAAAACTGTATAAATTACTCTGTTATAGTATTAATACAATTAAGGTGGAAAGTTTCCATTCCAAGACTTTGGCAGTGCTTAATCTTCTATAAGGTATCAGGTAACCAAAACTCACACGAGATTTCGATCCAACATTCAATCATGTCCTCCTCAACCCCAAACACCCATCTCGTATCCCCTACTGAAAATCCACTCGTTGTTTTCAACTTCACTACCCAAATTAACGAGAAACTTACACCCTCAACCTTTCCCCAATGGCGTGCTCAATTTGAAGCACTTCTCATTGGTTATGACCTCATGGATTACGTTAGTGGTGATTCTCAGTGTCCTACATCCGACGGCACTCCTCAATCAAACAACAAAAAAAGGCACAGACAGGATAAGTTAATCCTCAGTGCAATCCTTGCTTCCACATCTCCAACCACAACACCACTCATTGCTATGGCAAAAACAGAAGCATGGAAGAAATTAACCACAATGTATGCAAGTCGTTCCCGTACAAGGGCAATGCAACTCAAGGAGGAAATTACCTTGATTCAGCGAGGGAATCGTTCGATTCCAGACTATCTCCACGCAGTCAAAGCACTTGCAGATGAAATCACCATCATCGACCATCCAATCTCGGTCGATGATCTCACCCTCTATGTCTTGAATGGCTTGGGTGCCGATTTCAGAGATGTTGCCGCTCCAATTAGGGCAAGAGAGAAATCTCTTACATTTGAAGAATTGCATGACCTTCTCGTTGGTCATGAAAGCTATCTCCGCCAGATGGAGGCGGCAACGCAGCAGCTGGTCGCCGCTGCAAACTTCACAGCAAGACGAACGAGTTTCTCTTCTGCTGGGCATCAATCGAAGTGCTCCAACAAAACCCCTGGGTCTTCTAATCAACCGGGCCCAACTCGGTCCTCCAATGGCCAGCAAAAAGATCAACGCAGGCCTAATAACTCGGGCAGATCCAATAATAGGCGTTTTCAGCCCAAATGTCATTTCTGTGACCAACTGGGCCACACGGCTAAAGCTTGCCCACATCTGCAATCCAAAGAAATACTGGCAAATTGCACTGCCAAGTCCAGCAATTCTGAAACAGTCAGCGGATTTGCATCAATGTTTTAATGTTTTGAATAACTTATCGGTATTGATATTGGTCAAGTCACTGAAATGAAATATTTCGATATCGATATCGTTTTGCATACCGTTTCAAAATAATTTATACATAAATAAATTATATATATAAATATAATTATAAATTATATTTCAAAATAATAGTTGATATATAAATAAATTATATAGATAAATTATATATATATGTAATTAATTTAGTCTAAATTAAGGTTAAAACATAATAAAAAAATTTTAAAAATTAAAAAAAAAATTGGGAAGGCCGAAATCCAGTACGGATACGTTATTCAATTACCGGTCGGTACGGTCGAAAAATCGGCCAAAACGAAATATGATATTTTTTGTACCGGCCAGTACGGCACGGTATTTAAAACACTGCTTTGCATGATATCTCGGGTGATCTCAAAAAATTTGACAATTCATTCTGAATATGATAGAGTTGGCGAGATCATTCTTGGTGATGATACAGGTTTAGCAATTTCATGCGTTAGTTTATTAGCTCTAAATTCATCCACAAAAACTTTTTATTTTCAAGATACACTCTGTGTCCTGAATATTCATAAAAACTTAATTTCTATATATCACTTCACAAAACAAAATTATGTTTTTGTAGACATGTAACATGCCTATAAGAGTAATTTTTCTGCCGCAGTTTTGGCGACTACAAAATGGGGCATTCTTTAATTTAAATGAACTTGTATGTAAGGGTGGCAATATGTCACACGATCCGTTAATTCAACACAAACACGACACGATAATAGCGGATTAGGGTTTAGTCTTAAAGGGTTTTTGATCAAAACGGGTTAGCCCGTTATGACACGATTGCTTAACGGATTGATAGCGGGTCAACCTGTTTTAACCCGTTATGACAAGTTAAAAAAGTTAAAATTACAAGTATACTCTTACATTTAAAGGTAAAATTATTAGAATCTTAATTTCAATATTTTTATTATTTATATTATAATTCATACTTATAGTTAGTATTATAATTTTTATAAATATTGTGATTCTAACATTTATATAAAATTATCCTAAGTTTAATTAAGTCAAACAGATTAATTTTGGACATATTCAACATATTTAAATAAACAGGTTGAAACATATCATATTTTGTCGTGTTAATTTATTTCATAATATTCACTAATGGGTCATAACGGATTGACACGACACGACACGTTATGTTAACGGATTGTGTTAGGGTTTGAGATTTTAACACGATAAACTTAACTGGTCAGGTTAGGGTTGACCTATATAATATAATATACATGTCTTGACACGACATGAATACGATCTATTAACACAATTTGACACCCCTACTTGTATGGGCATAATTTATGTCAGAGCCGCCCCAATGTTCACAAGATCAGAGGTTCGTTTGGAAGTCGCAGCCCACAACAATTGTGAGCACAATCTGATGGACGGTATGAAAATCGAAACAGGATCACCAGAACGGTGTGTGGGTGTTGGGAGGCATGCCAGCGTTACTCTCTGCCTAGTGCCTATATTAATATACAGCTTCAAGAGGCTATAGTTTTAGGTCTTTGGGAATCATTTGGTAATACTGTATTCCCACTTGCATAATGTTTTGTTCAATATGAAGCTCAAATTTCAAAAGTTTAGGTGCATCATTCTCGAAGTCTGACCAAAAACTCTTGTCCTCCTAATATTTTTGTCATTTACCAGTGGAAAGTCCATAACTTACCCTGATTCATATGATGTGTAAGCATTACATGGACCCAGATTTTTAACCTAGTAAAAGGACATGTTATGTTTGCAGCCTCTGAGATTTCTTGTCATAAAAAATGAGAGATGGAACTTGTACATTAGATAAGAGGCTGGTTTTCAAAATTTGTGAGAGGAAAATTTTGTCACCTTTTGTGAATACACGGAGGACTGGAGCATGCCCCTATTTGGGGATGATTATAGGGATGGCTGCTGCTCTTGTAAACATGAATTGAGAACTGTCAGGTGTTTATATTGAGGCTTATGGATTAAAGAATTGTATTATTATACATTATTGTGCATATGACTCTGCAGCACATGGCGCTGATGGGCAGAAGTGTCAGTGTGCATAAGAAGAATGGGTGAAATTTATTAAAAAAATAAAAAGCCCAGAGAAATTTATCGGCAAAGGGAGACACAAATAACAGCATTTTAAAACAAAATGTCCAGTAGCTTTCAATTCCAACATAACCACATACTTCACATACATCGGGACTGATTCAAGACTACAGATCATAATGAGGGCAACTATTTTAAATAATCTCATCAAATGGTTAACTAATCAAGATGATTATTGCTAAACAATAAAACAAATAAAGCCTCAAGTTATTAAAGAGATGGGGCACCATAATTGTTGGTACATTTATCAGCATCATCTTCATTACTCTCCTGGGAAACAAACTGGTTCACCATGTGCTCCAACATAAGAAGACACATAATTGAACAAGGTGGACTGACCTGTAGGTATTAACAAAACCATTTGATTTTACCAAGGAGATCTCCCTGAAAATAAGGCCAGTCATTAAAAATTTTATAAATATAAGCTCTGCTCCCTGAAACCCGCCCAACTTGGATTTAAAATAACAAATTATATCTGTCAAAATGACAATAAATAAGTAAACAAATCACTAAACCCTCACCATTATATGAATTCAAATCCTGTTGTACTCCTTATCCACTTATCCACTAAAGAAATCCAGAAACCAGGGCCAAGGTCTACAATAGAGCTCCTTGATTTGTCTTGAATCCACACGTGTTCATAATCAGACAGGCTGAAAAACAGAATGCACAATAAACTATGGATCATTTTGTTTAATCAATCAGTCATCAAATCAACCTATGAAGTCAACTTGTCTCAAGTTGAGCTGAAAGGAATCTTGTACAGCCAGACAATCGCACTGGCATGCTCCCCAACCCCCACTGGTCTGAAAAGGTTGTTTCTATCTTCACTCACCAAGATAAATCATTCCAATCACAGGTATCATAGGGGAAGATGTAATGCTATATAAATTCACGATTGGGTCACATAATCACATCTATCAAACAAGAATATTTAGAAGAAAGAAGGTGAAATTGACTCTGTTTGAACAATGAGGAACAAGGTCAGTGATGTTCCCACTACTGCAATCACCAAAAGTTTGAGCAAAAGCAGGCCTCTTCCAAAAAGGGGGCAGATAAAGTCTAGGATAGCAGTATATGCTTTCCATTCCATAGTCTCTGTGCTCTCTAGAGCCTCTTCAGATCGGGAACACTCCTGCAGGAAAAGCTAAATGAGAGAGGCTTGACACAATAGAAGGAATAGATCCACATTGGACACTGTTTGATCCATGAGATTATCTTCATCATGTACCAACAAAATTTTCTTGTTCTACTTCTCTTTTATTTTTATTTTTTTGTGTCCCTTGCCTCCCGCTAATGGAGTGTTTCTAGTCTGATATGTTCTCCTTTACCAAAAAGATGATAAAAATATCCATGGTGTTCAAAGCATTGAAATGGACATGATAATCATGCATGCCCATCCATGGAAATGGATATGCAAGATTTGTGATTGGCAGATATTATGAAACAGAAGAAACATCATAAGAATTTAGCACATCAGATCATGACTATATAATTGAAGCCAAGCATGAAACATAAACACAGGCAAGAAACAATGTGGCGTGTAGTTTCCAGCATTTAGGCATCAGTTCCCTTGATATTGCCTCTACCTTACAAAAGCCAAGAGATTACATCCAGCCATCAAGTTCGACTGTTCTGTAAAATTGGATGAATGCCAACCATCACTGACCTATCAACCAAATTTCAATGCTTAAGATTCACGTGTAGCAAGGTGTCCCAAGCCAAGCTTGCTCTCACCAGGACTGAAGGCCACTCAGGGTAAAGCAGCCTCCATGATCTACATTTACTCCATACCATGAAATGAAACACAGCTAAGAATATGCATTCCTAAATCTACTCTTTATTCGTTGGAACTTGTATATTGTCTTTTCTCATCAATCAGAGATCCCTCACCCCATATAATGTAAACTTGATCTTCAAAATTATCCTCAGGAGCTCAACCCACACGTGTAAAGGATCAGAATGGTTCACAACCATTGCATATTTAATTATGAATCAATTATCAAGTGAATGACAAGTCATTCTATTAATTCAATGAGTGCCAAAGCTGGTCTGAAAGGAATCTAGTACAGCTATCTATTGGCTTGCATGAAACCCAACTCCCAACTTATCTGTCAAGCATGAATTTTCTTTTTAAACTTAAAACACAACAAAGTGATCTACCATATCCAATTTTGAGGACACTTCAAAGTAAGGTGATCTTATCCATGGTTTACAGATGAAAAGGGAGGTCGGTGAAGTTCCCAATATTGCATTCAGCAATAATATCAGGGAAAGAATGTCATAGCTAAAAAGAGGGCAGATAAAGTCAAGGATAACTGCATACAACCTCAACCTTCTGTTTCCCCTTTTTGTTCTACTTTTTTTGCGCTTACATTCCAATGTAAAATCTCACCTTGAGAAGTCACAAAAGTAATAGAAATGTTTTTTCAAAGGAAGCGCAGAATCTGATGTGTTCCTATTTCAACCCCCTTTTTTTTTCTTTAAAATAGACCTATTTGTAGATTTCAGTCGAATGAATTCATATTTGTTAACAGCATCCAGGATGAAAGTAAGAAAATAATGATTAAGCCTATCATCTGCAACCAGTTGGGATGGCCACAGTAGGTTAAAGCCTTTAGCAGGCAAAACACAGCATAAAGCTATAAGTTCTGGCTAGTTTTAATTTTCGCGAAGAATTCTAGATCAGGATTGTTTTAGCTAACTTGGATGCACAGCAGCGCAGCTAAATTGTATTTCTTTTTTCATTTTTCTGCCACTCTTTGCCTGTCAGAGGAATTTGAAGAAGCCCTATAATATATATGACTGAATAGATATTCATATACGAACCTGATGATATATATGACACTGAAAGCAAACATGAGGAGCTTGGGAAACACAAACCCCCCAGGTAGTTTCTTGCTGCAAAAATAAAAATGAATTCCTTCACTGCATGCTTCATATTTCCAGTAGAAAAGCATTGTTTTGTTCTAGTTTTGGTAATACTAGTATCTGCTCATACAGCCTTCTTAGCACCATATATATTTCTTTACTCGCAGGATGTGACGTGTCCCCAGCATAAAGGTAATGCACAGATCCTCCAACTTGAATCCAACTAGATCCAGGTTCTTTGCGAACTAGTTTTTCTTTCATTTCTTTCCTCATCTGCCCAACAGCATTCCACCTACCAGCAGAAGCATATAGATTTGATAGAAGAAGATAGGCAGATTCATTATCAGGCTGCAGCTCAAGAAGTTTTCTGGCTGCAACATTCCCCAGATCTACATTGCCGTGGATGTTGCAAGCTGATAGAAGAATCTGCCAGATTTGAGCATCAGGGCGAATGGGCATTTGATCAATTGTCCTCTTTGCATCTTCTAGGAGTCCAACTCGACCAAGCAGGTCAACCGTGCAGGCATAGTGTTCTAAATGTGGGATTAATCCATGAAGTTGAAACATAGAGTTTAAGTAAGTATGCGCTTCTCTCACCAGTCCCGCATGACAGCATGAAGTAAGAACTGCAAGAAAAGTTATCTCATCCGGTTCTATTCCAAATTCGCACATTTTATTAAAAAGCCTGGAAACTTCATGAAAACAGCCATGTTGAGCATACCCCATCATCATGGCATTCCAAGCGGCCAAATTGGCTTTATATGTAATCCCAAAAGCCTTCTCTGCATCACCTATGCTTCCACACTTACAGTACATGTCAACAACCGCGCTTTCAATGAAGCTGTCCTGATCAAATCCAAATTTGAGACAAAGAGAGTGGATCACTCTTCCTTGTACCAAATCTGTCATAGCACCACAAGCTTTAAGGACAATACTGAAGATTGTGATGTCCACATTAAGGTAGAAACTTCTTGAGGTGTGGAACAATTTTATAGCATCAGCATAAAAACCAGCATAAACATAAGTAGCTGCCATTGCCTTGAGATGTACCACATTAATAGCATCAATCTCAGACAGCACCTCTTTTGATTCAGAAATCCCACTGCATTTACCATATGTTGTTATCAAGCAAGACACCATGGAATCATCTGATATGAAGCCACATTTAATCAAATGTGAGTGGATTTGCATTACCTCCTCTACAGAATTTGAGTTTGAAACCACTTCGAGAATGCTAGCCAGAGTATACTCATTTGGTTGTATCCAAAGACCACGCATCTGAGAAAGCACCTTGAAAGCCTCACCACTCAATCCATTTTCAGAATACACATTAATAATAGAATTCCAAGAAACAGAATCCCGAAGAAGCATATCATCAAAAACGCGCCTAGCATCATTCGTTTGACCACATTTCCCATACATGGATACCAATGCATTGCTAACACAAATCACCTGCAAAAACCCCACCTTGTGGCAATGTGCTTGGACTTGCCTACCAGAAATTAAGAGCCTTGGGCCAGCAATGGCAGACAAAACATTGATCATTGTATGCTCATTCAACTTTAAATCTCCAGAGTGCAATACTTGAAATAATTTCAAAGCCTCCACACCATCACAAGCAGCTCCAATCCTCTCAGTCCAAGATACAACATCTGGATCAGCAATTTCATCAAACACCCTAACAGCAGCCACCTTATTCCCACGTTTACCATACATGCTCATAATCGCGTTGTTCAAATGTATAGAAGCGCCAGATAACAAACCCATCTTAACAGCAAGCCCATGAACCTGCTCCCCCTCTCTGACATCAAACAATGCGCCAAGCACCGCAGTCAAGCAAAACTCATTCAGCTCCATAGCCACACCCCTCATCCCCACAAAAACCTCCTTACCCTTATCAAATTCCCCATTCCACACATACCCACAAACCATCGCTGTCCAAACCACATTATCGACTTCCAAACACTCCCCAAAACACTTCTCGGCCTTTTCAACATCACCAGCTCTTGCATAATTCTCAATAAACCCACTCACCAAATATGCGCTTGAGCCAAACCCCATTCTCAAACAAACTCCATGGGCAGCTTCGTTTTCCTCCAAACTCTCACAAGCTTTCACCAAAGAGCTCAAAGTAAACACGTCAGGTTTCAGACCGAGATGTCTCAACGTGCCAAATAGCTCGAAAACTAATTTGGGTAGGCGAAACCTGGCGAAACCGGAAATGAGGGCATTGAAGGAGACTGTGTCTGGGTTATGGGTGTCGGAAAATAAATTAGTAGCTCGTGAGAAATCTCCGAGTTTGGAGAAGTGGGAAATGAGAGTGGCGGAGAGGTATGGGTCAAGGGGATGGCCGGACTTTATAAAGAGGGCGTAGGTTTGGTCAATGAGGTAGGGGATGGAAGCCGTGGAGGCTTTGAGGGCTTGTGAGTAGAGACCATTGGTGAGTAGGGTTTTGATGGATTGCCCGAGTGTCTTCATGCATGGTGGTAGTGAGTTTGCACTTCTGCTTTCACGACAACTCTCGTTCTCGTACGTGAAAAAATATTACAGACAGAAAGAAAGAAAACAGTTCCTAATGGCCGAGAATTTAAATTTAAACTTGCGCTGGAAACCGGAAGGTAGGAATTTTACAACTTTTCTTATTACATTTTAATTGTTTATAAATTCCTATAAAAAAATTGTTTATAAATTTATTTTTATATAATTAATTTATTTTTAATAAATAAACCTATAAATTTTATTAATGAGTGAAATATTACCATCATAAAATTTTTCTCCATACATAAATCATAAATTAATGTAATTTTATGGATTTATTAAATATATTTTACAATAAAAATAATTTATAATTTAATTTACTAGTCAAGTTACGAGATTATTTTTATAAAATAAAAATTGTAATTAAAGCATTTTTATTAATAATAATTCATATAATTAATGTGATACATCTAATAAAATAAATATAAATTAAACTCATCATTTGATATTAATTTTTAAGTTGGAACATATCATTTTGCAAAACTTTTATGGTAAAATTTGGATTACTTTGATATTACTCTTACTAATTAATTATCATTACCATGTGTGTATATATACATATATATATATATATATATATGAGCATGCGAGAACAAATTTTATTTCATATTATTTCGCCAAATTCGTAGATGCTTTCTCAAGTATATATTTTGTCGAACCTCGCAGCATGAAATTTTAATTTGATTGGAAATATTATTTTTCTCTTTTACTTTTAATTTACTTAAAATCATTTGTTTTATCACTTTATAATACTTCAAAAGACTTCAAAGAAGTTTTCACGTACAATGCGTGACAAGGCATTTTGACAAACTTTGCATCTCCAGTATTGTCTTTAATTTGTTTAATATCATAGACAGATTGACAGCAAGAGATCAGTTTTCCTCGAATAGCCCGATCTACAATATCTTTGCAGGTTGACAATTTTGTTACTTTTCATGAGAACCGAATGATTTGCATGTGTAGTAGGGGAGGAGAGGGATGGTGTCGGCGCAGAGGGAGAAATGTTAGGATTAGGTTCTAGGGGAGTATCGTCGAGGGAAAAATATGAGTTTGTGTGTGGGCTGGAATGATGAGTTAGGTCCCCGTCGTGCAATGAGGAAAGGAATAGAAATAGAGTGGGGCCGTCCGAGTAGGAGCTGGGTGAGGACAAGAAAGCAAAGAAAAAATGGGTCTCATCAAATCAGGCATCCCAAAAAATATAAGTCCAAGTGAAAATATGTAGACAGTAAATCTTTTGTATCAGGAGTATAACCCATCATGAAAACACATAATTTTGATCCAAAGTCTATTTTATGACGATTGAAGGAATGGAAATAAGGCCAAAGATCCAAAAGTATGTAAATAGGAGTAATCAGGATAATGACCAAAAAGTGCTAGAAACGGGAAAACATTTTTTAGAATTAGAGTAGTCATTCGATTAATGAGAAAAACAGTAATTGGAAAAGCCTATGTCTAATATTTGGAGAGAACGGAGGCATGTGAAAGGAGAGAGAGACTAATCTCTACCATGTATCTATGGCGGCTTTCGACAATACCATTTTGAATGTATGAGTATGAACAAGTGACTCGGATGCCAAAGAACTTAAGAATGAAGGGTAGAGGGAAATTCAATATCCCAATCTATTTAAATGAAAACAACATTTGAAGACAAAGTGTTGCTAACATAATGTAACAAGGCAAAAAAAAAAAATAGTTAACACATCAGGTTTTGCATAGATTGGAAAATACCAAATAAATTTTGTAAAGTCATCTACAATAGAAAGATAAAGTTTATGACTAGAGGGGGGTAGCACAGGCTCTTGTCCCCAAACATCCAAAAATAGTAATTGAAAAACTTTAGCGGAACCGAGAAGGTGAAGGTAGATGATGAAGTGCATGTAACTTGACTTATGCACAAGCAGAGCATGGAGGGAGCATGTGTTTGTAGTGAGAGGAAATTGAAATTGAAGAATGGTAAAGGAGGTGGTGCGTGGAAAGGAATGTTTAAGACAAGAGTGCTAGTTTTGTGAGAAAGTCCATTCACCAATAAATTTGGAAGGAGAGATGGGTTCAGATTGGTGGGGAGCTCATATAAAACATTCCTAATGGGACCCTGGAGGAGCACTTGTTGTGTGCGTAGATTCTTCATAAGAAAATAATAAGAGTGAAATTCAATATAAATAGAATTATCTAAACAAGATTGACAAAGTGATAAAAGATTGCAAGTAATGAGAGGAACATGTAAAAGTTTATGGCGAAGAAATTTGCCAACAGATGTGTGAAGATGAGTTGTGCCAATGTTATAAATAGGTAAAGAGGACCCATTATCGATATTGACATGACTCATGCCATGATTAGGTGCTAAGTTTAAATTAAGATTACAAAAATTTGCAGTAAAGTGACTTGTAGTTGTAGTGCCTGAGAACCATGAACTGTGAGAGTTGGGAGATGGTGGAGGAGCTATGTAGTGAGTAGCAAGAGAATACGAAAGAGATGTCTGATTAAAATGATGATAATATGAAGTATGACCAATTTTTGACATACTTGACACACGAGTTGTGTGCTAGACTAATTAGAAAAAAAGAAGTTAAAAGAGTGTTGAGATGGGCTACAACCCATGCCACGTCCACGTCGAGGGGCACGACCACGACCACGATAGGAAGAGAGGTGTCCGAGCAATGTAATATGGGCTTAACATCTTAAAGAGGACTACCAAAGATAGGGGATTCAGTCTGATAAGGTAGTCTAGACTCATGGTTAAACAAGTATTCATAAACTTAGGAGGAAGACATAGGATCAAGTCTAGTGGTTATGGAGGTTACAAGAGACTCATAATCAGTGTCTAAACCAGCAAGAAGGTAAGTAATGAGTTTTGATGATGAAAGTGGTTGATCAGCAACACTAAGAGAAGAAGCTAGAGAAGTGGCATTTTGGAAGTACTAAAAAATTGTTTCAGAACCCTTCTTGAGGGTGGCCGATTTGTACTGTGTTTGCATGGTGTATGTAGAGGTTTGGGCCGAAAACATATAGTGGAGAGCAGGCCAGATTTCTTTTGATGTAGTACACTCCAGAACTTGAGAGAGGATAGAGTATCGATTAGGATGAGTTTTTGGCTGAGAAAATTAGTTGATCTTGTAAACTCATTTTGTATGTTTTGGATTGGGTTTGTCATCAGTGCTAGAAGGGGGACTTGGAACTGTTGGCGGAACTACATAGGGCCCCCCTTGCTCCTATGACTTTGAAAATATATATATTAGTTTTGAAATATATATATCTACATATTATTTTTATGATTTAATAGGATGATTAATCTCATCTTGTGTAAGTTACAATCTTAAAGAGGAGACAAACACAACTTTAGAAATTTTATATATTTGATATATTTATACGAATGTCTTCATGTTCTTTTAATGATATGTTATTCTTGACATATCATATATTTTTTAATACATATATTGTATTAAACGTATTTTATTTTTATTTTAAATTTTATTATCAGATTATTCTATACCACAGAAAAAATTGTATAAAATTATAATAAAAGATATTTTGTTATAATTTTCACTTTCTTGACCCCCCTAAAACAAATTTCTTGTTCTGCCACTGCTTGGAATCGATCCATCCACATAACCAAATAACAGGTGCGCTTTTAGAAATGGAAGAATTTGAGCTTTCTACAAGAAGTAATTGTCAGTGAGAAGTTTTTGAGTGATGAAATGTGAAGCTGAAGTAATAACCTAAGATTTATGGAAGGATTGGCTTTGTCGAGTTCCATGGTTTTGTAAAAGGGAAGGAGATGGCGAACGTTAAACCTTCAAATGCTCTGCTAGCATAGAGAGGCTACCAAATGTTCGACGAAATGACACAAAGAAGAAGAAGAAAACTAAAGTAATTATGGAATTTTATTTATATTCTGTCATAGTCCAATATTACAATTTACAAGGTGTTTATAGAGTAAGAAAACTAGTCTACAAAAAAAGGATCCTTCTAGAGGATTTTGAGTATTTGGTGTTTGTGGACATTCCGTTAGCCTTTAGTAGGTGACGTGGCTGAGCCCTTAGTCCGACTAAGTTAGTCGGAGGTCTTGCAGAATTGGTTATGGAGATATTCTCCTCTGGTTGTGCATGATCACAGTATGCCTTAATAGGTCATGTCGTCTTTCAGTTATATATATATATATATATATATATATATATATATATATATTATATCATGAATTACAAAATATTTAATCAAGCTGTAAAATTATTGAAAGTCTTACCACATAAATTCCATAAAACATGAATGATGGTAGTACTATTTAATAAAATCAAGGGCTCTTTTTTTTTTTTTTAATCTTTATTTTTCACTTCTCTACCTTTTATCATTACCAATAGAAAAAAGGTCACGTTACAACATCATTACCGACCAGAAAACAGAGTACACTACAAGATAATAGCATGAAAATGATTTGTACAATATTTTTTACAACACATTTTATAATAATGTATTAAATAAAGAATAATTTTGTAAAATATTTTATAAAAATATTAATTTTTAAAATACCCTTATCTTATAGTATTATTGTGAAATATATTATACAAATATGTTATGTGTATCACTGCTCTTATTTCAATTCTTGAAAGAAAGAGGGACAACACTAGTCTAAATCCGATGGCCTTTGGTGGGCATTCAACTTTAAATATATATATATTATTAAATGCATTTTACAAGTGTGGCACATTTTTATATTAAAAATAAAAAAGAATATTATTAGAAATTAATTTTTCATATAAATTTTATATATTTTTTAAAAAAATAGACGCTTGCACACTATTAAAAAATGGTCAAAGGTGGGTTCACACCTTTCAACATTCGGCATCCTAATTTTTTTCTTTCATGTATTTTTTAATAGTTTAAATTTTTTTTTTAAACAAATCACAATATCATTAAAAAATACATCTTTCATTATTAAATAAAAAATAAAAAATAAACTCTCACAGTCGAAATCTCTGATCAAATTCCCATATGTGGGAATAGTATATATATATATATATATATATATATATATATATAAGAGTGCTGAGTTGGTCCACAAAAAGGACAGCCTTAAAGCATAGACTTCCAGAGGTTTTAGACCTCGTCTTGTGGCGTGTCCTCTCTGTTTTCTTAAATTTGTACATTGGTGGGGGTTTTTCGGTCTTTTTCTTTTCTTTTTTTTTTGATTTGGTAAGCTGGTTTTTGTTTATTGTAGTTGTTTTGTTATAATGATTTCTTTTGTCGTTATCTATTCCTTTATCATAAGTGGAAATTTTTTAAATAAAAATTTCTTTTAAAATTTAATAAAAAAATACAAATTTAATAAAAAGTTAACACTTCCACATTTATATTTCTACGTTAAATTTATCATTAAATTTATCAAAATTGATAAATAATAATATATAAAATTAATAAATACATTTATAATTTATTTATCTAATAAATATATTAAAATGTAATTAAAAAATATTTTGATGGATAAATAGTAATCATTCAAATATAGAAGATGATAGACAATTACTTGAACTCAAAGTTTGAGTGGATGAGATTTGATGAGTCTAATATAGAATTATTTTAGGTAAAATTATCAAATTTACATTTGATAAGTCTGATAATTGATTCAATGCCAATGCTCTAATGATAGAAATAAGATATAGTGTAACATCCCGACCCAAAAATCTATATTTATTATTATTAATATTTTACTTTTACTATTTTGTCAAGATATGTTTAAGATAAGTTTTAAGATAGTGATTTAATTAGTTTTGATTCTCCTAGCCGTATTCCCTCTTTTAGATTCGGTCAAATTTTTTATTTTAAACAAATCATCATCATCTTAAAACCATTATCCTAGTTGATAACCAACTTTCAACCTTTCCAACATGTATCCATGTAGAATAGAAAATTTTTATGTTTCGAAACTCACTCCAACTCCAAGTTCACCCAAACCATCTCTAACTCAAACCCAATGCCTTCATGTTTTGGTTTTGACCTCCTAGTTGAAATTCGACTTCCAACCAAATCCAAACTTTCAGCTCCCAATCGAAATCAAATCCAAACACTTCAAATTTGAATTCATATTTTATTTCAAAATTCATATAAATTCTTACCCTCTATTTTTGTCTTCTAAGCAATGTTTTGAATACCGTACTAATGGACATATCGGTTAAGGCACTGGAACGAAATATTTCGATATCGATATCGTTTAATATCCCGTTTCGAAATAATTTATATATAAATATATATAAATTATATTTTAAAATAGTAGTTAATATATAAATAAATTATATATAAAAATATATATGTAAATATTGTAGTCTAAACTGGGGTAAAAAAATAGCAAGAAATTGAAAAAAAAAATCAAAATTCGGTACAGCTGAAGCAGAGGTCGAAACACCGGCCGGTATGGTTGAAATATCTGTCGAAATGAAATAACAGTATTTAGGGTTGTTCAACCGAACTATTCCGACCCGGTAGCTCATTTTCCAACCCGACTCAATTACTTCCACTTCCGTTTGGCCGCTCACCCATTTACCCGATTATCCGATAATACAATACCCCTATTATAATGGAGAAGTATCAGAAGTGAAGAAAATTCTTGAAAAACGTTGCTCCATCTGAAACATGTAGTTCGTAGATTCACCATTTACAACCTTGCTCCGTCTAAAATGTTTCATAGTACGACTCCGTCTGCGTGAATGTTATCACCGTCATCGATGACCACCGGTTGAAGGTGCGGGAGAACACGCTCGACGTTGTTTGAGAGCTAGTCTTCTGGTCGGAAAGCATAGTTTAAGTTGGTCGAAGGTGTGGAAGCCTCTGGGTCTGTGGGTCACCGCATCTATGCTGCATGATTTGAATGGCAGTCTATGGGTCAAGCTCGCCACTGACATTGATGTTAAATAGCTCGCAGATTCATCCATGGGGGCTTAAGTCTCGGTCGAAGGTCTGTGGGTCGACTCGTTTCACAAATTCATCCATAGTCTTTGGGTTTGTGGGTCGAGTTTTGTCTAATATTCCTCAGTCTATTACCGTTTTGGAAAAAGTTAAACGAGTCGGGTAATTAGCCGATATCGATTTCATGCCTAACGGGTCGAGTAATTCGGGTCGGGTCGGCAACACGAACGGTTAGGAATTTCGATTTTTTTGAACAGTCCTAACAGTATTCCTGTACCGATTTACTGGTCAGTACGGCATATTTCGACCATAAAGATCAATACGATACGAAATTAAAAACTCTGCTCCTAAATGAACAAAAATTCCCAACTCCAACTCCAACTCAACTCAATCTCATCCATGTCAACCCCTCCCATTTCTCTATAAAACTCGACTGAGATCCCACGTTAAAAATCAAAAGAAAACCTTCACATTAACTCATCGAAACAACCTCGACAAAATAGAGAAAATCCACTCCTTCATCATATTGAAACACTACTCGGCAGCACCCACCACTTACCTCATCAAAATTCACCTCAGAAGCTGTCAGCCAGTCTTTCCCCACCACCCACAAAGCGGCCATTCCACCACCACGCCTCCTCCCTCAAACCACCTTACCGAAACTACCCTACCCGTAGCTCTGTTTTCTCACACCCGAAACAGAGCAAGACAGCTTGTACTCTTTTCGTTCGAAGCCACCCCACGACGCCAAAATCTTCACGCCGCCAGCCACCACCTCGTAGGAGTACCACTAAACTGCACAGAAAACGTCAGTGGTATGACCCCAAGTCAGTCATCCTCATCATAGAAAGCCATGCAATCCTTTGTCACTTTATTTTTTCTCAGCTTTCGAATCCTCTCTAAACTTTCCAACCCCTCCCCGTTGTCACTACACTTCACAAAAAATGTCAGATAGAGCCACAAACTATCTACAAGCTACTACCGAACCGTTGTTGCATCCCTCTATCTCCCTCAATGATTAGTAATTGAGCCCCTTTATTTGTCTCGTTCTTGTTTTAATTCCTTTTATTTATTTATTTCATGTCTTCATAAAGTCCTTCCATTGTTTTACAATTACCCCTCCAACCATGCACGTGGCAACCTCTTGTAGTTGTTCTCTTCGAGTTCACGTGCCTAAAAGGCTAAAATTATTCTTCCTTCAGATTCTTTAAACTTTCAGATTATTCTTACTTTTTCAAACTAGAGATGGGCTTTGGGCCTTTAGCTCTTGTGGGGCCTATTTCTTTAATATTCAAGAATTGTTTTGATACTTCCTTTTATTTTAAAAAGTGTTATGAATTATTAGGGGCGGTTTCCGCCTCCTTAATTATTTTATGAATAATTTCACCACTATTATTTTAAGTCTTGCACAGTAACTTGTATAATAATTTCAACGCCTATAAATATGAGTTTCAATTGTTATGAAATTCAAAAGAAAATATAGATAGAGAAATAAAGTTTCAATTTTTAAGAGTTTCAGAGAGAGTTTCTTATTTCTCTTTTGCAATAGTAATTTCTTTCTTTAATTTTATAACACGTTATCAGCACGAAGTTCTACCGATACTGAAGCTAGTGGTCTCCTACTTCAAGTAAGTTTTTCAATATATTATTTACAGTTCTCGAGATAAATATTAAAGGTAATATTGCTGAATATTACTTGATAAAATTCTACTTTTATTCTTATGATAATGTGAATATATTTCTTAAATTCACATATTTATTTTTGTGATATAATGTCAAATATTGAAATTTATTACTATTGACATTTCTGGAAAAAGTTATATAATTCAGGATCCTTGATGAGATTCAATTGGATATGATGATAAATTTAGGAGATACAATCATAGAAGAAAATCATGTGTCTCTGAAGGACCGTGCTGTATATCTCATGATAAAAAATTATCTCATTGTGTGAAATGAATTATGAGAGAGATATGAACACCAGAAGATGTAATCATCTTAAAAGATCATTATGATTTATTGCACCTGAAATTGTAAGATTTTAAGAGTGATATTGAATATTCTGCACTGTTTAAAATCAGCTCAATATTAAAATTATGCAGTGAAAATGACTGATGATGATATATAAAAGAAGACATATTATTTTTCATACCTCGAATGTGCTCCTGTAGTAGTAATATCGAGAGTGAAAGTTCAACAAATATTCTAAATTTTTATTTTGTCTTCTAGTGATTGTGTTAAATAATGAGTTTTTGTTAATAAATCATCAGTTACGTCCTATTAATGATATTGAATTTACACTATTCCCAAAAGTGAACGGTGCATCCTTTCAAATGAATTAAGGGCGTAGACGTGGTAGAAAAACTATAGAAGTGTTGGTCTCAAAAGCGACAACACTAAAAATGATAAAGATATATCATATCACTAGAAGTGATCCAATTCAGAAAATGGTAAAAGTCTTCAAAATAATTTTTCATAAAAAGATGAAGATGTTTGTCATAGATGTGGTATGACTGAACAGTGGTCACGTACCTGTTGTACGGCAAAACACTTGATAAAACTTTTATATATAAGCTTACTAATATTTCATCATGTTTTGAAATAATGAAATATCGGTGCTTGAAGCACGATAGAAATTATTTGGGATAATAAAATTCTGTCTAAATTTGATCCTCTTATAAATAAATGTGAACGGGAAGTTCAGAAGATTATCTATCTGCAAAATGTTGCAAATCAATTACATGATATATTTACTAACACTAAAAGAGTTGTAAAATCATATATTACTACTGTTAATGCTTAAACAATAATTGAAATCTCCGAAGGACAAGTTGTTAAAACAGTAATAAATGAGTCTAAGATACGTCTGAAGTGTTAAAGACTTATTGGTGCACAAAAGAAAAAAAAATCGGTGCTCATGAAGAGACCTATTTTTTGTATAAAATATAATCCTCCTGAAGAGGTAACTCCTGAAAAGTATAATTCCTGAAGAGAAAATTCTGAAGAGTACAAACCTCCTAAAGAGGAACTTCCTGTAGACGTGTTTCATGAAATATTTTCCCCTGAAGAGGAACCTCCTGTAGACGTGTTTCATGAAATGTTTTCCCCTGAAGAGGAACAATGAGATATCAATACATTTCATGAGTACTGGAAAATTTATGGATAGAAATAAAACTGTTGTCGACAACATATAAGATAATACTTGACATTACCAGAAGTAATGAAGAAAGTGAGTTAAAAACCGTCGAAAAATGTCGACGTAGAAATGATTGGCCAAAATGGAAAGCAGTTATTAAAACTGAATTAAAATCGCTAGCAAAACGAGAAGTATTTGGACCTGTTGTCCAAACAACAAAAAGTGTAATGCCTATAAAATATAAGTGAGTATTTATATGAAAGCTTAATGCGAAATGAAATTGTGCGGTATAATTTGTCGCACAAGGTTTCCTGTAGAAATCCGAGAGCAGTTATGAGGAAATATATTTCCTTGTTATGAATGCAATCACATTCATATTTTTAATCGATTTGGTTATTACAAAAGGATTAGATATGCAGTTAATAAATTTGATCACTGCATATTTATAAGGATCATTAGATCATTACATATATAAACATATACGATACTTGAAGCATCTAATCCAAGTACATTTAGGAGTATGTACTTTATAAAATTTCAAAGATCTTTATATGGGTTAAAGCAATCCGGATACATGTGGTATAATTGAATCAATGAGTATCTATTGAAAAAAGGATTTAAGAATAATCCTATATGCCCATGTGTTTTATCAGAATTCGGATTTTTCATTATTGCAGTTTACGTTGATAATTTACCTTGTTAGAACTCCTGAAGAGATCACAAGGGCTGCTATAAATTCAAGGAATGCATTTGAAAAGAAAAGATCTTATTATTCAATTGATCGTTGAGTTACAAGAATTTGAGACTTTTAGCCTCATCTCTCAAATGCATTTGCTCTTCATAAAACAACATATCATCCTTATCTAAAGGATTAGGCAGTCGAAATAAAGAGGCAAGTAAGGATTTTAAATCCTTATTCTCTTGTTTTAAGTCTGCAATTTTTCTGTCAGACTCTTGAACGAGTCGTTGAAATACGGAATCCTTCTCGTTAAACTCCTCAATTTCACGATTTTTGAATTGTAATCGGTTGGAAAATCCAACAATAGAGGAGGAGTATCGGGTGCCGAGAGTCACCAACTCATAAACGACTTCACGATCTGACTTATTAGCCAAATCATTCGCTTGCTGCAACATGGCACATGCGGAAGATGTAGGAATAATTTGTAATTGAGGTGAAGGACACCTCATATGTTGATCGTGAGAAATAGAAAAAGGAAATTGATGAGCCATTGGAAATTTGTAGAATAAGAATACAAATACAGATGAATTATAGATATGAGAAGAAAATTTGATGCGTACTAAATGAAACTAAAGACGGTTCTTATAGAAATGGACATAAGAATGAGACAAACCATCATCTTTTCAAATCTCACTTTACAAGATATGCTACATGCATAATTTCAAAAGCCAGCGAAATTAATTACAACTATCCCTATTTTCTTGTAAACGCTGAACCTCTGCCATTAGCTGCTGTTGTTGACTTTGTATCTGAGCTCTCTCTCGTTCTAACTCTTCTACTTGTGTTTTCAGGTCACGAGAATACCAGTTTACAAGTTTTTTCAGCTCCTTGTTTTCTTGTCTTAAATCTGTATTTTTTCTATCTTTAGTTGCAAGCGTTTGATGCAACTCAGATATTTGAGTTTTAAGACGATCAACCTCACTCGTTCTCGCCAATAGCCTCTGAGACATAATTGTAAGAGAGACAGCATATTGAGCACTCAGAATTCTTGATGCTGCAATAATTTCAGAATCAGATTTACTAGAAAGATATATCTCTGCTCCTATCATGGTGTTTACAACCTTAGAAGAAAATATAAGTGGTTGAGGTATAAAAGGTTCATGATTTAAATCTGGGATATTAGAATTTCTATCAGATATAATATCATTTTGGATGAACAATAACTGAATCTATGAGGAATGCGAGATCTTTTTGCTGGAGTAAACCAATGGTAAAATTGGTTATATTTAAACAACAACCCGAAACCTTCAAATCTCTTCAAGATCTCGTTTGTCCACAATATCAAGCGGATTTGATTTTCCGCCGAACCGATAATATTAGATCTCAAAACTTTTATAGCTTTGATCATACATGAATGATTTCCAATGTCATTTCCGCCGTATATAAACAAGTTCTCCCTAATAACGCCGAATGAGGAGGAGAAAATTTTAGATGAAAATATTATCATGTTCTCTCTAATGCATTATTTAGATGGAAATCATGTTTGAATTCGTAATCTATTATATATGCTGAAATAATGTTTGCTTATTACTTGAAACACTAATGCATATTATCAGGGGGAGTTTAAGTATTAATGCAGGTATCAGATTTCTATTAAGTCTGTCAACCAGATATTATTTTTCATCTTCAAATCACTCAGAGATTATTGCAATTCACGAAACAAGTCGAGAGTATATTTAGCTGAGATCAATGACTCAACATATCCAAGAAAAGTGTGGTATTTCATAATCAATGATAGCTCAACAATTTTATACGAAGATAATACTGCTTATATCATTCAAATCAAAGGAGGATATATCAAAAATACGATCAAGTGATAATCTGACAGATTTATTCACGAAAGCACCACTAACTGCGACATTCAAGAAAATTATGTAGAATATTAAAATGTGAAGACTCAAAAATCTATCGTCATGCACTTTTCAGGGGGAGTAAAAGTCCTGAAGACTTGTGCTGATTATACTATTTTTCCTTCGCTAAGGTATTGTCCCACTGGGTTTTCCTTTGTAAGGTTTTAATGAGGCAACCTTAAAGCATTTGTAGATACATAAGAAAACTGTATTTTTTTTCCTTTGCCATTGATTTTTTTCCCACTGGATTTTTCCTTGGCAAGGTTTTAACGAGACAAATTCTTTATGAGTGGTCATTCAAGGAGGAGTGTTATGAATTATTAGGGGCGGTCTCCACCCCCTTAATTATTTTGTGAATGATCCCAACACTATTATTTTAAGTCTTGTACAGTAACTTGCATAGTAATTTCAACGCCTATAAATATGGGTTTCAGTTGTTATGAAATTCATAAGAAAATATAGAGAGAGAAATAAAATTTCAGTTCTTAAGAGTTTCAGAGAGAGTTTTTTTTTTTTTTTTGCAGTAGTAATTTCTTTCTTTATTTTTATAACAAAAAGAGTTTTAAAGTATATTTTAATATTTTAAATTATTTGTTACGATTTCATGTGATTTTTTATAATTAAAAAGTTAAGGTACGAGTTATGACGTAAAATTAAGATGCATTGCTAAAAAATAAATAATATGATCATATATTTTACGTATGTACAATAAACATATTTTTATAAAAATATTATGTATTATTTGAAAGCTCATTTTTATGTATTTAAGTCATAAAATATTTTGAAAAATCATACATGATTTACGAAAAGTTATGCATTAATATATTTATGAAACATTCTGATTTTTTATATTAAAGTTATTTATAAAAAGTTATGATTTTATGTGTGATTGTATAAAATTATTTATGAAAATCATGAATTCATGTAATTATTTATGATAAAACATGCATCACGACATATTATGAAAATTATGTAATTTTCTTTTGAAATCTATATTATGATAAGTATGCAAGTATGATAAGATATGTAAGCGATTTATGTATGATATGAATTCGGTACCTATATATGAACATATTGTATTGTCAGGTCGTACATATTTGTAGCATATTGGTAGTGCACCTAATATGTCTTCTTTATTTATGAATTTTACAATCCGCGGTCACGAACAAAATCGAAATTTTTTTAAATTCATTAACTCTAACTCATTGGGGTCAATAGTAAGTAATGACCTATGATATGCTATGACACGATAAGATTATGAAAATCTCATATTTTTAACATCTCTGAAAAAGTCATTTTCAGCATTTATGAAAAGATCATGTTTACGTTATTATGTATGTATCTATACGTATACATGAAAATAGATGATTATTATTTTTATCGTATGATGTGCTGCTTATTGAGTATTTGACTCATTTTATTTTTAATTTCTGTGTTTCTATATTTTCTTTTAAAAAATTATCATAGGTGATGATGATGCACAACTGACAGGATTTGATTCAGGGAGAAGATGCAAAAGCCTAGGCAAAATATTACTTGTAATTTTACTTTTAGTGAACATAATATTTTTTTTTGGTAAACACGTGATTTCAATTTTTTAAATAAATTTTTTCGTTGACTCTTTTTAAATTTTATAAAAGTTGTTTTATGATTATAAAAACGTTTGTATTTAGTGCATTTTATAAAGAAAAATTTTAATAGCACACTAACTCCTTAAAATATTTTAAAAATTCTATATTTGAGAGCGAAACTTATACATACAAACATGCACACATACACAAAGAGATAATAAAAAACTATTAGAACATGCATGCTCATTATTTCATCATACTCTCTATAATATATATATATATATATATATATATATATATTTGGCTTAATAATTCTCAATAAAGGTTTGGGTTTGTTTGTTGCGACATATGGAATGATTTTATTAAAGATTTGTAAATTATATGTCTGAGTTTTATCACGATATTCTTCCATTATAAATAAGGATTGTTTTGAATAAATTTAGCCAGAATCCCTCTTGAATATGTGATTATCTCTTTGCAAAACATATATATATATATATAGTAACGCTGACACTTTTGTTAAAAGAGTTGTTGGGTCGATCCTTGCAATATGTATGAATTCAAATGTTCTGTATGTTTCTATATCATTTTCAATGCTTTATATATATATATATATATATAAATCAATTTTCTATTCTATATTGAACTTTATTGTCGTCGTGTGTCATGTGACACGCGGGCACCGATCAATTTTGCTTAATCGAGCTCGAGATTCTAAGAGCAAGCTAGGCCATTCAACCATTTTAGAAATTTCTATCAAATCTATTAAACCAGTTAGTCGGGAATTAATAAGATCAGTTTTACATTCCTGGTACTACATTAAAATAAATTAAACATTATATAAGTGTTTATCTATATTGCCTTCTATTTTAAAATTTAAATAAACACTCTAAAAGGTTATGATTCGCTTAAAAAATATTTTAGAAAATGGTATAGAGTACGTACGTAGAATGGAATTGTAGAATATTATAGATCGATGCATGTAGTTATTGAAGTGATACTTGCAGCTAATGAAGTACTGCACGTTTCTTTTTTATTTAAAAAACTAAAATTATTAAATATATACTTTCAAAACATGGATGATATTAATGTATTCTCGTCGTATCACATAATTTTATGTTCTTAAAATCACTTGTATAATAATTAACTATAATAACTAAATATAATAATATCAGAAACGTTTCTAATCGGTGCATCTTATAAGCCCACTTTATCGGAAACCACTTAGAAGAGAGTCAGCTGATTACATAAAACACTAATAAAGCTGACCACACCAAAACACCTCACCATTTCATATGAGAATTAAATTAATTAAAAATACAAAATACACTTTTTTACAGGTGACGGGACATTGGTTGACATTTCTTTATATTTTTACATGTTATGGCTGTCATTATTTATATGTTGAGCATTAAATAAATTAAAGAAATAGAGAGAAGACGCCTTGTTCTCTATCCTCTTCCTTATTAAATTTTATCGTCTCTTTATCACCTTTGTTGGCTCATTTAATTAGTATGCAAAAAGTTAAATTTCCAAAAAGAAGAAGACGGAGAAGAAAAATAATTAAAAATTATAAAAAATTATATTTTGTATAAAAAATTAAAAAAAATAATAATAAAATAAAGATAAATTGAGATGAATTGAGGTGAATTACGAATCCAAATGAGACCTGAATGAGATGGAAATTGTCATTATTTTATTGGATAATTAGAGATATCAGTAAATCTTTTAAAAATTGAGAGAGGGTCGGTGTGAAGGTGAAGATATTCGAATTCACCCATATTGTTATTTAGCATAAAATAATTTACTTATTTAGTATTATATATTTTATCATATTAGTCACACTTAAAATTCTTTTCAGTAGAAAAATAATTTCTGAGTAATTTTTCATTTAAGTATTCTTTAAAATAATTTATTTAAAATAATATTGTGAAAAATTAAGACTAAGAGAATTGTTGAAAAAAAAAAAAAAAAGAGGAGTATCATTGTGACACCGACGGGCCACGAGAGGTTGTCGGTTTGGGTAACGGAAGTGAGATCACCGTGATGGACTGCATGCAGACCGGTGGATACATGGAAAATTGGTTGCTTATGGGGCCCATCTTCTTACCACAAATTATCGGAGTTTTTCCCACGTGGCACCAAAACCATACAGAGATCGTGAACACATCAGCCATTCACTCTACACGTATCAATCATTATATATATATATATATATTGTGACATGTCAGCAACCACACACAAAACACTCCTTCACACACTTAAAATACAAACTGCAATCTTACCTAAAATTTATATATTATCAATCTATGGTATTTATAAAAGTGATCTATGTTAAATAATTTTACGTCTCGATCACTTGTGGAATTAATTAAATTGTTATATTTAATTTAAGTAATATTATATATACTTTTAAGATATTAAAAAATATTTCTATAATTTTAAGATATGAAAGTTATGCACACTTCCTTTAAAAAATAATTAGAGTCAATTTTAAAAAATAATTTTTTAATATATATATATACTTATTCTTTTTTAAAATGTGCAAAACTTTTACGATTATAAATATTATCTCAGGATTAATTATTATTTTAAAATCAAATTACTTGTTTAAGTACTAGTACTTTATTAATATGAAAAGTTTTTTGACATTATTAATATTAATATTTTGAAATTTGTTATTTATAGTTATAATGCAATAAATACGTGATTACTTTTAGAACTCAAAGTCGCTGCAAAAGCCAGAACAGGTAACAAGTAAAAGCTAAAAACATTGCCGAGGGAAAAATAGGCCTACATTCGCCAGGAGTGTGCAATCCGGCTCCTCTCCTCTGCATGCTCCCTTTGCTGTTCTTCTCCTTCTTCTTCTTTCTCACTCCATTCCCATCATCTCTTTCTGGGTCTTTCTTATTCTCCAGTGATTTCCATTTTCTGGGAAGTGATAGCGTTTGAGTTCTATTGGAATACTAATTCTTAGAGAGATCTGTTCTTGTTGTTGTTGTTATAGCTGTGATCTTTGTCTGCATTTAGATTTAGATAACCCGGAAATCTGGAAAGAGAATTGGGAGAATGAAAGGGGTGCACAAAGATTCAGAGAAGGTGATTTGGGAACAGATGAGAAGCCCATCGACCCCCATTGCCGGGTCGGGTCATCATTCCCGGGCCTTGCCTAAGCTCCTCGTCTGGCTCATCCTCTTCGTTTCCCTCACCTACGTCGTCTATACACTGAAGCTCGTCTCCACCTCACGCCCCTCATGCGATGAAGAGCCTTTCCCCAATTCCCGCCACCGACTCTCTTCCTCTACTTCTTCTAAAACGAATATCACCGCCACGTCATCATCACACTCTATTCGGGATCACTTGGTGTTCAAGTCTCTGCGGTCCGAATCCAGAGAAGCCCAGCCGACGGAGCTCAGGAATATAGTTTTTGGCATCGCGGCGTCGGCCAAGCTCTGGGAGAAAAGGAAGAACTACATCAAGCTTTGGTTCAGGCCCCAGGAAATGCGAGGCGTAGTGTGGCTGGACCGCCCGGTGAAGACCGACGACGGAGACGAAGAAGACCTCCCGCCGGTATATATCTCCGGGAACACGACTCGGTTTCCCTACAAGAACCGGCAGGGCCACCGGTCCGCGATTCGGATCTCGCGGATCGTGTCCGAGACGCTCCGTCTCGGCCTGGAGGACGTGCACTGGTTCGTGATGGGCGACGACGACACCGTGTTCGTGACCGAGAATCTGGTTCGGGTCTTGAGAAAATACGACCACAACCAGTTTTACTATATCGGAAGCTTGTCGGAGAGCCACTTGCAGAACATATACTTTTCGTATGGGATGGCATACGGCGGCGGAGGCTTCGCGATCAGCTACCCATTAGCCAAGGCGCTAGCTAAAATGCAAGACCGATGTATAAAGAGATACCCGGGGCTCTACGGCTCCGATGACCGGATGCAGGCTTGCATGGCTGAACTCGGTGTTCCACTGACAAAAGAACTCGGTTTTCACCAGGTCTGTTGCTCAGGACTTTTTTTGTTTTTTGTTTTTATTTACTTGTCGGTGGTGCGCGTTTATTCTTTTCCAGCTACGAAAGCAAGAATCTTCAACTTATGGCCGATTATCGACCGATAATGTAGAACATGGATTTGTACAATAACGGGGACCCTTCGTTGGATTCTGGAACTAGGATTTTATCACTTTTGGGGGTTAGGAATTGCCGATATATCGGTATCGGGAAAATTCTGTTTAGAGTTTGATTGGCCTGGGATGGTGTACAATTGTACATTCGCGTTTTCTAGAGCATAGGATCGGTTTATTGGAGCCCGTGGGGTCTAAAATCTCGGAGCTGTCTAGCAATAGCAGAAAACGTTAGCTCAGTGCTGTCCTGTACCTAGGGTAATTGGCGTAGTTGGGACCTACGCGTAAAGGGCATTGGACCTAGTTTTGTCCCCGTTGAAATGCTGCACCCACGAGCATTCTGTTGGTTGGTTTGAGGTCTCATTCCTACTGTTGAATACTGTATAATCAGAGTAAAAGGAAAGTTTTTCGATTGGTAGAATTAGGAAAGTTAAGATAAACCACTTCTTCAAATGCCCTTTTTTAGGCTTTTATAATTGATTAAAACTATTACAAACACAGAAAAAGGAAATTTTTTTGTTGGGTAGAAATAGGAAAGTTAACACAAACCACTTCAATGCCTTTTTGCTTTTATAATTGATCAAAACTATTACAATTGCTGTTCTCGTTTGCTATCCCTTAAACGCTCCTTCTTATCCGTGTCCCTTCACCGAAGAAAGTATGGAATACGTGCAGTATTGGCATTTACTGGTAGACATGTAGACAGCATTAGCAATTAGTGTTACCCTTGTAACCTTGAAAACAGATGTTGATGTTGTTACCCAAATGTCATTTGCGGAATATGGTTCTGTTTCAAGAGATTGAGAAAGCTCATGTCAGGGTGTCTGTGGTTTTTACCTAGAGATGTTTCTTGCCATTAAACCCTCCTAATGTATTATTGGGAAAGATCAACAATGTTGATTCTAACAATGTCTGCTTTTGTTTCTGTTCAATGACAATCAGTATGATGTGTATGGGAACTTGTTCGGACTACTTGCTGCGCATCCGGTGGCACCCTTGGTGTCATTGCATCACCTTGATGTGGTTGAACCCATCTTCCCCAATGTGACTCGGGTTCAAGCCCTCCAGCGGCTTATTGTACCTATGAAGTTGGACTCAGCAGGGCTTATGCAACAATCAATTTGTTATGACAAATCCAAAAGGTGGACTATTTCTGTCTCGTGGGGATTTGCTGTTCAAATATTTCGTGGAGTCTTTTCCCCCCGTGAGATAGAAATGCCTTCAAGGACATTCTTGAATTGGTACAGAAAGGCAGATTACACCGCCTATGCATTCAACACACGCCCAGTTAGTCGAAACCCCTGCCAAAAGCCTTTTGTATTTTACTTGTCGAAGGCAAGACTGAGTTCAATGAACCAGATGATGAGTGAATATGTTCGGCATCGTGACTCTCACCCTGCATGCAAGTGGAAAATGGCTGATCCTGCGAGTCTTGATAGAGTGGAGGTTTACAAGAAGCTTGACTCACATCTATGGGATAGAGTAAGTAGTTTCTTCGATCTCTTTATGTGCTTCTTTTGTTTTGGGATTGACATCAATGGGTCTAATTATCCATACATTGCCTCTTGGTTTCCCTTAGTTTTCAATTTTACTCTAACTTGGTTGTTTCACAACTTTGTCACGTGGAACGATCTGGCTATATTACAACTAATAGGAATTTTATGTGACAAACAATGCTCAAGCCCCATCCAATACTATCTAACGGTTTTGAGGTCCTATTAGTTTACATGGAGCTTCTAAAGTCAAAAATAAAAAACTGATGAAATTCACTTCTGCTAAATTATGAGTACGGTGGTGCTACTAACTTCCTAACGTAGTTTCACGTGCTTTTTGGCAGTCCCCACGGAGAAACTGTTGCCGAATCATGAACTCGGAGAAGAAAGGAACCATGTTGATAGATGTGGGTGTATGTGGTGAAGGTGAGATCAGTGAAATATAGCCATAATTATTCAATTTTAGGATGTGAGCTTCTTCTCTTTCTTCTTGTTAGTCCCTTTTCTTTTTTCTCTTGCTCTTTTTTTTTTTTCCCCCAATTCTCAATTCTATTAGTTCAATTGTTATCCACGTTCCAAATTTTGCAAGTCTCTCCCTGAGGTTGCTGACAAGCAGTCAAGAAATCATCAGAGAAAAAGGGACATGTTATTAACTTATTATACGGAAGTTGTATTCTATACGTTTTATAGAGGGCTAGGCAGTTAAGACCTGACTGCGACTCTCTCACTCGTAGTTGATATAGTAATACCAAGTTCCACTTTCTGTTGTTTTGTTTGTTTGATACCAAGTTGAGAACGTATGATATCTTCGTAAAGCAACATTTCGAGTAGGTTGGCTTTTTAGAACTCACTGCGATTTATAATTCAACAAACAAAGCCCTACTTCTAAGCCTTCTATCTCGAGTTCGAAAGTTGGCTGTGGCTAGTTTAAATGCAAACCATGTTAGGTCAAAAAATCTTCAGGCACAAACTTTTGTTTTGTTATTAAATACAGGAAAGTGGATTCAAAGTGCATTAAAAGCCTTTCTCTATCTCATAGGATTTCCAGGGTTCTGGGTCTCTGGTTCTGTGGCATCCATCCAAAATGAGGGTTAGATTTTCTATTTCTGGTCCCCGGACTTGACTATACCTAAACGACAAACAAAAAAGATAAATTGAGAGAGAGAGAGAAGCGTTACAATTTGGAGAAGTGTTACATTACTAAAACCATTCAAAAATCAATTTATAAATTGACATGATTTGAAGCAGTACGATAAATTTGTGTTATAATAAAAATTAATTATAATTTAACATATAACATCAAGTCACTTATAAACTCTTGTGGTTTGATGTGATATGCTAGATTTATTTTATAATAAAATGATTTTATAGTCTTACATATCACAATAACATATGTTAATTTATAAATTTATTTTCGTGCTATTAGTCAAAGCATTTCTCTAAAATCCGGAGTTAAAATTGAGACGTATTGCGAGAAAGATGATGGTTGTAACTTGTGTGTGAGCCAAGATGAGACCAAAAGTGACCCTTTAGTAGTTGTATTGTAGTATTTTGTTTGGCTGGGCGTGAGGTACCTACCCAGTCAGTGCAGTGACTGTATCTTCGGTGAATTATTGTTTCTTGTGGGGTTAGGAAGAAGGCTGCATCTTGTGCTTCAAGGCTTTTTTGGAATGAGCTGGGATTATTATTTAGGTCTATTTGGATACCCATCATTATCAGAGTAGAGTATCAACATATGAAATCTATATTATTCAGTGTTCATATATTTGATACTTTCTTCGAGATGAGGTTATATACAGATGTAATTATGTACTTAAAAGACCATAATCTATCCGCCAAAAGCCATTCATTCTTTTTTTTTTTCCAGCGAAAAATAGGCATTCATTAAATAAAATAATGGTTACAGGTTACAAGTTTAATGAGATGAAAATTTCTTACATTCTTCTCAAAAATCAACACACAATATAAAAAAAAAAAAGAAGTTGATTAGAGCCAAAAAATAGCTCTCACCCAATTCCTATAAAGGAAAAACTACTTGGTGACATTTTAAAATGATTTGATTCCGATGATCTGTACAAAAACTTGGGGATGGCGGTGAACATTCTGTAGAGAGAAAGGGACGAGAGAAAAGTTAGCTTGTTCGCCAAAAGCCATTCATTCACTTTCAAATACCGATTTTGGTAAATGTCGGTAGAAAATTCAATATATGTTGTCTGGAAAAGGTCAGAACAGGAGACAAATCACTCTGATGCACGAGTCTAGATCAGCTACAGGGACATAAGCGCACATACATGGCCGTTGAATTTCCATGCTGTCCAAAAAGAGTGGAGTGGTAATCTTCAAAGACATATTTGACCCACAACAGAGAATGACAATTTTGCTTCCCCTACCACCATCGTAAACAAAAGAAAAAAAAAATATCAAGAATAAAAATGACAGGAGAAAAGTGTCGGTGTTGCAAGCGAGGACAGACCTTAAAGCACTGACAATAGTTTAACCCTGATTTATTTTGATAGATAATTTAATATAAGATGAGGTAGGAGTTAAAAATTAAATAAAATATTATTATAAAATATTTTATTAATATTTATTTTATTTTAAAATTTAAAAAAATTGGGATAAAAAAGAATTAAATTATTTATTTTATTTTATATAAAAATTTGAAAAAATAATAACAAAAAAATGAGAAAAGATAAGATAAGATAAGATAAAAATATTTATAAAAGCAAATAAAACAGTTTAAAATTTGGTTAAAAATGAAAATTTTAAATAAAATAAAATCAAAATCATTGAAGATGTTTAACTAATTTAATACAGATGATATATACAAAACTCTAATTTTATTTAAAATTTTTCTGACGTGATTAATTCAACACTAAATACTCTTGAGTGATGAAGTAGCAGGTAGTCGTTTGTGTACAAAGTCACAATAATGCTGAAACATGGAAGAAGTCCCAACCGTTAGCTTTTGAAAATTGAAGATGACGTGTGGAGCCCGTGAAGGGAAAGCTATCAGTTCTTATGTCGAGGTACGGTGGCATGCAGTCCCCCACTCCCTGATTCACACGTGGCTCATTGCCTCTTACATTGCATTTAATGTTGTATTTGTCGAAGCATTTAAGCCTAAATTGTATGGGAGAAAGAGTTGAGTTTTTTTTTAATTTAATTTTATTTTATTATTATAAGTTTTTAATTATTTATATAAAATAGAAATTTTAATAGAAATTTTTAACATTTTAATATACATTTTTTTTAATTTCAATTCAATTTTTTTTAAAATTTTAAAATAATAATAATATTAAAAAATAAATTAAACTCATCTAAACTCATTTCATCTCCCAATCCAAACAGAGCTTTAAAATGCATTAGATAAAACTTTAAAATGAAAAGATTACAAGATATAAATTAACAAAAACTCTACAAACAAATACAAACATCTGTAGGCAAGTGGTGGACAAACGTATGATATGATATTGTGCCATGTCAAAAGTTAATTTAGGTCTGACTTAGATTGCAAATTTATCTCATATCAAATTCATCACTATACTTTTTCAAATTTTCATGTAAAATAAAAATTTCAATACAATTTTTTCAAATTTCAATTTAGTTTTTTCAAATTTTAAAATAACAATAATAATATTTTATTCAACTTTCAAAATTTATCTCAACCTATCTCATACGAAGTCTAAATCCAAACAGAACCTTAAGAAAAAAGAATTCAAATTTAGTATCGAGAAACATCTTCAGTTTCCCTCGTTAAACCATTCCCCTTCCCTCCCTTGTCGAACTAGTCCAGAACTCCCTCCCCTTCCATCGTTTGAGCAGTCTTTCTCCTCCCTCGTCAAACCAGAGCAGCTGTCCCACTCCCTCATCGAACCAAAGTTGTAAAACGTCTAGAATACTGGAAGCCCAAGGCCCACCATAAGAGCTGGCCCTTCAAAGTCGCAGAACCCTAACCCAAACCCACACAAGCTATCTGAAGCCCTAACCCTAATCTTTACATTCCTCATTTCATCAAATTTTTGAAACCCTTACTCTTCCCCTCACCCCCCTCTCCACTCCATCTCTCACAAAAACAATCCCCCTCTTGCACAATAAGATTTCAAAATCCTTAGCCTTCAATTTTTTTTCCCTTTTTTAGCATTGCCTTCCTCATTTACTATCTTGATTGCATTTTAAAAAGTATTTATTGTGAATTTGTGATTTTTTTAGATTGACTTACACTTCTGCACTTTCAATTTCAATTTTAAGTATTTAATGTGACTGTTTGGGTACCAATTTCTATGTTGATTGGTGAGTTGAGGAATTCCCCTATTTGTTACTTTTGAGCTCCATGAATGATTAGTATAAAGTTTGGGATCTCCCCTATTTTTTTCTCGCTCTACGTTTGCAATGGCTGCATTGTTGATATACTTAGGTGTAAATAATTTAATGGGATGGATCCTCATGTTTTTGTTACCTAAAATCTCTAGCAATAAGATTCTAGGACTCTAGAGACTTTTTGTTCTTATTACACCTACGTATAACAACAACATTCAGGTATCAAAATGACTTTTTGTTCTTATTACACCTAAGTAATAACAGCAACAAGATTTTGACTTTTTGTCACTTTGATCCTCATGTTTTTGGTTGGTAATGTGTTGGGTTTAGGGTGTGCTTGTATAATCTTTTACTACATTGTTTTTTTCAAGTCGCTCTAAGTTTGAAGTTTATGGTGTTGATTATGTTAGAGAAATGGCTCAAAGGTTATTCTTCTCCTGCTAATCTATTTTGGGTATTGGTAATATGTTGGGTATCTAAATCTCTTTTTGGCTATTGTTTTCCTTGTCAATGTATGATTAGCATTGTCTTGCCTAAAGCTTGAGATAAGCCAAACTTGTCTTTCTTGTCCAATTATAGTGATTGAAGATTGTTGGGTGATTCTCTTAGTAAAACTAAAATAAAATTACAATCATAGAAATTGATATGACTCTCTAACATTTTGAGAAAATTATGTTAAAAGTTGACATTTGAGTTTTTGGATTTGTCTCTTGGAATACTTTATGCATGGCCACCATACATGTCTCTTGTTTACTCTGTCAACTTTGGAGCAACTCTAACCTAAACTCTAGTCTTACTATTTTTTACTCTTTTCATGTCTTTATGTAATTTATTTTGAAGCCATTAATAACATATAAATGGCCTTTATTTTGGGTTTTTTTTATATGCTCACTGCAATGCTCACATCAATGACTTCAAAATGTTAGTACTCCGAGGACAAATCCAACATCATACTAACATCATGGGGCTGACATACATCTTTAGGTAAACTTTACATCAATGTCTTATTCATCATATACTAAGCATACTTTGGGTCAAGTATTATGTTTTTGTGAGGTTGAAGCCACATTGAGATACTCAACTATCAAAAGAAATCCAAGACGACCCTTCTTAGGGTGTCCAAATTACAACACTAAGGTAATTGCATCACTTGAAATGTAGAACATTTAATGCAATACTAAAATTATTTTGAAACAACAATTTCCTTATATGTTTGTGTTGAAAATGGTTTACCATATTGCAAGTATTTCAAGAGGGTGGATAGTAATAAGTATATTGAGCTAGATCTTCGAAAAAGAAAAGATGAAATTTTAAGGAAAGAGAAAGAGCTTGAGAAAAGGCTTGTCAACATCGAGAAGAGGGAGATCGAGCTATGTAAGAGTGGAGATAAGATCAAGAAGATGAAGAGCGACTATGTAAGACCATGAATGAGATCAATAATAAAGTGATGGTGCTATTTGCGATAAATGAAGAAGTTTTCAAGAAAGAGTCGGTGATTTTAGAGAAAAAAGATGAAATAAGGCGATCATAGACACTACTGTGGGTGTGCTGGGCTACTGTATTTGTATTTGTGTGGTTATTTACTTACTTTGTAACTTAACTTGTTTAGTCTAGTTACTTATAAAAAGAAACTTATTTAGTCTAGTTATAAGCACAACAATCAAACTTTTGATGATTTAAAGTGTTGGTTTCCTGATGTAAATTGTTAGTTTCCTGATGTTGGTATATCTTCCATTAAAAATTCTAAATATTTGATAACAAGGTAAAAAAAAGATAAACATCTACATCATCCAAGATTTCTTTTCAATTTCACAAAAGAATTATTATTTACTTGGATGAAATACAAGAGTTTTAGTTTGGTGTACAAGATGACTTTGGCGAGGACAAAAGAATATTTATGTTCCTCTTACGTAAAGGCAATAACAGTATACAAGAAAATCTGTCATGATATATATATATGTGGATCATATATATCAGCCTGCTAGATATATAACACTCTGTTAAGAGGTTATAAATAAACAAATTAAGATAAATTATATGGAGGATGGCCACGTTTTTGTCAAGTAATAATAGATGCCTTTGACAACATTTTTGCACCATATCCCTAGCCCATGGCCATCAATTTCACACATGGTCTTGCCTCATTGATAAATTTTATAGCTAGCTATGGAGACATCATCTCTATTAGCAGTTGAAAATACCCTATAGAAAAATAAAATAGTAAAGAATGCTCCCTACTAAAAGTTATTTTTGACATAAATGATCAAAAGAACTCAGAGAAGATAATCTTGATGCCCATGAACTAAGTCTGAGACTGATTCAAGTTTATCGTGTCCCAACAAAGAAATTCAAGTGTGAAACTCAGTTCAAGATAACCAGTTCTCTAGAAGAATAATGAGATTTATTTATTGAACAACCACCAATAGTTCTACACGAATGTCACCGAGATCACATTCATATAAGCAGGTCAGACTTTGCCAAAATATATTCAATACACAATGTTTCTTGTAAGTACAAAAAATGAACATTAATCCCAAAGAATTACATCGGTTGAGATCTATCCAACTCAAGTTGCATTGGTTGTGAGCCATTCAACCCAAATTGCATCTATGAGGAGTAAAATGCAAACATCATTTAAACATCACTATTAAAAATGTGAAAATAGGTTGGAATATTACACTTTCTTGGATTCCAATCACCGTTTCTTGATATTGAGTTCCACTACTATCAAAAATTGCTTGTGTTGAATAGACTTGTGTGAATCAACAATATTTAAAGCATTATTAGTCTAACTTCTGATGGATGAAATAAATTCCTAATGGCTGAACAACAATATTTGATATACATGCACTTGTAACAAATTGGTGAAATCTACTTCCAATAGTTGAAATAAATTCCTGCTATCCTGGATTGGTGTATCTCCTTCAGCTCGCTATAAAAAATAGTCACACCCATTCAAAAACTGTTTTGTGTTGAACATGCTTGTGTGAATCAACAAAATTTAAAGCATTATTAATCTAACTTCTGATGGATGAAATAAATTTCTGATGGCTAAACAACAACATTTAACATACCTGCACTTATGACAAAAATGGTAATATCTACTTCTGATGGTTGAAATAAATTCTTGCACATGTCTGAGATTGGCGTATCTCCTTCATCTCACTGTAAAAAAAAAAGGTCACACCCATTCAAAAACTCAAATGTTGTAAGATCACGGCTGAAATTTTAATATCATTATTGTTAAAACATGCATCTGTTTACATTTTCCTCTGGCATGTATTTTTTTTTTTTGCTTGGTTTTAACCTTTTGTATGTCTATCTCCATCCTCAACGCTCTCCTCAGTGATGGTGGTCTTCCTTTCCCTCTAGCAACATTTGGACTACGCACTTGTGCTGAACTGCCAGCAGCAGTTGGGTCTTGTGTCGTAATACCAGCATTCAAACCTATTAGCGGAGATGGATACCAAAATAAAAATGCATTCTCACATAAAAAAAATAAAATAAAACAATACATATTCGACACTATTGTCAAACCTGTTCAGGTCAAAGATGGTGGCCGTTGTGCTCACGATTAAAGATAGTCAACTCTTGTATCCTCTTCTTGGCATCTTCAAAGTGCTCATTGGAACCCACTGCGTATGGTATCATCTGATTACACATATTCAATAGAATATTACATCTATTACCATCAGGCCTTTGATCCCTATTATCATAGCTATTGCGGATTAAGGAGTAGCTCCTCTTGATGTCATTCCTCCATCGATCTAAAATATACTGATCTGGCAATGATTTTATACCGTTATCAAGCCATATGGCCAAAATATACCTATACAGTATTTCCCTCATCTGAAATAAGCCACATGAACACCTTGCATTGTTGTCTTCTTCGTTAAAATCCACTGAATATGTCACTTTCTTAATGAACTCTTCAACCACAACTTCATCTTCTACCCAATAGGTTTTCAGTACACCATCGAATGTATGTAGTGATGTTGCAAGATTGAGCCTCCCAAGTACTTACTGCTGAACTTCGTTAAATTTAGTGTTAGTGTACAACTCTTGAGATCTCTTATCAATTGGAGATTATATACATAGGGAATGCTGACGTTGTATGAATGGAAGTCAGCACTATTTTCATTCTCAATTTTCTTTCTCAACGCACCATCAAAAGAGTCGACAAACTCCTTCAAGTTTATCTTCGAATGAACATAGCTGTCAAAAAAAGTATTCATACTCTCACTATACTAGGTTAAACTCATTCTAGCCTAAAAGTACTCTTTAAAGAATTTCGGTGCCTATTGGTCACGTTCAGCATATAATCTTTTCAACCAAGCATTATCATGTACATCATATGTGTTAAATAACTCATCCTAACATGCCTCGAACTCCTCAACAGACTGAGTGTCGTACACATATTTCATCAGGTGATTTCTTAGTTTTTTTATTGTAGGCAGCATATGACCCAAGTCTCTCGAACACTTTCTTCAGTATACACCATAGGCGTACTATATCGAGCTTATAGAAAGACAATAGTAATTGCATTTTTTATTACTCTATCTTGATCAGTAATAATAGCTTTTGGAGCTATACCATCCATATACTGCAACCATGTCTGGAATAACTATGTAAAGGTCTCCGTGTCCTCACTTAAAATCAACCCAGCTCCTAAAAGTATCGATGGCCCATGGTGATTTACACTAACAAATGGGGCAAAAAGCGTCACATATCTATTAGTCAGGTATGTGGTGTCGAATATGACCACATCACCAAAAAATTGGCCAGCTGTCCTACTACGTGCAACTACCCATAAAACATTATTTAGTCATAAGTCATCGTTCATATCCATCGATGAAAATAAACCTTTATTCTTGGACTGCATCCTCCAAAAATAATCTCACAATGCTCCAGTACCACCTGACCTAAGCCGTAGCTTTCTTGCCTTGTCGAGGTAATTGCGACAATCTTTTTCTTGAAATGAGAGAATCTCGTAGCCACGTGCGCCGACAGCAAAAGATCCATAACTATTACCTGGTGGAATGCTAGCTTTGTTGTTTGTGCCTAGAACTCTTTTTACGGTTTCACTCACTTCTCTGTTACATCAAAAGAAACAAGATTTTTGGAGACTGGGGCTGTAATTATGCACATTATGAACTATTGTAATCCACATTTTTCCATCATGTTTTAAGGCATTAATCATTACCTTACAGTCCGTCTTTCTTGTTGGACGTGGAGCAGTGACATTGGAACCCTTGTTTCGAAACTTTCCAGTACGAACACAACTGAAGGTGATATATCTGATACTTTGATCCTGTCCTTTCTAACTATCTTGTGTGCTCACCCCAAATCCGCATATCTTACCATATTCTTTATAATAATTCAGCAACTCTACAATAGTATTAAATTACATCCCCGACTTTGGCTTTTCAATCTGATCAATACCATCCATTTGGTGTGGTTGTGGTATTCCGATATTGCCATCATTGATTTTCAATGAATATAATCTATCATATTTACTTTCTTCTTCGATTTTAGAGGATGTAAATGGCGCTTCAGTTTCCCTAGAAACGGGTGTATCCTCTTTACTAACTTTTGCACTAGTTGTGGAGCTTATAGTGATGAGAGGAGTAACTCGTCCCATCTCATGTTGAAATGGGTCCCAAAAACCTGGTGACCATGTAGGGATTGGTTCATAATAGTCGTAAATATAATTTGGTAACTTTAGTAGACCAGTTTAAGGGATGTCCTAACAGTCAGTTTGTTATGATAATTAGCAAGACATTGAATTTAAATATCCAGCACACTCATTCCAATAAGTTTTAGAAATAAAAATAACATACTGAAGCTGAGGGATTTGAGGTTGATGGGGTTAGCGGAGATGGATGTTCTTCTACTTTTTCCATATCTTAGGTATATACCTCTTAAAATGTACATAAAGACTCAAATAAAACAAAAAGTTAGAATCTTGTTGGATGTTGGCCATTTAGCTGTTATCCAGAGATTTCACTAATTAGTGGATCGAAGCATCTTGTTTTTTACGATCTAGAACTCTTGCTATCATTAACATTCCCATCTTATCCCACTCACATAGCAAGAGTAGGTCTTTCAAAATATAAATTCCAGATTTTTAGCCATAGAACATCAATCAGATAATAAGATAGGTCATTAATAATATCATGTAAAATGTATAAGCAAAGGGGGTGAAAAATATGTAATTTCCTTGTGAAGAAAGATGGCAACAATAATATTACATAAGGGTAACAGTAAATAGGTGTTTTTAAAAAAAGGTAGTTTTTGCTATTGAGACTTAAATCTTGGGTTGTTTAGGTCCCCCAAACCAAGCAACTGCAACAAACAACCCATTCTACATGCATTCCAACAATAATAATTATGATAATATTCATTCCAAGAGAAAATTTGTATATATATATATATATATATGGATGTTTACGCTTGAATCATCAACCAATTACTGAAACTACTAGGATATTCTTCATCAAAATTTGATGAACTGCAGCTCTGTCTCAAAGGATAAGGTTGAAAAAATGCCAACTTGAATAATGGAAAGTACCAAAATAATCATCTAAACTGTCTTGATTTTAAACTCTTGTGTAAATGGACGAATAGCCAAGATATACCTTGTTGAATCAACAACAGATGAGTGCTTGAACTCTTGCTATCATTAACATTCTCATAACTATGAAACAACACATTTACTCGTAGTCAAATAAATACATGATCATGCAAGATGTAAGGGTATTTGATACTGTTTGTCTAAGATTTTTGGACAGTTTAACCAACCTCACATAAATATCAATTTGATTACAAAAAAAAAATCCTAAATTAATCAATTGATTGTGGAAAGTAGCCCAACTCAATAAATTGATAACGAGTTTAATCTATTTCATTAATAAAACAAAATACATAGCTTCGACCTATGTTTTAGTCACAAACCCAATCAAAATAAAGACATGCCCGAAACAAAAGGAACCAGGAAAGCAAAATCTCATTTTTTAACCCCGAAGTGGTGGTGGCGGTTCAACCTAACTTACATTTTCAAATTATCCGACACAGACGAAGACTAGAAGATAGAGAAAAACATTAACAAAGTAGATCTAACAAAAAAAACACATGAGGAATATGTAGTGAAAAACAGGACCGGGCATTAGCACTAAGGAAACACAAATCTTACCTTCAAAAGAAATGAACGATCCAGATGACGAATGACGTCAACGAAATGAACAATGGTGATGAAATGAATGTAGATGAAATGTAGAGCTCCAAGCAGGAAAATGAAAAGCAGTGAAATGAAATGAAAAGCGCCTCAGTTTTTGATTTCGTGTTTTTTTTTTGTAAATAGTGTCTGACATGGCACTGTGCCATGTTAGATGTTTGTCTCCCATTTGCTACACACGTTTGTCTGTAGCATTATTGATAAGTTAAAGTAAGGTGAAAATTTTCTACAATTATCTCAAAAAACTAACACATAATGTTGCACAAAAAAAGAAACCAAGTGAATGGCTCTCAAAAAGAGGGTTTTAGAGTCAAATTAATGGCTCCTACCTAGTTTTCAAACAAAGGAAGGATCACCTGGAGACGGTTTTAGGATGTGGCTGGAAGTCACGGCGGTGAGGTGTGTGCAGCACCGTATTAGTCTAGGCTGACTGATAGAAATATCCATACCCGCTTTTACTTGATTTTTGATTACGAAAAGTGGTAAGATAGAAGAAAAAACCACTATTGAGCCAAGTCACCAGCAGAAAACAACCGCCGAGAAGGTAGCGCGTGTGGAACATGCACTACAGGAATTGAGGAAACAACGGCTAGATCTGACAAATCCGGGGTTGCTGAGGACGGCAACAACGCACGTAGCCTCCAAAAAAGCTCCAAGAAACCGTTGTGCACAAATTGAGGAAATAGTGGCTAGATCAGACAGATCTTAGGCCACTGAGGATAGCAGCAGCGCGCGTAGCCTCCAAAAAAGCTCTAGGGAACCGCTACGTATGGGCCATGCACTAAGTCAAGGCCGCACGTGAAGCTCACACGCCTATCAAAACTGCAAAGTCACCCATTAGACTTGAAGATCGACGCCTGTAGAAGAGGAGGAGATAGCATGTGTTGAACAGAGAGGGCTAGCTAACAGCAAATCGACAATTAGAGGTTTAGATTCTCTGTTGGACAGAAAACGAATGGCAAACCAATAAAGAATAGTAGAAAATGTCGAAAAATGAAGAAGGTAGGGGAGGAAGTGATCGGAGCCTAAGCTATGACCTACCTCCGCCCCAAAACAGATGAAAATGGTGAAAACTGTAACCAAAATTTGCCTTATACGGAGAGAAATTATATGAGAGAGAGAGAGCTCCTAGGGTAGTCATCTATTTAATGTTGTGACTACAACCCCCTTCATAATTTGTATAAACAATATAAACAAACTTAAATTTTCACAATAATTTGCTGGCACTTAAAAAAAAAAGACATATTTATAAATTATGTTATAAAATTAACATCACTTCATAAAAATATTTTTATTTTATAATATATCTGTAATATATATTATATGTATCACTTCTCATTTGTATAATATTTAAATAATCAGGTTTTGCAAAAAGGTTTTATAAAAAAAAAAATTATAATTAAAAAATGTTAAAAAAAGATTTCTTTTTTAGTGTATTTCATTTTTTTACGAAAAAAAAGAGTAGTAAAAAATTTGACCATTTAAAACTTGCAATGTTTCTTTTTATTTTCTTTCAAAGATGCCTACTCGATTCTCATGCAAATAATAATGAACCTACATTTTATCTCATTTCCTCCCTCTTATATTTTCAATGACAGAATTCATCATGCTACAAATAATTAAGTGTAATTCTCTACCACACCAGACATCATATTAAAAACAGAAGAAATTTTAAATTTTAAAATTCCAAAGTTAGGTTAAAAAATGCTTGATTTACACTGATGTTATCAAATGAAATTTATAAATTAGCGCAATTTAATATTTGATGTCAGATTGAAGAGTTTTTTTTTTAATTATTATTGTAAAATATATTCAGCTTCTATAAATAAGCCTATTTATGTGTAGACCGCATACTTCTCTACATGTATTGGACATTATTTTTTCACAAATCTATATATCTATTTATTTTTATATATCTTTGAGGTTTTTAATATATGTTTTAGTGAGATGGCTAATGTGGGAATAAAATAACATGCATTAACTCTGACGGGTTGAACACTCGAAATCCCTTAAAACTGGAGATATAATGCACGAAAATTGAAAGATATTTTCGTTGCATTTTGCAAAACGGGGAATACTAACCAGAGTACTCGGCCGAAAGAATTTTTATCTAGACATTAATTTTGTAATTATTCCAAAAGAATTATTTATTAAACAGAAATTATCTTGAATATGCATCTTCAAATTATTATTTCATAATATACTATAAAACTAATTTTTTCATTATAATCTGTCCCCAAAATCATAAGATCTTAAATAAAGGATAAATCTTAAAAAATTAACTTTAAAAAAAAAAAAAAAAAAAAAAACCCACGCTAGGAGCCACAATCTATCATCCATGGGAGGCTCTGTGGGGGCTGTGGCCACTTTTTTTTCCTTTTTTTTTTATTTATTGATTTATTTTTCTTTTTTATTTTAAGGTTTTTTAGTAAGTGTCAATTATGTATATTTTATTATTAAAAGGCAAAATGTCGTTATTTTTGGAGGTGGATATTGACTTGCTTAAGTTGCTATGTTCTTCTAATGTAATCGAATTCACCGATACAAACTATCGTGGGTTAATATAATACTAAAACTACTATTCTATCGTTAAAAAAAATGACGCAACAAATCAAATATCATCAATTTATAAATTCTTGAAACATTTTACCATGCCACATTCTCTTGCACTAATTCACGGTGAAGAAAACTGAAATGTTAAAAATGGCTCATTTCACATATCACAATTCCGAGACTTGACAAAAACACGTCTTCAAATAAATGAATAATACTGTATTGTACCCGTTTTTCCTACCTTTATTTGTCACAAGTAAATAGTAAATATCTACTAAAATTTCCCTCTTCTATGAAACAATAAGGGGGGTGCAACTTATACCCCAAAGAGAGGGCGGACGGGCGGGCGGGCAGACGGACGGGATATAAAGCCAGTTGAAGTTCCAATTGCACAACATTTCTCGATAAGGAGAAGAGAAATTAGATGAGGGCCTGGACTCCAAATTGTTGGATTTCTCTCAACCTCCATATCGGGTAGAGTGCACCATCTCCGAGTTCTTCTGCATCCACTAATTGCATTGCCCATGCATAGTATACAGTGTGTATTGTATCCTAGAAATACCAATAGATAGATATGTCAGGGTTATAACATCGTTAAAATTCCTGATACGCATTGCAGTGAGAGATACAAAGAATAGGATGTTATATATTTCTTAAACGTTTTATTTTTGTGATTTGGCACCAGCGTCCGGAACAACATTCCAACTATTTCCAGGGATGCACAAGCCCTCAACAAGGAATTTCCTGTAAGCGCATCTCAGTTAATTCAAGGAAAAAACTTCTCAGTCCAATAGCCTCTAGAAATTGTTTGTATCTAAAGGGGATTTTAAACCTTAAACCTAAGGGGAGCATACCACTAAGGGCTAAACCCAAGGCCTTCACCACTTAAAAGCTAAGAGGTACAACCATGCCATCAGACAAACACCTCTTAACTAATTATTCTAAAGTAACATTGTACAACAATTGTAAGACCAGTAGGACTAGTGTCCGGGCACATTTTACATAAGAATCACTGAATGAGGTTTTTAGACACGAGAAGGGAAGTCTGAGCACATGGACATCTACCAGAACTCAACAGAGCCAAAACCATGATTTCTTATATGGAGGTCCACTTCAGTCATGTCAACTAATATGATCATGCAGGCTTAGTTCGTCTCTCTATTTTCCAGCTTATAAAACAATCTTGTAAAACTGAAACAATACAACCGTTTCTCAAAGGAAATTCCAGTTGAAGAATCAGCATAAGCTCTACTTTCAAGAGACCTTAGGTTCAAGTTGTTTTGGTGGTTGATGTTAAGGGTAAATTTTACACATATACCCGACCACTTCAGAGAGAATAAGAAGAGTGGCAAGGAACAAATGAAAACCCACTAATAAATTTGAGTATTTTCTGGTGTCCAGCATAATGCTTGAAAAAATAAATATTTTACCTGGCCACCTTCTGTTATTGAACCATTTCTGTCACGTACACAATAGACCTGCTGTGTTTGGAACTGTGACAATTCCACAGAAGAGTATCATCAGTGTCAAACATTTTTCCACAAGAAGTTTTTGAGATGCTTGCCATCAAATTGAAAGGGAAAAAAAAAATGCAAACCATTAAGATTAATTTGGTAAGTGCATACCATTAAGATTATAATTGGAGAAGTTCCCATCATTTTTGTCTCTCTAACTTCAACATCTGAAATATGGAGAATCTGCAATAAGAAAAGCCATAAATGAGAAACATCAAAACTATATATCCCGACTACCGTCTAGTGTGTATCTTGAAATTGTTTTCTCATAATACTTCAAAAAAATAAACAAATCATTGTCATAACTCCAATCGACATTTGTTCTAACAAGGTCCATGTATTTTAATAAAAAGACTATTTTCCCTTAATTCACACGCAACTTACATCAAAGGACATCTTGCAATCCCTTTTGACATCTCATCCACTTAAAATAAAAAATAAAAATAAAAAAACCTTATATTTCATAGAAGATTTAATTCACTTGGTAATGTAGGTTATCTGATTGACATGATTATGTATTTCACTGGACTAAAAATGGACGGCAGACCATGAACAAGTAATAGTAATAAGCTACCTTCCATAATGTATTCCCAAATAGAAAATAAATGAAACCCAACTTGATGGCCAGGATTGAGGTAACAAGCCAACTTATAGAAAAGGACAAGACAACTATAAAGGGGAAGTAAAAAGGAGTGAAAATTTAGAAAGGCTTAATGTAAAGGATCCAATCAAACTGTGCAGTGAGTCAGTGACTAATATATTTTTTTTTTTTATAAGTTAGTAAGTGACTAATATTATTGACAGAAAGCCAAATCCAAGAAAGAGATTCACATGCATACAGTTTTATATTATTGTCCCACGATGTAATATGGTTTCACCAGGTTTATATACATTTTATATCTTATTCCCTCCAAAATTTCTCATTTCTCAGTTTTGTTAAATTACTTCTCACTTTATATACAATTATAGTTGTATGGAAACGCTTCTTCATTATTTTGATTTCATCAATACAACTAACTTAAGCTAAGAACAGTAAACTTGACTTGGGCTAAGCGAACATTTTACCTTGTTATCAAAAAAGATGCCATTGCTTTGATAAGCCTTATGCTCCGCTTTACACCGCTCAATCACTTCAGGGCCACAATACTTCTTCAGAGTTTCCACATCTGCCTATAAAGATAATCCAATTGTAACTCCATAGAGATGAGAAAGTCAAATGGTGATGACATGAGTCACATTTTCAGATTGATCTCTTGCAAAAGAAAATGAAACAGAAAAGATTATTTTTTGTTTTTTGGATACATACTTTTTTTCTACAAGTAATTTTTGAATAACTATTTGAAACTCATTAAAAGTCAAATAGGTACCAAGAACACAACAAGAAATGAACACGATAAGAGGGAAACACCATTCCAGAATTCTTTAAAAAACTCAGCATCTCACCTTCATGTAAGCATGAAGTACAGGCCTGATTGCTTCCTGAACTTCTGTCACAAACTCTGGTAAAGAGAAAGATCTAGTCCAGACAAGTATTATAGGAAGTCAAAAAAGTTAGACGCTGAAAACTATGAAACATGAATGATAAGACAAAAACCAATGAATACATGAACATACGGATCTCGTTGACGTATTTCCTTGATTGATATTGCAGCATCTGTTTCTTGAAAGATACTTTCATTGAGACTGACAAAAAGAAGAATTAGCACTCTGAATAAAAGTGAAATAACTCTTTTGAGAACCATATTTACAAAATATGGTTGGAACAATGGAAAAACGTATCAAGGCTTAAAAGCATACTCCTGAATTTTGTGAACAATAGGGTTATCACTTGTCTCCCATCTTTCCCTCATGTCTTCTGCAATCTGCCCATTCCAACCCACACAAAGTTTACAGCACACATTTGTGAGGGAGTATTAAAAAAATCGGAAAGCCAATTATAAAGAAAGCAAAACTGAATACCATGTCACTATTTGGTATCATTTACATCAATCAGCATTTACAATTACGTAAATTTCAGAAGTCAATAAGGACATAGTATTTCAAATTCCTTTCTGGTTAAATTTTTTTAACTAAATTTAAATACCAAGAAAGAAAATGGAATAAGAAAGCTAAGAAATCATGTTTAGTTGCAATGCCATTCTATTTTAAAACGCATCTGATATTGTCTTGCCATTGAGTGGCAGTTTGATATCTGTTTAAAACTTAAGAATGGGCATATGAGCCATTTCAAGAAAGAAAGCCACAGTAGAACAAGAAACAAAGCAGAATGAGCTAGCATTTCAACTAAAAAATGGAAAATAAAAAAGGAAATATGAGACTAAAAATTACCTCATGACTCTTTGTGACAACAGGCTCACTGAACCCACTAACACGCTTCAATGCAGGGTGACCTCGAAGCTTGCCAACAAAAAAAAAGAACAGAAAAAACCCATTTCAGATAAGAGACGAGGAAATATAAGCCAATATATAAAACTTATACATGTTTGAAGTAGAGTTAGCATCAAGGATAAAAAGTACCTTCTCTTTGAATGCCTCCCACTTTTTATTCCATGGAGACTGCTTTATGGGTACAACAACGATGTCAGTTTTTGTACTTCTTTCACCCGTTGATGTGGAAGGAGTATGTTGCAGGTGCTTTTTCTTATTTGTCGTACCACTAAATTCATCTTTTACAATATCATATCCCTTCTTTGCCAAATCAGTGACCTTTGCTTCCTTCAATTTTTGGAAGGCCAAAGAAACCTTCTGGGAGGGAAGACTGGACTTAAATTTGCTGAACAAAGTTTCTGCAGTTCCACTAGATGCAGCCTGCTCGTAATTCTCTTCCCCAGACGAGGCCCTGTTTCCATCTTTCATATCAGCACCCTGTTTAGCTGAAGTACCACTAAATTCCGAAGACTCTTGCTTCCCAACTCCAAACGTTTCTTTGACCTAATAAATTAACACATAATATAAATAACTAATATATTTTCATCCATCATCAATACAAAGCATGTAGCAGTACATCAGTAATAGGCTAAAACCAATTAGAAAGAAAACCTCCTCTGTTGCAGCTGAAATCTTCTCTTTCATGTTGGCAGAAACCTGAAAACAACAAAATTATCATGAATTATACTTTTCTAGAGTACTTATAAAAAAAAAAAAAAAAAAAATACACTTCTCAACAATAGAAGATGTATACTTAACATGGGGCAATACATACATGGCATCACCCGGGGCGTGTGAAAAAAACCTTTTTCAAATATGAGTGCCATCGACACTTCACATTTTTCAAATAAAAAATCCTACTAGCTGCCCTACAATCTAAACGCATAACCTTTAAACATATTTGAAAAGACTGCAAAGCACTCAAACAAACTCACTAGAGATGGGAAACAGCAAAGCATCACAAGTATTGTAAGGAGAATCGCAAACATGAGTAGTTGTCTGTATTTTCACTTGTTTGGCAACATATGGGGAAATATTTAAATCAAACCTTTTTAGCTGTAGCTTCAGCCTCATTCCATACACCATCCACATGCTTGTAGAGTTGCTCGGTTGTCTGCTTTGTTCTGCATTCGCCATTTCACCATCTCAATCCCTCCATTGAGTGTCCACTAAGCCTTGACATACAACAGTATGTCTCAGCCTATTAATTGATAATGCTAAAATTAGATAGAAAATTAGGAGGCTACTTTACAATATTACCTATTTTTCAGTTCTTCTTTGACCCCTTTCAGCTCTTCTGCTTTCTCCTTCAGATCCTTAAGTGACTGTTGAAATTCTGGATTTCTGCAACCAATAGAATGAAAACTGAATTTTCCCAAGAATACATGAAAAAAACTGGTGATGTAAGAGAAGACTTGTTTTCTTCAGCTTCAAAATGGGGAATGGGGACTTGAGCCATTGTCATCCAGAAATTCTTCAAAACATTATATATGAAAATTTGAGTTTTTCCCAAAAACTGCAAAAGAAATAACATTGCAAGCACATGCAAATTATTCGACTGCTTAGTCACACAAAAATCCTCCTCTCATGACCCCATGAAAGTAAACGGAAATATTTTAAGTTCACATAAACTAAATTAAAAATCAACCCAGGCTCAGTCAGACGTCTGTTTTTTTTTTTTTTTCTCAATTCATAAACAACCAAGTATCTAGACATCAAAGTTAGAACTTTATTTTTCCGTTCGAATATCAGTTCTCATGCTACTGTCACTGTCAGCGAATCAAAGGCACCCTATATATAAATACATATATGTATGTGTATAAACAACTAAGCATGTATGCGTGTGTCGTGTAAATGTATGTATCTATTCTAAAAAGCAAACTCTAAGACGAGTACATTTGTTGAACAAGAAGAAGCAACCACAGAAAGACTGTGACAAAGTCCTCATCTTTTTATTAACAAGGATAAGTCATAACAATACATCATTGCTGATCTATATTTGAAAAGGGAGCAAGCTCAAAAGCGAAAAAACAAATTAAAATACCTGGTAGCTTCGCCTTTCATTTTTTCTGAGAACTTATTGAAAACACTAAAACGACGATTATCCAAAGTCCCATTCGCCGGAAGCAATCGTAAACTCGTACTTGAAGCCTACCATAATTAAATTCAACAAATTTAGAGTTGAATCGCTTAATAAAAAAACCCCGACCCGTCCAAGTTTGAAACAGAAGCAAACGAGTTTCTTCTTACGCCCAACTACAAATCAATAATTTCCCAGAATAATAATACACGAACCCCAAAGAATTAAAAAATTAGATACCTGAGCTCGACCACCAAAGAGCCTAATGTTATTGCAAAAATCGGAGGGTCCGTCACTGTTTTGGATAACCCAACAGGGCTTCCGAGAAAGACATGATCTTCCATATGAAGATATGGAAGGGAGACTCGATTCTGCATGTGAAACAGTGAAACTGGGAGAAGAGGCATAAGGGTTTTGGAAATAGTATCTCCTCCATTGATACGACAGGTTCAGCTTCGATTGGCGAATTCGTTCCCAATATGCCATCCTTTCTACTGCAAGATTTCAGATTGTCGAACCATACGCTGTTAAATACGGTCCAGAGAGGAGAGACATGGGTGTATGAAAAACCCTAACCGCGATGGAAGATTGGCGAACAGGGAATTAATGGGGGATTGGGCCGGTCATGCTACCATAAGATTACTGATGGGTCAAGGCCCAAGGGTTGGATGATGCTAACTGCAAAGGGTTCGAAAGGCCCACTTATTGTCGAAACATTTATTGACGTGTGAGTAATGTTATTGGATAGGTTAAAAGTTAAATTTAATAAGAATTTAATTGTTAAGTTTTAAAGAAATTTATATTGAATTATTTAAAAATTATAAATTTTTATTTAAGTAAATAGTAATATTAAAAAAAAATTCTAAATTTGAAGACTTTAAGTCAATAGTTAAATTATTATTTTATTAGTTTCTTTCTCTTTTCTTTGTCATTATATAAATTATGATTACTAATTAATTTTTTTATAATTTATTTCTCTTTCTATATTTTTATTAATAATTTAATTTAAATAGAATATTATTACTAATTATTTTTTTTACCTCGATCTAATTAAAATATTATTATTAATTAACATATAATAAGTAGAATGGTAAAATATGATAAAATTAAATAAAATAATAATTATAAATAATAAATACTTTTATAATTTTTAATTACTCATTACTATATATCTTCATAAATAGATAATTTAATATGAAAATTTAATATGAGTCAAAGTTAAATTATTGTTAAATTATTTTATTGTTATATAATAAAAAAATAGTTATTTTATTGTCATATTTCTCATCTTCAATTTTATTAAATTACTTAAAATAAACTATATAAGATGGACAACATTATTAGTCTAATTTACTTTCTTAATTCAATGATATAAAACTTTCATGTATTTTTACACTTGAGCACGGTAATTATATTTTCTCTAAACGACTAGCTAGAAGTAGTACAACAAATTTATCTTTTATTCAGTAAGCTTATTAACAAATTTATCTTTCTAGACCTCCATTAACTTATTTTAAATATATACTATACTATTTAAAGAGAGAGATAGAAGAAGATGAAATGAGAAATGAGAGGCGGTCCGATAAAATTACGTTCCGACGCCGGTAGAGAATCCCGACAACAGCCTAGTGTCAACTGTCAAGTGCGTGTGAAATAGAGAGGTTGAGGATGTGGTTTCTTTTTTCTTTTTTCTTTTTCTTTTTTTTTTTTTGAAAATTTTATATGTAGTTATTTTAATGTACTTTTTTTTTTATATACCTTATTAATGTGATTGGCTGGATTATTTTTTTAATATAAAATTAATAATCTAACCAATTACCTAAATAAAGTATACAAAAAATACACATAAATATTGTATACATACGTAGCAAAACCTTTTTATTTTTGGACCCCATGGGATAAAAGAAGGAAGAACAGAATAGAAAAATAATAATAATAATAATAAGTTTGTTTGAGAGACTTGGACCTCGTCCTGGGTAGATGGGCCAGATCATTACAAAAAGAATGTGAACAAGTTGGGCAAAAAAGATGGTGGACCAGGGCCGATAAAACAATTAATATTTACCAACAAAGACGGGTATATATCGATTAACAGGAAGAATGCCAAGTCGTTTTTTTTTTTTTTTTTTTTTAAGAAATAAAGTTACTTCATTAAAATTTATGAGAAGAAGTTTATTGTATGACTAATAACTTAAAAAAACTCAATGTATAAGGTAACTAATTACATACGAGACCCAATTTTTAATTCTTTTCAGACAAAGAGTCTAAGAGTTTATAAGGTTAGGTTTGAGAAGTAAATTTTCTTTAATATTATTTAATATTCTCCACTACTATTTATTATTTTATTATTACTTTTCACCTATTTTTATTATTATTCTTTACTTTTATTATTACTTTTCACATATTTTTTACTACTATTTATAAACATTCTCAATACTTTTCAACACCCAAACGCAAATTAAGTACTGCCAAAACGACAATAAGCTATTATCTTATCCTCCAAAAGAAGAGAGAACTAGAATTTCATGGATGTAAATCTGGGATACTATTTCTTCATTTTTCAATTTTCTCTCCATACAAACAAATACATGAAAAACATAAACAAATTTAAAACACAAAAATAGCAACCAAAGAGGCAACCTTCTGTGATAGTGCGTGGATACTACGCGTCACACTAAAAATGAAACAACGCAGGCCAAAGGAGCACATAGATCCCTAAATACACTAAGAAGCAACCGGTAAGACCACCGGTGAAGGAGATTCATCGGAAATGAGGCAATTAGACCTCGCATGTAAGAAGTACGCGTCGTTCTATTCGACAAAAACTTCGAACGACCTCACGATCGATAGACAGGGAACACAACAGCACCGCACGTGGTGGCCTTTAGGCTTCTGCCTCCAGTGTACCTGCAAAACCAACCACCAGCTCCAAAAACGGCGTAAGTCCCATATATATTCATTTTTTTTCCAAAACGACTGTACGCCACTTACAACTCTATAATTGGATCTATCATTTCTCTTTCTTAAATGATATGCATTGATACTCCTATACTTTCTTTGATTCAATTGAGTTCTAAAAGCTTGGCAAATAGACCAACTATATCTATATATATATATATATATAGTATGCATATTGTATTTGCTTTTTAATTAAAAAACGTTTACTTTAAAAAAATCTCATACAAATAAACATATAAATTAACGTGGTACCTTAATATTGTATCACATTAGATTATAAATTTTTTTATTATGACTTAAAAGTTTTAAATAATGCTACATGTAATTACATGTAATTGTAGAATATATAAATATTATATAATTTTTTTAAACGAATAAGATTTATTATTAAAAATTTAATTTTTTTATTTAATCTTTATATTTATTCACTTTTTAAAAAAAATAGGCAATACTCTTACCTTCTATAAAGTCAAATATCTCTCCTTTTGCGTGTGGCATTCCATGCATTTGTAGCAGAGATGCATAAACAAATAAGAGGAATGCTGGGGCAAGCCCGGCCTGCACGTATCTCATTCATATCAACAGTATGTGAACAGTAAAAATACTATTTACATGAATGATGTACGAGCAAATCGGACTTGTCCTCAGATTTTTTCAAAAAATATACAGTAACGGAAAGGAAGCAAATGAAGCTAAAAAACCCCATTACATGTAGGAGTAATATTTAATGACACTTTATCATTCCTAGGAATATTCCGTGCATGCATGCAAGTAAAGCCTAATGCCTTTTTGATATCGGCCTCTAACTGAAAAAAGTGGAGTTATTTTGAAATGATTTTAGATACTTTGTTTAATAAAAATAATAAATAAATATTAAATAGTAGTAGATAATAATAAAAATTATATTAAAATAATAATAAAACAATAAATAAAAATAAAATATTCTACAAATACTTCACTCCTCAAACTAGCCAAATTAGTATAAAAGCGCATAAACTTACATAAATTACAAGGAATTGGCGATCTTGGAAAAAATTATGTTTGCCAGTAGAGGAAAGGGGGATGGGGTGCATAAATTGAGCGAGGTGCAATGGCCTTAATTTATAAAATTTGGATGGCAGATTTTAACCCTGAATTCGTTGTGGGCGAATTTTTCAAGGCCGAATACACTAAAAAAAAACATATATCTTTGTGCATTAGTGAAGGCATTGGATCAGGTTTTTGGAAGGTTATTGCTGGCTTATCTGATTTGTTGAGTAAATCTTTTTGGAAAGCCAGAGAGGATAGGGTGTGTCTATGGTATTATAATTTCATGGGTTCAAGTTTTATTGGTAATGAAATGTGTGTTAGGGAGGAAGAGAAGTCGGTCATCATTCGAGATTTTGTTGTTAATAATACTTGAGTTGTTGATAAACTTAAATTGTTGCTAGGTCAAAATGGAAAAAGTGGGATCAAATAAGAAAAAGGATATATTAGTCTGAAAACATGAAAAAAATGGTTGTTTTTCAACGAAGTGAGCATGGGAGTGCATTAGAGTTAGAATGCCTATGTTTCCTTGAGCAAAATGGATATCGAATAAGTGGTTACCAAAAAATATATCCATTTGCATGTGGAAAGCAACTTTTAATTGCCTAAGCGTTGGTGATCAGGTGCGAAAATTGGAGATTCCAATGATTTCGCATTGTGACTGTTGTGTATAAGGTAAGAAAGAGGATTTGGAGCATGTGTTTGAGAAAAGGTGATTTTGCTCAAGCATTATGGAAGAAATGTCCGATTGAACTCAAAATGGCATATATAGCTCAACAATCTTGGAGGGTTCGGGTTCAATTATGGTTCAATAGATGGAGGAGTCGCACTACAAGATTTTCGAAATTTCTTGGAAGGGTTTTGGTAGCTAAAAAATTTGGTTTTTGTGGAAAATAATTTTTTCCCACAAATTCGTTTCGTGGGACATTCGTGGCATAAAACTCACAACAAAAAGTATTTTTCCCCACGAAAATTCAAACTCATGGGAAAAACTGCATTTTCCCACACGACTATTCGTGGATAAAACATAAATACTCGTGGCAAAAAGTCTTACTATAAGTATAATTTTCATGGTATTTAGTACTATTTGCCACGAATGCTATTTGAAAATACTTATTTAGGAAGAATTCTTGTCATGGGAAATAATCATTTCCAGCAAACAAAAATTATTTGCATGAGTTCCATTCATGACAAATGCTAAAAGATTTTAGACAAAAAAAAATTCAAACAAAAATATGAAACTAAACCAAAGTTGTGACTTATAAATATGGATTTTTACATAATGTGGTGGATCCTGTCCAGGAAAAGAAGAAAGAACTTATGATTTCAAATGAAAATTGGATCATATGAGAATTATGGCATGTGGAGATTGTACTAGCTTTGAGTGTAGGGCGCATATCTGATTCCTAATTTTGCAAGGCCCTACTAATCCCCAATTGAATTGCTCCAACTTGGCCTGCAATCAAGTCCATCTCAGTTCTTCTGTATTCAGAAATGATTAAGGTAAGATTGTCACTTCAAGCAAGATTAAAGGTAACATTCTGACACATATTGAAGCATGGGATTGAATGCACATGACATTACCATTTACATTGCGTACAAAAGCAAAGATGCTATAATAAAACTATAAAATCAAATAAATAATATCCAATAAAGTTCTCACGAAAGGTGGTTAATATTCTGACTTTTAAACCAATAGCATAACAAGCATGCTGAGACAGAAGAAGGAACACAATCGGAAGTGGGGATGGGGCAGTGATTTGTTTCATAAGTAATAAGATATTCTATTACAATGAGGAGAGACCTAAAGCGTAAAGAATGTACATAAAATGCTCCCCTAAAACATTACATTAGAAAACTATGGAATCTTTAACATCTCCAAAAGAATCGGAAACCTATCACAAAGCATTTCTACCTTAGACCACTCAAACTTGGTTTGTTTGAACAAATAAATAAATACAAAGAGGGACTAGAGCTCAGTCTCACACAATATTGTGATGAATCTGGCATGCATGCCGCAGTATGAGTCAGTATCCATCCTTAGCCCAAAGATTATCATTTTTCTTTGTCCACTATGGAGGAAAATCGTTATCACAATAATTATATTCAAGCAACTAGCTAGCTGCATGCTTATGAAATAAACTTGCCTTAGCTTATGGCGTATGCCTTAGCTGGCTGTACATGTTTGGGAAAAAGAAGTTCGCTACTATTCACAAACAAATCGTCTAAAATTATTTCAGCATCCAAATATTACTTGTAACAGAAGCAAAAAGTATTATTACTCTGATAGACTGATATGTTCCTTAGAACTCAAACTACCAGCCTAGACACACCCATTAAGATAGACAAATACAATCCTAATCTCATATCCTCATACCTACAAAGTTAAATTGAAAGATCTTACTGAATGTTTTTCAAAAGCAAGCTCTCGCAATAAATAAAAAATAAATTAATACAACTCCTCAGCAAATGACAAGCAGATTAATTTAGAAATAGCTGTTTAAAACTTTGAATGATCAACTTGAGATATCACCCCATTTTGTAATTCCTATCAGTCATAAGTGTGAGCCTTGTTATGAATCCAAAATTCTTACGATCTTTTTCGATATGATCTTTCATAGAGTTTTTCAATACGATCTTCATAGTGTGAGCCTTAGCTTCAGGAGTTGTTCATGTTGATTTCATATATACCAGAGGACCTTTCTCATTTCAATAAAATTGCTATTTTTTATCAAGAAAAAAATGCAAATCATTCACTACCATGGAATATTTTTCACCAAATTAGTGACTCTACTTATTCTTATCCCAGGTATCAGAAGTTTTGAAACTCTAATAAATGCCAAGTTAAGAAAATCATAGCAGAAACTCACCTACTTACAATAAAGGTATAATTTTGCACAAAGAAAAATAAATGCATTTAAATAGATCTAATAGATCTATACAGATTTATTACTTATTTTACCTCTTATGTACAAAGCGAAGAACACAACTGAGTCCCTTGCAACCAACTATTTGTGGTTCACGAATGCGCTTCACCCAGTCGTCAATAGAGCATAATGGCATAAAAGAACCGAGCTCCAAATGGCAGTTTATTTTACAAAGAAATCGGGTTGATTTCCTTTCATTTTCTACACAAATTTTACAGAGAAATCTTTCTTTGGTTCTTTGTGTTCTACAAAAATGTTACCCAAATCACAAAGAATAAACCTTGGGGGTCAAGCGAAGGCCTTTGATCGGCACCGAGGGATGGAGGCTAGGTTTCTTCGATCGGTACTTAGAGAAGATCGGGAGAGATTGTGGGGTTCGGCTTCAGGCTAGGGGAGGAAGATGTGCTGGCACCGGCGAGCTGAAGAGGCGGCTTCATGGTCACGGCGGTGGCACGCGGTGGTTGGACTGCTTGAAGGAGTAGAGAGACGCAGGAGGGGGAGGGGGGAATGCTTGAGTCAACTACAGAGGAGGGAGGAGAGACTGGAATGGGAAAAGGTGGGGCGTGGTTTTCCTTTAGATATTTAAATATCTACCGTTAGATCTAGATTTCTTAACCTAGATCTAACGGTATAGATTAAATATATAAATAAACTAAGTAAAAATAGATACCTAAAACTGTAAATACAATATAACTAATTTAAATCGAATTTAAATACTAAAAATAATAATATTTTGTTATAAAATAAAATAAGAAAGTTTACTAAATATTTTTAAAGAAATAAAATTATCTAAGTAAATAGAATTTTTTTAATATTTTTAAAGGATAAAAATGGTTTAAGTAATATGATTTCTTTAAATTATATAATATATGAGCAATAAATAAAAATTAATTAATTAATTTAAGAAGAATAAGCTCAAAAAAAAAAGATTTAAAACTTATTTGAAAAAAATTTTAAAAAATGTAGTAGGGGTGATTGTGTAGCATGACTCTTAAGTTTATTCGTTATGAAAAAAAGTTGTCACAAATAGTTTTTTCCCACGAATTTTTTCCCAACAAAATTAAGTTTATTTGCCATGACACAAAATTATCACGAAAAATAATATTTTTCGTCACAAAATATTATTTCCCACAAGATTTTATTTGTTGGTATTGTATCGTGGCAAAAAGTTTATTTTTTTTTCTACAAACATTTTTTGTATCATCAACTTACTATTTGTTACGATTGTATATGGCGGCAAAAGAATTCCTAGTATATGTCATTAGTTTACTATTTGTCACAATTGTATATGGCGGCAAAAGAATTCATGGTAAAACTCTTATTTGTTGTAGTGGATCGATCTCAGAGTAGTATGTTATTGGGTTTAATTCCTAGTATAGTTTTTTGGAGATTATGGAATTGACGTTATGTAGCAAGGATGGAAGGAAAATCAACAAGTTTGATGGAAGTGTGGTCTTCTATGAAATACTGGGTGTAGGTAATTGTAGCTAGTTAAACTGGAAAGAATTTGGTGAATGGGGGTTTGCGGGTCCTTCAAAATTTGGATATTCAAATTACAGGAGAAGTGGACTGGTGCTAGGGGAGAGGTGGTACTCTGGTTGAGACCTTCCTTAGAAAGGTTGAAGTTGAACTTGGACGGAACACTACAACATTATTTAGATTTTACATATGAGCGTGATCAAACGCCGGGATATGAGTGTGACATATGCCTTGTTTCTCGTTGCAAGAACGAACGTCGAAAACGATGTCAATTTCACTGCGAGCTTCTCGCCAGCAAAGCCATCCCCGTCAACTGCCACAATTGAGGTGGAAGAAGTCAATTTAGGCGCCGATAATGTGAGATCCAACTCTGCGAGCGTGCATGCGTCGAGAACGGGTTCAAGTTCGTTGACTTCAAAAATGCGGCAACCAACTATGTCGGCACTTCCATCCTCACTGGTGAAATTCATCTGGTTTTGACTAGACAAGTTAGATTTGGGGGGTTACGGCATTGGTGCATACTGCCGCGGTTTCCAAGTTCACCCAGTAATTTATGCCATGCCCTAATCTCGCCGGTGATTATGTGTACAATAAATGGTGTACCGCATGTATATCGGTGTTGGGTAAATAAATTCTGGCGATGCCTTTCCCCCAAAATCACTCTTTAATTTGCATATTCTATTGGAATCAAATTTTGTGACCAGATTTTTTTTCCCTGGTTTCCACAGCCAATCGTATATTATATATAGAACCCTCTTATTAAAGTTGAACCAAATTTAATTATACTTAAATTTTTGGTTCAAGTTGAGATGTTTCTCCCCCACGTACGACACTTGAGCTTGCACAATGAAGAGTTTGCACAATTATATTTCATCAATTGCAGAGCTACTTTTTGATCACTTTGAATTTGCACAATATAGAGATAATAAATTACACGCACAAGCTAAATATATATCATGTTCATAAAATCGGTCTTCCAAAGGGTTTTGCCAATTTCCCACTTTAGTTTTGTACATCTAGTTTGAAAGCAATATCTCAAATAAGATGACCTAGATATTACAAAGTTGAGTCACCATGTGTACACATGGTCATTCAACTTTGTCTCATTAAATAGAGTTTAGCTATACATCCCAAACTATTTTTCCATACTTGCTATTTCTTTCTTTGCCACCAATTCTTTAGTTCTTTGAAGTCTCAGGTACCACATCCAAAACACCACAGGCCTTAAAATTTAAGACATTGATCGACCTGTTCCAACATAATACAATGGCATAAAAATCAGGTCATTCAATGCATTCATGGTTAACCAATTGAATAAATTCAATGCATTCATGGTTAACTTTGTATGATCAATCATATAAACCCAATGCATTTGTTAAAAGTAATGGATGCAACAGAAAATAAGGTAACACTTCAGTGTGCAAGCTAATTTACATTCTCTCTAGTTTTATTCAAAAGGACTTCAAGCCAATGTGCAATAAAATCTGGTCGCACAACCAAAGTTCCATGTTCACTAGCATATCTCTTACTTTTAATCATTAAACTTGTTAAATAAATTATTCATTATGTACTATAAAATCATGCTGGAAAAAACAGAGCTTATAAATTAGTGAAAATTTGCTATATGCAGGTTGTAATAACTTACAGAGTATTCATACATATGGTTTACTCTTGCTAAGATTAGGAACACAAACAATGCATGTTAGAAACCAGCCTATCAAAGCCACAGTTTTGAAATCCAAATGGTCATCAACTATAAAACAACAAATATGAGCAAGTAAGTACACACGCTAGGTCCAGTTCGACAATAAGTTGGAGGCAAGATCTGGGTCCTTGTTCAGTAGGTAACCCTTGGTCTCTCCCTCTCTTTGACTGACTCATCTCTACTATATGCACATAATTATTAGTTTGAACATTAAGCCAAATGTGTATGGGGACTGACTTGAGCAAGAGTTAAAACCATGCACCATATTTCTGGAAATGTATATGGTTCCTTTGCACCATTTTTCTTAGTTTAACAACTACTTTGAGAAAATAAAGAGTAAAAAGCTTGTTGGAAATATATGGAGAATCTAGTACAAACAGAGAATAAATGAAAGGGCCTACCAATTTGACAAAGTATAAATTAGAAAGGAAAATGGTTAACCTTCAGATATTCAGCAAGCTTTTATAAAAATAGATATAGAGGCGCAAGACAATTCTTCTCGATCTATCTCAATACTTTGGAAATTCAGCAAACAAGTAAGATGGCCTCATCTCTAAATGCAGTACACATTCATTTTCAATTTAATTCTCGCCTAACTTCTTTTATCCTGCGCAGGTACAAGTAGCTCTAGGGTCTACGACAGAATTGTCATGATTTCTAGCCCTGTAATTATGTATATACTGACTCAAAATTTAATAGGCAGCATATTCATCACTTCTACAAATTGCTCAAGTCCAAAATGCCCTTGCTATGCCTGATGCTTAACACTTGGCATTTGTGTAGGGAATAGACATGCATTGTTAAAAATTTATAGCGGACCCACGTCTCTTTATGGCTTCTATTATTTACTTTGTAAGCACAATAAAAAAAATTTTGCTGCGTTTTTTCATGCCTAAACATATGACGGCAGGATTGGATCGCAGCAACAAATTCCACAAACCGTGAGCATTGAAATCATCGCATTGGCATTCTTCATTTGCAGCAGTTACTTTTGTTACGACCAAAATTCACTGCACATACATTTAGGATTAACTGCACCTCTGTTACTTGTCGCAAATTATGCAATGGGAACCATGAAGCCATCCAGCTACGACCAACTAATCTTGCCGCAAGTAAAAATGCAGCAAATGCAGCAAATGCCAGTATGTGTTGTAGTGGAAGTTCCATGGGTAATCCCAGTATGGGTGGACGTGGGGGGATCTTGCAAGATCATGAAGGGAAATTAGTTTTTGCATTCTCAAAATTCTTTAGGTCGGTTACTAATAATGAAGCTGGGTTACGTGCAGTGCGGGAAGGAATAAAATTATGCCGACAAATGGGACATTTTTGCATTAATATTGAATGTGATTGTTATAAAACTAAAGAAATGAAACTACTACTATTGCAAGAGAAAAAAACTCTCTGAAACTTTCTTTATTTTCTATATTTTTTTATGAATTTCATAACAACTGAAATTCATATTTATAGGCGTTAAAATTACTATGCAAGTTACTGTGTAAGACTTAAAATAATGGTAGTATGGTCATTCACAAAATAATTAAGGAGGCGGGGACCACCCCTAATAATTCATAACAGTGATTACTTAATTGTAATTTCTTGATTGGTGGGTAAATATTATACAATTTGATATCTCTGAGATTTTTGGAATCAACTAATGTGTCTCTTTCGGAAGGTTTTAACTTTTCTATTAGTCATTTGTATAGACAAGGAAATAAGATAACTGATGAGTTACCTAGAGTTGGAGCTCTGAGTCACGAATTTCTCATTTTTTACGCTGCCCATTTACCTCGGTCTTTGAAGGGTTAGTATAGGTTGCATAGAATGGGGACGTTTTATGTTAGACATCGGTAATTTGATTGTTGGTTGAACATGTTGGAGTAGGGATGTAGTAGTGTTTTAGTCGGGTTACTGTATTAATGGTTCGTTTTAATAAGTTGGTTGACTTTGTAACCACGTTTCCCTCGTCACAGGGAGGTTATTAATTATAAAGTGTCGGAAATGTCGCTCTATTTTTGGCAAAAAAAAAAAAAAAAAAATACATAATATATATATTATATATATATATCATTATCCACATGATTTTTCCTCTCCAGTATTGAACATGCACTCTTTTACTCGATCAATTTCCTTTCCCTTATTAAAGCCGTTAGCTAGCAGTCGTAAATATGAGGGTCCTCATCATCTCTGATGAGAGAACACCGCGCGCGCGCCATGCAGCAGGCAATATTATCCTTAAATGTAGACTAGTGGGAGTATATAAATTTTGTTTGACCATGCAGCCTGCATGTATTATATATCCTTAAATGTAGTAGGCGATGCATGAAATATGGCTCATCTCCATTTGCATAAGCTTGAATTACGGATTACCAACGCCTAAATCTGTGTATTGAAATGGAGAAAGTCTTTTTGGTGTTAGTACTATCCCATCGGTGGGCATCTCTTCGATCGAACTTGGACAAGTTGCAACTTTTAAAGAACAAAGAGTCCAAGAAACCCTAATGCCTTTCACACTAACTAAAAAGGCAGTTAATGAAAGGAACCCTTTTATTTTTCTTGGATAAAGCAGCCGCATAAACTACTCCAAATTCAAAGTTGGCAAATCATAAAGCAAGCAATACGTATTGGCATGAGATAGCATTATTCTCATGTGGTCGAATTAGGGACCACAACCAATCAAATGATCAAGATATTTTTTAATATCTAAAGGGATCGTATTGTCTTCATCTCAAAAACTAGTTATTAGGAGCCAACCAAGTTGTGCTGCAATATCATGTTTAAAGTTTCCCTTCACAGAAAATTAAAAGATAAAAACAATATCCTTGGGCCCCACGATTTTCATGCATATTAGAGTGGAAACCTAGTCATATATGTTAAAAATTAATTGATCTTTGAGAAAAAGAAACTGCCGAAAAGAAGAAAGAAACTAATTAAGTATATTCATTGCATCAATCAGCAGCAGTACTTTCAACATAGCCTAAAGGTAATAATTATATATATAAGGTGGATGTTCTTACAATCAAGAAAAGTTTCCAAAAACTCACCAAGCTAGCCATATATGGATCGTGAGATCATATTCATATACTGTATATTATCCAACCAAGTATAGCTTTCTGTATCATGTATGTATGAAGTATTAATTTATAATATATACGTACCTAGAACAATTTATCTACGGCCATCACCAATAAAAATCACCACCATTGACAAGAATTTTTCTCCAAAATCTCCAACCACATCGGACTTAGCTAGAAATTCGATTCTATCCAGCCAAGTCACGGAGCAGCTGCGCTCCCATCAAATTTCTGTAGGGAAGATTCTGTCCTTCGCTATCAAGAAGCGAGTACTGAACCGTTTGGCATTCATCAATGTGGTCTCTAGCATAAAAAAGAGAATTTTGAGAGGCAGGAGAGAAGGCTAAGCTCACCCCATTCCCACCATGCTGCTGCAACCCTAATGTCAAAGACACACCACCACTACTGTTTATATTCTGAGTAGCATTACTATTAGTGGCATATGACACCGCACCAGCCGGGTGTTGATTATAAGATGAAAAGTCCAGTTCCATCGCCCCATGATATGCCTCGGCGACACGCCCGAAACCGTGTTGTTGGCCGTGCATGTTGATATGGTGGTTTTGAAAGGTTTTTGTAGTACTGGACGTTTTAGAGTTATTTTTCTCCGGATTAGTGCTGATGATGGATGAGAGGCACTCAGAGTCTATTCGGACAAGTTGGTCTTGGGTAGGTTTTTGATCCTCAATGCGTGTTGTTCGAAGCGGGTTTTGATTTTGCCGGCCGTTCTGATCATGATCAAGATGATGATCTGTAACTCCATCCGAGGAAGTCAAATTAATGTTGTCTTGCTGATCTTTTGTCTCCTCTACGTACATATCTTCAACCATGGGTTTCCACAGCCTCACCCTCGCATTAATGAACCAATTGGATACCTGTAGCAACATACGTGACAACGTAAAGGCGTTAAACTATAGACATTATAAGCATTTGTCAGTTAGTAGGATTATGTGTTTGTTTATAATTAAGTAAGGATCCCAAGAATATCTTGCTAAGAAAAAGCAGTATGGATCCTAAAGATATTGAAGATATGCGCTATTGATTATGAAATTAACGAGTTCACGAGGAAAGGAAAATAAAATATAGAAAGATGTGAATCATGTGCCTGGCTTCTTGAGAGACCAGTTTGGCGGGCTAAGATATGTTTATCAACATCGCTCGGGTACCTGCATAAGTTTCACGAGAACACAGTGTTAGTTAACTACTGTGTCTGTGATTGATTGATTGAGAGAGAGAGAGAGAGAGAGAGAGAGAGAGAGAGAGAGATGGGTCCTATGAAATTAGCATTAGATCCACATAAAGGTAACAGAGAGAAAGTAAGGCAAATGAGCAGAAATAAAATAAATGGTTGATATATAGTAAGATGACAAGAATGAAATTGGAATCTGAATTTTGGTGGGTAGAAAATACCAAAATATATATTGTTTAGTTTTGCAAGCAAAAATTACAGAAACTTGACGAATGAGAAACAGAACTAAAAGAACTGCGCAGTTTGGAAAGAGAATAGAGAACGTAATCAAGAGGGAGGTGATTATACATGATTTCTTTTTGTTGTTTGGTAAAATATTTATTCATTTGTAATACTTATCATTTTCGTAATTAACACCACTTGCAAAAAGAAAACTCCAGAGTTTGGAAAGAGAATAGATAGAGATCGAAATGATCGAGAGGGAATTACGGGTGGAGAAAATGCTCAAAAAGCCACGCTCGAAGAACAGAAACCGAACGCTCGGGAAGGCCGCGTTGGGGTCTCCATGGATGGCTCTCCATCATGCTCATTTGCTGAAACGCCCTCTGTTGCCTCAGTGTTTGGTCAAGAATCCTAAGCCTTGGTGTTTCGCCTTTGGTTGTGCCTGGTGCAGCAGTATCCTTTTCACCCATGGCTCTCTTGGTTGCCTCAATCTGACCCAAAATCCCATCTTTCAAACATCTAAAATGCCTTGACATGGCTTTTGAAGCCAACGCAGAGTAGACCGTCGCCGCCCCTTGGCCAGCCACGGCTTCGAAAGACGACACAACTGCCTTCATTTGATTACAATAGTGCCTGTACCTTCTTTCCACCTTAGGAAGAAAATCAAAGAGTTGAAGTGAAAGAATATTTTCTACTTTATTGAAAGACTAATTAGGTGAAACTAAGATGACATGAAAAGACGAGGGAATAGATCAGTTTAATTTCTGAAAATAAATGAAAAGCCAGAATTGTCACGGTGTGATGCATTAATGAAAGGGCCCGCAGTCGCTTGATTAGTTCAAGAATCAAGTCTAACCACCACGAAAAGTTAGAACTTTTTTTTTTTTTTTTATTATTATTCTAACTTCAAGAAAAACAATAATTCTTTTATTGTATTTCCAATTTTTGAGGAATGAATGAATATCCGCGAGGAAAATGGCAAAAAGAAAGGGTCTTTAATGGAGTATAACAAGATCTGCAATACATATATATGTACCTCTTCCAACATTGAAAGCAATTTTGTCTTTCTTTTCTGCAATTCCATGTATTCGAGGGAGTGAAGAGGCTGCTTTCTGGAAGAACTACTGCCATTATCCTCTTCCCACTGCTTGGCCTTGTGGGGCTTTTGTTTCAGTGGATCAGTTTGCTTTGTTCCAAGGCTACAGAACTCATTCAGAAGTTCCTGCGCAGGGGCCAAATACTTTGAGTTCCTGAGCTGGAACTGCTCTTGATGATGAAGATTTGAAGCTTTTCCCAATGACCCATCTTGCATTATTTGTTGCTGTTGGATGTTTGATGATTTTCCGTAAAACCCATCTCTAGAACTTGATGCAACAAACCTCGTATCATCTTGTTGGTCTTGACGGTGATGATTACTATGCCTTAGTTCAAAAGATTGTACCCCTATAGTTGAAGGATCGCTTGAACAAAGAGAGAGTGAAAGACCTTGACTTGGCCTTTCATTTCCTTCACAAGGAAACACACATCTCAAAGAAGAATCATCGACGAGCAGTCTATTATTCTCCGGCCAAGCTCCAGATTCTTGTGCTGCAACCATTAGGTTCTCGCTACTTGTTTCAGAAATACCAGTTGTGAAATCAGGCTTATTGAACTCATGCTGATAAAAATCAGTTGAAGACTCGTTGATCGTCTTTGAAGAGGATGGACCAGGGTGGCTTTGAGACTTTCCAAAGAACCCTTTCCACATGACTGAGTCACTGTCACTCTGTTGGTGTAGATTCTTTGAAAACCCTATCAAATCCATGCCAGTTGTCAAGTTGAACATCTCTTGGTTGGACCCAAATCCTTGGATCTGGTTCACCAGATGTGTCTGAATGTTCGGGTTACTCGATGAAACATCGGAGTAACAAAAGCCAGCTGAAGAAACCATGTTCCCGGATTTACCTTCACAGTGTTCTCTAGCCATGAAAAACAAATCTTCGATCTCTTTGCTTTATATGTTTATTACGCTTGCATGTAGCAGCTTCTGATATCGAAATGGATGTCGATTCTACAATCACAATCCTAGCTGCCAAGATTCACTCCAACGAAAAGAACCCAGAAACCTGTATCAACCCACAGTGGAAGACCATCAAGAAATTTCAATGATCAGATTTGATTTATGAGGTCTAAGAGATTACCCTTGTGATTCATCATGTGGAAGAAAAAAAAAGGGGGAAAAGAGGTTATTTTGGTTTCTTGTTTATGTGGAAACTAAGGGAGGAGACAGAAAGGGAGAGACTTTACCAGAAATGGAAGAGTGGCCGATTCTGTGGCTGTGGAGATCAACAAGTGGATGCACGTATTTGTGTTGGGGGTGGACCTCGGTAGAGGGAATTGGCTAAATGATGGGGAAGGAGGGAATTCTAAGACTATTCTTCTCTTAACATGCCAACATGAACATGGTATTCCATGAAAGCCAACCTCGGAAGAAAGATCAGATATATCTCCTCAGAAATAGAAGATCAGATAAGGGTGATGATGACCTCCCAGCCATGTTCATCATTTGATATATGCCTCTCTTTCTCTCTCTCTCTCTCCTCTCTCTCTTTCTTTCTCTCTCTCTCCTCTCTCTCTTTCTCTCTGTCTTTCTGATGATGACGAGCTCTAAGCCATGTTCATCATTTGATCTCTCTCTTTGGTGGGTCAATGCAACATGATACAAATACATCCAAAATAGACTTCTTAAAAGAAAAAAAATAAAATAATCCTCTCAATTATTTCACAGACAACAATTAAAAAATGGCTTTCATAACCTAGAGAAGAAAAGGCAACACATAAAATCCCAAATCTATATTAAAAAAAACTAGTAGAACTCAGTAAATTGGCCCGGTCACAAGTTAGTACTGATGGAGGAGGACCACCAACAACAGAAAGTAATGAAGTAATGATCGTCCTTTGCCTGGTACACAAACTACAAGCCGCCATATGACTTGTTCTGTATATTACTTTAATGATTTTCATAACCTCCCTCTCAGGACCCTCGTAATAAATCCTGCCAAAAATCGAGCAAGAATATAAAAAAAAAAAAAAAAAAAAAAGATTTTAGAGGTGTATGCAGGGGAACAAATCCCAAGAAATAGTTTCCTAAGTCGGAGTTGTTACCAGCTTTTTCAGATGAGTGTCAGAGAGGGTTCTGTTGGAGGTCTTTGGTGGGCCTGCCAATTTATGCAGTACTTTCTTCTGAACCTAAAATTGAAGGCTTCTTGCCTTCCCTATGTGAATGTGAAAGTCTCAGATTACTTTGATTTTTCAGAGTCAGATATTGGGGTGAAAGATGGAATAGATGCGCATGGGATTACACAAAATGTTCCCAAAATAAGGAAATGTGGGTAGGATGAGATGAGGTGGTCCCTTTGCTTTCCCCATCTCTAATTCTCATTAATTGATGTATTAAAGTATTCCACCCATCATCCTCTCTCTTGTTCTCCTTCACATTGCATGGACCGCATCTATTCTTTTTTTATTTATGATGGAATTATGCCCTCTCCACGCGCGGGATAGGATTTTTTTGTCACTAACACACAACCTACCATGCACCATGCTTGCTTTTTTAAACTTAAAAAAAGTGGCCAAAATAGGACAAGCGAAAAATAAATAACATTAAGATTTGTTGAGAAAAACAAAAACAATAATATTAGAGATTTTTTTAGAGGTAATAATATATTATACGATTTGTTAATTCAATATAAATACGATATGATAAAAGTGAATTAGGATTTTGTCTTAATGGATTTTAGGTCAAAATGAATTGATCCATTATGAAACGATTATTTAACGGATTAATAGCGAGTTAACCTGTTTTGATCTACTATGACACGTTAAAAAAGTTAAAATTACTAGTATATTTTTACATTTAAAAGTAAAATTGTTAGAATTTTAATTTCAATATTTTTGTTGTTTAGATTGTAATTCATATTTGTAATTAGTATTATAATTTTTATAAATATTGTGATTTTAATATTTGTATAAAATCATGCTAAGTTTAATTAAGTTAAGTGGGTTAATTTCGAATATATTCAATATATTTACATAAATAGATTGAAATGTATTATATTTTTTCGTATTAATTTATTTCGTAATATTTAGTAATGGGTCCTAACAGGTTGATACGACACGATACGTTATGTTAACGAGTCAGATTAAGATTTGAGATTTAACACGATAAGTTTAACGAATCAGGTTATGTTTGACATATATAGTATAATATACATGTCTTGACACGATATGAATACGACCCGTTGACACGATTTGACACATCTAGATTCTCCCCTCTTATAGGTCCATATAGAAAGCTCACAAGAGATCATTGGGAAGTGAGTGAAAAGCCCAATCAAGTCTAATGCCCATCATCTAAAAAGGAGTTAGTGAGCCTCAACAGAGTACCCAACCCATGAGCAAACCTACCAATGAAGCAATCCATGCGTGGAAAAAGCAGATGACAAAGACAAATGAGACTTGTTGCCAGGAAATCTCCTCGATGGTGCCCAACTCTTGAAAACCTGCATAGGCACGTGGGTGAAAAATATGAAGAATCATTGATCTCCTGATAACAGGCATGTATGGGCTTATCAAGAAACGTCTGTAGGTTAAAGTGAGTCAGGGAGCAACACCACATTAATGGCACCACTTATGGCACTCTATGCCGCGTTAATGATGCCATTAAAACAACCACACCACATTAAAAGATTTTGACTAAGCGGACAGTTGAAGTAGCATGAACTCCCCAAACCTAAGTATGAGTTGTCCCACCTAGAAACCTAAGATAAAAGTCCGATTCTTCTAAACTCACACACAAAATACTAAGGAGATATATTAACTTAAGTATCGGAGACTCTACGGCCACTACCAAAGCCTCCTCCCACTCTCTATGTTTTCTTAAATTTGTAGGTGAAAGACAAGATTTGAATTTCTGGAACCCATCTCAAAGGTGTATGAAACACAACACTAACATACATAATACGTCAATCCATTTATTTGTTAATACGCCAAATACATAGAAAAAATGGAAGCCTTTCTATCAATTAATATATGATTGATATGGTCTCAGAGTAAGTAGTGTGTTTATGTCCAAACTTATAATTGGTATAACTCAAACCCAACATGGGTTAACATGGCTAAATTTTCCTACACCCAATGTGACTTAAGATTGGCCACACCATATCAAATCCTGAGTTTTGAGAACTGCCAATCTCTAATTAATAAGCAAGACTCATAGATTAAATATAAGTATTCTTTATTTATTTATTTCACTCATCAATAGATCCGCTTTCTAAAATATGCCCCATTTTATCTACATATAAAACAATGATTGTTTCCCTTAGATATTTCTATAGGCCTCATAGGTTTATTTAAAACAATTGAATCAAGTGGTACTTCTGTAATGTGAGTAAGAATTTATAAGGGAACTCCATGATTAAATCATTTGCTCTTTGCATATAATATTATCATTTTTTGTTAGGTAGATATTTACACCAATAACAATATTCAGATCTTGTTAAAGAAATATGAATCAGTCTTAGGCCAGAAAATTAGTAATGAGAAGACTGCTATGACTTCTAGTAGAAATGTTTCAAAGGCAATTAAAAGTTATATTATGGCTATGTTGGGAGGTAGTACCATTCAACAATATAAAACATATGTGGAGTTATCATCTATTGTCCGTAGATAAAAGACACAAACTTTTGCAGAGATTTAAAACGAAGTTTGAGAAAATTATAATTCTAAAAGGAGAAGTTGTTGTCTCAAGAAAGTATAGAAGTTCTTATTAAAGTGGTGACTTTAGCTATTCAAACTTATGCAATGAGCTACTTCAAGTTACCTATTAGCCCATGTACTAAGTTGAAAAATATAATGATTTCTTTTTGGCGGGGTCAAAAAGGAAATGAGAGAAAAATTTATTGGATTAGTTGGGAGTACATGTGTCAAAGTTTAGAGGTGGTTTGGGTTTCTGAGACTTGAGAACTTTTAACACTATACTTTTGGCAAAACAAGGTTGGAGAATTTTACAACAAGAAGACACTCTGCCACATCAAAATCTATAAAGCAAGGTACTTTCCAATTGTTAGTTTTTTTAACCAAGAATAATCATTAGCCCATCAGATTCATAGAATTTGGGAAGCAAACTAGTTTCCCTTCAAGGCTATCAATGGCGAATTGGGAATGGATCCTCAGTACAAATATGAAAGATGTATGGATTCCTGGAAATCAGACTCTAAATAAGGAGATTAGAATGATTGTGATGAACAATAGTGAAGAAAGAGTGGCATCCCTTATCGATATAAGTTCGAGGTGGTGAAATATTGAGAAAGAGATGGGATTTGGAGGATGAAGGAAGGAGAGAGCTCAAGTGCACATGATCATAATTAGCTATGGAAAGAGATTTGGAGGATGAAGATTCCTAACAAAATTAGAATAGTTGCGTGAAGAGCTTGTAGGGAATGGCTTCCAACAGAAGCAAATTTGAGGCAAAAGAGAGTGGAGGTTGAACCTTTGTGTGTGTTCTATCAACATAGTTTAGAAGATCTCAACATGGTTTAATTTATTGTCCTGTTATTAGAGAAGTTTGGTATAACCATATTTATGCTATATTATAGGATTTGGAAGATGATGTGTCTATTAAGAATATAGCTATGTTGTTACTGAATGAAGGAAATTTAAATGATTTCATTACTTTTTTCTTAATAGCTTGGGATTATGATACAAGAGAAATAAGATGGTAGCTGAGCATCTCTATTTGGAACCTACTCATGTTATAGATCTTGCTCTTTCTTTGCAGAATTAAAGTTCACAGGGATTCCACTTTATTCTCAACTTCAAAAGTAGAAAAAATATGTTGTTGGAGAACCCCATCATCAACTGGTTATTTTAAACTCAATGTGATGGTGTAATGTTTTTTTTTTTTTTAATCTTCATTAGGCTGGAGTACTGGGAGCTATTTTAAGGGATCATCAGAATGATAAAGTAGTGATCATGGCTGCTAGTAAGGTATAAAATGAAGTGTTTGATCCTGACACTATTGAGCTACTTGCAATGTTCAAAGGTTTACAACTTTGTGCCATTTGGGGTTTTCAAACTTAATTCTTGGATGTGATAATATATATGTTTATGGTAAGGCCTATACAAAATGCCGAGACTAGTGTTTCTTTTTCAAGTCTTGGGAATTTCTCTAAAAAAAAAAAAAAGTCTTGGGAATCTATTGTTAGAAGTAAAGAATATATTGCACCTCTAAACTGATTATAAATTTCAACAATATTTGCCAAGAATAAGAAATAAGGCTTCTCATCAACTTGCACGCTATACTTGAAAGGTCAAAGATATTGAGATGTGGTCATGGGAAGCGGTTCTAATGTCTGTTGCACAAGTTGTTTGGCTTGACAAAATTCATATGCAAGAATAGTACTTCTTAAAAACATCCTCCAACACACTTTTTTCATTTTACTTTCATTTTCAATGATCAAGAAAACTTGCTAATGCTTATTTATATAGACCTAATTAACAACAAATTAACTTTTCTAATTACTATAAGAAAAAAGATTATTTGATATTAATTAATTATATTTAAAATAACTATTTATAATTAAAATAATTTATCTTGATTATAAATGATTTTTTTGAATATAATCAATTGATTATTTATAATTATTTTTCTTGTATAGTAATTTCTATGTTCAAAACAACGTGCATGATAGGCACGCACCAAAGTCATGAGAGTGTGGGTTTAGAAGGGGGGAAAAAAACCCATTAGCTTTTTTGTCCCTTCAAAAGCAGGTGGTCCTATATCAGGAGCTCTCTCCGCCGCTTGCCATTTGGTCCTTTCTAACCCTATGCCCTACACCCACGATGACATCATTTTCCTCTTTGGCTTTTCCCGCTTTAATTTCTACTTTCTTGTGTGGAGCAAGGGGAGTACACTACCCCACTCCTGCGCATAATAGCGAAGCAACACTCTCACTCGATCCGCATAATAACCTTTTATTTATTTACTTACAAAGAAGTCTTCCACCACATTCATATATACTTAATTAATATATAATTTATTTATTTTATTTAAATTTACATATTTAACTATTGAGATAGAAGGAAAAAAAATAACAAATTACATATTAATGATGGAGATATATAGTAAAAGATTTATTAAAAATTTGGTGCAAATGATTAAGGATACAATTTAGGTTGAAACTTGTAACTATGGGGTAGTGTAGGGTAAATAGGTAGAGAGGGTGGTCCTGTCTTCCATAAACTTTATGGATGGACCATTCTAAATGGGATAAGCTAATGGGGAAAGTAGTACAACTGGGATCGTGCACCAATGGGTTATTTATGCAACTTTTTATTGAGAGGGGGATTGGGTAGGGTTGGACCTAGCTAGCTAGGTAGATAGAGATGGGAAGTGGGAGTCTTTTTGGAATTCAAAGTACTGTGGATTTGAGTATGGTATATGCCATTATTACTACTGCTCGGGGGTACTACTCCAATATGGTGTACTTTGGATTGTACGGATACTTAGTGTGTCGAATTTTGTTTTTAACCTTTTTTTTCCACTGCATTTGCCCTTAGAAATTGGCTTTGATCTCAGCCTTTTGCAGATCAGGGGGAATATTGTCGGGGAACTAGCAAAAGCTGATAGAGCTCGAATTAAAGCAGTAAATCAATCAGTCATTTGTATTCGCTCAGTTAAGTTTAAATTAAACTTTACTCGTGAAAACAAAATCGTATATTAAAAAAGATATTTGCACTATTAATAAATATCATATATATATATATATATATATATGATAAAACTCGATTCAATTAATTAAGATTTGTTAACGCCTATTTATTTATACTCGAGTCAATTTGTTAATTCGGCTGAATTAAAATTCAGTCAATAACTTTTATAATTAAATATATATAATATATAACTTAATTACTTATATCTATATATTAAATATATTTTATAGGTATATTTTATAATTTATACAATAATTAATTGATAAAATTAAATAATCTCATATTATACTAGCATGTGAGAATCATATAATATATATATATATATGCTATCATATTATATATAGGTATTAATAATACATGTAGATGTATAATATATTATTATTATGGATAAATATTAGCTAGTTAAATATTAGTTATTTATAAATTATATAAATTTTATAATTCAATGGAGGTTTTACTTATTAGTTATATAAATTTCATATTAAATTCTTTATATTTTTATTTATCTAATTTATTGATTATTAAATCTTAGTAAAAAAAAAGTAATTTGAGCTCGAATCTCGACTCAACTCAAGCTCGTTTATGAGATGAGCTCGAGTTAAAAGTTTAGCTCTCAAGTCAAGTTCAAACAAAAAATTAAAAAAAAAATCCCAAAATTAAGCTTGAGTCTTTTGAGTCGAGCCAAGCTCGACAAGTTAAAGATTGACTTGGCTCATTCGAGTCTTGACTCAACTCAAACTCATTTATGAGACAAGCTCGAGTCAAGAGTTTAGCTATCAAGTCAAGTTTGAACAAAGAATAAAAAAAAGTCTTGAACTTAAACTCAAATATTTTGAGTCAAGTCAAACTCAGCATATCAAAAACCAACTTGGCTCAGCTCGATTACATAAGCCCTAGCTCAAACTGTTTAACTTAAATTTATTAGGTCCCATTTGGAAATTAGATTGAACTGAAATTAAGTACAATTTAATTTTAAGTTAAATCTAACACTATATTTAACCCTTAAATCACTAAATCGATTATAATTCAAAACTTCTTTATACGTAGGATCCATAATTTTTTTTTTTTATCTCAACACATATTTACACATGGGATTCACAACCTTTATAAACTTCTCATAATTATATATAAATTTATTTTAATATTCAAACACATATAACCTAATCTTAGATGGTGCCCCACAACTTACTCCAAACAGGACCCTAATTACATAGCTCGATCAAGTAATATGTCGTACAGAGTTATTATATCACACACACATGTATATATATATATATATATTAATTAAGTCTCATGTTGATTCTTTTTCTAAGATGAATTAGTTGAATTTTGTAATAAGTCTAATATCTCTAATTCATATATACTTTTCAATTGATTGTTTTAAAATGTATAAAAATCAATTCTAACCAAAAAGTGTTACATTCAAGTCGTCCCGATGCCAAAGGATTAGATGACAACGTCGAGGTTTTGTGTGAGAAAAATCTTTAGGTTTCGAATTTAAGGGCTTCAAATCGAAAAAAGATAAACACGTAATGTAGACCTTACAAATTTATATATATTCATTTAATAGTACTGTACAAAAGTATTTATATATATATATAAGAGTATTAATTTGTAGAGTTCACTTTAATCTGTCTCTCCTCGTATCTTAATTACATGTCCAAACTTTAGGAGACTTGAATCCAACTTAGTTAATAAGATCCTAGCTAACTATGTCATCTTGCAAAAGGAACAATTTTTAAAGTACTTATTCAAAATCTTATTAGAATAAGTGAAATTAACTAATTAATTACGTGCACAGCCACATAAAGTTGGTTTGGGCGATTCACGGGACGATAGTGGCATCATCTTTAAGGGCCCTATCTAGCTAGCTATTTTTAACTATTTCATCATGAAGTGTTCGGTTTAAGCAGAAATAGGTACTTTTTCATTTTGTTTTCATTGTGTCAAATTAGTTTGAAATTACATATCTAGATCATAAGAAGCTGGCACATGATGAGGCAAAATTATCATATATTTTTGCTATATACATATATATATATATATATAGATGATTGGTCGTGACAGGCAAAAAATACCTTAGAATTGATCTAAATACTCCAACATGATAAAATTGAAATGACATTTCGAGAGAAAATAAAGAAAATTCTTTTGAGTACCTTTAAAATTCAAAATCATGTGTCGACCTCGTTTGATGGTTACATTTAAATGCTTTTGCACCAGGCGTTGAAATTAAATCAAATGTGCTTGCATCATGTACGCCTAGAAAAGTATGCATGGCGCCCATTAGAATGCGAAGTGGATCGGAATTAAAGGCTGACTAAGGTCGTACAAAGACTATATATATATATATATATATATATATATGTATACCATCAATAATTTATAAATATAAAATTCATTATAAGGCCTTATTAATTTATTTTGACCTTAATGTTATGGCATCCTATCATTGGGGTTACCTAATTTTCCTTCAAAAAAACAGCCAACAGGGTTGAAAGGCGATCGACTGCCTGAATGACTATATATATGATATGATTCCCCCTTCATAATTGGCAATCTAGAAATGGCAACAACAAGGGCAAAACCAATGTGTTTTACAATTAAAAAACTATATATATTATTTTAAAATTTATCATGACAAAAAGTATTATATATTACACTGTCAATTCCATTAATTCCTTTTCTTCTTTTTTATTTTTTATAAAAATATAAATATACAGTACTAATCCCTTTTTTTCTTCCTGAATGCAGGGAGACTTATATTACTGCATTAAGGCTAGCTAGCTACGTTTGGATATGGTAAGGTGATTCGATAATCTGTGAATAGTAATCATGAATAATAGTTTAAAAGAAAAAAAGTAGGGAACAATAATAAACTATTTGTAAATAATAGTGAAGTATCTCACTTACCAAACACAGCCAGCTTAGAGCGATCAGAATTCAGAAATTTGCTCCTAATGCAATAATATAAAGGCACGGCACCAATACATGATTTTTTTTTTTTTTTCATTCTAGCGGGTCATGACAATCATGATATGCATTATGTAGACCAAATTATTATGAGTAAAAAATTGCCCGTTTTGTTTGGGTAGCAGTTAAAATTAGTTTATTTTTTGGCGCATGCAGCATCAAAATCTTCATCCATTTTTTGTTCGATCTTGGATCGATATTGTACTGTCAAGATCCCGTTGATGAATGGGTAACCAATCACAGTAATCATCCATCAAACCAACGGTCTTTATCAGATCATATTTTTTTACTACGAGAGGTCTTTGCTAGCTTCTCTTGTACATACATGCATGCGCGCAGTAGTACACTAGATTTTATTCTTACTCATCAACCAATTACTGCAACTCTTCAACGTATAACAAAGGCTACCAAATTTCACTGCGCACAGTCTAACGAAATGGACCACTTCTCTCTCTCTCTCTCTCTCTCTCTCGTAATTCTTAGTTACACAGGACAGAGAAAAAAGGACAGCAAGTAGCAAATGATAAATCATGTCCATTTGCAGGGAAAGTGGAAGAGCAATCATAGGAAAGACCAGGCTGCAGGTGTCAATCCAGTACTGTACGTAGGTCCAAGCTGCAGTGTTGCGAGTGCGCGTGTTAAAGAGATTGAAGCATACCTTTCAAACGGAAAAATATAAAAATCAAAGGAATTAATGAAGAAAGAAAGAAGCACCTAAGTTTGACTGGTGCTGATGATCGAGAAGGTAGCTAAGTTTAGTAGATTTGTTCAAAGTTCTCAACAATCGCTATTGGCTACCAAGCTGTATGCAGGGTGGGTGGATGTTTCTCCACGCGGCATATATAACATATTGCGGCCCCATAAAAATAAAAATAATTTTTTTACATTTTTTTTTAGTAGAATCCACTATTTTATAAAAGATTTACACTGAGAGTTCTGCATTTAAAATTTGTATATATCATTTCTGGTATATAATAGACCTCCATTAAAGTGCTAGTTTAGTGTGTCCTGATCTGGTACTGCATTGGTAGGGGGCTTCAGCCAGGAGTCATCCAGGCAAGGCAACCAACTGGACGGTCCACCTTTCGGTTCATCTATATTGTAGATTAGTTCAACTCTAATTAAGTAGTGGCATGCGCATATATATATATATATATATATCTCTCTCTCTCTCTCTCTTCAAGTAAAATTTTGAAATTAGCTATCATAAAAATATATTATGTTAAAAATGTAGTATTTCACTTGCTACGAAATCTTTGTTATGGCTTTATGTTATACTTTTTTTTAGCACAGCTTTATGCTATACTTGAGAACCATGTTTTGTCCAATTCTAAATTTATCGTTCTCTAATTAAATTATATCAATCGATGCAATATATTTTTAGTGATTTGTGTATTTATTCAAATAAACACATGATATAAATAAATGATATGTTATATACCAAGGCCAAAGATAAAAACTAATCAATTAATTAATTAGATCAAGGTGGTAGTTCTTGTTGGGTGGTCATGGGGCTCTATCAGTCTCAAGAGTTAGATCAAGTGGCGACACATTCTCTTACACTTATAAATTAACCATCAGTCCCTTCTACAATCAATATGGGATAACCCCCACAATCTTTTCCCAAACACATTGGGCCATGTGTCAGAGCAGCGACAAACTGTATCTCCCACGGATTGTTGGGTTGAGACTGTTGGTAAACCTAGCTTTAATACTAGTGTTGGATGGTTATAGTCCTCTCTTAACCCCAAAAACTAGCTCAATGGTTAATGTTTTCTCTCACACTTAAAACTGATCACTAGTCCCTTTTACAACCAATGTAAGATAACCCCGAAACTAGGCAAAAGGTATTTGAGAGCGGATGAGAGAGAAAAAAGTTTTAGAGAGAGTGTGAGTGAGAGTTGAGAATGTGCGAGCAAAGTGAAGATCATGTAATTCATTGTATGTTGTAATCTCCTTTGAAAAAAATCACTTGCAGCTTCATGAACATAAGCAAGTTGTCGAATCACATAAATTCTTGTGTCGTGTGATTGTGTAGGATTATGAGATTAGAGTATTGACTATGTTAACATCTTTGTCAAATAGTTGGGAGGCCATGAGATTAGCGGAAAGTAATTTAGCCTGCAAGATGAAATTGGATTATGATGACGTACATGATATGATTCTCGCTGAAGAAGTATGTAGGAAAGACTCTGGGGAGTTTTCTAATACGAATTTGGCCTTGAGTGTTGATGATTGGTGCAGGAGATATGATAGGTCCAGGAACAAGGCTAGAAGAAAGTCGAGGTTTGGGCGGTAGATCACTTGTTAGAATTGTGATAAGTCGTGCCACATCAAATTAAGAGATAACCAAAATCAGAAACAACCTATGGATGACGTTGTGAAAATAGTTGTCGAAGAAATACATGACACTCTATTTCTTGCAATGCACAGTTTGATTGATGATTGGATGTTGGATTCAGTGTTTTCATTCCATAGCACTTCACATTAAGTGATTATACAAAACTATGTTTGTACTACCTAGGCCCAAGCCCGGTCCAGCCCCAGACCCATGCCACGCCCGGCCCAGGCCTAGGCCCAAACCGCTTCAGCCCAGCCTCAGGACATGAAAACGGCGTCGTCTCCCTCATCAGGTTAAATCTCTTTCATTCCTTTCCGTTTCTTTCCTTTCTCTCCTTCTGCTCCCCGACAGTTCTAACTTCCCCTGTTTTCGTTGTTTTCCGAATTCCTCTTGCCAGATACCACGTCCTCAATGATTCAACTTCAAGATAGATTCATCTCGTGCGACAGTTGTGCATTTACCGATTTCTCTCTCTCTCTCTCTCTCTATCTCCCTCTCTCCCTTCGGCGACTCACCTCTCTATTTGGGGCTCACCATCGCCGGTCTCCCCCTGTTCTGTTCATCCCCAAATCTCACCAGTAAGTTTTTCTAAATTCTTCCTACGACTTCTTCAATTTATGGGTTTCGGTTTTGGTGCTCTTAATCACGAGAAAATTGTGCATTTCCGGTAGGTAAAGTCAAACATAAAGAAGCAAGATTTTGGTCCCTTTTTGCTCTGTTCTTCTTGCGGGTTTCTTCTCAATTTCAGGTAAAGTTCAAGATTCTTTTTTTTTTAATAGATGTTCCTCCTATGTGAATTGGTCAATTATCGAATCTATTTTTGAAGTGAATATTGGTGGATTTTCAAGGGTTTGTGGTCCTACGTCTCGTTGCTGTTTTGTACTGCTCTAGTTGTTGGTTGGGAGTGTTCTGAGTTGATACAGGATGGCTAGATTTAATGAGTAGTGCTGCAATTTTGTGGGTGTGTAAAATGGTTGGTTGAACGTAAAAAGACACTATCTTTGTTGGGTGTTACTTATTAATTCAGAAATAATGGATATTATTTAGGAGTGGTAAATGATGTTTAATGTTTGGCTTGTATTGGCTTAATTCATTTTTCTTTTCTTTTTTTATGGAAGTAGTGTGATTGTTAGAGTTGTGTTGGTTGATCCCTTGGGAGTTATTGTTCAGATTGTTGTATATGAGGATGTTGAGGATCTTTTGTTGAGAAAATTCTTACAAGTTATGGTGGAATTATTTTCAATTTTATCTCTTGGTTGTTCTAAGTTTATGAGTTATTAAAGAGAGGATTTTCGTGGTGGCTGTTTGAGTTGGGTGTCCTTACTAAATTATAGTTGAGAAGTTTGGTTCTGACTCTTCTAAAAAGAAAGTATATTGCTGGTCAATAAGGGGTTGTGTGTTGTTTAGATTAAAGTTGTGGGTTGTAATGCTTTACAAGTAGGACAGGTTGATAGAATGAAACTTGCTACAACTCAATTTGGATTATTAGTTTATAATTATTTTAGATGAAAGTTGCATGCTAGTCATTGACATTTAGTGAATAATTTTATGAATAGGTGACGAGACTCTTAGAAGTCAAACTCAAAACTTTGATTATACGCTTCAGGAGTCAGGTAAGTAAGGCTTTTATCCTAGATTTGCATAAAAAGAAAATTTGTTTGAGATTGGTTTTATAAAATGTGCATATTATGCTTTTAAAAGAAAAATGGGAAAAACAACCTCAGTATATAAATAATTCTGCATCTTCTCATGAAATTTATATGATAGAGAAAATTTCTTTTGACATGAAATGTGTAGACATGAGCAACATTTAACATGTTTATAAGATATGTATAAGGGCGAACATGGCTTGGAATATTTTCTTGTACATGTGAAATAAAATATTTTGATTGTTTCTTTTTATCTGAAAATGATAAGAAAAGGAAAAAAAATGTGGTTTGATATGTTATGTTCATGGAAAATCTTTAGCATGCTTATCTGTTAGTTTTGGTTTCTGGATATGGTTTTGATATGTGTATATGGTTTCACGTGATATGGTTGGTACCACCATGATATGATATGATAGGAGTGCAATCACTTTGGAAACAAATTGATCATTTTATGTGTGTCTTTCCTATGTGCACACTCGGGACTCCGAGAACGAATGAGGGAAAGTTTCACAATAAAATACCGCCTGATTTGGCCACCGGGGATAGCACAACTCTACCACGGGAGTTAAACATGGTATATGTTTTAAAACGTTGATAAGATGAGATGTTACAGTTACTTGTGCCAAAGTATTTTGTTTGAAAAGTTGGTTTTGTGTATACTTTATGAAAAATAAAGGTTTGCTCAGTTTTTGTTGGTTTATAAGTTTTGTAGTTGTTTTTTTTGAATAAAAGTTTGTCCGTTACATGCATAAGAGTTTTATTGAAAATGCCCATACTTTACACACTAGTATAGATGCTTTGCTTACTGAGTTGTGGTTGAACTTACTCCCTTATCTATATACATTTCAGATGAAGTGGAGGTCTTAACTGAGGGCCAAGACTAGTATGTTGGGACCAAGATAAGCAGTTACCCTTTGGTTGAAGTGAAGGCTGTAATTAACAATTTGATGTTACGTTATTTAGTATTAATAAATTCAAGTATTAGTATAATATTTTTATTCTTGTGATGAGAAGATTGTAGACCCTATGTGACGGTATTTTTTTGTTTTTAATTTATAAACTCTGTGGATATATTTAGGATTGGATTGTTAAGATTTGGAGATGAGAAATTATTTGTGGATTGTTGAAAAATATTTGGAAATAGTATTTGTAAATGAAAACAGGTTACATCAAACAGGTTGGATTTCAGGACTCTCTATGAGTACGGGGTGTCACAATGTTACTATTGATTTTGGGAAGATATACATGGCTACTGGAGAGGCACTAATGTAGGGAATCGATGCTATGCGAATCACAATCTTGAACAAGAGTGTGTAGACTATGTAGTAAGTCAAACATGTTCCAAATCTTAAAAAAAAAGTTTGATCTTTTTGTGACAATTTGACGACCTTAATAGTCATTCAAAGACATTTTCAGAAAGAATCATGTGAAAGGTCACAAATGGTGCATTGGTCTTAGCACGTGGTAAGAGAATTAATACTTTGTATTTGACATCAAGGTCCAATGATATGCAAGAAAATACAGGGTTGAGGTAGAGCATTCTTTGTAGCGTGAATTAAATAGGGAAGTAGAAAGGATTCAATTTTGCTAGTTCCTCATGTAAGCCTAAAAAAAATCTCTTGAAACCACGATGCAAAGCAGATGTGTAAGAAAGGGGGACAAAGTGTCTAATGTTTCAGGAATGTCTATACCTATAGTTGGTGCTCGTAGAGCTGCCAAGACGATCAAACCTCCACAATGGTCACCTAGATTGATCTATGTCATGCTGATTGATTTTGGTAAGCCATAGTACAAAAGAAAAATCTTGTGAGATGAGTGATTGAGCAAGTAGGAGTTAATTGAGAAGAAGTTGACTGGACTTTGAGGAATGAAGTCACAAGAGATGGGCACGTCGAGTGAAGATAAAATAGGTTAATTACGAAATCAATTGCCTAGATCAAAGAAGGGGACATCAACAACAGATTCTCTAATGTTTGCCAGAGTTGATTCAAGAGTGGATATTTTCTATGCTGTGAAAGTTATGAGTCACCCAATAAATGTACCAACTGAGAGTGATGAACGTGAGACACTAAATTCAGGCGCGACTTCAATTTGTCTTTTACCTTGAATAAATGAGTTGTGAGCTACAAAAGTGATATGACTGATACTTGAGGTAGTGATTGGGAGATTGGTGGGATATGTGTGAAGCCTGGTTTGAGAGCTGAAAAATGTCAGGAAAATTGTTCACTCAACTGTTGCTCAAGTGAAACTCAAGTAGAGAGTCCGCTCACGGTACCCTCAATAGTTGGCTCAAACGAAGCAAAAACCTAGTGTTCGCACAACGTGTGCTCGAGGTTGGCTCGAGTGCATATTGCATGGATTGTTTGCTTGTGACTTGATTGACACTCGCTTGAGTGAAGAAGTCTAATTTTTTCACTTTATGGTTCTCACGCTAAGACCTATATACGTATTGTTTAAAAGTACTAGAAAAATATGATCAGATTGGAAGAAGAAGAGGCAAGAGGTTCTTGAGAGTAAGTGAGGGAAAGCAAAGCCCTAAAAAGAGATATGGGAGTTGAGATTATGCAAGTAAAGTGAAATTCTTATAACCCATTGTGTTGTAATCTCCTTTGAATAAAATCCCCCTACAACTCTATATACAGGGGCAAGTTGCCAAACCACCTAGCTAAATTCTTGTGCCATGTGATTTTGCGTGCTTGATTTCTGTATTTTTGCATTTATTCTTACCGTTTTTTCTTGTTATCATTGTTGATGGATATTTAGTGTTATGTTCACGACAACAATGGCTGGATCCCAATTATAAACTACATTAAAGAAATGAGAAAATGTTGGCCGTCTGGTCCGGTCCCATATTCAAATGGCCAAAGTATTAAGAAATGAGCAGAGATGAAAACGATTGCCAACACATGAATCTACGTAGATTTGTTTGTTGTAGTAAGATAATGCTTCAGAAAGATGTACGGGTCACTTATAAAAAATAAAAATAAGAGAGAGAAAGAGAGAGAGAGAGAGAGATTAGCTAGTCATCTCTCAACAAATATTAATATTTACATGAAAATCATACATTGGTAGAAGGTAGAAGTCAACTAATTAGGATGGGTCGAGTGCAAGATGATGAATAGATGATATACAACTCGTCGTACGTGTTTATCCATCTTAAAATAGAAAAAAAAAAAAAAAAAGATCAGCGAATCGATTATGATATCGCACATGCTCATGCAGCTACGAATAAGGTGTCTCCCAAGAAATATTCAAGGACAGAGAATTGAAATGAAGTGTAGAAACAAAGTAATATTTTATTTGAAAAGAATTTATAAGCTAGCCTTCGATCAATTGACTAATAATTATCTCATCATGTACGTACATGCATGCAGTTGAATTAGTTTGTGGGGTCTGTCTCTGCGTGGACCAGATCGAAGGCCGTGTGTGCATCTAAAAAGGCATGCATCTATGGCCCCATTTTGATTTAATAAGTAGAGTTGGAATCCGACCGCTACCTGCATATAAATTAACTCCATCGGTACCATTAACTCAATGACCCATAGTACCCCGAACGCGTGCATGAGATTGCGCTTTCACACCAAACTAATTCAAATTAGATCCTTTTCCTTCCGTGTCTCCGTAGAAAAAACAAATCTTTCAGATTTTTATTTAAATTTTCACTACAAGAAAAATAAGTTTTTATGACTATTTAATTATAAATAATCTTTTGGTCGCAATTAAATGACTATAAATAAACAGTTTTCTTATAGTGTTTAGAACAAAATAGTCATAAAGTAACTTAATAATATACTATTTATTAACAAAAATGTGTACTATTTACACACTTGTACTATACATCATCCCTATTGATCCATTAATTAGTGCATATATGAATTATTTTTAAAAGTTAAGAAAGGATCTTAAGAGTAATGGAAATTAGAGCATTAATATATTTATATTATATTAATATATATAGTGGAATAGAATTATACAGTCTAAGGCTTGATTTATTTTCACAAGCAATCTAATCTCATCTTATCTCAAACTCATCTTTATATTTTTTCAAATTTTCATATAAAATAAAATAAATAATTCAACTTTTTCAAATCTTAAAATAAAATTAACATTAAAAAGATATATTATAATAATACTTTATTCAATTTTTAACTTTTATCTTATTTTATCTCATATAATTATCTAAGGAAACAAATTGGACTTAAAATTACCCTGACCTTGAGTTCAACTCAAAGAGATGTGAATGAAGTAAGCATTAACAGTACTAGTACTCAAGGGAGTTAGGTTGTACTGGGATGACGCACATAGTAGTAGTACTGGTCATAAATTTCAGTTGAACTAGGCATCGGCCATGAATTATGCCATTTATAATTTGATAATTTCAAAGGAGAAAGATTTGGGAATAATATTATATTCCAAAGTTTGCAAGATATAATAATCCCAGCTTAGATATATAAATGATTTTGAATTCTCTCCTTGGCTTGCACGAAAGATCATGAGTCACCGACAGGACTAAAGCAAGAGACATAACAAAAAGCAAGAGAGATTGAAGCCTAGGCATCGTTAATGTCTTATTTGGGAGAATTATTATTATTTTTATAAAATTAAGTCTTCTCATCAGCAATGAATTTATTATTTTTCCTTCTTTAATTCTTGACACTCTCACAGCACAAACATACATACATATATATATATATATATGTATGTGTGTGTGTATTATATTATATATATTAAACTTGTTGGGCTGATTTTATATTCAAATTTTAAAAAAGTAAGTTAATTAAAGCTTGCACGTATCGTATATATAAGTCTTGTTAGAATAATCTTTATGTAATATTGTCAATTACAAGAAGTTTCTTGGCTACTTTGGTGGCCTTTTCCTTTGGCTGATTAAGAAACCCTTTTTGTAAGAGACAAATTTACTGATAGCTACTGTTTTGGGGGTTACTTTTTTCTTTTCTTTTTTCCCCTACTTGGATATATAGACTAGTAGTACTGCATGCTTGACCTGGGATCTTGGTTTTTTAAAGGGGGCCAGGAAAAATACAAAGGAAAAATATGTATATGGATCCAAGTTGTACTGGTAAATCAAACAAATTACGACCGTCAATTTTCAGTATTGTGTTTAATTTGTTCTTCCACAGCCAAGGAAAAGGTAGGAGGTAGTACTACCACCAACTTCCCACCCTTTTTTTTATATTTTTGTCAAAAAAAATAAAAGCCCGATACCTGCCAAGGCATTGCTGCTGCCAAACTTTTACCAATCTCGTAATATAGTTTTGGTATTTATATTTTTTTAGGAATTGATCAATTGCCTACACCTCATAATATTATTGGTGTTTTAATTTTTATTTTTTTTATTTATATTAAACTAATTGAGTTTTTCTCCTCACGACCATTTATACACCACATACTATTTAAAAAATAATAATTATTATTATATGGCCGTACGCGTGTACGTACAGATCGTGATGAGTAAAATTATTCTTTATTTATTTATTTTTTTCTAAACTAGTAGGTTTGGATCATATTTTCAAAACTCATGACCTTCGATTATGGCATGCATGTAAAATTAGAAGGGACATTAATGGTTTAAACGGATCGATCATGACCTTCGATTTTACGAGAGCTTATATATATATGGAAAATATTTTATTTTGTATGTGAAAAGTCTCTCCAAACGAGAGTGATAATGCTAGCATGATCAGTGCCTATCTTCATCTGAAAATACAAGAAATTAATAATATCTCATAACTAATTAATTTCCTTCCAATAATTCATGTTTTGTTGATGAGAGGGGACATATAATCTGTCTCTGTTGATTGAGGAAAATGGGGATTTGGTTTCTTCTGCAAATGATAAAGCACTAATTTTAGGAAACTAAAGAAGATCATCATTAAGAAAACAAAAACTACTTTAAAAGGGTTTTTTCTTTTTCTTTTTTTAGGGAAGACATGTAGACATTTGTTTCTCTTTTTTTCCCTAATGACATCTTAATTTCTGACAAATAACATATATATACGTAGCAGTAGCACATGCATGGAGCCTGGAGGGGTATAATTTATTACAAAAACTGCAGTAATTTTTTACATATTTTTTGCATGTATTTTTTTATATATACGTAGCAGTAGCACATGCATGGAGGGGTATAATATGATTGATTTTTTTAAATAAAATAATTATTTTAGTCAATCATATCAATAAAATACATAATAAAAAAAAATATATGTAATAAAAATGACTGTATTTAACAGAATTCTATTTAGCCAGCTGAGAATTGGATAGGAAACTAACTACTCAACTTGGTCTGTAAGAAATGGCCTATAATGAGGCAAACAATAATCAGAAGCCGAGTTAACTGATTGGCCCAATTTGTAAGACCGTGATCATGATAAATAAATAAATAAGCATTAAGCATTAAAGCACAATAGCCACACACTCAGAAATTCACGGACAGATATTATTATTAGATCAACAATTGCAATCACACTCAGAGATTCCTCAACATAAAAGACAAACGATTCGGGACCCTGATCGAAGACACACATCGGTCCCCTACTCCACCATTAATTCCAAGGTCGAAAATTTTGTCAAACTTCAATTTCCATGCCTAATATCAAGAACTTTTGTTTCTTGTGTAGAAATCATCAATATTGCACCAACCTTGATATTGTCCTATCAGAAAAAGAAAGAATATATGAGGATTCCTTATATGTATCTATCTATCTATCTATTTAAAATAACATCATGTATATATATATATATATCTCGCATGAAGTTATTTATCATCGAGATCCACAAAATATCTTAAAGAGTCTACATATATTGATTTTTATCTATTTGTATTCGAATTATAAATTAAAGTTTTAATTTGTGCAATCACATTTACGTAATTTTTGAGCATTCTACCAATGTAAATAATAACTGTTTTGACCAATCGCATCAACAGATTGGTGCACGAATATAATTATTAAAATATAGAATGGTCCCATTTCTTAGTGCACAACACCATCTATGGCCATCAAACAAAGTTAGTTAAGCAGCAGCCAGCAAAGACACCCAAAGCACGTAGAAAGTGGATTCCTTAGTAATGTGGGAGAGCACAAAGAGCAACAAAGGAAATTGGAAGGCGTTTTCGATGTTTTGAGACTTCAACAGGGACACGTTAACTGTCAATTGTCATTAATTTTCCCAAATGATCTGAAATGAAAACTCCGGAAACAAACAAACCAAACGACTATAACATCAACAGTCACACTATGATCTGTAGACTGTAAATGTCCTTTATTAATTATTAACAGCTGAAAAATCATTGTGTTTGTAACTGGAAGAACTTCCAGTCCAAGGTGTAGTGTTGAAACTAAATTGTGCATTACAATATTGGAAGTCTACAATCTTAAAGTCCCAATTGGCAGAGCTGAAATAACCCATCTTTTCAAGCTACTGTACATGCCTAAGCTGCATTATTTATCGCAAAGCTCCAAAAGCAAAACATCGGAGCTGCCATTTGCTACTTCTTCCTGGAAGAAAGGACAAAAGGAGAGAAATGAAAGAAAAAAGAAGAGAAAAAACTTAAATTAAAAGTGGACAAAAAGATAATTATGGAGATGCGGGGTATCGATCCCCGTACCTCTCGCATGCTAAGCGAGCGCTCTACCATCTGAGCTACATCCTCACGTTTTTCAATCTATAATCGTTTTAAGTAAAAACTCTTTATATTTATTTGATTGTTAAGTCTAAATTAAACTTAAAATTTATTTATTTTTTACTATAATCTATATGGTTTAACCAGAAGGACCACATTGGTCTAGTCATTTCAAAGTCTAAATAATAATATTATATTATATATCTTAATAAAAAAAATTAATTTTATAAATACACTTGTATATTAATTATTAATCTTAGTAAAAAATAAAATTATTATTTTTAACTATTTCTTCTCTCAACCTAATTATTCAAAATATATTTTACGACATTCTTTTAACTATTTCTTCTCTCAGCCTATCATTAATTTTAGTACATTTTATGAAAACAATTCAGTGGACACAATTCAAAAACACAGCTGATATTTTTAAAAACATTAGAAACACAACTGATAAAAACATTATAATTGAGCCAATGAAGATAAAAATGACTTTAATAGCACATCAAGCAAATTTACAACAACATCAACAATCCAACACAAATACGTTTTCCTCCACCATTACAGCAACAATCCAACACAATTTACAGCAAATTTACAGCATCCACTACCTTTTTCATGCAAAGCTTGGCATGTCAAAGTTGCCCACAATGAGTGAAAGGAAGCAGGGTATGTACAACTTTGCCTTCAGTACCACTAAATTTTTGTTTTGTTTGTTGTCCATGTAAATTAATCTAACACAAATACAATTAAAAAATATTAAAAAATCTTCATTCACAATACAACAATCCCAGCATATGGCATCTAACCATTTTACTACTACACAATCATCTCATCACTTTGCACAACATACAACCACTTCAAACCACATTTCTTCCATAAATAATATAACATCAACTATTATGACACTATGATAATATAACATCAACTAATATAACATCAATAATATAGCTCCAAAGTTCAATTACATCAACACACAACAAACTGATGTATATAGAACCTCCAATTACAATATCCAGTTCCAAAAACTACAAAACAGTCCATAAAACTATCCAAGTACAATGTCCACAAAATAGTCCATAAAACTATCCTTTTTGTCTATATCCAGTCCAAAACAGTCCATACAACTATCCAAGTACAATGTCCACAAAATAGCTAAGGAAAACCTGTACCAATAGTACAATTCAGTGGACACAATTCAGAAACACAACTGACATTTTTGAAAGCATTAGAAACATAACTAATAAAAGCATTAGAATTGAGCCAATGAAAAAAAATGATTTTAATAGACAAATAAGGCTTAGCCAGCCATGAAAGGGTCTAACAATTTGACAAAACCTCTTGCAAGTTTAAATGTTAACAAATTTACAGCAATTTGACTTTAATAGCACATCAAGAAAATTTACAGCAACATCAATACAGCAACATGATAGAACAACCGTTAAAGGAAAGAGAAAAACCCCACAATGAAAAATTAGCATGACATGCTATTGAAACAATGACATCACCACCAATTAAAAGAGACGCAAACTAATGCTTCTCACAGTCATCTTTTGGCATCAAAAGCATGGAGACCCTACAAAGGAAAAATAAGACCACCACCAATTGTAGAAATCCAGGATTAATGACTGGATACATTGGTACTTGGAGTAACAGTGCTTTGCAACACGGCACCAGATTATGTCATGAATCTTCCAATGGTTGAGTGCTAGCTATAATACTAGCCAAATTCATCGGCAATTCATATTTTCAACCCCACAATTAATCTTTCATGTCATGAATCTTTCAACCCCACAACAAATGGGAACAAAACTTACACAAAAGCAAAAGACTAAAAACAAGTTGAAGTAAATGAAATAAACAAGTATGGCAAATGAAATAAACAAACAGGATCTTTAATGGAAACAAAACTTACACAAAAGCAAAAGACTAAAAGCAAGTTGAAGCAAATGAAATAAATAAGCAAATGAAATAAACAAGCTGAAGTAGGCCCCTCAATGGTTTTCTCATGTTAATCTTGTGTTTAGAAAAATCATATCAGAGTGGCAAATAATTTTAGAAAATCAGATCAGAGTATCTTGCCATATTTTGTTCAAAGTGTTATGTATAGAATATAAATGGAAAACATTCGTTTCTTCATTTTCTCATGTTATTCTTTTGTTTAGAAATAATTCATCAAAGTTTATGTCCAAAAATGTAAGTAATTGAGGACTCAAGAAGAAAATAATTACATTTATTTGAATGTATCCCAACCCAAATGCAGCTAATTTTTCGTCTGCTACAAAAACCCAACAGTCCTAAAGCTTTGGCTAGATTGGCTACAAACCCTAGACAATAAACCCAGCAGTACTTGGTTTCTTACTCTTAAAGTGAAAACAAAAAAAAATTAAAGTGTAAAGAAAGAAAACAAAACCAAAGAGGAGATCGTTGATGTGCAAAGGATTTTACCCCTGTGCAATTCATGGAGGATAATCATACAATCTCATGCAAACCTCACCGGTGAAGAAATGGTCTTAACCCACAAATCAAATCCCTGCAACGAATTTTTTACATCAGCCGAAGGTATTTTGATCAGTGAAAAGAAAATGAGAGAAAAAAAAATAGAGAAAAGCAGGGGAGGAGAGCATCACCGGACGGGAATATAACGAGGGAGAGAGGAAGCATGAAATGACGTTGCCAACCTACGAGGACAGTGAAGGGAAGATGAAGGTAACTCGAGGTCCTGGGGATTCTGTGAAGCAGACGAAGGGAGACGAAGAATTTGAGGGAAATGAAAGGGTCTTCGCGCTGAAAAGAACAAATTAACCACGAGTATTCAGATGGACTATGAACAATAACTTGCAATGTTTGGCGTGAGGTCCCAAATTACTGCTCATCAAGTTTTGACATTTTACATTATAGCCAGTCCAATGTAGACTATTTTCTTCAATCTCAACTTCATTTTAGACTTGCAATGGGCTGTAGTCAGCTCATTGCTAATGCTCTTACTTCTTTATTTTTCTTCTACAAACTTCAAACAGTATCATTTAGGTTACTTTCCCGCACTTGTAACAGATGCAACGCTTTTGGTCCTATATTGAGAAAGAGCACTTCTATCCAATTTTTTAATTTCCACGCATCATTATTATTTTTTTATTTTTTTATTTTTTAAAATTTTAAAATTTTAAAATTTCATTTTTTGAATTTGTTCTTTTTTAATTAATTTAATTTTTTTATTCATTATTTATATATTAAATATTTGATTAAAAATAAAATAAAATAATATGTGATGTGTGGAGGTTATATAAATAGTAGAAGATTGAGTATATTTTTTCATTGAGAAAATGTGATTATCTTTAGTTTTTGTTTGGATTTAAAGATGAGATAAATTGATATGAGTTTTGAAAATTGAATAAAATATTATTAAAATATTATATTTTAATATTATTATTATTTTAGAATTTTAAAAAGTTAAATTAAGATTTTAAAATTTTAAATTAAGATTTAAAAAATTTGAATTATTTATTATATTTTGTATGAGAGTTTAAAAAAATATAATGATGAAATTGAAATGAAAAGAACTCATCTTGAAATCCAAATTACCAACCCTACTTAGCTTATCTATGTCATTAATCAATTTCTCCGAATCATGTACTAGATCTTCTTCCTCACACTTTCAGACTAATCTTTTGATATTTAAACCGAAGTTAGGGAGGCTAGTTCATTCCAATGTTGTAACCTGAAAGCGCTGGACATAAAATGCTTTAACGAAGATGCAATCAAGGCCACAGAATCAAAGGCATTTGAGAAGATACATGAGGTAAATTATCGCATAAGAGCAGCAATTGTTGACCAGTAAAGTTGCCCACAAAATCTTCTCGGCACCCCCATTGTTTTATTTTCTTTTGGATCCCAAAAAAAAAAAATATTTTGTTGCTTTATCCAAATGAGGCTTTACCAGCTATTGGGCATGCAGTCATGTTTAATTAAGACTTGTTGTGCCCCATTGCCTGTAGATTGTAACTTTACCTTCGACTTTTACAGAAAATGATTTCTAAAGCAATAAAAACCACACCAAAGTCATCTCACAGGAAATTCAAGAAGGTGTCCCAATATTGTAAATATGCATTACGTATAGAGTTGAATGGAAATCTTAGAAAGCAAAAACTACTTGAATTATAATATGAGTGAAGCAAGTAATATACCTGTTATCTAGATGACTAATATAAGAGGGGGGTGAATTGAGTTATATTATAAAAATTAACACTTATAAATCAAATACACAATATAAAATATAAACAGAATATAAAAAAGTAAAAAATGTGAAGAGTAGAGTAAGAAGAAGCAAACTCAGTATTTTTACAAAGTTCAACTCCACTGCCTACATCCTCGCCTCAAAATACCCCTTGATAATCTCAAATTCACTATTTAATCTCCTTTAGGTAGAGATAGACACTTATTACACCTTTTAGCAGCACCGCTCCAAAAATCCGTGTAGAACACCTTCTACACTTCCAATCACCTCACACTTGGTGATTCAACTATTCCCTGTGTAGAACACCTTCTACACACACAAGGGTTATACACACCCTCTTACTAATATAAGAGTTGATAGTGGGTAGATTATCAAAGTACACTCCTCATGAGTGAAATAGAAATAATACAGCGTAACCTATATCTCTCTCAAAAAGAACAAGAACTAAAACTCAAAATTTTAGAAAAGAGAGAATGAGAGTTTTGAAAGAATTATACAAAACTTAGCAATAGATGTATAAGCTCTTATTGTGATTTTTTCAAAACTCAAGTGAGCTATTTATAGGCAAATAAGTTTTCAATTTCAAATTTGAAAAGATTCACATGTCAAATAAGAGCACTATTCACTTTTCAAAAAATTCAAATAAAAGTATTTCTTTTTTGCATTTGTCAAAGACAACTCCATTCATTTTTCAAAAAAATCAAACCTACTTTTTTACTTTTTCATACATGAAAAAATGAGCATAATTTATTTTTAAACCAAATTATCTTCTTTTTGCATATATTAAAAAAAAACGCAACCACCCTTTAAGATTTTCAAACAAAATCATCTATTTTTTGCATTTGTCAAAAAACGCACAACCACCCTTCAAGACTTTTAAATAAAATATGCACATGTCAAATATGATAATCAATCATTTTACAAATTAAAATTTTTATATAAAAAAAATATAATTTTTGAAATTATATTGTTTGATGATGTTATGTACATGTGAAAAACATAATTTTCAAAACTAAGACATTTAAATATGTCTTGCATATGTGAAAAAAATAATTTGATTTTTATGAGAAAAAAAAAAGTAATTTGGAGTCTTAATCCAATTTCAAATTTTATCAAGAAATGTACAAAAATAATATATGAGTTTCATTTGTGTACTTGTTCTTTTATACTTGATATAAGTTTCACTCTATTGCGTAAATAATTTGAGTTTGAGACTTGAATTTATTTGTTATCATTAAAATCTACACGTAGATACGAAATTTGAAATCTTGGATTCAACAATACCAATAGAAAAAACCTTGTATAAGCTATTCCTAAGGATATGCACTCCTGAAAAAGGTAAAAAATACTTTGCCACATTCCAGCATTCACCCAGGCCAAAAGGAGAGAAATCATATAAACTAACAAGCATCTAAGTTAAATATTATTTAGCCATAAGAGTACCCATCATTTTTATCATGTTGTTTCCATCACTACTATAGATTGACATTTTAGTTCTACAGCTCTTGTAAACTCTAAACATTCTTATAACAAGCAACAAAAAGTGATTGCAGCCTCAGATTTGCCCAAATCTCAATCAATCAAATGGTGTCATGGTATATTAGATAAATGAGAATTTATAATATGAGACATTAATCACAAGGAATATGTATGGTTCATAAATTTGGGAAGGGCCATGAGACAACTAAAAGCATTGTTGGAGCAATATGTTCAGAATTTACTTGTCACTAAAAAATGTACATGAAGCATTATTCTATTAGGGAGGGAAAATAAAGACGAACCTTACTTCCATACAAAAGAGTTCTATAAGAAATTTGAGAAATCACAATTAATCAACTTTCCAGACGGAGCAAATGGAAAAAGGGCATTTGGATAATAAGGGGTGATATATCAAAATTAAGTAGGACATGCATAGCTTACTAGATTGTCTTGTGCATCAAATGTGATTTGTGTTGTGATTTGTGTAAGGGAATGTAATATTCAAATAACTACACTAGATAAACAGTACGTGTTGCATTATGACTTCAAAGGTGACTAAATTACCATGCCTAGCAAGTCCACACCTGTCATTTGGCATTTGATTTTTTATCAGCACTAATTCTAAAAGCATATAGACCCATGGCAATTAGACAAACAGTTCTAGTATGAAATTGGAAAGAGCAATCAATTTTAGTTCGTTTACTTCTCAACAAGCTAAGGGGAGTTGCATGCATAGGTCTCTTTATATTCTTCCAGGCTAAACCTGGCTTCTTCAAAGTGAAGGCAAATACAACATACATCTCTATGTAATTAATTCCTTAATGACAAAGAGCTGTCTGTAACACTTTAGAAAGCTATACACTTGGGTTTAGAAAGGAAGACGACAAACAAAACATATGACCATAAATGAAGGATCCAAACCAAAATGAGAACAAATAAAAGTAATGGATGTCAAAAGACCCATAAGAGCACCAACCTCTCCGGAATTGTGGAAGTAGTGAATTCTAGTTTTCAACAATTGTAGTTGTAAATCGTAATGGTCATTGTCTTTCATGCTCACCATTTTGTCTAAAAAAATCCCTCATCCACCAAACTTCAAAACCTCTTTGTATGTTAGGATAATCTTCACACAAATTCAGGAAATGATTAAACCAAGCAAGCAAAATATCCTATTGCCAAGAGAATGGCAGAGTGAGAATGGTGTTACTAAGACCATCTTTTATTAAGTGACAATCAAGGCCTCTTGATGCCCTACTCATCCATCCGAAGTCATCAATAAATGGCTCTAGCCATGTCCTCAGTAGCAAGCACCTCACATCTTTATAAGCCAATAGATACCCCTTCCCAATACTAACAAATAGTCGTGTAGTAACTCTACTAACCTCGAACCTATGAACTGCAGCCACTTTAGAATGTGCAACAGACAATTCAGATTGTGATGTCCATGTTCTCAAAAAGTCCTCAGCTATCTGCCAATCGATCAGAATATCCAAAATCCAATATAAAGTATTTACTTGTTGCATAATATGGCCCACATCCTGTAAGTCCGACCTGGCTACCTGCACATAATGGTAGCGAAGAAATTGCAAACACCCATCACAAACCGAGTATAATGACTCTTTCTGATGGTCATTTTGCGAAGAATTATCATGAAGCATCTTCGAAACTAACCCCTTCATTTCTTGCCTTGCCTTTTCATCTTTACCTTCAAGAACTACATGTAAAAGTTTAAGCAACATTTCATCATTGTCTTTACCATCATCGGCTCCATTAGCAACGTCAATTGAAACCGTTTCAAAACTTCCCTAGCTCTAACACTATCAAGGCGAAGTTCTGACAATGAAGCCACCTTTTCTTCTTCATCCTCTACCCACAACACAGCTTCTAAGTACTTTAAGCAAGATAAAACCCCAACATCAAACCCAATTGCAGCTGATACCTAAACAAGAACACAAACAGTTGGGGTCCCATTTCAAAATGGCCCAAAACACATATAATTAAGAGCAAATGTTATATATTTTGCAACTCTCAAGCAGCATGTCCTAAAACACACATTTTCTTTTAATATGGCAAATTCTTCTAATCCTATAGTATGTCAGCAATGAAACAAAGGCTAAAAACCTTGGAACAGAAAATGAAACATTACCTTTAAGATGCCAAGAACTCTTAGAACATCCTCTTTCATAAGCTTCTTCCTCAAATCCTTATAGTACATCAACCTTGTTGAACCCAAGGTTTCAAGTTTCATGTAAATCTACAAATGGATTTTGATGATAACAAATGAATCCAAAGAATAAAGGAGTCTCAAGCTCAAGTTGTCCACACAATATAATCAAGCACATCAAGGAAGCAAGCATGAGCAAGAAGGGAACAAGTTCACATTAAAATCATAGAGTAATGTTGTAAATCTCTTAAAAATTCAAAATTAGGATTAAGGCTCAAAATTAATATTTTATCATAAAGCATTAAAATACATTTTCCACATGTGCATGATATTTTAAAAATTAAATTTTAAAATTTTAAAAGATGATTGATTGTCATCTTTCACATGTGCATGACATGATTAAATGTTTGAACTTTGAAAATATTAAGATGATTGATTGTCATCTTTCACATGTGCATGTTTTATTTGAATATTTTCAAAAGTGGTGGATGCTTTTCTTGACTTATGCAAAAGGTAGATGTCTTTATTTGAAAATTTTGAAAAGTAAAGTGTGCTCCTTTTGTCATATGTAAAAAGTAAAAGATTATGTTTGAAATTTTTGAAAAGTAAAGTGTGCTCCTTTTGTCACATGCAAAAAAGTAAAAATATTAGATTTGAAATTTTTGAAAAGTAAATGATGATGTTTTTGATATGGGAATCTTTTCAAATTTGAAATTGAAAACTCATTTGCCTATAAATAGCTCACTTGAGTTTTGCAAAATTCACAACAAGAGCTTACACATCTATTGCTAAGTTTTGCATCATTTCTTCAAAGCTCTCATTCTCTCTTTTCTAAAGTTTTGAGCCTTAATTCTTGTTCTTGTTAAGAGAGATATAGGTTGCGCTGTATTGTTTCTATCTCACTCATTGAGGAGTGTACTTTGATAGTCTACCTACTATCAATTCTTGTATCAGTAAAAGGGTGTGTATAACCCTTGTGTGTGTAGAAGGTGTTCTACACGGCGAATAATTAAATCACCAAGTGTAAGGTGATTGGAAGTGTAGAAGGTGTTCTACACGTGGAATAGTTAAATCACCAAGTGTGAGGTGATTGGAAGTGTAGAGGGTGTTCTACACGGATTCTTTGGAGCGGTGCTGCTCAAAGGTGTAATAGGTTTCTATCCACCTAAAGGAGATTGAATAGTGGATTTGGGGATCCTCAAGAGGTAGCTTGAGGCGAGGACGTAGGCAGTGGGGCCGAACCTCGTTAACATACTGAGTTTGCTTTTCTCTTACCCTTACTCTTTATATTTATTATTGTTTCATATTTTATTTATATTTTATATTATATATTTGATTTATAATTGTTATTTTTTTAAATACAACTCAATTCACCCCCCCTCTTGTGTTAGTCATCTGGGCAACAAGTGGTATCAGAGCTAGAGCTCTATTATAAGATTAACTATCTTTTGAGTTAAGATCTTATGGCTAACATTGCAGCTTCATTTGGTGAAGGTCAATCTAGCAGTCGGCCTCCACTCTTTTGTGGAGACAATTACTCATTCTGGAAAGTTAGAATAAGAATATTCCTTCAGGCTCAAGGTCGAGAAATCTGGAAATGTATTGTAAATGGACCTTATATTCCAACAAAAGTAGTTGATGGAGTAAAGGTCAAAAAGGAAGAAGAAGAGTTTAATCGTGAAGACGATAGACTTTATACTTTGAATTTAACTGCTATGAATTTATTATATAATGCTCTCAATGGTAATGAATTTAATAGAGTAATGACTTGTGTTACAGCAAAGGAAATTTGGGATAACTTCGAAGTTACTTATGAAGGAACTTCTCAAGTCAAGGAATCAAAAATTTATATTCTTACTCATGAATATGAAATGTTTAAGATGAATGATGATGAATCTATTTCTAGTATGTACACTCGTTTTACTAACATCATAAATAGCTTGACAGCTCTTGGCAAAGTTTATTCCAAAGTGGAGATAGTAAGAAAAATTCTCAACTCTCTACCAAAACGTTGGGAATCAAAAGTGACAGCGATTCTTGAAGCTAGAGACCTCAAGAAGCTTGAAGTGAATGAACTCATCGGGTCACTTATCACCCATGAGTACACATTGAAAAGAGGAGAAGAAGAAGGAAAGTCAAAGAAGAGCTTGGCACTTAAAGCTGTTCCACATGAAAGTGAAAGTGATGAAGATGAGGAAAATGACGACAAAGATGAAGAAGTTGCGATGATAACAAGAAGAATTCAGAGGTTCTTAAAGAAAAATAAAACTCCTCCAAGGAAATCCTTCAATAAGTTTTCCAAGAAAGATTCAGGCAAAAAAGCAATGAAAGCTACGTGGAATGATGATTCAAGTAGCTCAGATAGTGAAGCAAGCAATGGAGAATCAGGAAATCTTTGTCTTATGGCTAAAGATGACATTGAGGTAACAAATTTTGATAATATTGAAAATCCTTCATATGAAGAATTGCAAAATGTTTTAGAAGAAATATATGAGGAATTTGAAAAATTGGGTATCAAGTATACTGTTTTGAAAAAGAAAAATTCTTCTTTAACAAACGAAATTGATATTTTAAGAAAAGAAAATATTGTTTTGAAAGATGAAAATTTTGAGTTGAAGAAAAAGAAAACTGATTTAGAAAATATTATTGAAAACTTTACGAATGGAAAAAGAAATTTTGAAAAACTTCTTGGTAGTCAAAGATGTGTTTTTGATAAGGCAGGCTTGGGATATATGCCAAAACAAAAATACAAACCTTATAAAAACTTCTTTGATAATCTTTCTACATCAAAGTCTAATATTCAAAATTCTTTTCATAAAAATAATTTTGTTAAAAAAGGATACTATTATAATCACTCAAGTTCTTCATATATGTCACATGCTATTTGCAATTTTTGTAATAGAAATGGTCATAATTATCTTGCTTGTCCTATTAGAAGAAAACATACAATGACTATTAGGGCCATATGGGTACCTAAATATCTTGTTTCTTATAATACTAATAAATAAAGGACCCAAAGAACTTGGGTACCGGGAATTGTTTTTAATTACTTTTGTAGGTATGCATGAAGTATTCTACAGGTAAAAATAAATGATTTTTAGACAACGGATGCTCAAGATACGTGACAGAAGACAAAACTAAATTCATTGACTTCACTTCTAAAGAAAAAGGATGTGTGATATTTGAAAACAATTCAAAAGAGAAGATCATAGAAATAGAAGGAAAGATCATCAAGACTTAGTACAAGATGCAACCAAATAGTGGAAACATGTGAAAGATCATCCAGCGGAATAAATTCTAGGAGAACCTTCACGAGGTGTAAGTACTCGATCATCTCTTAGAAATATTTGTAATCACACACTTTTTCTATCTCAAATTGAATCTAAAATATTGATGAAACTCTTATTGATAAATCATGGATTCTATTTGTGCAAGAAGAACTAAATTAATTTAAAAGAAATAATGTATGGACATTTGTTCCTACACCTAAAAATTATGTTGTTATTGGAACAAAATGAGTTTTTAGAAATAAGAAAGATGAGTCTAAAATCATCACTAGAAATAAGGCTCGACTTGTAACCCAAGGTTTTAATCAAAAAGAAAGAATCGATTATGATGAGACATATGCACTAGTCGGAAGATTAGAAACTATTCGAATGCTACTTGCATATGCTTGTTATAAAGATTTCAAACTTTTTCAAATAGATGTTAAAAGTGCTTTTTTAAACGGTTTTATAAATGAAGAGGTATATGTTGAGCAACCTCTAGGTTTTAAAAATCATATTTCTCCAAATCATATTTTCAAACTCACAAAAGCACTATATGGACTCAAACAAGCTCCTAGATCGCGGTACGAGAGATTCAGTAGTTTCTTGATTGAAAAAGACTTTTTAAGAGGAAAAATTGATACAACTCTTTTCATTATATACGAAAATGATGATATTCTTTTGATTCAAATTTATGTTGATGATATAATATTCGGTGCTACTAATGAAAATATGTGCCAAGTTTTTGCTAAGACTATACAGGAAGAATTTGAAATGAGCATGATGGGAGAGCTTATATTCTTTCTCGGATTGCAAATTAAGCAAGCAAAAAGTGGGACATTCATCAATCAATCAAAATATATTAAGAAATTGCTGAAGAAGTTTAGGATGGAAGGTGCTAAGGAAACTGGAACACCAATGAGCCCATCCACTAAACTTGATAAAGATGAATCCGGTAAACTAGTTGATTCGAAGATATATCGAGGTATGATTGGTAGCTTATTATATTTGACAGCCAGTAGACCAGATATTATGTTCAGTGTATGTTTATGTGCACGTTTTCAATCATTTCAAAAACAATCTCATTTGATTGCAGTCAAGCGGATTTTTAGATATTTTGCCAGTACCATTGACTTAGAGTTATGGTATCATAAACACACTTCTTTCAATCTTATTAGTTATTCAGGTACCAATTATACTGGTTGCAAAGATGATCGAAAAAGTTTTAGTAAAACATGTCATTTCTTAGGTCGTGCACTAGTTTCCTGATTTAGTAAAAAACAAAATTCTGTTGCACTATCTACTGCTGAGGCAGAATATGTTGCTGCGGGTAGTTGTTGTGCTCAAGTTCTTTACATGAAGCAACAACTTGAGGATTTTAAACTTATGTACAATCACATTCCAATCAAATGTGATAATACAAGTGCTATAAATCTTTCAAAGAATCCAATACAACATTCTCAGACCAAACATATTGAAATTAGATATCATTTTCTTAGAAATCATGTGCAAAAGGGCGATATTGTATTAGAATTCACTAGTACACATGATCAATTGGCAGAAATTTTCACAAAACCTCTACCAGAAGATAAACTATGCATGATTAGAAGAGAAATAGGAATTATGCATGCCATGAATATCTGCTAGATATTTTTATTCCATTATCTCAAATGACCTACAGAAACTTGAGACGTTTAGCCTCATCATTCAAATGCATTTGCTCCTCATAAATCATCATGCCATCCTTGTCTAAAGGATTAGGCAATCGAAATGCAGAGGCAAGTAAGGATTTTAAATCCTTATTCTGTTGTTTTAAGTCTACTATGTTTTTGTTAGACTCTTGAACAAGTCGTTGAAGAATATCGATCTTCTCATTAAGTTTCTCTATCTTGCGGGTTTTTGACTGCAACCGAGCGGAAAAAGCAACAATGGAAGATGAGTATCGAGTCCCGAGACCCACAAGCTCGTAAATAGCATCATGATCTGATTTATTAGCCAAATCAGTGTTTTGCTGCTTCATGGCACTTACAACAGATGCAGAAATAGATTGATCACGAGAAGCACTGAAGGAGAATTGATGAGCCATTAAGATTTTGTAAAGTGAGAATGAAGATGAACTACAACAATGAAAAGAAGATTTGATGTGGATTAGATAAAGCTAAGGATTGGTTTTATAAAGATGAAAATAAGTAGAAGACAAGCTGTCATCTCTTCAAATCTTACTTAGTCAAGCTTACAAGATATGCCGGATGCATATTGTCAAAAGTTACCGAACTAAGCTAGCGAGATTAATTATATTTGTCCCTGTTTCTCTCGTGAAACGCTGCCATTATCTGCTGATGTTGACTCTGTGCTTGAACTCTTACTCGTTCTGATTCCTCTATTTGAAGTTTCAAAACACGAGCGAATTCCGTCAAATCTTTATTTTCTTGCTTTAACCTCTTATTCTTTCTGCCTTTATTTGCAAGCTTTTGATGCAGAACAGATATTTGATTGTTAAGTCGATCAACCTCATTTGCCCTCGCTAGTAATCTCCGAGACATGGTCGTAACAGAGGCAGCATATTGAGCACTGAGAGTTCTTGATGCTGCAACAACCTCAGAATCAGTTATATTTGAAAAATGCATTTATGCTTCTATCATGGTGTTGACAACCTCATGAGATAAAATGACTGGTTGAGACGGTTCCTGATTCAAATCTGGAAGATTATCAGACGAAATTTTTTTCGCCATTCTATCGTTTTGAATCAACGGAAACTGGATCAATGAATGGGGTGAAATTTTATTTGAGTATCCGACAGGTGAAAACGGTCTTTTAAACAACAACTTTCAAATCTCGAAAATATTTAATTTTTCAACAATATCACGCGGATTTAAATCTGCTCTCGCACCGACTGCTAGAGTTAGGCCTCCAACCTTTACAGGTTTTGTCAGATATGCGTGGCTCTACACCGAATTGCCAGAGTTAGACTTCCAACATTTGCAGGTTTTGTCGGACATGCATGGCTCCGCACCGCATTGCCAGAACTAGGCCTGCAGCTTTTGTTGTCTTTGTCGGACACGAATAATTTTAATTATTCAACTTCAAATATCTGTAACATCTAATTCGTCAATAATATCAAGCGGATTTAAATCTTCTTCCGCACCGAGATGATAAAATTCGGCTTCAACCTTTGCAGGTTTTGTCGGGCACGGATGGTTTCAATTATTCAGCTCTTTACAAAATCTCCTTCCGCACCGAATTACTGAAACTAGGCCTCCAGCCTTTGCAGGTTTTGTCGAACACGTGTGGCTACACACCGAATTCTCTACAGTCTCTACTAACGCAGCGTTTTATTTATCTATTGGTTATTATAGGAATATATCTTATTGAACTAATTATGATTCCTTTTTAATGATGCCAAAAGGGGGAGAAGTTTTAGACTAGAATATTAACATTGTTTAAATTGCTAAACTTGTTATATATGCTTGGAATTATATTTATATTTTTGCTTGAAAAACTAACGCACATTCTCAGGGGGAGCTTAAGTATTAATACAGGATTCAGGTTTTATCAAGCATTTGTCATCATCAAAAAGGGGGAGATTGTTGAACCCAAGGTTTCAAGTTTCATGTAAATCTACAAATGGATTTTGATGATAACAAATGAATCCAAAGAATAAAGGAGTCTCAAGCTCAAGTTGTCCACACAATATAATCAAGCACATCAAGGAAGCAAGCATGAGCAAGAAGGGAACAAGTTCACATTAAAATCATAGAGTAATGTTGTAAATCTCTTAAAAATTCAAAATTAGGATTAAGGCTCAAAATTAATATTTTATCATAAAGCATTAAAATACATTTTCCACATGTGCATGATATTTTAAAAATTAAATTTGAAAATTTTAAAAGATGATTGATTGTCATCTTTCACATGTGCATGACATGATTAAATGTTTGAACTTTGAAAATATTAAGATGATTGATTGTCATCTTTCACATGTGCATGTTTTATTTGAATATTTTCAAAAGTGGTGGATGCTTTTCTTGACTTATGCAAAAGGTAGATGTCTTTATTTAAAAATTTTGAAAAGTAAAGTGTGCTCCTTTTGTCATATGTAAAAAGTAAAAGATTATGTTTGAAATTTTTGAAAAGTAAAGTGTGCTCCTTTTGTCACATGCAAAAAAGTAAAAATATTAGATTTGAAATTTATGAAAAGTAAATGATGATGTTTTTGATATGGGAATCTTTTCAAATTTGAAATTGAAAACTCATTTGCCTATAAATAGCTCACTTGAGTTTTGCAAAATTCACAACAAGAGCTTACACATCTATTGCTAAGTTTTGCATCATTTCTTCAAAGCTCTCATTCTCTCTTTTCTAAAGTTTTGAGCCTTAATTCTTGTTCTTATTGAGAGAGATATAGGTTGCGCTGTATTGTTTCTATCTCACTCATTGAGGAGTGTACTTTGATAGTCTACCTACTATCAATTCTTGTATCAGTAAAAGGGTGTGTATAACCCTTGTGTGTGTAGAAGGTGTTCTACACGGGAAATAGTTAAATCACCAAGTGTAAGGTGATTGGAAGTGTAGAAGGTGTTCTACACGTGGAATAGTTAAATCACCAAGTGTGAGGTGATTGGAAGTGTAGAGGGTGTTCTACACGGATTCTTTGGAGCGGTGCTGCTCAAAGGTGTAATAGGTTTCTATCTCCACCTAAAAGAGATTGAATAGTGGATTTGGGGATCCTCAAGAGGTAGCTTGAGGCGAGGACGTAGGCAGTGGGGCCGAACCTCGTTAACATACTGAGTTTGCTTTTCTCTTACCCTTACTCTTTATATTTATTATTGTTTCATATTTTATTTATATTTTATATTATATATTTGATTTATAATTGTTATTTTTTTAAATACAACTCAATTCACCCCCCCTCTTGTGTTAGTCATCTGGGCAACAAACCTCAAGGTTTTGATGTAAATATCAATGTCGTCGCAGTCCAAAATCTCCACAACGTATGGCGACCCTGCTAATCTGTGCTGCTTCGTCCACAGCTCAAACAACTTGACTGAAAAGAACTGGTTGTGCGTTACGAAAATCTAACAGTGGAGATTCACGGAAACACTGATGCCACCCTTAGAACTCAAGGTGAGTTTTATGTCGCTCGAGATTGAGTCGTTGAACTGGTTTCCAGAGCGGTGGGTCGATAAGTTCTCAGAGATTCGCTACATTGTTAGGGCTTACCAGTCCTAGGGTGAGATTTGGGGGAGCACTTGTGGTTTGGGAACTAGTACGATGGTGTTTTGGGGTGGGATATGGGTTCTGGAGTGATGGAGATCGAGCTTGGTGGACATCATTTTAAGAAGGGAATGACTATATCGGATCGCCTTATCGAGTGAAGGAGGTAGTAACACTGGGTTGAGAAGCCCAACAGTGAAGACCAAGTTAAATTGTGTAAAGCCGGAAGAAAACATATCTCAGTCCTTCATTGTAATGGGTGTAAAGTCCATGACCGACGATAGACTATCCAAAGAGAATTTGATCCTGAAGGTCGATGGTGAATCGAAAGGCGAAAATGATGAAAATGATAACAAGTGAATGGGGTCCAATTTTGAGTTCGTTGCACATCGAGGATTTAAAGGTTGAGGCAGAAGAGATGGTGGAGGACTTGGGAGGGTTTCGAAGCGGGATGGCACTAACTCAACAGTAAGTAACGGCCTATGATACGATACGATATGATAAGATTACTATTTTCAGTATCTATAAAAAATCATGTTCAGCATTTATGAAAAGATCATATTCATGTTAATATGTATATATTTATGAGTATGCATGAAAATCGATAATTATTACTTTTACCGTATGATATGTTGTTTATTAAGTATTCGACTTATTTTATTTTTATTTCTATGTTCCTATATTTTTTTTTTTAAATCACCATAGGTGATGAGGATGCACAACAGACAGGATTTGATTTAGGAAGGCGATAGATAGGTGTAGACAATGTATTAGTTGTAATTTTATGGTTTTTAGTGAATAAAATATTTTTATAAATGCGTGTGATTTCAATATTTTAAAAAAATGATTCTGCTGATTCTCTTCAAATTTTATAAAATTGTTTTTTTATTATAAAACATTTGTATCTGGTATGTTTTGTAAAGAAATATTTTAATAGCACATTAGCTTCCTAAAATATTTTAAAAATACTATATTCGGGAGCAGAGTGTTACATGAGATATGTCAACAGTGAGGCTCGATCTAAATAAAGAAAATTTGTCTAAAACTAATGGCTTAGTGAGAACATCAGCCACTTGATATTTTGTACTGCAAAAGAAAACTTGCAAGGTCTTGGCAGCTATTCGGTCACAAACAAAGTGATAATCGATGTCCATATGTTTTGTTCTTGAGTGATAGACCAAATTTGCTGAGAGGTAGGTTGCTCCAATGTTGTTCACCAAAGGGTGGGTGGCTTGGACAGAAAGATTTCCAGTTCTCATAGCATGGTTTGAAGCTAGATCAGTTTAGCAACTATGGAAGCAAGAGCTTTGTATTTAACTTCAGTACTCAAACGGGCCATTGTTTTCTACTTGTTAGAACTCCAAGAAATAAGATGATTTCCTAAAAACATACAGAAACCACTAGTGGACCGTTTGTCATGTGGACAGCCAGCCCAATCTGTATCTAAGTAAGCTTGCAATATAAGAGGAGATGAGTATTTAAAAAATAGACCATCATTTATAATGGACTTAAGATACTGCATAATTCTCTTAACAGCAAATCAATATGGTAATTTGGGACAATACATAAACTGGTACACCTTATTTACTACAAATGAAATATCAGATCTCATAAAGGAGATATATTGCAATCCCCCATCTATACTTCTAAACAATGTAGTGTCATCAAATAAAGGGGAATCATACTGAAAAAGTTTGAGAGAAGCAGCCATAGGAGATGTCATAGGCTTAGCACTCAGCATATTACTTCAAGTAATCAACTCTTTGACATATTTTCTTTGAGACATAAATAATCCAGATGCAGAGTTATTAATTTCTAGACCCAAAAAGTAAGATAACTTTCCAAGATCCGTGAAAGAAAAAGCCAAATCAAGATCATGAATAAATGCATCAATCATATGTGGCTTAGATGATGTTACGACCATATCATCAACATAAACGAGGACAAACATACGAAGATCACCATTGTGTAAGATAAAAGGAGATGGATCAGATTACGATGCCATAAATTTATAACCAATTACCATGAAATTAATTGAGCAAACCAGGCTCTTGGCACATGTTTGAGGTCGTATAAAGCTTTGTGCAATTTGCACACATGAGTTGGAAATTCTGGGAGCCTTGTGGTTGCTAAATATAAACATTGTTATGCGAGTTTCTATTTAAAAAATCATTTTGAACATCTAATTGATGCAGAGGCCACCTAGAGACAACAACAAGAGAAATGATTAAGCGAATAATAAATGATTTTACAACGAGACTAAAAGTCTCATTGTAATCCAATCCAGAGAATTGGTGGTAACCCTTGGCTACCAACCGAGCCTTTCTTTGCTCAAAAAAACCATCAGAGTGCGATTTTATATGGTAAACTCATCGACAACCAAATACATTAAGAGAAGGGTTAAAAGGTACCAGGCTCTAGGTTTTGTTCTAGATGAGGGCATTGTATTCGATTCACATGGCAGCAGTCCATTATAGGTATTTGGAAGCATCTGAAAAAACTTGAAAGTTCATCTAGAACTACGTGCATCGTGAGAAGACAATGCCTTTATGGATATGGTACAGTGTCGTCCAAAGTCACATTAGGTCAAGAGGAGTTGTTAACACATTGTGAGTAATGATTGGAGAATGAGGTGGTTGAAGGATGGGAACAGAGGGTTGTGGAGGAGGGAAAGTCGAGGGAAGAGATGATGAGGGTGGGGAGGGAGGGAATATGTGAAGTAGAATTGGACGAAGTTGGTGTAGGATCAAGAAAGTTAAGGTTTGAAGACACGGAAGTAGGGGGATTAGGGTTAGGAGAAACCAAGGGAGATGTTAGAGATGGATTTATATTGGGGTTAGATGGTGATGGACCAGGCCCAAGAATGGGTTTAGAGAGTAATGGAAGTTGGCCATGGAGGATTGTGAGGCAGGCTTTAAGCACGAATTTGAATTGGGCCATGAGTTGAGGTAAGGAAAGGAATCTTCATTGAAAATGATATCTAAAAATATATATAATCTGTTGGATTAGAGGCCTAAGCATTTGTATCCCTTATGGGCTGGGCTGTAACCAAGAAATGGGCATGAGACCGATCTAGGAAGAAGCTTGGTTTTGTTGTAGGGCTTAAGGTTGCATCAGCACTCACATCCAAAGGTTTTGAGGAAATTAAAATTTGGTTGCCACTTATGAACAAGAAAATAAGGAGAATTATTTTGAAGTGATTTGGATGGAAGAAGATTAATCAAGTATAAAGTCGTTTCAAAGGCATCGGCCCAAAAATAAGGAGGAAGTGAGGCATGGGCTAAGATGTCTAGCCCGATTTTGAGACATTCTTTCTGAGTTTTCAGATTAAAAAAATAGTAAATAATGCCCAATTACTATATTTTTCCAATTTATTATAGAGAAAACAGAAATTACATCATATTTGAGTTTGAGAGGATAAATCCAAGAAAATCGAGTAAAATGATCTATAAATGATATATAATATTTGTAACCATTTCTTGACATTGAAGGGGTTGGGCCCTAAAGATCTGCACTAATAACTTCTAAGGGCCAAGAATACATGACCTAACTTTAAGGAAAAGGTAACTAATGGCTCTTGGCCATTGGACTGTGAGAGCAAACAAAAGGCTCTTTAGGGGAACAAAAACGCAAACAGTTGTCCTGTAGAATACGATAAACAATGGCTTGAGCTGGGTGACCAAGACGTCGATACTAGTGGGGAAGAGTGATCTGGTGACTAAGATGAGTGAACAACAATGATGTGGAGAAGGCGAATGAAGGAAACCCGTAAATGCCATTACGTGTTGGGCTAGTGATAAGAGTTGTCTTGGTCCAATTGTCTTTCACAGAGAAATGGGTAGAGTGTAATTCAAAAAAAGAAAAATTGTCAGTACAGAATTTAAGCACTGAAACAAGGTTTTTGTTGATATCAATTATCAGGAACATGAAGTAAATTTTTAAGCAAGAAATAAGAAGAAGAAGATGAATAAAGAGCGGAGTTACCATGGTGTTGAATCGAAATGCATGTACCATTGCTAGCACATATTGCTTCACTTCCAATGTAAGGTTCAAATGAAAGATTCAAGTTGTTCAAGTCGTTAGTTATATGGTGGGTGGCAACAAAGTCTGGGCGCCAAGAGGAGTCGGTGTAGGGGTTGTTTGATGTATGGTTGATAGAGAAGGGGGTGGGTGTGGTGTAGTTGGCTTTAAATGAGTTGGGAGGGTCATTTTGATAGGAATAGTTGAAACGATGTCGGCACTAGATGGCTGTATGGCCAACTTTGTTACATACTTGATAAATTGGTCGTGGGCCAACAAGTGTTTGTTGAAATGCACCTGAGTTAGAGTTGGAGCGTCCTCTTTTATAAAAGCATACCTCCTCTGCAATAAACTATGATTGTCCCCATGTCCTTGTCTTGACTATTGAAATGCTTTGAAGTTCACAGTATTACAAAGCAAGCTGCTTGCCAATTTGTTTATTTTCTTCTTCTCTCTTTCGGATTTCTTCGATACATCATTCGGAGTTAGTATCGAGGTGTCTTTGAATAAATCAAACAAAAGAAGCCCTGATAAAGAAACAAAAGTTTCTTCAATCAAAGAAAAGAAAAACATTTATGATAGTTTATTTTTTAAGTTACATTTATGGTAGTTTGATTAGTAGATCAATGTGTGACAAAAAGCCACCTTGACAAAACCCAATGTAGAATTTATTTGCTTCCGCAAAATAGTGAAAATACCGTGTTTGGATAAAACTACAACATTAATATAATATATATATATATATATATTATCTTATAAAAGCGTATATTGGTCTGTAAACAGTATATGCTCCAATGATCGGTATTGTTTCAGCAACGTTTTAATTTTTAATTTTTTTATCATTTTGTAATATTGTATCGAATAAAATATTTTTAATGTAATTTTTAGAAAATGATAATTAAACTGATGATTGATTTATTTTGTCTGCAGGAGAAGAGAGATGATGAATCTGCAGATGATTGTGGACAGGGACAGAGACTGCAGCTTTCCTCGCATATGTGCTATGATTTCAGTTTTCACTTTCCGAGTTCATGGGCTGGTTCATGCGTACAAATGGTGGATTTGAAACACAGATGCACCTGCTGGGCCTTTATAGGATTAGGGCTGATAGCTCAGGTCACTGATTATGCTTATGCTCGTCACATAGGGTCTGTAACTTGGCCCAACTCCAAAATAAAACCCATTAAACATGGACTGTACTATATCGGTTCCCCATGGTTTGGCAATCACGAGACTTGATCTAACAGAGGAAACCAAGTAAGTTTATGAAATTTATTTTTTTTTTTTTTTTGTAGATGTAACAATACTCAAATATTAATTACCCATAATAGAGAAATATTAGTGTAATAGTAAGAAAAGAGTATCTCGACCGGTGAATTCCAACAATTCCAAATTTTTTCAATATTGGCAAAAGAACAGTATCTAATTTATTAGGAAACTAGCCACTCAGAGGAACAAAAATAGTCCAACAATAGAGCAATTTGTCAAAAAGTCCATTAACATAAACAAAGAGCATTGCAATTTTGCAAAGCCTGGGATTGGAAATCGACAGAGACTAATCCCAAATGGGTCCCACCTGAATCAGAAGAAACTTTTTTTCCATTACATGATTTGATGCTAAAAAAGAAAAAGAAAAGGCAACACGTCAGCTGCAATTTGCAGATCCCATAAGAGTGGATCTGTACAATTTGTGATAACCAGATTCATATGGAGTACTGATCCCAATCAAGGGGATATCATATTAGGCAATGACAGCTTACATTGGAATCTGGAAGCACACTCACAACAGATCTATCATAGAAGGTGACTCCTCAAATGCCAATCAAAAGCATCAAACATCCTCAAAAGCCGAACAACTACGTACGAAACTGAAGGAATGGCAAAAGATAACCAGGTAGGAGCTCAGAGATTTTAATTGAAGAATGGAGAGCAATCAAGTTACGTCCATTCCAAAGTTGATGCGTGCATTCCATTACACAATGGATATATATTCCAACTATGAGTTTGGAAAAATCCCTCTTTGTTAAAATCTCCGCATGTTTATTAAGAGTTTCATAGTAAAAAGGACCCTCCCCTTTTTAAACACCAACTGATCAGTCTAATCAGAATGATATTTATATTTGGATTGTTTACTTCTTCCCGTATTGAACATTTGCTTTTAGTAATGAAGTTTATTTTGCTGAGAACCAAAAAAAAAGTATTTCTAAGGGCAAGAGTTGAGTGGAATTGTAAGTATATACCCCATTTTTAATCAATCATTATTAGAGGTTGTGTGGGTTTATGGACTCGGCTCATAATACTCAAGCTAGCTAGTCTCATATATTCCTTTTAACGTGCACAACTTGCTGTCTAGAATAAGAAATCAAACAAGAATTTGCAGTAGAGAAGTGTTGCTGTCACGAAAAATTTCATAAAAGTGAACTCATATGCCATAAATTAAGTTATATGGTTTCATATGAGACGTTAAATTTATTTTATATTAAAAATATATTTATAATTTAAAATTTTATTTTATGAGATTTATTTTTAATTAAAATACTTCTCTTTTCTGCTTTTGGGCAGACCATCGTTGCAGATTTTTATGCCAAAGTCTCTCAATAGAGCTGGATAATGGATAAAGCCGTTTAATTTGAGAATCTTCAAACACGCATTGAAAAAATGGATTACAACAAAAAATTGAACTCAATTAAGAGATGAGCCGTCAGGGTCACTCATAGTGCTACATAAAAAAAGGTCACTTTCCTTTAGAGTCCTTAATATATCTGGCATCAAGAGCTAGCGCGAGTTGATCTGCATATCTTATATACACACTGCTTCTCTTTACTTGAGAGAGAGAGTGAGAGAGAGAGATGGAGAGTTTAACATTGGTGGAGAGAGTGTAAAACATAACTTTCAAAGAGAAGAGATGGATCACTTGAGATTTATAAAGATATTTAGGGTTAGGTAGAAGAACACCAGACATCCCCACATGCCAACATGACCCACCATTCTGACTTATGTCTCTGCTAATATCGTTATCTTTGCACCAGCAATCACAAATGTGAATCTCGAAATCTCCCATTTCATTTTCATTTTGGCTTTTTCTCTCCAGCAGTGTTCAACACTTCAGGGTCCCTTTCCCATCCAACTTCAAAGCCCCTATAAATTAATCTACTTTTTAGAAAAACACCCCCCCCCCCTCTCTTTAAACTGATCAGCTCTAAAAGTTTAATAATCACCTTAATTAACTATAATGTCATGTCTAATTATGCTCTTAATTGACTCCATCCTCCTAACTCAATGAACTCATGCATTTCTTTCAAGTCATGCCAAAAACAGATCGAAACAAAAGATCACTAATGAGAGGAAAAGAAAACATAGGTCTCTGTATAAACTAGTAGGGTTTATGTGTATGCTGATGTTACCTTAAAGAAACCGTATTTTAAAGTGATGAATAATTAATAATAGCATGAATTAGAGGACATAATGGCAAGATTGAGAGAAAATCCAACTCGAGAAACAGAGAGGGGGGACAAGCTCACATTTTAATTCGTACGGAAAAGTTGTGGTACTATTAATTTAATTGTCAGTTTTTATTCATTTTGAAGTGTATCCTCCAAACAAATTTCACCTAATTCTCAGTATCTTTTTTTTATTATTATTAACTGAGAGCAAACATAACGTGGGAATACAGCAAATTAGTTTCCGTCTGGGTGAGCTGTTGATCAAAAGCAACTCATGTAGCAGAGTCTGAAAACCCACCCCGTTTATCTGAAAACAAAGAAAAGGACATTATAGACATTGCATGCAGTATATAGATGTGTATAACTAATTCAGTAAGTTGATAGAATTGCTGCTACCTCATCTCCCTGTAATCCCATTTTCACAAGCCATACTACTGCATTCCTTGCTTGCTTTTTAGTTATTTTTAAAAGGGCAATGATACATCCATCAAAAAAAAAAAAAAAAAGTAACCCAACAATTGAGATGATTTTATTTGATATGTTATATCTATTTTATAATAAAAATAATTTTATAATTTAAAAAATTACATCAAATCACATTAATTTATAAGATTATTTTATGTAATCTCATTTGTAATTAAAGTATTTCTCTTATTAAAATACTGGTGTAAAGAGAGAGTGAGAGGGGCATTGATGAAAGGTGGAAATATATGATATCTATATATGTATTAATATTGAGATAAAAATAAATAAATAAATTTAATAAAATACTTAAATTTAAAATAAAAATATATAAAAAAAATCAATAAAAATATATAAATACACATATAGGTGCACAATATGACATAACTAATGATATTATCACTTCTTTTCCACGCCAATGTAGGCCAAGGACGGCTCACAACAGTTGCCTAGTTGAAGAACATTATTATACATAAATTAAGGTTGAAAAACAATGATTAGTACTTCAATTTCCCAAAACAAAGGGCAAAAAAAATGACCATACGGAAAGAGAAGCCACGTGGTGCTGTCAGTCTATATCACCAATGAGGTAACAATGATCAACGTGGTCTCACATGTCAAATTAAGAACAACCCAGAAAACCATTTATTTTGCTTAAACTTACAATGCAAGTTGCTGCTAATTTTCTGCTATCCATAAGTATGTTCTCAGGAGTATCTTGGCCATTGGGTGGACAATATCTGACAAGCAAGGTTGGGTAGAATTTGATCTACTTAAATAAGTAGACAAGTTGGAATCTTTGGTTCAACATAATGGCAGACAAATTCTGATCATTTTGATTTTAGATTTTAGATTTTAGGCGCTAATAGCGTACAAATCATTCATCGGCATGTCTTTCGGCGTAAAATGTGTAGGCGAATCAAGTAGAAGTCGAAAACAACTAACAAGCCCCAAGCTCAGAACTAAATGCCTTCAAATATGAAAAGTGGAATCACTTTGGACTTAGGATATTAAGATTACACCTGAGATTAAAAACAAATCATGGTTGGATTTAGCTGGCTGATCACCTGTTCATCATCCCATCCTTATAGCGCCAAAAGGAATGCCAGTGAGCTCAAATCCATGTCTCATTTGAGTTTTGTTTTGTTTTGTTTTTTTCTCCTTTATTTAGGAAACTTGGTTTTGTTAGACTTAAGAGTCATGTTTGATTGTTAAATTCTATCTAAATTTAACTCAATTCAATTTAATTTTAAGTTAAATCTAATATTCAAATACTCAAATCTCAAATTATTAAATTCATCTTAATTCAAAATCTCTTTATACGTAAGATTCCAATATCTTTCAATCAACACTTTTATAGATATCAAAAATCTCACTTTATTATTTCAATTTATTATTATTAGTAAAGAACTCAATTTGACTCAACTTCCTATGCATGGGATTATAAGGCAACATAAAGCTTTATGTCATGTTGCTTTCGTGACAAGCTGGGGTCCCTTCTAGGGCCATTAAGGTAGCCCAAGGTAAACGTGTGCATCATGTATATTGCATGACCCAAGAGATGATAAATGTGAACACATGCATGCATGAAAGGTGCTTCAATTGAATGGACCAATTTCGGTCCTCAAATCTTTATGTATTTTGAGGTTTAAAAGAAGGAAACTCCACTATTTCCACTAGAATGTAAAACTAAACATAAAAAACCCATCTAAAATCTCAAATCATAAAATAAAAACACGAAGTAAACAGCACCATACTTCAACATATACAGTGGGCCAAGTGGTCAGTATAAAATAATGAACAAAGTGATTGGGATTCGGATTGGGACTCCACGGCATTAGAAGAGAGACAAAGAATGAGACAAATGAAGGGAACAGAGGTGGTGGAGAGTGGTCAGAAATCTGGTCCTGGCGGTCGGGGTTGGGTGTGAAATATATATATACACAAACATATATATATGGGGGTGGGGGACCTGAAAGAGTGGAAGACTGTATAGGCTATGTGTTTTTTTGTTATTGGGTAGGCCAATGATGCCGTGGCCTTACTAGACACGTGCCAGAGCAACTTGGTAATCGGGCATTGGTGCTGCCATGGTGAACATGCCTCTGTCCAGCCCCTACCCATTTTGTGTTCACATTTCTCCACGCCTTCCATCACTCCTTTTGCCCCATTTTCCCATAACCCATCCTACTTGCCTGGTTGGCCAGGCCTCCCCTGCCCTTTTACCCAATACTCTCTGTCTTCCCTCCCTTCTTATCTGTCTTCAATACCATTTAATACATCCCAACTAATGATCAGTTGATCATGATTGGTTCAAAACCATAGCATGTGAGTCAACATGCTTGTAACCCAATTTTTTGTAACTCAAATCAACATGTAATCAGAAGTTGGTTAATTGGGAGTAACATTTTTCCATGCAAAATTTAGCCCAAACAAGAACAGAGTGTAAAATGTGTTTTTGCGAGTGAGAGATGGAGAGAGTTGAAGAATGTCCTAAATTGGTCATTCGATATGTTAGTGGGAGCCCGGACTTGAGATTTAAGAACATAACGAAAAATACTCTAATTACAAAAGAATTATATAAAAATAATTACACAAACTAACGTGATTTGATGTAATTCATTAAATTATAAAATTATTTTTATTATAAAATAAATCTAATAAATAAAATGAAATTACATCATTTTATAAAATTATTTTTGTATAAATCATTTATGGATGTAGCACTACTCGAATGAGAAATGACACCATATATGATATATGCCAAAAGAAACAAGATATCACTCACCCACTAGCCATAACTAGTCCGTTCTTTTCCGGTGCCCTGTTTTTTTGTGTATGTGTAACAAGTCTTGTGGGCTTCCAAAGGGGACCGAAGAGAATGAGTGGTGTAACCATCAACACCCACTTCCATGTCTAGGACGTTTCAACACAATGGCTCTCCTTTTTCCCCACCTTTTGGCCCATTACTCCCTGATTGATCCCTAATAATTAATTGATTCATTCTTGTCAATTTGATTTTCGAAACAGACCTTCTTCTATTGTCTCAAATCGATTTGGATGATCCAGTTCTAGAAAGAGAGATAGACATATCATGAGTTCCTACAATATTTAATACTCAAAATAAATTTTTAATACCGTCTCTATTTGTATCAATCGTTTAGGACTAGCTATAAGTATCAACAAGGCTCAAAGTGTCTTCATCAAAGACTGATCATATAGTTACATCATTTTCATGGGGACCAAAGTCTTTGGCACACTTAGCTTTGATCATCCTTTTTGGATTATGTACCATGGAGTTTATCCAGAAAAGACATTGAAAAAGCAAATAAAAGGAAAAAAGAAAAGGAAGTAACTAAAGAAAGAATCGGAGCAATCTGTCTAATACTGAATGCAAAACAAATCCATCAATTGTAAAACCGACGGTTGTTCACTGAATTCTTTCTAGTTATTTAGGGATCTTTTGCACAATTATCATTGTTTCATATAAGTATATAAGCCTAATAAGGAGGGATCATTGTTTCATTTTAGCATATAAATTTAGAGTTCTTCTAGGGAGTAGTCAACATCCATTACATCCATCTCACATGAATATGAGTGGGAGTAACCAACATTCATTCACATAACACTGTTCATGTGAGATGGATGCAATGAATGTTGACTACTCTCACTCATATTCATGTGAGATGGATATAATAAATGTTGGCTACTCTCACTCATTTTTCATAAACTTAATATAGAAGAGATTTATAAGAGTCACGTTCTCAAGAGCTCTCCACCTATATTTGCCTTGTACTTATCACTTGACCAAATCAATGTTCCCTCTATACTAAAATAACTTGGCCAAATAAATATATAACTAACATAAATTTACAGGCAATCTCGACTAGGACAACTATATGTATTTTGTATTTTATTACAAAACATCATAGTATTAAAAATAAATAGAAAATTGATTTGAAATTGTCACTTATTTTATAATTTTGAAATATTTATATTATATCCTTAATATTTTTCTCACGTGCTCATCAGATTCTCTTAATACGTGATTTAATATGTGAAATATTTAATTAAATGATATAAAATCAGAATTAGAATTCAAATTCAAAACTTATACCTTAAAATCAACACGTTTCAAAAGGTTAATTTTCAAAAACTCAAATACCAGCCATTTGTATTTGTTGTTTTATTGAAACCATAAGGTGCATTATTGAAGACAATAATTCACTTAACAATAAAACATGCTGCGCATTCATTCAACTTTGACCATCATTATGGGTTTTTTTTATTTTTTTTATCCACCCCGCTCCCTTCGTTTCCTTGATAAGCCTGGAGGTTTTTGCCTTTTCTACCTTAAATTCCAAACACGTCTTCTAAATTTTTTTTTCTTAAAAATTTGGAAAGCCAAAGAGAATGAGAGAGAGGCAAATCAATAATCATGTTGTTTATACAGCAGATTAACATTCGCATCCAAAACCACAAAAATCACAGCCACACACAATTAAAATAAAACTTAAAACTAGGGTTCAATCCTATCTGTGAAAGGCTCTATTCTATGTATATTCATTCACAAGTTGTTGCTGAATTCACATCTGTAAAAGCCTGTGAATAAGACAGCAGTGAACAGTAACATCAACAAAAAAACACCTCTCTCACCCCGCAATCATATTCTCATGTCCCTTCGCTTGTCATTCCACTCAAACCTCAGACCCATTATTGACATTTAAACTTCTCCCACACCTCTTTATAAGACCCTTCCTCTCTTTCATCCACTTCTCGCTCTCCATAACCATACCTTAATCTCTCCGTCTCTGTTAGCTGCAAAGCACAGAAACAGAGTCCCCTACTACCCTATTCATAGCTCAAGACTTTCTCTCTCTTGCTCTCTCTGTTCCATGGGTTTTCCGGTGGGCTATACGGAGCTTCTCCTCCCGAAGCTCTTTCTCCACACGCTTTCGGTTCTGGGTTTCCTCAGAAAGTTCATCTCCACCCTGTTTCGCTATCTGGGTCTCGATGATTTTCTGGGACCTGACATTTCGTGGCCCGACACGCCTGCCCGAATCCCTGAATTCCACTCCGTGTCGGCTGTTCTGATCGGGGAACTCCTTCCGGTGGTGAAGTTCTCGGACCTGGTGGACCCTCCGGAGTCCTGCGCCGTCTGCCTGTACGAGTTCGAGTCCCAGGACGAGATCCGAAGGCTCACCAACTGCCGCCACATCTTCCACAAGGGCTGTCTCGACCGTTGGATGGGGTACGAGCAGAAGACTTGCCCTCTATGCCGAACACCCTTTATTCCGGACGATTTGCAAGGAACTATTAACGAAAGACTCTGGGCTGCTTCTGGAATCCCTGAATTTTACGGCGACTATTCTCATTTTACTGGTTGGTAGGATAAGAGTAGTGGTTTTGGCTGTTTGAGATGGTTCATCTGTGTAAATATACGAAAGATGATCTTTTTTTTTTTTTTCAAAATTTCAAAAAGTTAAATATCAGAAATTTAGATGATTTTGTATAGCTTCTTTGCTGAGTATATTGAATGTTTTTTGGGAATATTCTTTTACCTTGGAGTTCTGCGTTTAAAATTACTGGGATTATTTGATTGGACATAATCGACTAATAATGTGGGATTTTGGTGAAACTGGGATGGTTCATGAACGATTATTTCTTTGGATGCATGCGCGGGGGATGTGACAAGATTAGTGGAGGTGGCGGTTTGGGTTGTCAACAGGAGTGTCAATGCAATAGGTGATTGAGGGTGACATGGGTTATATGTTGCCAAACCTGCATAAAAATTATGGGTCACGGACGACAGAAACTGCCTTAAATGGCCTTTGAAAACTTTCCTTGTGGTTGTGGGGACATTGTTGTATCAATGCATTTTAGCAGCAGCAGCAGCAGCAGCCAGCCAGCCAGCCAGCCGGAAAGAGAGAGATGAACTGTGATTTTGAACAAGAACTTGATCAAGATGCCAATCGGGTGAGCAGTAGTATCAGGGGAGTAATAAGTTTTAAATCTATCAGACTTTACTTAAGATTCCCATGATTTTGATTAATGTATACTGTTTAACATGGGTTTTTGTTTTTTCTCTCTTTTTTTTTTTTTTTTTACTCATAGGTTTCTAGGATATCATAACGTGAATTGAAGAGGTTGAGTGAAGTGCATTAATTATGAATATTGCCGGCATGAATACTCTTTATCATTTTTTGTTCTACACTATATTCCAAATTGCATAATGAGTTCCTTTACTTCTAATTTGAACTAACCCCAAAACAAAACTGTTATTTTTGTTTTTGCGTGTAATGTTATAACCATGGCTTGATCGGCACGAGATAGACATGCCATGAATAAGATAATTCTATTTGGTGAACATCCTAAATTATATGTTATATAATAAAATAATTTCACAAAAATACCTTCTTCATTTTTTTAGGTGGAGAGCATTTGTCATGCGATGTTGGATGAGTCCATGATTATGTTTTTGGAAAATATTAGTATGACTCTCAATTCTCAAATGTACCCTCTTATATACATATATATATATATATATATTTTTTCATAATGATACATTTAGATATATTTTATAATAAAGTGACTCTGAATCTAATGTAATATATCAAATCATACCAATATATGAATTTAATTATATAGAATTCTTTTGTGGCCAAAGTATGTCTTTCTTATTCATTAGTTTTGTGTTTTTTCCCTTGTCTTTAGATAAAGAGTTCTTCTATTCAAATAGAGGTGTGTTGGACTGTTAAATGTAATTTTTCTTGGACAATACAACAAACAGAATGCCGTAGGGGTTCGTTCAACTTTCATATGGACGAGCGAGCCGACACGGTTTGAGATTCTCGATCGATGTTACTCGAATTTAATACCAAACCTTCTACTTACCAAAAACCAAAAAAAAAAAAACAAATCCTTCTAGATGTACACGTTTGATTGATTTAATTTCTGCCACAGCTTGACCGCTTTCTTTCAAGATAGCAATCAGAAAATAGATACAGATACAAATTACAGGTAAGTGTGTAGATTGACTTGGCATGAGGAAAGAGTGATGGAATTAACTTGGTCAGATGCTATTATATTAGGAATAATTCTAGCTTATCAACTCCACACAGGCACACACCATATTTATTTTAATTTTTCGTGTAACACATTTTTTGTGTAACAAATATGTCACGTATGCATGATAAATAAAATAACTTAATCAGTTTAACAAGAATAAAATAAAATAAAAAAGTAAAAAATAACAAAAATTAATATTAAAATATATAATGAATAACATTCCTCTAATATTAGATAGAATAATTTGGGAATCGGTCCTTTTAATAACTTGTAAGAAATGATCCTTCAATCATGACTTGACACGTAAGTAATTATTGGATTAAAATGATAGACCGCATCCCCCCAAACCCACCTAACCCTAAGCTAAGAGAACAGTAATTGCACCCCCTCTCGCAGAGGAATTGTGTTTTTGCTCTGCAAGCCCTTTAATTTATGTATGAATATTTTTTTTTTCAGTTTATATTTGATAGATTGTATTATAATCTACATAAAAATATTTTTATTTTATGATTAAATAAAATAAATTTTTAAAATTTTTTATTTATAAATAAAAATATTTTAATTAATTTTATTTTAAAATAAAAATTTTCTTATTTATTTATTATTTTGATTATAAATGAATCTAATTTTTTAGACTGAATGTAACATTACCTTAATCTATATGATTCCAAATTGTCGTTCAAATTTTCGATAAAGTAGATAACGTCAAACCATCTAGAACACTTCCATGGTAGTTGTATTGGGAATAAATTAAAAAGACTGGATGAAAACGTGTTGAAAAATACGAAAATGGTTTTGAATTTATTGCATGATGTTTGGACTGAAAATTTCCTTGAAAATCTTAGAAACTTTTTAAAGACAGATTTAAACGATTTTATTTTATTTTTTTTATTTGAAAAAATGGTGTGATCAATAAAATTATTTAAACGATTTTTTATCGCATTATTTTTTTATTGTTTGGGCTGATTTGGATTGAGAATTGAGGTCATCTCATCTCAACTTTATAATTACATTCTTAAATTTCAATTCAATTTTTTTAAATTTCAATACAATTTTTTTAAATTTTATTTCAACTTTTCATATTTCAAAACAAAAATAATATTAAAAAATAATATTTTATTCAACTTTCAAAACTCCTCTCATCTTATCTCTCAGACTAAACTCATCTCAACTCATTTCAATTTTATAAAAATATATTGAAAAGAATAATGCCATAGCTACAAAATCTTTTTATAAAAATAGTCACAAATTTGCATAATTTTATGTGATATATTATATTTATTTTATAATAAAAATAATTTTATACTCTAATATATTATATCAAATCAGTAGGTGAATTTATTTATATAAAGTCTCTATGCTAAAATGCTTCTCTATTGGAGAATTTTTGTAGAGTTGTTCATGTTGAAGTTTTAAAAAGTTGTGACATCCATTCATAAATTGTTTTGGATGAAAATTTTGTCGAGAAACTTTTTGAATATTGAATTCTGAATTTTGTTGTGAAAATGAAGGTACTTTCAATTGATTGGAAGAAAAAAAAAATCATTTGTTTACAAATATGACCCAATACAAGAAAAAATGGTCAAGAGTACAGCAATATTTGCCCAAAAGTAGAAAATAACCATATACATCAATTTCCATGATAAAGACATAGGTCATATCAAACGTTAAGAGTTTTTAACATGAATAATTCTATATATAATTATTAAAAATGTAAATATCGTATAATTATTTTAAATATATAAAATAAAATCTATTATTAAAAAAAAAACAAAAAACATGATATAGATTATTTTTTTTCAAAATAATTATGCAGCAATAACATAATTATTTCTGTTTAAATATACAACGTGAGGCATAGCTCCAAATAAAAAGTGAGCAAATTGTTTCCTCCAATTTCATCCGTCTAGCCCTTGAGGACGTATTCAAGAAACATACGTAAGTATAAAATATTCTTACAATCAGCTAAACTTTATCATTAATGAGTACAGAAGTAGGTGGTACTATTTTTTTTTGTTTTTATAAGTAGTAGTAGGTGGTACTACCATCTGAAGATAATGTTTGAAAAACTCACCAAAAGAAAAATAAAAAATACAGAAATGCTGAATCACCCGTAGTAAAATGAGATGATTTTAAATTTAAAATAAAAATTAAATAAAATATTATTAAAATGAAACCTAAATTTCTTCGGCTGGATTTATTTTTAGAAATAAGATGAAATAAAAATTAAAAATTAAAAATTAAATAAAATATTATTATAATATCATTTTTAATATTAATATTACTTTAATATTTAAAAATGTTGAATTGATTATTTTATTTTGTATTAAAAATTGAGAAAATAATAATAATTAAATGCAATGGGACTAGTGTTTGTTAAAAAAAAAATTAATTGGTGATATAATTTTAATAATATTATAATTTTTTTAAAAATATATATTTTTAAACATAAAATATAAAAAAAAAATTAAAAAAATTATTCTCTGTCGGACAAACTCTTGCACCGAGGATGTACCACTGCTAAAAAAAATAAAAGAAAACTTTATTTTGTAAATAATTAAAGGACGTCGAGATGCATTGACAGGATGCAGTCAAGGGTTGTTCAAAGACACAAGAGTATACGTAACCTTTGGTAGAAAAGAGATTATCATATGAAGAGTTGCGTGAATAAACAAGAGTTTGTAGAAGAATAGTATTACTCATTCTTTTACAATTTTTTTTAAGTAACTTGGAATGAAAGATAAAGAAGTGAAGTATAAAAAGTATTCAATCATTTAATATCACATTACAAAATAATAAGAGACTAATGGACAACATCAGTTGATTAGTACAAAAACATGTCATATAGTCTAATCCTTTTCTCATCTTTTGACCAATAATCAACGCCTCATGATCATCGATTACTATTCTATAATCTGTTAACAGGACAAAGACATGAGAAACGAATGCATTTAGGGGGCTCACATGCATGAATGCATGCTAGAATACTATAAAATATAAAAGTATGAAGGACATACAGATGGAAGAAAACAGAAAGCACATAGTACAACGTAATAGATAGGTATTGAACATACCAGTTCGCAACGACCGTCGATTCGGAGGGGACTCGGGAGTAGATTATATTTTATAATTTATTAAAATGCAGATGCATCTACGAAATGTATTAGTGACACATCTACGACGAATAAGAGAAAGGTACCGTATCAGCTCAGTAATGCATGTAGTTCCTCCAGCATTCTGAACAGCGTGTAGTCGTTTCGCGGATAAAAGTTCTCTGATTAGAGACTATACCCTTTGTCCAAGCTAACGAGCCATCTTCTCCTGATTTAATTACTTCTCTATATTTATTAATCACAGAGAGTCGTTACCTAAAAGAGTCACTTTTTACTTTACATATATAAAATCATCAGCAGAGTTTAGAATAATAACCCCCACGTCCTAAACTCGTAAAAAGGTAAAAAGCAAAAAAAAAAAAAAATGAAGTAACCACATTTAAGAGGGAAAGAGGAAATCTATTTCATGCCAATTAATACAACAGAAAAATGAAAGTTTTTAATTTCTAGCACAGGAGAAACTGAGTGATGTCACAACTCACAAGTCCATCTCGGCTAACAGGTTACGATAATAGAATAATTCTCAATCCATCATTCAAACCCCACACATCACACATCACACATCACACATAATTTTTTTATTTTTTTATTTTATTTTTTCCCTTATAAGTATGTGGTGCATAAATAATAAGTAAACGAACTCAATTACTTTAATAAGCATAAAACAAAAAAATGTAAAACATATGTGGTGTGTGATGTAGGATAATGCGTAGCAAAATCCTACCATAAAGAAGTTTACAAACATCAATAATAAAGGTTAACGTCGAAAGACAAAATTATAGGGACGACAAGAAACAAGGACTTGTTTCAAGCTTTTGTTGTCAAATGGGCAAAATAACAGTTACAATCCAAATCACACGCGAGCATGTCACCATTCACACATCAAACATGTCACCATTCACATCACTTACAAGCAAGTAAATACCAAGGACAAGTACGCCGGGCCATGGGGCCAGATCGCAGATGTATACTGGTCCATGCACAAATTGGAGATTTTTACAGTGACGTTACCTGAAACCCGGCAAGTAACAGCTAAAAATCGACTGCAATTGCAAATCAACTTGTAATGTTGAAAAAGAATCATCGGGTATAGCCAGAAGGTGGGTAAGCAGGAGGAGGATAAGCAGCTGGATAGCCTTGTTGAGCCTGAGGTGGAGGCGGATAGCCATAGGGCTGTCCATATGCTGGTTGAGGTGCATACCCAACCGATGGAGGAAAAGGCTGGTCGATACGAGACATCTGTTGCATGGGGGGTACTGCCATTACAGACCCAAACTTGCCATCTCGCTTGTCCATTTCTATCTTGTGTTGTGTCTGCAAATAATCCAAGTTAGACTTAATTACATCTCATTCAAGTACAGATTATGTTTTCCCTCTTGCAAGTATCACTTTCTCGCTTCCATACCTGCATACATGCGCAAACCCTAAAACAGAAAACGATCAATTCAGTTAGTTATTTCAGGCCACGTTGACTGAGAATGTTCAGGAGAAAAAATGGAACGAAAGTCTTACGTGCAGTACACCATGTCCGCCAAACAAGATAACAATTGAGAAGCCTCTTGGATTTCCTCACTCCCAACTATCATTGCAACGATGGAAAAGATGCATGCAATTTGTTGTAAACAGAACATGAAACCCTGAAAACAGAAGGAAACATGTATAAAGAGTTGCAAACGAGAGAGAGAGAGAGAGAGAGAGAGAGAGAGAGAGAGAGAGAGAGAGAGAGAGAGAGAGAGATTACAATGATGCAGTTATCACATTGTGTTGTCTGAATATTAAATTGATCTTGTAACAAAAACCGGGTTGAGGCCACTGAATTTCCAAAGCAGAGCACAACCTGGGGGATCAAACACATTATAAAACCATTAATTCTGAGAACAAAAGCCCTATAAAAGTACAAGCCTTCAGCAGAAGCTAAAATATCGTTGAAAAGTAACACAAACCTCAATCTATATTAATATCCACTCCTTGAATGACTAGTTCTAAAGATTTTATAATCACTTTTGAGGTGTTCCCATACATCAATACCAATAAATGACAGGGGGCAGAGTATATTGCCATTAAGAAAGAACTGAGAAAACCAAGGATCATAAAGTTCAGATGATGCTTCATAAAGAGAGTCCGCTAACAGAAACATGCACCATAATTTTTTTTTGATAGGTAAACGATAAGAAAAAACATGCACCATAATTAAATAAGGGTACTAAGGCAATGGATCTTATATTGCTTATATAAACAATCAAGTTTAATTTATACACATGTTTATACACATGAACACGTATTTCACAGAGCTTCCATATGGATGCTAAAAAAAACTAAACAACAGTCATCAGAGAATGTTTGAGTATCCAATGCAAGAATTATAATAACCTTTTTTTATAAAAATTTGGGAAAGAAAGAGAGAGAAAGGGGGGGTTCTCTAACTTCAATAAAATCACCACTTTAAAGGAAGGATCAATTTACTCTAGCACTTTACCAATCTCTACGCCATGCCATCAGCCATTACAGAGCTCGATGCAGGAATTATTGCAAGAAAGTATCAACAATAAATATGTTTCTTCAAAAAGCAAATGAAGGAAAGTTCAACTCATACTCAAAAGCCATTGAACAAGCCAGAAATTAAAGTAAAAGCTTCCCACGCATCATCCTTATTGTTTCATGTGAAGTAACAAAAGACAATCATTTTAATCTATGCCTTGGCTCTCCTCTTTCGTCTCTTCACATTTTGCTAACATTCTCGGGTAATAGACTCAATTATCTCACATTGATAGGGGTTAAGGTGAGTTGAAGTTTCGACCACTGAATAAGCAGTAGGCTATACTGCTCTGTAAAGAAAATATCTCACAAAACGACTAAGATTCCAGGTAGCTAGGTAAACCAAGCTACTATATGAATTCTAATGAATCTTATATGGCTTTATAAAGTGCATACAGGGCATTTCTGATTGAGAAATGCCAGGCTGTTTTGAAAAATCTAAATTCCACCCCTTCGATTTTCTCATGGGTCATTAATCTAACTTGACAAGGGAATTGTGAGTTAAGAAGGGACACAGACTCAAATACTGCCCATGTCGAAACATAGGAATGTGAAGCCATTGACTATATATCCACTCCAATTTCACCCAACAAAAAAAGAATAGATCTGTACCTCAGTGCATAGACAAAATTCAGGACATTTACTTTCCCCACACCTGCCGCTACAGGGCATATAACCAGCACAGCAGACATATCTACAATAAATAAGAGGACAATGCATTAAAACCGAGAGGTCCAGTTTTTCAAACCAGATTCGGGGGGGGGGGGGGGGGGGGGGGGGGGTTCAAAAGAATGCATTACCTTGACATGTCATCGTAAAGAGCTCGTTTGCGGAGCAAGTATGATGCACATGGCGCGCTACAATTAAACCGAGTAATTAGATGTGTTATAAGGAATAAAAAACTCTTTTTTAAAGGTAAACGGAATTATATTGATAAAAACAATAGGTGTAGCCCAAATACATGGGACACATACAAGAGAAAACACCTAGTTAAGAACTAAAACAGGTACTTGTATGGAGGAAAAATTCTATAACAAGTAAATAGCTCATGAATGCATAAATGAAAGTTAAATACCAGTAATCAAGATTTAGATCTAGACATAAAATGGTTTATTCATTTTCCTGACATGAGGGAAATGAGGAGGGGTCAACTTGATTTACGCGTAAACATAGAAAATGGAATGCACAGACATTTGCAAGGCAACAACTCCAAAAGTATGGACACATGCCTAACCAATGTTTCAGGCAACCTATATAAACAACTAGGAAGCACAGAGACTTTGGAACTGCTAAAGAGAATAATTACCGACTAACCTTTTTTATAAGAATTTACTGGTTAATGACTTTTTTTTTTAGGTAGTCAGTCATTTTATTCAGAAAGGAAATAGGCATATAGCCCAAGCACGCACCCGAATTATCATATCCAAATCATTTTAGAATTGTCATATTTATGCATGTGTATAGTATCGCATCAGTCTCTGACTCTCTTGTGTTGATATCAGTGCTTCTTAAATAAATGGTAACCCAGCTTCCAGGAGGGCCTTCTACCTTTTTTGGCATCCTTGGTCTAAACGTCAGAGTACTACAAGAGATGTTTAAAAAATAGAAAGAAAGAAAGAACACTTTTTGTTTATATGTAAAAATCTATTAATGTCAATAGTCGCAACCAAGTACACTGGATGTATACAAGAGTAAAATACCTAGTTGGGATGGAAAAGGAAAAAAAAAAAAGGACAACCCCATCTAGGAAAAGGAACCTAACAAAGCCTAGCCCAAGCCCAAAGACGTGCCTGTGCCAAACCACCACCAGTGCACCAAGACCATCCCACCAAACCAGAACTTTCCCTCAAGCGTATCCCGCCACCAATTCCCCAACACACTCCTCAAACTTGTAAACTCCAAACGAGCCTACTAAAAATATACAATTGGTTTTGTCTTCCCTCTGGACCTCCCTCGACTTGAACTACCTCCCTTGTCGTCATAGTTGATTGCCAAGTAAGACACTTTAACTCTTTGATTGATTTTGCGCCAAGTCATGACCTGCCTCTGTTGCAGTGAGTAGTGCTATGAATTGATCCTAGAATCCTTCGCAAGTAATCCCCCATGCACTGTTGTATCTCATTTACCTTATCCAAAACTCAATCCGATGATGAATCAGCCATATTGTTAATTGGTGGGACAGCTATCATGGGGACAACATCTGTTGCAGTCTCTACTCCAAACTGTGGACCAAGCTCGGTATAGTTTTAAATTTGTACCGCACCAGTTGATACAGCCAAAATATGTCGTACGGGCCGGTTGTCCAATATAGAACACAACAGTTTCGTACTGGCTGATATTTCGATTGTACCGGTCAATATTTCAATTTGTGTTTCGGTCGTACCGGATTTCGACCGAAATCCGCTAGTATTTCGATTTTTTTTCATTTTTTTTTTTTACCTCAATTCAGACTAGACTAATTAGATATATATTTATATATATAATTTATTCATATATTGACAATTATTTTGAAATAGAATTTCTATATATAATTTATTTATGTATAAAATATTTTAAAGCAGTACACAAAACGATACCAGTACCGAAATATTTTATTCTAGTATCTTAACCAGTACACTCACAAGTACGATATTCAAAACATTGCCCCCTCACAACGCACCAATGACAGCCCCATCCCTTCCTCCACACCATTTCCTAAAACTCGCATCTCCTCTATAGTGCTATTGATGTTGTCACCAACTTGGCCAAAGTTATGTGCTGACCCACAAGATGTCTGAAGAGGTACACCGGTTACCTCCGACATGGGTGGTGGAACCTCTCCCATTTAAAGGATATTATCCAACATGCGTACAAGGGGATGCATATGCATGCCTGGGTAGATATATCGTGCTAGTGAATCAGTTCAATTCCGAATTAAAAAAGCATTCAATCACTTTTCAGTGTTAACTCACTCTGGTAATGCCTTGCTGTCATATTAAAGGAGGGAAGGTTAAATGGCTAGACAAAACGAGGTCAAAGGCATATGGAAAAAGAGAAGGGATGAAGCCTGAACTAAAGATACTAAAGTTCACCTAACTCTTTTTTTAGAAAGGGAAGGGGGGGTCCTTCCCTTTTTTCTATTGTACAAACTCTGCATCTTTCACACTTTATTTCTTTTTCACAAAATTATATATTTACTCTTACTCTTTCATTATTCCTATTATAAACTTATTTATTTTTCTTTCTTTTTTAGTTATTCTAAATATTTTTTACAAGCCCCTTTTAGTTAGATATTTAAGTACTAATAACTTCTTTCTGTTCCACAAATGCCAATGATTTTGATTGGCTCTTGTTCAGCATTCCAATCATCACACTGCTAGGCTCCATTGTTCAAAATTTATTAAGATTTGAAACATACTTCAAGCATTGGCATTGGTTACATCAAAATTTCCTTCAAAATTTGATGGAAAGTACAAGTTTAATGAAAAGCCAACACTTCCACATTTATAAATCCACATTAGATTCATCATTAAATTCATCAAAATAATAATATAATTTATAATTTATAAAACCAACAACCACATCTATCTTTTATTCATTTAACAAAAATATTAAAAGGCAATAAAAAATATTTTGATTAATGAATAATAACCCTTCAAATATGAAGGATGATGCTCAAGTATTGTAACTCAAAATTTGAATTAAAACCATTAAATTTGCATTTGATGAGTCCAATTACAGATCCAATGCCAATGCTCTTACTAGCAGAACACATACACTTTACACCGAATGTTGGCACTAAAGGTTAATTTATAATTGAATATTTCATATACACAGTACATCATAAGTGAATATTCCTACGGTATGTGAAGTTGAATTTGATTTTCTATTTAACTTTAAAAAAAAAACTAAGATTTTTAAATGATGATGGTCTAAAAAATTGTTGTCTCACTCTTAAAAATATTCCATGTCATGGAATATTTTCAGATATTGCTGGCCCAAAGTTGTTATCCACACTTACCGAGATAATAAGCAAAGTTTGGCAATCAAAAACTGCATACAAATAGTAGATTTTTTTTTCTTACCCACACATTGATTATATAATATCATCGACGAAACTAGTAGCATTTGCTTTTGCGAAAAAAAATAAATAAATAAAATTACTCAAAACTAACAGAATCCAATTTGTGATCAATTACCCTAGAAAGATTTTTTTATCGATAATTATTTCCCAAGAAAGATTAAATGAATTATCCGCTTAATCTATTAAGAATGATACATTAGTAGAAGTTGAACACAGAAATCTGATTAGTCATTCGAATCACGCACAGTATCAAAATCACTAAGTTCGTTTGTTTTATGAAATGAGATCAAATGAGTTGAGATGAAAGTTGAAAGACAAAATAATGTTAGAATATATTTTTTTACTATTATTTATATTTTGAAATTTGAAAAAGTTGAATTGTTTATTTTATTTTGTATAAGGATTTGGAAAAGCTGTAATTATTTGTTAAAAAAATGCCTGAAAGAAAGACTCTCTACTTTCGTTTCCAGTTCTACTGTGTAGACAACGTCTTCAATCTTCAATGCTAAAGGGCGCAGTCATACAGATACATTTCCAGATTCAGAAGAATTAATTATATACATTTCCTAGTGATCATTTGTACCATAATAAACAAAATCTGAACAATCACTCGTAAATTATACCAAGAAATTGCCCACCCCACAGCAATGGCAGGGTTGTTCAATGCCATGACTCATGACCAGTAAACTCCAATCTATTCAAAAAGCCAGATATCAAATTCCACTCAAATAGGGCCAAAAAAAAAAAAAACCGCAAAGTCAAGCAATGTCAGAATAAGTCAAACGATATTTAGAAGTTTTTTCAAAGACCAAAAATTCTAAAAAATACGACTCAAGATTCAGCGAATACGGAATAAATTCCGAGAAGAAATCATCAACAATCGAGTGAGCCGATTAGAAATCATCGACACAATTAGATCCATAATACAAAACGACAGATCCAGAGCACTTACCACCACAATGCAAAGCAGCAATCTGCAAACACATTCACACCAAATCAGCAAAAGCAAAAGACACGCACACGCATATACAACTAAAAAAATCAGCATAGAGAGAGTGAGGGAGTACAGGAAGTGTCAGCCTGAATAGTGCCCATAAGATCGGAGTGCCAGAGGTTGCGGTAGTTCTGGCGAAGCTGCATCTTGTCCATGTACTCCTGCGACGCCATGTCTGTAGCAATTCTCGCTCTCCCCACAACCAAAGGACTCCCTAACACTAGGTCTTTGGGGAAGGATTAAAGGAGAAGAGGTAAAACTCAATATTCGAGAATAAAAAACCTTCCCCAGCAAGTCAGCGACAGATTTCAACACCACAGGCCGTCGTGGCACTTTATTATTGGTCGGTTGGTGTTGGGGGCAAACTGGGGAACTCAAGAACTATTCATCACGGCTTTTCTTTGTTTTTTAATTAAAAAAAAAAACAAAACAAAACAAAAAGTATGAGACTTATTAGAATTTGTTTGGCGTTGGATTTTAAAATTTAAAAAGTATTTTTAAATAGTTAAAAATATTTTAAAAAATAATATTTTTAATAATTTTATAAAAAATATTTTAGTTAATTAAAAAAAGTTAAAAATTGGTTTTTTTAAAAAATATAAAATTTTATCAAAAAATTTATATAGATAATTATATATATTTAAGAAAGTATTATATTTAATTTTAAAAGCATTTTAAATATATAAATCTCAAATAATATAATTTTTTAATAATAAAATATATTATTTTAAACTATAAATCTTAAAATAAATGCCACAATCCCACTTAGAAATATTCTAGAAGTACGAGTGGCAAAGTGCAAATAATAACTTCTTCGCTCCTGATGTTATATACGCAGAGACAGAAGCAGCGGACTCTATCTTCGGTGTGCGTATGTCTGGAAAATCTCATTTGGAGAGAGAAATAGAAAGGAAATTGCTTTTCTTTGTCTTGTTGCTCTAGTAAACCCAAGTCTTCTTCGCCTAGAAAAAAAAAAAAAAAAAAAAACCCCAAGTCTTCTTCAATAAATACAACAGAACCCAAGTGTCAGTTTTGCTTTGTGTGGCAGTTTCAGAGCCAAATGCCCAGAGAAATCAGAAAACAGCCACCGAAGAAAGAAAAAAGAGAAAAGAAATACGTACTGCTGCTATTATTTTTTTAGTTTAGCAACAACTACTGCTTGTTTAAGTTTCTTTTTCCTTTTTGAGTGGTTTCAATGTCTTCAGATTTCTATCATGACTTTGATGACCCTTTCCACTGCCATTCAAGCTCAGACATGGTCTTCTCTGATGGAGATCTTCCCCTGTTCCCCGACTCACCCCTTGATATTTTTCAGGCAATTCCAGACACCAAAAACCAGCAAAATCCAGTTAATGAATCTTATTCCTTTGACCAATTCGAGAGTTTGAACCTTTACCAGACCACCCATTCTCAGTGTTTACCAAATGGTTCTGATTTGGCAAATGGGTCCTGGAATTTGTCTGGATTGGAGGATTTGGAGGTCAAAAATGAAGAATTTCAAATGGGCTTTGAGTCTTCTTTCAACCAGGCACTTGCTCCTCACAGTTACAACGGTGGGGCTGAGAATGTGACTAAGTTGATGCAGAGGAGCTATAGTAGTAATTGTTTCGATGGAAAGCCTGGTTTTTTATATCAGCCTCGGTTTGATTCTTTCATTGAATACTCAAATTTTCAAAACCAGGCCTTGAGCCCCCCGGAAAATAGCTCTTTTAGTGGACAAATTAGGAGAGCTTGCAGCACAGGAGATTTGCAGGTCAGGACTCAGAATTACCGCCTATACTATATCAAAAAAATATATGTTTTCTCATGATCTGGATTTTCTCTGTTTTTCGATCAAATATCTAATCAAATTATGTTTTATTTTCCTTCATTTTTCAGACTAGTAAAGCAGCTCATGCAACCGGCACCCACAGATCTTTCTCAAGTCCTTTGGCTATGGAGAATTCATCCAATGAGGAAGCAAACGTCAAAGTAGGGCGTTACACTGCAGAAGAGAGAAAAGAGAAGATTTCCAAATACAAAGCCAAAAGAACCCAAAGGAACTTCAGCAAGACCATTAAGGTTGTAATTTAGTTGAGCAAAAGCATCAGAATGTAACATCTGTTCCATTAATCTAAACTAATTGTGTCTGGTTTTTATGTTTTGTTGTGTTGGTCGGGACCAGTATGCATGCCGCAAAACACTAGCCGACAGCCGACCCCGTATACGTGGCAGGTTTGCTCGCAACGATGAAGCCGGTGAGATTTCCAAGACTGCATGTTCAACCAGTATTGAAGACGAAGATGATCTCTGGGTAGAACATACTTCCACATTTCCTTTTTTTTTTTTTTTTTTTTTGGAACAGAGTTTTTTTTTTTTAAGCAAACGTCTGAATATTCCTTTTTTTTTTATTTTTAGATGAAAATATAAACCTTTTTTATTCTTGTACACACTTCATTTGTAAGAAAGTTTTATGTTTGTGAATATCCAGCTTGAAGAACTGCATGAAGACAATGGAACAGTGGGAATGGGAAAGCTTGTGAACAGTTATGGAGATGCACGGTTCCAGTGCTACGGATTTTGATAAGTGGAAGAATCTTTTGCTGGAGGAGCTTTCTTGGACTGGTTCGGACTGCTTGATTAGAAAACTTTTCTGAGAAAGATAGCTCGATCGGAAAAAGGTGTTTTTTTTTTCCTCTTCTCTAATGAATAATCCACCACAGATTGCTGAGGTTAAACTTGTATGTTGGGCAGTTAAAAGACTAGCCTGATCAGTTTAAGGTAGTTTTGATAGTTTTTTTTTTTTTTTTTTGGGGGGGGGGGGGGGGGTGGCGGGGGGGATTTTATGTATATGGTGAGCAGTAATTATAATTAATCATGGCTCTTTATCATCTTCCAAAGCTTGAACTTAGTGAGAACTAATTGATGCTTTGGCTATGGCTATGGCTACCATTTACGCTCCTTTTGGATCCAATGTCTAGTTTTTTGAATGTTTTGAGTGTTGCGATTTGAGTGTGGATGTTTAAGGCCTTGTTTGGATTCGGAAGTAAGTTGAGCTCATCTTAACTCACTTCTATTTCATTATTATATTTTTATAATTTTTTATACAAAACATAAATTCCTATACACATTTTTCAAATTCCAATACACTTTTTTAAAATCTCAAAATAATAATAATAATAATAATAATAAATAAATTAAACTCATCTCAACTCATCTCATTTTCGAATTCAAGTAAAGCCTAAGTTAATGGCGGAAGTATATCATATATATATATATATATATTAGTAATATTATATACAGTTGTAAACAAATGTTATACAAAATTATTTTTAAAAAAAATGAGATATATTATTAAAAAAAATTAATATAAATTTCATATTTATTTATATTTTTTAAAAGAATTATGCAGTATTTACATACTCACAACTAAAATTATTATTTTTCTTATTTTGGGCCTACTTTTCTAAAGTACAATATTTATGTAGGATTAAATTTTAAGTTTAATTTCACGGTATTCATATTGAAGGAAACAAAATATAATTTTTCCATATACCTTTAAAGGAAAATTAATTTTAAAAAAACACATCTTACCTTTTAGATTTCGTATCATAATTTTTTATAGAATGATATTCATCTATTATCATTTTGATAATCGTATTTTTAGAAGTTTTGTTCTCAAAAAAACCTAACAGTTGATTTTTTATAAACTCATATTTTATTATAGTATATAATAATATAAGGTAGTTTAAAGAAGTTTTATGTAAAATTTGGATTTTTTTTATGACATATTAAGTTATATATTGCACAATGAAATTTAGAGAAGAAAAGTTCTAAACTATTTTTTCATAGTAAATATAATATATATATATATATATAATAAAATATAAGAGAAAAATTTATACGTGTATGCATGTTTTACAAAATTTATAGAGTACATAAGGATTATAATGTTGTTAGAAGAACCATTTTTTATGTACATAGAATTGGGGAAAAGATTGAATTATAAAGACATATTCGTGAAATGTCTTCTAATTATTATATATAATTTGTAAATAATAATAAAATATTAGTAAATATTAGTGAAATAGTCTGAAAATGTTTATATTCTCAAACATACCCAATTCACAAAAGAACTGTTTTTTTTTTTTTTTGGTTGGTTGCATCAGACTTCAGAGCCATGCAGAAACTACAGCATCCTGTTTCTGTTTGCGTTCAAAAGGGTTAGCGTAAAAACTAATCAGAAATTGACAGTCAATAATTGATTAAGATATTCAAGATACCATTTCAGATTTTTCTCTTTTTTTTTTTTTCTTTTGGGTACATAATGATAAAACATATGGGTTTAGTTGACACAAAAGACTTTCTAGTAATGGCCCAACACCTTTTGGGTATTGTTCGGAATCGCATGCGCCGAATGGATACTCTTTTTTTTTTTTTTTTTTTTTTATAAGCAAGTTAATTTCATTAGATAAAATAAAAAAAATTATAAGATATAACTTTAAATAGAATGAAAATTCTCTACCATCCTTCTAAAAAATTAATACACAATACACCATTAAGATAAAAGCCAAATAGATACTTTGTTTCTTTATATGTAATTTTTTTTTTTAAATATAAAAAAGAGGTAGGACGATATTGTAGCTAATCTCCTCTAAACATGATTATAGACATTTCTTTTTATGAAAAACTCTATTCTCACAAATGGGATTCTTAGTCGCTACCCTCCTCTAAACATGATTATAGACATTTTTTTTATGAGAAATTCTATTATTACAAACGGGAATCCTAGTCGATAATCCCGACTGTGGGATAGAATTGTTTTTATAATTTTTTTTATATATTGATTAAGAATATATATTTTATCATATTTCTTTTTATTTCTTTTAAAATATTTAAAAATGATAAATAAATCATTGCAAAAAAATTAAAAAAATGAAAATTTTTTCTAACTAGGCGGGATCCGATTTGGGACCCACCATTTGTGAGCATAGAAGTGCTCTTTTTTTCATTGTAAATATTCCATTTAATTCTTCATATGTTATTGTTAAGAAATTTAAGGCTTTATTTAAATAGTAAAATGTCTCATCTCATTACATATTTGTATTATAATTTTTTTTAATTTTTATGTAAAATATAATAAATAATCAATTTTTTTTAATATTAAAAAAATAATAATTTAACAATATTTTATTTAACTTTTATCTTATCTTATATTATCTCAATTTACTATTTAAACCAAACTTAAATTTGCATAAAACTTGGTAATATCTTGAGGATGAGAAAGAATTTTCAAATTCAAAAAGGGAAATATTTAAAATACTCCTTAGTTTGATTCAAGTTTCTTCCTTTGCGGGCAATATTTTAGTTCTTCTCACTTTGTTTAGGCGCTAGGTATTGATGTGAGACATGGCAAAAATGTATTGTTTGTCCGATCCGTACTCGTGTTGTCTCTCCCTTTAATCCTCCATTGCTTAAAGCAGCATTAATAAATTCTACTTGGAATTTTTATCTTTCAGGGTCAGCAGAATAAATCTTTTTATTTGATATTCCATGAACGAAATTAATATAAATTAAACAAATAAAATTATCTACCATTTTCCTCCCCTAAGTTATTGTTTATTGTTTTATAAGGACTTAAATAATCCCTAACTTTAACTACTTTATTCGCGTAATCATTTACACTCACGCACACGCGTGAATATTTCCAACCGGAAATTTCGTTGAAGTTGAGCCAAGTTACCAGATGGATGGATTTCTTTTTAATTAAATTTTACTGGAAATGATAGTTCTATTTGTATTTGTGAGTGAGTTTAACTTATTTTAATTTATTTTAAATTTATTATTATATATATTTTTTATATTTTTATATAAAATATAAATTCTAATATAGATATTTCAAATTTCAATATAATTTTTTGAATTTTTAAGATAATTTTTTTAAATTTCAAAATAATAATAATAATAAAAAAGAAATCCATCCAAATTCATATCATTTCATCTCCCAATTCAAATGGACAATTTTTTTACAATTTTATTTTAAATTATAATTACTTTTATAAAATAACTTATCAAAAATACCATCGTTTTATAGATATCATTAATAGTTTGTAATGTTTCTCAGTTTAGTTTATGCAAGCTTGATTAGAAAATATATATATATATATATATATATATAAATTTGTTTCATGTAAAATTAACACATGAGAAGTGCGAAAATACCTCCGTTCACTATTTTTTTTTTTTCAAACCAGCGTTATTTTCAAATTCTGTTTGAATAATAAAAGTATTTTATTTTATATTATTTTATATTATAAGTTTTTAACTTTTTACATAAAATATAATTAATTTTTTAATTTTTAAAATAATAATGATATTTAAAAAAATTAAAATTTTATTCATTTTTTATTTTTTATTTTTGTTATTATTCCATCTTAGCTCATCATTTATACAATACTTAATCATCTTAACTCTTCATTTTTTTAATTTTTAATTTTTAATTTTTTAATTTTATTCATTTATATATGTTAGAGCACTTTTATTAGATTGGCTAAAAGTCATTTTTTAAAAAGTATATTTTTACACAAATATCAAAAAATAAATAAATTTGATAATTATTTTAATTTTTTAATTATTGTCTTAGTTTTATTATTTATAAAAAGTATTTTTTGTACTTTTTTTTTTACATACTTTAATATTATAATTGATTAAATATAATATTTATTTTTTAATATTTATACAAAAATATATTTTTAAAAAAATATATTTTTAACTAATCCAATAAAAATATTTAGTATAATTAAATTATGCAAGAACATTTGCAGCCACAAAAGAGCAACTTTTCATTACTATCTTTATTGATTATGACATGAGGGTACACTTGAAGCGACTCACTTAACGGACCATTGTACATGTTTTTGACTAAAAGAAGCAAGCTGGACTATTCAGCTATTTTTGTATTTGAATTTAAATTTAAAAATTAGAATATTATCTTATTAAAAGATAAATTCATTCAATCAATCAATATAATTATATTGATATTATTTAAATAAAAATAAATAACAATTTATAAAAATTGATTTAAAGAATAAAATAATTTCAATTTTTATAAAATCAAATTTAGTTTTAGTTAATTAATTTTATTTTCTTTTAGATTACGCAAGAAGTCATGTTGTATATTTTCGATCCATATTCAGAGAGTAAAATAAAAATAAAAAATAAAAATTAGAAAATAAAAATTGATAAAAGAAATATAAAAATATCGTTTTTCATTACACAAAGCCGTTGAATATATTCCTACGACATCGCGATTTATGCGTTGAATTGCATGCTTTTTTTACCTTAGGATTATGAGTATTTAATTGACAACTTGGTGCAGCAATTAAGGGGAAATATTGGATGTACCTTATTCTTTTTTATTTATTATATATACATTCTCTAGCACTGAACTGGGGAGTTAACGCCTGCTTAAAGCATTGACATTGACTAAATTAATTAATTTTTTTTAATTTGATAAAAAATAAAAAATTAATATATGTATCTTCATAATTTTATATTGAATTCATTATTAAATTCATCAAAATAAGAATATAATATATAATTTATAAAATTAACCAACATTTTTATAATTTATTCATTTAATAAACATATTAAAAAATAAACAAATAAAATCATCTACAATTTTCCTCCCCTGAGTTATTGTTTATTGTTTTATAAGGACTTAAATAATCCCTAACTTTAACTACTTTGTTAGCGTAATCATTTACATTCACGCACACGCGTAAATATTTCCAACCAGAAATTTCGTTGAAGTTGACCCAAGTTACTGGACTATTCAGTAACTTGAATTTAAATTTGAATTTAAATTAATAGTTTTAGAACATGATTTTCTTATACAATTTAAAAGAATAAATTCAATCAATTAGCATAATCATATCATTTAACTAAAAATAAATATAATTTTATATAAATCAATTTAAAAGGCAAAAGAATGTCAATTTTTATAAAATTAATTTTTTTAATTAAATTATATGACTTTATTAGTTGATTAAATTTATTTTTTTCTAGAATATGCAAGAGGTCATGTTCTAATATTTTCAATCTAGATACAAAAAGTATATATATATATATATATATAAGCAGTTAAGTAATAAAACAATAATTGAAAAAAAAGTAAGGAGGTCATTTTTCTATACGCAAAGCAGTTGGCAAAACTTTAAAGTGTGTCCTGCTTAAAATTGCTTTTGAAAATATAAAATGTTATTATGTAATCTCATTTTATTCATTTATTTTGGTTGTTTATGTATTTAATTTTTTTCCAAATTTTGTTTTTGCTTAATTGTTGAGAAAATGATTATTAGTGTATTAGTATTTTTTTTATATTTTTTAAAAATATCTAAACAGATTTAAAAAATGTTGAAATAAAAAAAGTATAAATTATAGTAAAAAATACATCAAATAGACAAATTGAGAAAGTATAATAAAATTACTCTTTGAAAATATTCATACGTCATTGCCATTAATGTGTTCGATTGCGTGTTTTTTTTTTTGTTGACGTTAGGATCATGTAGAGTATTTAATTGACAAATAGGTGTAGCAATCAATGCGAAGTATTGGATGTACCTTATTCTTATTTTTATATATATATATGCTTTAACACTGAATTGGGGGACATTGATTTTTGGGGGTTTCTCTCGTCTCTCTAAGTTGAGTAGGGTTTTGAGTGCTGTAGGTATTTAACACACGACTGAGTCTCATTAAGTGTGAGAGGGGCTTTTGAAGGCAAGTAAGAATGGAAGACGACCTTACTAAGCGATGGGAGAGACTCAATCTTTCCAACGACGAGACTTCCATCGTCAAAATTTTTTCGGAATCTCCAAAAAATAAAACAACTTAAAAGGTAAATACTGCCTTATAGGTAGGATTCTATCCGAAAAGAGGGTTAACAATGAAGCTTTCAAGACTACTATGTCCCAGGTGTGGCGATCATCTAGATGGGTCAGATTTAAAGATCTCAACGACCAGGTTTTCTTAATCGAATTCCAGTCAGCAACAGACAAAGAAAATATACTTGGGGTCGACCTTGATTTTTTGACCAAAACATCATCAACCTCCAAGAAATGGATGAAAACTTAGCAATAAATTCCTTAGAGTTCCGATATGAGCCATTATGGGTTTAATGTCATAATTTCCCACTTGTAGCTATAGATGAGTCTATTGGAGAGAAGTTTGGATCCTTGTTTGGGCACGCCATTCGGGTGGATGCGAAATTAGTTGGGTCAGCATGGGGGAGGTGCTTATGCATTCGAATGGCTGTAGATTTGCACAAGCCGCTATTGAAAGGAAAGTGGCTGGAATTTGAGGAGTAATGGTACTAGATTAAAATATGAGAGGTTACAAAGCTTCTGCTTTCATTGTGGTATCCTGTTCCACAAAGGAAAAAATTGTTGCCGATAGCAATTTGACCAATACACAGAGGAGAAACAACAACTACCCTTCAGACTATGGTTGAGGGCTCATCTGATGAACACATCCATTTTTTACAGGTGCAAATATGGAAGAAAACCAGATACTCATGAACAGATGATACCTAAGGAAAAATCGACAAAACACATGGAAAAGAAAGGACACAAAAGTTCCTCTAAAGCACGAGGATATTTATACCAGCAAAAAACATGGGGACCTTAAGCCTACAATCGACCTAGTCATAATCGACCAGATGAACTCCCAAAAGGCAACTGACTTTGAAAACATCACTAATGCTGAAGAAAAAGACACTTATGTCAACATAAAGGAACCTTCAGTAAATCCTGATGAGAGCTTCCTGCATATAGGGTACTACAAAAATTCCACCAGGTCAGCAAAAGGGCGTGAAGGACTGGAACCCAAGTGTTTGATGGACGTTGACAAATGAGAAATGTTAGGGGACTTTCCGGCAAACGACAATACTAATGGGCACTTGACTACAGGGGAAGAATCTGCTTTAACTAAAGTTTATCTATTTGAACCTAACTTCCCAAATACCACGACTAATATCAATGTGAATAAGCATAATGGTAGGTAGAAAAGAAAAGTTAGGCTTAGAAACAACTCTAACACCCCTCTTACAGACATCACTAACTCCCCATAACATGTTGGGACCAAGAGATGTGGGTCCTATGGAGACCAAGCTCACAATATTCACCTAAAAATAGGAAGACCAATAGAGGAAAGTAATAAGAATGCAAGTACTGTGGTAGTGGCTGGGCTCTAGCATTGCTCCCAACTATGAGTCTCCTTATTTGGAATTGCCAATGGCTTGAAAATTCTCGTGCAATTCATATCCTTAGTAAAACTACTACGGAGAAATTGCCACAATTAGTTTTCCTAGTTGAATCTAAGTGTAATAAAGCTAGAATGGAAACGATTAGAAGGATCCTGAAATTTTACTGTTGTTTTGCGATTGGTAGTCTCGACACCAATGAAAGCATAACCATTCTTTGGAAAGAAAATTGGAATGTGAAGGTGTTAAATTACACAAGGTGTCATATCAACGTTACAATCCAAGAAGGGGATGACAATCCATGGCAATTCACTAGGTTCTACAGTCACCCAAAAACAACAAAGAGAGAGAGTAGTTGGGAACTGCTAAAGCACTTGAAACCAAATGGGAATATGGCATGGATGTGTGCAGGTGATTACAATAAGAAAATAAATCATAAGGTGAAAGTGGGAGGAGCCCGAAGACCTTACTGGCAAATTGAAAACTTCAGGTTAGCTGTGAATTACTATGAAATCAGAGATATAGAATATAGTAATCCTAAATTCACTTGGTTAAACAAAAGGAGTGGTAGAGAGTTTACCAAAGAAAAATTTGATCGGGCCATGGCTAATAGGGATTGGTTTAATAGGTTTCCAACTGGATCATGCAAAGTTCTAGCAATGGTAAAATCAGACCACCCCCCTCTTCTCATAACTACTCACCCCAATACCTCTCACAACTGTAGGAAAACCTTCATCTTTTGCTATGAGGCGTCGTGGGAGCTCAAAGAGGAAAATGAATTGATTATCAAACAAGCATGGGACACCGGGGTATTGCGTGATACACAGGCAAATACTTTTCAAGCCAAACTCAAACACTGCCAAAGGGACTTGACAAAATTAAACCTATAGAGGAACAAGTAGGATAGCAAGGAAATAGAGTAGAACCTAAGAGAGATTAGCCACCTACAAAACGCTGGGGATGGTAGTCAACAGAAGCACTTGAAACATTTACAATACAAAGTGGAGACTAGACTGGCTGAAGAGGATATCCAATGGCGTGAACGTGCCAAACAACACTAGCTCAAGAAGGGAGACAAAAACATAAAATATTTCCATAAGCAAGCAAAAAGAAGGAAAAAAACCATCACTATCAAGCCAATACTAGACTCTGATGGTCATGCAGCCCACACACAAGAGCAAATTGGGACCACATTCACAGGTTATTTTTCTACTCTTTTCTCCACTTCTTTGCCCTCTCATATTACTGAATGCTTGAGTTCCTTAGAAACCAAAATAACCCCCAATATGAGTGAAGCATTACTATATCCCTTTACCAAAGAAGAAGTGAGGCAAGTGGTGTTCCAGATGGACCCATTTGGGTCCCTAACTCCAATGGGTTTCCAGCCCAATTTTACCAAAAGAGTTGGGAGATTGTTAGAAAAGAAGTGACCTCATTTGTACTACACATTCTTAACTGGAGGGGTTTCGTCTAGGCCATCAATGACTCTTTCATTGCCCTAATACTGAAAGTGGAAAAAACAAGGAGAGTCCTAGATTTCAAACTTATCAGCTTGTGTAATGTCCTATACAAGATGATTTCAAAGACCTTAGCCAACAGGTTGAAAGGACTCCTACCTCAACTCATTTCAGATACCCAAAGTACATTCATGTAGGAACGTTTAATCTTAGACAATACTTTGGTGGCCTACAAAGTCCTGCACTCAATGTCAACAAGAATGAAGGGGCAAAAAGGTTTTTTGGCATTAAAGATGGACATGAGCAAGGCCTATGATAGGATAGAATGAAATTTTGTGGAATCAGTGATGGTTAAACTAGGCTTTCCCTTCATTGACTTAACTTGGTGCAGAATTTTATAAGCTCAATAACCTATTCTATACTTGTTAACGAAGAGCCATAGTAGGTTTTCAACCCCTCATGAGGCATTAGATAGGGGTCCCCATTTCTCCATACATTTTCATCTTATGTGCTGAAGCACTCATAGCCCTACTACATAATGCAATAACCAAATGGGATATTTCTAGTGTCCCGATAGGTAGAGGCCCAACCAAAGTAAATCATTTTTTCTTTGTATATGACAGTCTCCTATTTTGTTAAGCCTTTCCTACAAAATTTTCCAAAACACTAGATATTCTCAAACTCTATGAGCAAGTATCCGGTCAAATGATAAATAAGGAAAAGTCCTCACTATTTTTCAGCAAGAATACCAAGGCACACATCAAATTCCACCTTCTCCAGCTTACAGGTATTAAAGCTATAAGTACAATGGAGGTGTGTCTTGGGCTTCCAACCATGATTGGGAGAGGGAAAGTGGCGGCATTTCACTCCTTAATTGAGAGAACATGGTCTTACGTGGTTAATTGGGACACTAAACTCTTATCTGCTCCTGGCAAGGAAATTCTCCTAAAAACTATAATCCAAGCCATCCTTACATATTCTATGAGTATTTTCCTTCTCCCCACGTTGATTACTCAGAAGCTCAATCAATTCCTCAAAAAATTTTGGTGAGGATTTAGTTAAAACTATTCAAAAATTTAATGGGTGCCATGGGACTAGCTAAGCTCCTCTAAGGACACTTGAGGCCTCGAGTTCAGGGATTTTAGGAGTTTCAACATTGCAATCCTTGCAAAACAAAGCTGGACAAGACCCCTACCTCTTTAGCAACCCAAGTGATGAAACAAAAATACTCCCCCTTTTTCAAACTAGTCACAGCCAAATTTGGAGCATTCCCATCCTACGCATGGATGAGCATACACTTAGGTCTCCCTCTCATTCAAGCTGGCCTCGTTTGGAGAGCTGGGAATGAACAAGACATTAAATTGTGGAAAGACAGATAGATTCCAAGCCTCCTCTCCCTCCAAATCACTTTCCTGAGAACTATTGATTGCTGGTGCTATAGAGTAAGCGACATTATAGATCCTATAAAGAGAACTTGGAGGGAGGATCTTATGTAGGAAATGTTTTCGGCCTTCAAAATCCTTTCAATCGAATAGCTACATGTTAGCTTAGGTGATAGGATGGACAAGTTAACATGGCAATTCACCTCTAACAACCAATATTCAGTCAAGAGTGGTTATCATCTTCATAGACAACTTGAAGCAGACATTGAGGGTGAATCCTCAAACAAAAGGTTCAGATATCAAAATTGGAAAAGTATCAGGATGATGAATGTGATCCTGGCTGTAAAAAGCTTCATATGGAGGGCATGCAACAAGGCACTCCCTACCATGGCAAACCTCAAGAGAAGGAAAATAGTTGAAAACAACCAATGCCGCCATCTGTTCCCTTGAACCCGAGACCTCAGGACATGTCTTGTGGAGTTATGTTGCTGCCAAAGATGTTTGGTCTATCAGTGTTATCAAAATTCAGAAAATGTCAATCTCCTCTGATTTTTTTTTTCTTGACATTTGGTCTGAAATGGTCAAAAAGCTGGGAAGTATGAATTAGAGGTAGCATCAGTTACATTGAGGGAAATCTGGACCAAAAGAAATGACACCACCAATGGGAAAACTTTTCTACCCCCAGGAACACTTTTTAGCGTGCAAAATCTTCCCTACAAGCCTACCGGGATGCTAATCACACCCATTTGATCTCATCTCAAGTCCTACAGAAAGCTCAACCTTGGACCAAACCATCTATGTATAAATAAATACAAAGCAAATTAGGACTCTGCTATTAATTCAAAATCTAGACAGATGGGAGTGGGTGCTATAGTTCAAGACCATGATGGATTCATGATTGGCACACTAAGAGTAAGGAGACCTTACACAAGGAGTGTATTTGACGTTGAATCCATGGGACTCCTTATGATAACCATATTTTGCAAGAAACTCGAGTTCACAAATATCATCCTGGATGGGGACTTACAAATGGTAATCGACCAACTCCAAAGTGATAAACTTAACTGGAGTCTAGGGGGCCTTTTGATTGAAGATGTTAGAGATTGCTTAGCTAGTCACTGCTCTTGGGAAGCTTTATACACCTTTCGTGAGATGAATCAAGCTACCTACATACTTGCTAAATATGCTCTCTTTTTAGAAGAAGATGTTATTAATATTGAAGAATATCCTTTGTGTATTCGCATTATTGTAAAATTTGAACTGCTTTGATAGATTACTAAATCAGTTCTCATTTAAAAAAAAAAAACACTGAACTGGGGGAGTCAACACCTACTTTATTATATATGCTTGTGCATAACTATAGAATAACTAATAATTTGAGGCAGAAAGAAATTTTAAAAAGGGAAAAATTAATGAAATGAGGAAGAGAAACATCCAACTCTCCCCACATAAAATAAATAATTATTTATGAGAATGCTGATGCCTGATTATAATTTGAGGCACTGAATTAAGCTTACAAATCATACTTATATATATAAACATATTGGGGAGAAGTAATGTGTGAAATATGTTTATCTTATTTTGTGAAGTAATTACAAATGAGATACTTAAGACTATTTATGTTGTGACATTAACATTTAAAAATGATGAGAGAAAAAGAGACTAGATAAAAATAGTTGCTGGAAGTCTGTTAACTCTATTCTGTATTTTTCAATAGGAATCGAACTTTATTGAGTTTGTATAATGAGGTAGAGCCGAAATACTCTTCGTACAGATAAACATCATATATCAAATATCTACTGTTAAGTAGAAGTTATATTTAACCCAAAAAAAAAAAAAAACTTTTCCTATAAGTTTAAAATCTCTTTATTTTTTAAAAAAATATGCAAAAATTATATACCTCAAAATTAGAAATATTATTTCACATAACAGTAACTCCTAAAAATTTATAAAGATATATAGTTAAAAAAATTAAAAAAATTTACTTGATTATAGATAAGTTTTAAAATTGTAATTCTAAAGGAGAAACGTCGGATTTTGACGTTGAAATGATGCTGCCGACCATGATGTCGCGTGGAGAAAACATTTTTTAAAACTAAGGTCTTAGACGTGATTATTTAAAACATTTATAATTAATGCTATAATCGATTTGCTGACATGTACGCAATCTTGCTTAAATTATATTAGAGTTTATTGACGGGTGTCATTGCTTCACAAATCTATCAAAATATTTGAGCTCCATTTATTCAAAATTTGATAATTCAATATTTAACGGTACTCGTGATTTCTTAAGCGCATGAAAAAATAGAGTGAGAATCAAAATTAAAATCATGTAAAATTATTATTTATTTAAAAAATTTTAATTCATAAAATGGCAGATGTAATTTTTATTATTAATTAATATCTTAATAATTTTTCTTAGTGCAGTAAACAGTAATGTTGAAGAAAATAAATTATTTTGTCAAACCTGGATTCGACACTTGTAAGTTGTAACTTATGTGATGCTGCACTAAAGGAACATCACATGCACTGATTATTATTATTTTCTATTATTAATTTCTCTCCTCCAATGGTTAATTTAAATATTCGTTTGATTTGACGAATCTTGTCCATTCTTTTCCTGATCAGTGTCTCAGACAGCACGCAATGCGCATACCCGAAATTGCAGAACAAGAAAGTACAAATGACAAATAAATATGTGATTTATTATTATTTTTAAATAAGATGAGATAAAATAAATTAAATATTAAAAAAAATATTATTATAAAATTTTTTATTATTAATTTTGTTCCAAAATTTAAAAAAATAATTTTAAAATTTTAAAAAAATTAATTTTTTTTAATTTAAAAAAATTTAAAAAATATAATAACAAATATATATAAAAAAAAGAAAGAAAGAAAAGAGATCGGATAGTTTGTTTACTCAAACCAGGCCTAAATTTCCATTCACAAATCAGAAATGATCAGTCAAAGAATTTTCAATGCTAGAGGCTAGAGGCCGTATGTGTGCGTATATAGGTAGTTTATGCTTTTCAACCCTTTTTAGTGTTGTCAAATCGCTGGTCATAATGATGATAATTTACTACAAGTTGGATGGAGTGTGGATGGCATGCTCCTCTCTTGCATGCCCCAAAATATTTTGAAGTTTTTATCATGGATAATAATAAGATTAATATAATTATTTTCTTATTTTTTGATTTTACTTAATAATTAAAAAAATTAATATTAGTAAAATTAAAGATATTTTTTAATAATTAAAGATATTTAAAAGATATTTAAAAATGTTTTAAAAAATAAAATATATTATAAATAATAAATAAATAATAAGAAAATAAATAACCCTATCACTACTCATTTTAACAATTTAAATTCAAGATCTAAAAAAGGAAAAAAAAAATTAAACACCACTCTCAATTAATATCTATAACATTACTTTTAATCTTAGACATAGTGTAGATACAAAAATAATTTTATCTTATTTAATTTTATTATTATAATTTTTTTAAATTTATATATAAAATATAGTAAACAATTTAATTTCTTTTAGATTTTAAAATAATAATAATATTAAAAAATAATATTTTAATAATATTTCATTCAACTTTTATATAAAATTATCTCATCTTATTTTACTATTTAAACATAAATTTAAAAACTTTTGATTATTTCTCCTTTTGAGGAAAAAAGAAAAATCATGGAAGGCATGAGGAGCTTAGAGCTAGAACATTCGATTCCTTGAATATAACCTGTAGCCTCTGGTTAACTTCTTATCAATGAACATATAGATGAGCAGTGCAGCTTTTACTGCCATAATTTCTGAAACGATCGAGAGAAACTGCATCTTTCCAGGATCTTGAAGGCTTGATTACATTAAGGTGGCCGAGAAAAAGAAATGAAGGCATCAGTGATCAGAGCTAGTTTCAAAGTTCCAATTAAACAAACAATTCCTGAGACTAATTACATCTTAACTATTTCTATATAGGAAACTCCCACAAGGCAAAAATAAAAAGCAAGGCACCAAGTGTCAACCTGACCATCTTGTGGCATTGCCCACAAATGGGACCATATTTGCAGGATGCAATATTTCTTGATTGAAAGGGAAGATTTAGCTCAAAATAGTCTTTCCTTAGAAAAAATAAAAAAGAAAAAGTGTCATTAATGCATTCGTGTCTGTGTGGAAGCTTGTGTAGCATGACTCTCTTAGAAAGAGATGCTTTGATTATCATAAAGCTTAAATCTTCTTAATAGTATGCCAAAATCATAGACTCATAACCGGCCTAATGAAGCTTGGCATCTTTAGCCTTCCATTATGACTATATTTTGAGCACTTCCTCTAGAAAAAAATTGTGGAAAGATTTCTGAGCAAAAAATGCCAATTCTCTATCAAAAAATGCCAATGGAAACCCAAAAAGAAACAATAGGCAATTCACAAATGGAGATACGAAGACCGAATCTTGTCAATTCACAGCTCCAAATCTTATAATTATGCAGTAAATTTATTATCAGCAAATCAACTTCCTGCTATGATAACAATGTGAATGAGATAATAGTGAGAGAGACATGAGTCACTTAATGGAGAGAGCAGCATTGAAAAAAGAATGCTTATTAAATTTGATCATAAGCACCCAACAATAATTGATTCCAAAGACTTAACTTTTGACCACACCACAAGATTAGAATAACTAAATAAACAAACCCAGTTCAAATTCCTATCATTGCACTGCTATAAATTATAAAGATGATTAGTTGGTTGGCCTATTGAAAAAGATTCTCCCAAAATTTTCTCTCGGATTTAAGTTTAGATTTTATTTTTTATTTTACATTTTAACACTCATCTTTAAGGGTGAGCTAGACTTCTCCTTAATAGCTGATTCAATAAGTAGAATATTTAATTAAATAGAATAGAATGTAAAATCAGAATTCAAACTCAAAATTCTACTATGATATTACGTGAAATCTCCACTTATCTCAAAAATTTAAACTTATGAAAAGATATTAATTTTATTATTTATTATATATCTTAATATAGATATACTGAGAAAATGAGAGATTGATCAGGTAGTAGTTGTCGACTACCATGTTCTTTTGAGGCGTGCTACAATGCTGCAACGGTCAATATCGATCCAGTTAATTTTTCTTTTTAGTTTTTTTTTTATCATTATTTTATTATTATTTTAAAATATTTTAAAAAAATATAAAAGAAATATCAATACACTAAAAATTATTTATTTAATCATTAAATAAAAAAACAAAATATATGAGATGTCAAAAATAAATCTCAAATAGAATAGACATAGTAGCATTACCATATTCTTAATTTATTTGGTCCAAAGATGGAAAAGGTTTCATGTTGGTATTATCGAAAATTCCATGTTCATTTTTATAAAGAAGCTCCTACTACTAATGATGCTGTAAAACTATACTTTGAAAAGAAGCTCATTTTTTTAAGCTTGTGCACGCACGAATGCCATATGATTATTATTTAGACTAGCTTTATGCTTTATTTTATTTTGATCAAATTGTCAATGTAGCAGACAGGAGAGAACCTTACGTCACGGATGATGAAATTAACTTTCGATTCAGGCAAAAGAAGACGAATACTTATAAACTTTGAGGCCTTTTCCTTTGGTGGAGGGAAACCAGCTAGGCAGACATCTAGCTTACAGCTACCAGTTTAAAGGTTCAACTTATTGGAATTCATTTCCAAAAGAAAGCTATGAAATTGAGATTCGAGTTGGCAAAACTGCTATTTTGAATTAAGAGTTAGTGCATTGCATAGAGTCTCTATTTGAAAACTGTTCATATCAGTCTATATAATTATCTTTAAAAAAAATATATGAAAATTATACTAAATCATTCTCAAAATGATTCTTTTTTTTTTCATTCATCTGCATATATCAATAAGTCTGTACATATAACTAAAATTTCTCTTTAATTAAACATGTCATATAACTTTTGTATAAAACCTTACATCCCTTCTGCCAAGCAATAGTTAGAGATGGCTTAAATTTGACTAAACCAGAGGAGGGGGTTGCTGTAAGGACAATTCGTGTGGTTTATTTGTGGGAAAACTTTCTTGTGATTTCGCACAAAGTCCTCTATTAATGTGTATAACATTTTATTCTACTTGTCTCCACTACTTGGAGTTGGAGTTGGGAGTATGGTCCATATTGCTTTCAAATTTGTCTGCACCACGAGGAAGTGAATCTTTTGCCTTGCTGGGAGAGTGGCCTTTCCTTTTTTCTTTAGTCAAGTATTTTGTGTAAAAACTGGGGATACATAATCAAGTGCAAATTGTGTTGAGCTAATTAAAAGGGAAAGACAGTGCCCAAAAAGCAGTCAAATGCTAGTCTCTCTCTAGGTCTAACAGTAGGTAGAAGAAATTCCTCCAGCGTGTGAAGAATCCATAAAGTTACCTACTAATATTATAACTCCCCCCCCCCCCTCTCTCTCTCTCTCTCTGTGAGTGTGTCAAAGACTCAAAAGTGTTTGCACTGTGCACATGGATGGTATCTTTTAACAACTTCGTGATGGCTAAAGGCCTGGATTAGGCAGCAGAGTGGCTTTAGCCAATTCTGAAATTCAATTACCAAACAAAAGTTGAGGCAAATCACATAACTGCTATTAACTTTTATGACTGGCAAATATTCTTCTGGTTGCAAATTGAAATAAAGGTCTAATGAATAATGATCTCTTCAGACTGCAAGCATTTCAGTTGCCAAATCTTCCTTTCACTGGGAAGAACATGAGGATCCTCATGCCCATGCAGGAATATGGACGCCAATTTTCTTTCAATTTGGCACTTCTTCTGTGTTTTTATACTTTTCCGGATTTTTCGATTTCGAGGTTTATTTTCTTTGATTGATTTGGTATGTAACTGAGATAGTTTCTACACTTTCAAGACTATGAATGCAGCCACCCTTCTGTTTTTGAAATGCCAACTTCCTATAATTTTTTCTTGAGTTACGAATGTGTAAGCCACAATTAATTATTGAAAAATAATATTTACAATAGTAGAATATTACACAAGCATTGTATAATTTTCTATTTTAAAAAATGAGTAAACACGAGACTTATATATTATATAATAAAAATTTTACGTTTGTTTTCACGATTTATCTCAATTCTTTTAATTTTATCTTATTTAATTATTACAAAATTTTCAAATTCACACATAAAATAAAACAAATAGTTCATTTTTTAGATTTCAAAATCAAAATAATATTAAAAAATATAGTCTAATAATTTTTTATTTAATTTTTAATTTTTATTTTAACTTAACTCATCATTTCAAAAAATAATGAAACTCAACTTTCAACTTTTAACAATAAAAAATTGCATGATACTTGTTCAGTTTACTTTACAACTGTACGTCAACTTGAGAGTAAGGTTTTGTCAATAACATGATCTTTAACTTCACCTATCTCATTAATTTGTCACGATATTACCGGGCTTGCAGCACAACATGGGTTACTCAAAGTTCAGAGGGTTCAACGCTACTAAGGTAAGGGAGCAATGTTACATATACTCTATTTTTATAGATTTTTTTTATAAAAATCTCAATTTTAGAATAAAACATTCTTATTTACAAATTAAAAATTTTTAAAATACGAAAAAATTCATTTAATTTATCCATTAAATAGGAACATTTTAATTATATAATACAGTCTATAGATATAAACTGCCAGAAAAATCATTCCTAAGATTAACCCTGGCGTGTCAATGAATGCAGATTTTGAAGACTTCAAAATCATGTCCTGCAATATTGCTGATCCATATCTAGCAGCTGAGTGTCCTGCATTGAAAGGAGTTTGAACTTCTTAGAGGATTAGTAATAGTCTTGTTATTTTTTTTTTTTAAAAAAAAATACAACTTTGTATACTTTTCAAAATAAATTGATCATATTTAATTAATATTAGAGAGAAAAAAAATAGAAAAAATGAAATAAATATATATATTTTTACTTGTAAATAGTAGTTCTTTAAAACTCTCTAAATTTATACAAATATGTATTTTTTGAAAGAAAAATTTAAACAAGATCATTACTAATACTCTTAATAAAAATTTAATATTTGCTCTGTTTCTTTATCTCCGTTCTAAACCCACACCATAATATCACAACTGCATTTTAAAGATTCTGAAAAGAAATAAGAAGTCCATGTCAGCATCCAACCCAAGTGTCCCTGTAAAAAGTCCATGTCAGCAGCCTCTGTTTCAAATGCTACAATCCAACCCCTTTGGAACAGCCGTGTTGTGTTGGGAGAAAAAACAACCATCCAACCAAGTGCATACACATAAGAAAAAGGATTAAATCCTAGCAAAATAGATTCACCCTTTCTTCTCTTTCCATTCAAAACCCAGCCCTCCTAAACAGTCCATGTCTTCTTCGTGACAATAGCTTCAAGTTGGAAACCTGATCAATTGCTAAAGGATTTTTGTAATAATGGAAGGTGGGAACGAGGATGACGATGGCTGTAATAATTTCAAACAACCCAGAGGTCGATCACAGAAACAACCTAGGATGATTTTTGTGGCAGCAAGTAGAAATACAATAAGTTTTACCCAGTGCCTCCTTCCTTCTCACTTTATTGTCAGCATCTATCCTATTGTATTCTCCCATAAATTCTGAAACTTTTTTATTTTTGCGGCTGCAAGGCTCAACCAGATCATTTCGGTCTTTCTACTTTCACCTTTTTTTTAAAAAAAAAAAAAAAAATTGGAACTTACCCTAACACCTAGTGGTAACGCGGGTGGGGTGGAGGGTGGATGTGAAGTGTTTGAACAAAATTAATGGAATACTGGCGGTGAAGAATAAGCCTAATTTTGTTCAGTACGCAGACGAATAAGCTGGAAACAAAGAAGAGGAAGACAACTGGTAATCGAAAGTCGACGTAGTAAAAAAGAGAGGCACGGTTGTTGAAACAAGAAGAGTACTTCAGATCTTACGTGACAGATTTTTTATTGAAGGGTTGATTGGTCTCCACGTTTTTTCTGTTAATAGACTCTTTTGTTGTTCAAACAATAGATGGATAAAAAAAATCTTAATTTTAAAATAAAATTTATTAAAATATTTTTATTTATAAATAAATAAATTTTAAAAATTGGAAAACTCATTTTATTTACTCATTGAATGAGAGAGCTTCAAGTTTTCGATTAAGTTTGTAATGCAGTTCATAAATATAGATTGTAAGAAGATTTTTTTACTCAACTCGAGGTACATAACTTTGGTCATTAGCTTTCTGTTCATAACCAACCACGAATATTGAATCTATTAACCTATTATTAGAGGTGACAATATATTATATGACCCATGAACCCAATACGAATATGACACGATAATAGTAGGTTAGGATTGAGTCTTAATGAATTTCGGGTTAAACAGATTGATTCGTTATGACACGATTACTTAACGAGCTGATAGCGAATCAACTTATTTTGACCCACTATGACACGTTATGAAAATTAAAATGACAAGTATACCATTACTTTTATACATATAATTATTAGAATTTTAATTTCGATATTTCTATTGTTTAGATTGTAATTCATTCTTGTAGTTAGTATTATAATTTTTTATAGATATTGTAATTTTAACATTTGTATAAAATTATTCTAAATTTAATTAAGTCAAATGGATTAGTTTCGAACATATTCAACACATTTATATAAACAAGTTGAAACGTATCATATTTTATTGTGTTAATTTATTTTGTAATATTCACTAATGAGTCTTAACGAGTTAACATGATACGACACATTATATTAACGGGTCGTATTAGGGTTTGAGATTTTGATACGATAAGTTTAACGGGTCGGGTTAGGGTTGACCTATATATTATAATATACATGTCTTGACACGACAGGAACACGACCCGTTGACACGATTTGATACCCCCAGCTATTATCTTTTCTTTTTGTGGAAAAAATATTCATATAATTTATTCATGAAAGTTATATTTGTAACTTATAAAATGGAAGATCCTGATTACAAGCCAAACTATTTAACTGTTAGGAGAATTCTTGCACACAAATTTCTTTGTGATGAATAGTATTTAAATTTCTAGAAACTCTTTACAAACAAAGTAGAAGTTTTTTTGAAAGTTTGCAAACTATTTTCCACGAAGGAAAGGGGGAAAAACTCACCCATTTTCTTTAAAAGGAGGAGAGAGATATCTCACCTACATCCTCTAAAGAAGGGGAGGGTAGCCCAAGAAATATCCAACTCCAAATTTATTAAGCCTAAAAAACTAAAAGACAAAAAAACATAAATAGAAACTAACGAAATGAGAAATCGAAATACATCTAAAAATATATAGATCGATTTTTAACCTTGGAGGAAATGAAAAACAACAGGAAAATACACTAGTAAAAGAAAAAAATATCAAAACAAGAGGCTGACGTGGCTTGTGAAGGACACACGCCACCCTGAGGAGGCTGACACATCAACCATTCAATTTTCGTCGCCAGTGAACCCAAAGATACCATGCTTGGTCGCGTTGAAACTCTTGGGGATAGCCGCGCGGGAAGGCAATGTGCGCCCTTCAACCCGCGCGTGAGGGCCACGCTCCATTATTCTTGACATGCTCTTTAGTAGTCTAATAGATCAACGACTAGTGAATATTGTGGTGGGACACATAGTGGTCGGAGGCCATCGAAAATCCATCCCAACTCCACTTCTCCTATCTCGGTCTGAAAAAATATAAAAAATAAAGAAAAAAACACAAGAAAGAGAGGAGGGAAAGAAGAAAGGGAGGAACCAAAGATTTTCTGTTTGTTTGCTTAGGGAGAATCGAGAGAAATTATTTTGAGAGAGAGAGAGAGAGAGTGAGAGACATCCATTGACATCCATTGAGCTATTATCCATTTTGAATTCTCCAAAAATCTCCTCCACAAGGCCTAGTACTAATTATAACAAGCAAAGAGTGAGCGCATTTTGTAAAGTACATGAAAATTGTACATGATTCATGAACAACCTTGTACGTAGAACCTTATATGCATCATATTTATATGCATCATATTTATATGCATCATATCATGGGTTTCCGTACGTAGTTTCATTGCATCCTCTTCTATGCCCACAAAATATTGTCAGCAAACATGACATATCATAAAGAGAAATGTTAAGAATCTTTATTTTGAAATTTTTATTTGAGATATATATATATATTTATATAATTTTTATATAAGTGTTTTAAAATAATGTTATGATTTTTTTACATTTTTAAAAAATAATTTAAGATGTTAATAAAATTATGTCAATAAAATATACATCTTAAAACACTTAATTTTTTTTCTATTTACATGATTTTTTAACATTATAAAATATTTTTTAAAAATATAAAAAATCACAATATTATTTTAAAACACTTATATAAAAATCATGTAAAAAAATATATCAAATAAGGATCCCTAAATAATTATTTTAAAGTAGGAATTTATAGAATTGCTCTATAATGAAACCTCATGAGAAATGCGCTTCCTCGGGACTTGCCAAAGTCTCGTACAATCTTTTAAGAATTTTATTTGAGGAAAATGTTTTAGTTAAAATAAATATATAAAAAGTATATTTATAAATTGATGTAGTTTGATATAATATTTTAGATTATAAAACTATTTTTATGATAAAGTAGATCTAACAGATGCTATAAAGTCACATAAGTTTGTGACTTTATAACATTTAAAAGTTATCAAAATCACAAAACACTTTTTACGAAGAGTTGGGTCTAACTCACTTCCAACAATGACTTGGTTTCATGAGAGAAAGATAGGAGATTCAGAAAGAAGCAAGCACATTATGCAAGCAAGCAAAGGAAACATTATTCATGCTTTTATGGTAGTGCTCTGCTGTCAATGATATATGGTCTGAAAAGGGAAGCAAATTTCACAAATGGTCGCTTATGATACCAGATTTTTTAACATTATGGCAAATAATGTTGGACAAATTGGAACAAGAGGAATTAGAAGAGGCAATAGTCATCTTTAAAGTCCCAAAGTCCAACACAGGTAATTGATGCAAGCTATACAAAACCCTGCAAGACTACAAAATTAGCACAAGTTAAAAACACAGCAAGCAAACGAGGCTCTAGCAAACGAGGGGGGCAACTGAATTTTGCTTAGTGCTAGGATGCAATAGGGTTATAATTGAGGGAGATGTGCAAGTTATTATAAACGCAGTTGCAAAAATGAAGGAGAATGCCGGGCAATATATGGACAGATTATAGAGAATATCAAAGCAAAATTGAAGGATATCTATAATAGTCAGATTAGATTTGTAAGAAGAGAAGCCAATGAAATAGCATATAGATTAGGAAAATTGGCTTTATCATTATAAGAGATGCAATGTTGGATTGAAGAGGGTCTTGTCATTATATCTAGCATGTTAATCTCTGAGAAAATATGTAATGAATGACTATATTTTGCTGAATGAAATACAGATGCAATTTCAAAAAGAAAAAAAAAAAAAAGAGGGAGGACAGTGATCCGAGAAAAGTTCAATTTTTTAATGCAATTTTTTAGTTTTCTTAATTTTTTTTAAAAATTGAAACATTATTAACAAACATTTATTTAATTATTAAATAAAAAAAAATAGTTGTCGGGGGACACAACATTTTCCTTAGAGGAAAATCTGTCCTTTATATCATTTCAATTCAGGGAAAAAAGATGGAACTCTTCAAAACCGGACGAACGTCAAAAATCAAAATAACAAAACTGCTACGTTGTACAATGATCCAGCAGTGCACAACAGACACGACTCGGAATTAATCCGGCTCATGCTGGTCAAGCACAACGGTCCAAACCGGTTCGTAAACCGTCTCGGAGTTAAGCTACAGCACGGTGATTTAGGATGAAAGCATGTTTGCCATAGCCGTTCTTCTTCCTCGATTCTGAGAGAAACGGAGAGAGAAGACGAAGACACGCAGAAATGAGCGGCCATGACTCCAAATACTTCTCCACCACTAAAAAGGGTGAAATCCCCGAGCTTAAAGAGGAGCTCAACTCCCAGTATAAGGTTCCTCCCCCCCCCCTCTCTCTCTGTGGATATCTATATATGTATATGTATCTGTATCAATGTACGTATGTTGTTAGTTTTGTGTGGAGCTATTATCTGCATTGATTTGGTTTTTCATTTGAATCATTTGACAATTCGTGGCAAATTGGTGAGAGGTTCTGGCAGATCTATCGGTTTTCGATATGATTTGTACTCGTTTTCATCGGATTTGGCGTTTTAATATTGTCACGTTTTCTAGATTGTAGAGATAAATTATTGTTCTAGCTTTCTATGGTAGTGACGAGCTTGATGCTCTGTTTGGTGGCTGAGAAATCGCTCGTAAAGGAACGTAAATCCGAGTTTTTCTGATTGCCAATACGATAAAGCGAAGGGTTCCTTTAGTTGATTGCTTTCTATCTGATCGAGCCGGAGTGTCGTGTATATTTTGTGATGCGTGAGGTTCTGATATAAATCTGTAACATTTCCAAGATTTTGCAAATATATTATACTTTTATCTATCTAAATGGGAGGATTATAGCTAATGATAAAAAAATCGATCTTCTGTTTGATTGAAGCGGAAACATGGGGAAACAAAGCAAAATGTACAAGTTGTTTTACTATCACTCTTCAATCCAAGGTATGGTATATTGCTTTTGGGGATTAGGAGTAAATATATCAACTGCCTTTATGTTGGGGGGATTCAAAATTTAGAGGGACACATGAAGAAATAGGCCATTGGCAATTGCAGCTAGAAGGATTTTGTGTCCAGCTTGCGGAGCAGCTTAAGAGCTGGAAGGAAGAGAGGATTATTATTGCTTTTTAGGCTTCAAGATTAATTGTCAAACCTACCTTTACTCTTGACGAGTTCAAAATTTTAAAGCGTCGATGGAAGGGGTAGGCCATTGAACCTGAAGGAGAATTGTTTTGGCTGAACCATTCGGAAGCAGCTTGGTGCTGGAAGTACAAGGGAATCATTTTGTGAGAAGACATAATTACTAGTATAAGAAAGCTGATTTCAGGATAGTTTTAACGAGCTATTTTGAATGCATTTTTAAGCCAATGGCTGTGGTATGGTGGCTTCTGCACCCTTTTGGTGGTGTCATGACCTGGGTTCAAATCCCCCTCCAACCAAATTGCCTAAAAAATAATGCAGTTTTCAGCCAGACAAGTAAACTTCCTTGTGAATCCCCACTGACGAAGGAAGTGAACAGGATTGGTCTTGATATAATATGAGAACAGAGGCATTTTGTGTGTAATAGTATGCTGATTTTGATGTTTATTCTATTTTTTTTTTATTCTAAGAATTTGTTTGTAACTGTTGCCAGCTTGCAGCAATTGGGTTCTATTCATGTGTAAGTGTGCTTGATTTCTTTGAAACTCGTAGCATCTGTGGAAGTTTATTATCCCTTTGTTACAAGAAACGTAAAATTGTTTGGTGGGTTTAGATGCCGTACCCTTTAGTTGAGTAGTTTTGATACCCCTGCAGTATTGGCTGCGTGATGTTGGTTTCAACTCTCTCTCTCTCTCTCTCTGTCAATTTATAAGGCAAGCTTACTTCTAACGAAAATCATAAATGGAAAACTTATATAATAATGTTCAAATATTGTTTTTCTCTTTTGTACTTTATCAGAAATTATGCAAGACATAATCATTTCCGTTTCCTTTTTGTTAATGTTATGCAGGATAAGAGAAAAGATGCCGTTAAGAAGGTGATTGCTGCAATGACTGTTGGGAAGGATGTTTCTTCTTTGTTCACTGATGTGGTGAATTGCATGCAAACCGAGAATTTGGAGCTGAAAAAGCTTGTTTATCTGTATCTTATTAATTATGCTAAAAGCCAACCTGACCTAGCAATACTTGCAGTAAATACATTTGTGAAGGTACGGACTATAATCGAATTTTCTATCTTGCACAGTCTAGATTAGTTCTTCTTCTTCTTTTAGTGTAATAATTGAATCCTAATTTCAAAACGAGTGCCCATCCCCCTGCTGCGCTGGAAACACACATAGATGCACGAAATTTTTAAGAGGTACCTCATAGGACAGCAAAACCAAACAGTTCACGAAGGAATTGATTGTGTTTGTTTTAAAGAATCCCCTCCTTCATTGAGTTAAAAAATGCCCCTCAATCCTAGTTGTGTGACATTTCTATTTCATATTGTGTTGAACAATATTGCTAATCTCTTTTTCTTTTGAATGATTTTGAAACCTAATATGTTCAACTTACTATGATCATGTTTTTAAGCATTTCTAATTAACTTCTAATTTTGTGGGAATTTGTGCAGGATTCACAGGACCCCAATCCTTTGATTCGAGCCTTGGCTGTGCGGACAATGGGATGCATACGTGTTGATAAAATCACAGAGTATTTGTGTGATCCACTCCAGAGGTGTCTTAAGGTGATTTAAAGATGACATATTTGCCACATTTTCCTATTTCTGGGAACTGAGCATTAACTTTTGATGGTTCACTCGCACCATGCCATCCATTTTCCTATCTCAGTCAGTAATCTAATCTTTGAGTTTTGATCCAGTGTTCTGAGATCTTCTTTTTATTGTATTTTGATAGGATGATGATCCGTATGTTCGGAAGACAGCAGCCATATGCGTTGCGAAACTTTATGACATAAATGCTGAATTAGTCGAGGATAGAGGCTTCTTGGAATCTCTCAAGGATTTGATATCTGACAATAATCCAATGGTTGTTGCAAATGCTGTGGCAGCTCTTGCAGAGATACAAGAGAATAGTAATGGGCCCATTTTTGAGATCACTAGTCACATTCTCTCAAAGCTACTTACTGCCTTAAATGAATGCACTGAGTACGTTTGTTTTTTGCTTTTCATTGATAATTTGAAGAAATGTTTTTTTATTGACAAAGTATAAGTTGGGACATCAATTTAATCAATTATATCTGTTAGTTTTTGTAATGCCTTAGTGGAAAGCCCAAACCATATATGGGTTCCGACACTTACCCTTATCCTTATTATATGGGGTATCCCAATCCCCCCTCCCCCCCAAAATTCCCACGTCCTCGTCAAACTAGTCCATCATAAGTGATATGGCTCTAGTTCCACATTTCTGGTTGGGATAGACTTTGATACTATTTTTAACGTCCTAATGAAAGGTCCAACCACATGGATTATATTCCAAAAGGACTAGCCAATGATACAATTGACGCTTCATTGCAACATAAGTCTTTTTCTCAAGTAATGTGGGATCTTATACACCACCTACCTTCATTTTCATATGGGGTGTCACAATTTTTAACTACAGCAGATGTTAGTGTGCTTCTTTAATCTATTTCATCCTAGAACTAGGCTGCAGAAAATAAATTTGATGATGTTTGTATGCAATATCTTATGTCAACGCAACTTAAAGTTTCTTCTCTGCAGACCTTACAGATCCTGGTGTATTTGGGACATGGAGTATAGCATTGGTTATTATCCATAGTCCAGAGTTGGTACTGCATGTCTATCTTTGGCTTGGTGATAGCCATGTTGTCAAAAGGCCTCCAGGACCTTGCCTTGCGACTTTTATAGATATCAATCTTCTTTTAGTTTTGTCGTTTTTTATTGTCATTTTTATACTGCAACAAATTTTGGTGTATTTGTCTCATATTGATTGGGATACATACTTGTTCAGGTGGGGTCAAGTTTTTATCTTGGATGCTCTTTCCAGATACAAAGCAGCTGATGCTCGTGAAGCTGAAAATATAGTCGAGCGAGTCACACCACAGCTACAACATGCTAATTGTGCAGTTGTACTTTCAGCTGTTAAGGTGACGTTATTTGCATTGATTTGTGATTTCAACAGTTACCAATTTGTCAACCATGTTAACTATCCGTTATCTTTTACCCTTTTCTTCAACTGTGCAGATGATCCTCCAGCAAATGGAACTGATCACCAGTACGGACGTGGTTCGAACTCTTTGTAAAAAGATGGCTCCTCCTCTTGTAACATTGCTTTCTGCAGAACCGGAGATACAATATGTTGCATTGCGAAACATCAATCTTATAGTACAAAGACGGCCTACAATCCTTGCCCATGAAATTAAGGTTAAACTTATATATGTATAAAGTATAGATGTACTTTGGGATGCATCCCATGGTTTAATAAGGGCATGCTTATGGGTTGCTATTTTCATTTATAGGTGTTTTTCTGCAAGTACAATGATCCAATCTACGTGAAAATGGAGAAATTAGAAATCATGATAAAGCTAGCTTCTGACCGAAATATAGATCAGGTATGTTTCTTTTTTAAGAGTTACTGTTCTCTGTTTGAGTTGCCTTATTATCAGGTTTCTCTTTGTAAGAGATTCTGACGCTCTCTTCGTTGACCTTTCTGCAGGTTCTGTTGGAATTCAAAGAGTATGCCACAGAAGTAGATGTGGATTTTGTCAGAAAGGCTGTCCGTGCTATTGGTCGTTGTGCTATCAAGTTAGAAAGAGCCGCCGAGAGATGCATTAGTGTTTTGCTCGAACTGATCAAGATTAAAGTAAACTATGTGGTTCAAGAGGCAATTATAGTCATTAAAGATATCTTTAGAAGATACCCCAACACGTAAGTTAACCTTTCTACTTTGGAAGGGTTGTGGGAGTGCTTTTAATAGCAATCTAGTGGGTGATGGCATCTTCATTTCAAACATTATTTTAAATATCTGTTATCCTATCCAGATACGAGTCCATCATTGCGACACTCTGTGAGAGCTTGGACACTTTAGATGAACCAGAAGCCAAGGTAGTGCTTCTTGTGCTTTAAAAATTTGGTTATAGATGTGTTAAGCTTTCTATTATAAGTTCTTATTAATTAACTAATATCCTTGCCACCCCCGCATCCCCCAAGGCATCGATGATTTGGATAATTGGTGAATATGCGGAACGAATTGACAATGCTGACGAGCTACTTGAAAGTTTTTTGGAGACTTTTCCTGAAGAGCCTGCACAAGTCCAACTCCAATTGCTGACTGCAACTGTTAAACTTTTTCTTAAGAAGCCAACTGAAGGCCCACAGCAGATGATTCAGGTTCAGACTTAATGTCCTACAATCACTTTTTTTTTTTTTTTTCTAAGTATGTCCTACAGGCACTTGATTAGACTAATTGTGTCCTAGCTCTTTTTCTCCTTTCACAGTCTTCAAATGGAGTTGTTAGATGTTCACAAACTCTTTTTTGCACATTTTCTGAGTTGACGTAGCATGTTGATATTTCTTGGATATGAAGTTGACCTGGATTACAACTTTTGTGGAAATTCCTGGTGGATCTTCTGTCGCAGAGAGTGCCTGAATTGAGCACATTGAACTTAGAAAAAGGATGAGAAAATGAAATAAAATAAAATAAAAACTCTTCAGTAGCTGTTTATTGTTAGTGTATATTCGTTAACTTAGTTTGACATAAGAATTTGAAGCTAAGTCGATAATCCATCATTTTGTTGGTTTTCTTATGTTTAGTTATCATTCAATGATTCCATCAAACATTCTGTGGTGGGAGACTGGCTTTTCTGGAATGTTCCCTGAATAAATTTTTTGACTGGAACCAATGTTTAAAAAGTTCCTTGATAAGTACATTGTTAACCATGTTGGAGCAAATATCGTAATTACACTCTGTATATGTAGAAGTATAATTACAAAACCCTATTCTCAATATAATATTTTGAGCAAAAGTGGAGCTTAATAAGCAGTCTTTATTCTAAACTGCTAGCTTTTACATAAACTACGTGCACACCATACAACTTCAGACTTGTTTGAGGTGTTTTTTTAATGTCGTGATTACAGGTTGTTTTGAATAACGCCACTGTGGAGACAGACAACCCTGACCTGCGGGATCGTGCATACATATATTGGCGTCTCTTATCAACTGATCCTGAGGTGGGTTTTTGCGTAAATCAAACCTTAGCTTATGTATTGGTTTGATGTCCACCACATTGTCGTTTTATCTACCTCCAATACAAAGGCCATTACAGATTTCTTGTTTTCTTGTTTTTTTTTTTGGGGGGGGGGGGGGGGTTTGCTGGGAGTCTTCATACTTATTCTGTATTTAGCACTCCTATGTATTGTCTTATTTGATAAATGAATGATTTGAGTTCATACACGTTGTTTGACTGCATGCAATACCCTTTCAGATTTTTACAGCACAACTGCATTCATAAACCATGTTAGGACAGTAATTATGGCTTGTAGGTTAACGGACCTATGTTTTATCTCAGGCAGCTAAGGATGTTGTGTTAGCTGAGAAACCTGTGATAGGTGATGATTCAAACCTACTTGATTCAACTCTTTTGGATGAGCTTCTTGCCTACATTGCCACACTATCCTCTGTGTATCACAAGCCTCCAGAGACATTTGTTAGTCGTGTAAAGACCACAGCCCAGAGAACTGAAGATGATGATCATCCTGAGGGAAGTGAAACAGGGTATTCCGAGTCACTTTCTCATGCAGCAGATGGTGCTGCATCACCTCCAACTAATTCGAGTAATGTTCCATATTCTACTGCAAGGGAACCAACCCCCACACCACCTGTGCCTGCTGCTCCAGTGCCAGATTTGCTAGGTGATCTGATAGGCCTTGACAACAGTGCTATTGTTCCTGTTGATCAGCCCGTTTCTCCTACTGGGTAAGTATGATGTAGTGTGCAAACTGTCTTCGTCGTGTGGACACAGATTTTTTTAGGAATAATATGTGGTATAGTGAATGTAAGAAAAATGATTTATGAACTTTTAAGTAGTACAGGATGCTTCTGAATGCTTAGGAATTACTGGATCTTTAAGTGTATGATCAGAAAGTTTTTCAACTTATTTATAAATTTTCTTGACACTTTTTTTTTTTTTTATCCATGTAAAACTTGTTGACACAGAGTTTATGGTAAACTTGTCTTGATTTGTCGCACTTTTTCAGAAGATTCTGATAATTTGGTATCTAAGATAGGAGTAACTTCAGTGTGCATGCTATAACTGGCTCTTACTGGATTTTCTGGGCTTGATTGCAGCCCTCCATTGCCTGTTTTACTACCAGCATCAACTGGCCAAGGTTTGCAAATCAGTGCACAGCTGACACGGCAGGATGGTCAAATATTTTACAGTATATTATTTGAAAATGGCTCCCAAGTTCCACTTGATGGGTTCATGATTCAGTTCAACAAGAACACATTTGGTCTTGCAGCTGCTGGACCCTTGGAGGTAGTTATTTCATCCTTTTTTTTGTTAGTGATTACTAACACGTGGTTGGGTGGGTGGGAGGGAGCCTTGGATAGTTGGATGTCTTGTCCCACTTGTTTTGATGCTTCACAAGTTATTGGGTGCTCAACTGATACGTCTCTATGTACTAGGTTCCACCGTTGCAACCTGGGACTTCGGCTAGGACTCTTCTGCCCATGGTTGTATTCCAGAATATGTCTCAAGGTCCACCAAGTTCACTTTTGCAGGTTGCTGTGAAAAACAATCAACAGCCAGTGTGGTACTTCAGTGATAAAATCTCATTGCATGTGTTTTTCACTGAGGATGGGAAAATGGAGCGCGGAAGCTTCCTTGAGGTAAAAATATATAGCATTATCTTCCTTTTGGAGTGACATGTTGGGTTTCACTCTTCTGTTATAGAAATAAGATAAAAAAATAATAATAATAATAATAAGTGAGAGAGTGTGTGCTAAAACTTCACCTCACTTCTACTTTACTTTTTTATGCTATTGATTAATTATTTTAGGATGTTATGCAGTCATAGAGTCCGTTTACTCATCAAAACATAGTGCCCATTTAATATAGGATGGGAGAATGGACCTGTTTTTGTCGGAGACATTAAAATCTCAAAATGACCTCATTTTTACCAAAAAAATAGTAGGAATGATAGAGAATCACTCAACGGTCATTGCACTCTCTGCCAGTTGCTGCAGCAATTCTTTACCCACATACCAGGAGACGTGTTGCGATATTCCATCCGGGGAACTAACCTAAGGAACCGAACACCCTCCAAACCTTACTCCTAAATACGAGTGTCAAAGTAGCCTTGACTGATGATATTTGTTGATTCGGAGAATGGACTTGAAAGTCTTAATTGCGGCAATTTTGATCCGATACTCCTCTCAATCACAGACATGGAGGTCCCTTCCTGATTCAAATGAGATTTCCAAGGACTTCCCTGGCATTGTGGTGAACAGCATGGAAGCAGCTTTAGACCGGCTGGCTCAATCAAACATCTTCTTTATTGCAAAGCGAAAGCATGCAAACCAGGATGTATTCTACTTCTCTGCTAAAATCCCTCGAGGGGTACCCTTTTTGATCGAACTCACTACTATCACTGGAACCCTTGGGGTCAAGTGTGCAATCAAGACTCCGGGCCCTGAAATGGCACATTTCTTCTTTGAAGCCATTGAAACCCTCCTCAAGGGTTGAATCTGAGTTATGTATTACTTTGCATAATTAATGTCAAGTTTTTTTAGCTGTCGTGCCACTTGCATTGTCTTTAATTTGTTCATACTTTCATACTCTTGAGATTTTATCTCATTAAGTTCTCTGCTCTGGTGAGGACTAAGTTTTGTGCCATTTTTCTTCATCTTATCATTCTCAACGTAACATTTTGAGTTTAGTAACCTCTTAAACGATTTTTCTACCACGGGTTTTACTATCTTTTATTCTTGCACCTCTGACTGCTGCTTATTTATTGACCTCCCCCCTACCCTCTCTCTCTCTCTCTCTCTCTCTCTACACAACTTAACATTATTTGCTTTGATGCCCCCCTGCAAATCTCTTTTTCTTTGATATGGTATTTATACAATAGGTTTTTTTTTTTTTTTTTGGTTTTAAATTAGGACCAATAATACCCATTGAGGCCATCCCCCACATCCACCACCCGTATTGGCCACCTTGATCATTTTTGTGTTTTTGGCTAAGCAAGAAATTGGTGTTGTTGCCTGTTGGAGCTCTTGACAGTCACATAACAAATATTTAAAACTTTTTATGATGAAAAGAAAGGGGGGCTGATGATGCAAGGCAGTCACATTCTTCATTAATGGCGTGCTGAAGTTCTTCACACATATGATAGTGTCTTCTCCTTTTGGTGGCAAGAGGAGACTGGGACAGGACATATACGAGCAACAGTGACTCTGCAACAAAGCTCAAGCCCTATGTCTGGCGTTACATTAGAGGTTTGCCCTCGTAATATGTCTGAGGTACTGTTTTTAACATGAGAATTGGTATAAATATAAAGATATTATATAATATATATATATATACGAATTAATTTAATTTCATGGCATCTATTAGTTTTATTTAATAATAAAAATAATTTTATAATTTAATATATCACATCAAATTATATCAATTCATTTTATTTAATTTATTTAATAATTTTCTTTTAGTATTGCTACTAGTTGGTTTATTCTTTTTTTGCTTTGATGGAAAAGATATCGGTGCACTGATGAAAAGGTAAACATGCAAAGAAGTCAATGGTGTTCGATGCAATTAATGTGAATGGAGAATTTATAATTGTACTGTTTCTTCTATAAATGGAAACACTATTTGTTCGTGGGAGAACTGCTACTGACTCTGGCTACCATGTGTGGCTGCAACTGCAAGCATTAATGCTAGTATGCTACAAATTCATGAAAGTTGCCGCTCATGATGAGATGTGGATCAGTTGGAGCGTGGAGTGTGTAAGTTTCACTCAATTTTTTTTAGAAAGGTAATTAAATATTAAACATACATATAATTTTTTAATACCAGACTGTACTTCTTTATAAAGAGTGTACGGAATGTATATAATGTAAGATTGTATTTAACATTATATTTTTTTAAAGTCTGAATGAAAAGAATATTAGCTATTTAATAATCCTAAAAACTGACAATATTTATGAGATAATAATACAATTATTACATTTTCTTATAATAAAAAATGTAGAAATGATAAGAATAAAATAGGTTATTCTATTATCAAATCAGAATATAAAATTATCATTCACATCATTTAAATAATAAGATTTAATTTATAAGATTTAATTTTAAAATTTAGTTTTCCAAATTAAATTATACAAGCTTATAATTTGCGCAATGCACAAATTGTTATTAATACTGAATTTTATAAATCCAAATAATTTATTATGCATAATCATTATTACAACTCTTAAATTGATATATATCAAATAGATATTGTTGAGATATGGCTTAAATTAAATTCAATCAAGCGCATCTTTAATATTGACCCTTGTTCGAGCGGTAGCTCGAACGAGCCTCAACTCGTAAGTTTGCTCAATTCTCGCTCGACATCTCGCGAGTGAGGTATCAGATAGAGAATTCGATCGACCATTGTTCGATATCTGGCTCGAGGGAGATTCTAGACAGAGATTTCGCTCGACTCTCGTTCAATGTCCCGCTCGAGTGAGAATCAATCTTAGACGTTCGCTCGAGCCTCATTCGAGGTTTCGCTTCAAGCTAATGTTTTCTGTACTAGGATCGGCGCCATTTGAAATAGTGTTTCGCTTAAGCGAGTCTGGACTTATAAGAAAAATCGCGTTCATTTGAACGCTTCAGCTCGTGAGGAGCTCATTTCTCTGTTTTAGATTTTGAGAGTATTTTGTAAAGAAGAAAATATTGAGTTTGTGATAGAGAACTTTACAACTTGTAAGTGAGATTGAGTGCTATAGTGTAAGAATCTTGTGATTCAATTTCTGTACTCTATTTCTGTTGTTATTGTAGATTCATTAAGACTAACCCAATAGTGGACGTAAGTTTGTGTTAAGTCGAACCACTTCAAATCTTAGTGTCCAGAGTGTTCTGTGTGATTGTCTTATTTCTCTTTGTTGCATTTCTGCTGCGTTCGCTTCATATTTTCTGTTTGACCGGCTCATTCCCAACAAACTGATATCAGAGCTTTCTAACTCTTTGAAGATCCGAAAGGATGGCTTCAGTAAAATTTGAAATAGACAAATTCGACGGACAGAACAACTTCAGTTTATGGTGCATCAAGATGAAGGCATTGTTGCGACAATAGGGTTTGTTCAATATTTTAGAAGAAGTGACTGGTGAGTCTCCTGCACCATCAAAGAATGAGGACGAAATGACTTACAATACTATTTTATTGTCACTATTAGATGGATTTTTGAGGGAAGTTGTTGAGGAGGAGACCGTCGTTGGTCTGTGGGACAAGCTGGAGAGCTTGTACATGAAGAAATCTCTCACTAACCGGTTATATTTGAAAGAAGGATTATACACTCTCAAAATGATGAAATGTACTTTTATTTCTATACATTTAGATGAATTTAATAAGATTATTATAGATTTGAGGGACATAGACATTAAGATTGATGAGGAAGATCAAGCCTTAATTGTTTTGTGTTCATTGCTTATTTCGTTTGATAATTTTGTAAACTCAATGTTGTATGGTAGATATACAATATCCTTGGTAGATGTTAAGTTTGCTTTGAATTCTAAGAAATTGAGAACAAAATTTGGGGGATTAGGCATGGATAATCAAGCCGATGGTTTGTTTGTGAAAAGTTCCTCTAGTGATAGATCCGGGGAAAGATGTTCAGGGAAGAATATGGGTAGTTCCAGCAGCTCTAGATTCAACAAGAAAAATGTTAAGTGTTACTACTGCCATAAGTTTGTTCATTACAAGAGTGAATGTTCTAGATTGAAAAATATTCAGGAAAAGGAAAGGTCCTCTAGTGGTGATGACAGCGAAGAAGAGGACATATAGTCTCTACTTCCTTGAGAGTAGTACGGTAACAGGTGGAGTATCCTCACATGCTCCAGATTCAGATATCACTTGCATGTAGTACATATGAGTGTGCCAGACATGTATGGTTATTTATGAGTCGACATCTTGTACTTGGTGTGATCAGAAGATAGTTAAATTTGATTTTTTGTTTGCATTGTGTTCTTTTGAAGCAATGTAGATTCATGTTTTCCTAGGGGTGTAAAAAGACAGAACCGGACCGGCGGACCGGACCGGTTGTCCCGGACCGGGACCGGACCGGACCGGTTGGAGTCCGGTCCGGTCCGGTCCAAAAAATATATGGACCGGAAAATTTCGGTCCGGTCCCGGTCTAGGGAGTTCATCCCCCTGGACCGAACCAGACCAGACCGAATCCATAGTTTTTTTTTTTAATTTTTGATTTTTAAATATATGTATATATAAATGATAATATATAAATTTTAATATTAATATTAATATATATTAACATATTAATATACAATATATACTCTTATAATATTAACATATTATGATTTATAGTAGACTAGTAGTTAACTAGTTATAGTATAAAAATATAAATTATAGTATATTTAGATAAAGTATTAGTAATAACTTATAAGTAATAAGTATATTATTATTATTTAATATATTATTACTAATTTATTACTATTTACTAACATATAAATATATAATATATTAATATAAATTGTAATAGTGTTATTACTAATTAGTTATAATTGATTAACATATACTAATGTAATAGTATTATTAGACTATTAGATTATTAGACTATTAGTTATAATTTACTAACATATTTAATATTTAATATTAACTAACATATTAATATATAATATATACTCTTATAATATTAACATATAAATAATAAGTGTATTATTATTATTTAATATATTATTACTAATTTATCACTATTTACTAATATATAAATATATAATATACTAATATAAATTGTAATAGTGTTATTACTTATTAGTTATAGTTTACTAACATACTTAATATTTAATATTAACTAACATATTAATATATAATATATACTCTTATAATATTAACATATAAATAATAAGTGTATTATTATTATTTAATATATTATTACTAATTTATCACTATTTACTAACATATAAATATATATTATACTAATGTAAATTGTAATAATGTTATTACTTATTAGTTATAGTTTATTAATATATACTAATGTAATAGTGTTATTAGACTATTAGACTATTAGTTATAATTTACTAACATACTTAATATATAATATAGTAACATATTAATATATAATATATACTTTTATAATATTAACATATTATAATTTATAGTAGTTAAATTTGGGCCAAAAAAATATTTGATCATTGTAAAATTTTAGATTAAATTTAACCCATTAAATCATATGGGGCACCCCTGGACCAGATCGGACCGCCCCTGGACCGAATTGGACCGGACCGGTATGGACCGAACTCCTGTTCGGTCCGGTCCAGGGTGAGGCATTCTTGGACCGAATGGAATCGGTCCACAAATTTCCCGGACCGGACCATTTACACCCCTATGTTTTCCTGCAGTTATTGATTTCTGATTGGGATACATCTTGCGTAAAGTGGTGTTTTTTGTTATACTCATATTTGTTTTATGATCATTGGAGAAGAGTTTGGTTTTGTTTATCTGTTTCTTTTGTGAAGTGTTTGATGTGTTCAAATACTTGAGAAGACTAGTGATCTACAGACAATAAGATAGAGCGTTGCTCAGACTATACAGTTTTGTTTCACTCCACAGAAATGAAGTAGCTGAATGGAATGAGGTGGGCTTACAAAGTCTGCAGTTTGCTTAAAGTTTGCTAGGCTTGTCTACAAATTTTGGATGAAGCGATCAACTACAGCTTGTTATTGGGTGAACCTTCACTTATTTTGTTTCCACAAGAAAAACGAGTAGAGTTATAGCAAGAAGGTGGATGGAAGGACTTCACAACAGAGTACATGTGGTACTTTATATCATACTTTTGTGTTTGAGTATGATTTTGTTTTTTGACATTGGTGCACAGTGAGAGCAGGTCTACAATTGGTAGATAGAGGAGACGGTTTGGCTACTTTTTGCGTATGCTCATGCAGGCTTTGTTGGGTTTTTATTTTGGCAGAAAATATTTGGTTGTCTTCATTTGTATTCAGAAGCCATTGTTCAAGTAAGCAGTCTGTATTGTGGTGCATTGTCGTTTGTATGAAGATGTTGATTCTTCATTAGGACCAAATTTGTGATTTGGTCAAGTCGTCTATGGTGTTGAAGACTTTTGTATGGAAATTGAGTTTTTCAAAGATAGACTTCGTATTTCGGTTGGGTATTCCTTTTGTCATATGACTGAAGGTTTTGTGGGTCTTCTATAATTTGTGGGGCATGTAACAATTCAAGTCAAGGTGAAAATTTATTGAGATGTGGTTTGAATTGAGTTCAATCAAGCGCATCTTCAGTGCTCACTCGACCCTTGTTCGAGCGGTAGCTCCAGCGAGCCTCAACCCGTAAGTTCGCTCAACCATCGCTCGACATTCCGCTTGAACGAGGCATTAGATAGAGAGTTCGATCGACTCTCGCTCAACATCCAGCTCGAGTGAAATTCCATATAGAGACTTCGCTCGACGTCCCACTCGAGCGAGAATCAACCTTAGACATTCGCTCGAGTATCGTTCAAAATTTCGCTTCGAGCTAATGTTTTTTGTACCAAGATTGGCGCCGTTTGGAATAGTGTTTCGCTCGAAAGAGAGTACCTTACTCGAGCGAGCCTAGGCTTATAAGAAGAATCGCGTTCATTTGAACGGTTCAGCTCGTGAGGAGCTCAGGAGCTCATTTTTCAGTTTTAGATTTTGAAAGTATTTTGTAAAGAAGAAAATGTTGAGTTTGTGAGAAAGAGTTTTGCAACTTATAAGTGAGATTGAGTGTTCTAGTGTAAGAATCTTGTGATTCAATCTTTGTACTTCATCTCTGTTGTTATAGTGGATTCATTGAGACAAATCCAACAGTGGACGTAAGCTTGTGTTAAGTCGAATCATTTCAAATCTTGATGTCTAGAGTGTTCTATGCAATTGTCTTATTTCTCTTTATTGTATTTCCGTTACATTCACTTCATATTTACTTTTTGACCGACCCATTTCCAAAATATATAAATAATTATTTTCTTAATATGGCATCAACACATACGATTTAATCGAGGCAAAACTTTCCTTATCTTGCCTTCTAACTTATCTTTAATGAAAAGATTCTCATATTGTAGAGCATACAAAACTTGCACTACAAAAAGAGTAATGATAGACTTACCATCATTTTACTACCACTTCATTATTCATAATATATATATTTTTTTATGTTTTCTTTTAAGTACTTTTTTAATATTCTTAATCATTAAGTAAAAATTTAAAGCATATATAATTTTATTAATAATCACTTCTTTAATTATTAAATAAAAGATTTTTTTTAAAAAAATTAAAAAATAAAATGATAAAAGAGTTGTAAATGGGATGTAATACTACCATTATTCCCACAAAAATACCAAAAAAAAGAGCTGTACAACACCTTACCAACAAATGTCGTTCTAAACTTAGTGTGCACTCTAACAAAATCTAAAATTGAGAGCATCACAAAAACTATTACTCATTTTGGTTTATGTCAAGTTGTAGGTAAATCTCATGCACTAACATATAAAAATAAAAGGAATATAGCATGCAAAATGGATAAATAAAGAAAAAGAAGGGAAAATGCCAATATTATTCCAAAAAAAAAAAATTCCTTATTTGGTTTATATGCTCCTTATATTAATAGAAAAAAATTACATTCTGATTTATATAATGAAAAACAAAAACTACTAGAAAATTAGGTATTCTGAAAACAGTCTTCAAATAGAAGAATCAAATAAAATAATTTATAAATCTATTTCCTTTGCATTTTACATTCAAAACCGTTGGATGATGGATCACAATTAACGGTTGGATAACAAAGATCTCTTATATGTAAAAGTCGAATTTCACATAACCCTCATTCTTGATTGTTACTCTGAATCTCCGATATCTCACAAAAATTAATTGATGAAATATTTCTAGGGGGCAGCCATGGCCCTTGCACCCAGTCGTCAATTTCACCCCCAACAACTTTCTTGGATTCATTTCTAACTCTTCCAATTCGACGGCACACCCATTCAATTCTTCAAGTATGGCTCCTCCATTTCTACGCAAACTACCTGTGGATCGACAAAACAATTTATATAGAGAGAAAATTGTATGGTGGAAAATTTTGAAATGGTGGCAGTTTATTTTGACAAAATAATATATATATTAAAATAATAGATTTGAGTGGAATGATTTATATTTTTGTATGTAAGAAAAAATTCTATTCTCTTAACTAATTATTATTATCAATAGCATACTTCAACTAATAAAAAAGACACCAGCAACCATGGGTCACAAGCATACCTCCTACCTGCTTTTCCGTACGTGAATCCTTATTTATATTAGATTTTATAAATCTATATTTAGTTATACAGAATATATAATCATGCAGCGAATTAACATGAAGTTGAGCCAATTAAGGCACAATAAAAAAAAATTAATTAGGAAATATTAAAGTCATAAAAATCGGCCAACAGGTCGGTGTGAGAGAAAGAATTATTTCCAACCCACTGGTGCGATTTGGGCTTCATTTGAGCTCGTTTGGGACTCTCGGCGTGACTGCCTGTACGTAATAACAGATGAAATAAAGAGAGATGGACACACAATTTTACGTGGTTCGGCGAATGCCTACGTCCACGGGTGTTTAGGATGAGGATCTACTATAATGAAAATTTTTACAGTTTCTCATAGCTCACTGTACAGAAAAATATAAATGAATATTTAGATAAATTCGTCGTGCTGCTTTTAGAGAAATCTGAGGAAACCGAAGTTGAAGAAGAAGAGACCCCTGTTCCAGCCGGCCAGATTCCTCTTATAGCCAAGTAAAATATCTGGGCAGTCAGATATTTTACCTTAGCTGTATGTACGTGTCACCTCCTTGCTTTATTCCTATCCCTTTCTTTATTTTCCTGACAGCCCCCATCATCTCTGGTCAAATCTTGCCTACTTTTGTACTGTTGAGGTATTGTGGATATTTCTGATCCCTTTCAGTACCCCGCGAATTCTTATCAAATATACTTTGATGGGAATTTTATCTTTGTAGTTTTGTATCCTGAATTTCGAGAAAATACTGATTGTGTAAAATGTTGCTGTGAGGAGGGCGCAAAGCCTATTCCGTCATAGTATAAGACCCGTTTGGTGGTGTCATCGCGTGAGACCTGGCGGAAATGCATCGCCCAGGATTCTGCGGGAAATTTCTTCACGTGAGACCCGGCGGAAGTACATCGCCTAGGACTCTGCGTGATTTGTTATCGCGTGAGACCTAGTGGGAATGTAGGACTCCGCGGGAGGTGTCATCGCGTGAGACCTGGCGGGAATGCATCGCCTAGGGCTCAGCGGGAGGTGTCATCGCGTAAGACCTGACGGGAATGCATCGCCTAGGACTCCACGGGAAGTTTCACCGCGTGAGACCTGACGGGAATGCATCGCCTAGGGCTCAGCGGGAGGTGTCATTGCGTGAGACCTGGCGGGAATGCATCGCCTAGGGCTCAGCGGGAGGTGTCATCGCGTGAAACCTGGCAGGAATGCATCGCCTAGGACTCCGCAGGAAGTTTCACCGCGTGAGACCTGGAGGGAATGCATCGCCTAGGGCTCAGCGGGAAGTGTCACCGTGTGAGACCTGGCGGGAATGCATCGCCTAGGACTCAACGGGAAGTTTCATCGCATGAGACCTGGCAGGAATGCATCGCCTAGGGCTCAGCAGGAGGTGTCATTGCGTGAGACCTGACGGGAATGCATCGCCTAGGGCTCAGCGGAAAGTGTCATCGCGTGAGACCTGACGGAGTACTGAAAGGGATCAGAAATATCCACAGTACCTCAACAGTACAAAAGTAGACAAGATTTGACCAGGGATGATGAGGGCTGTCAGGAAAATAAAGAAAGAGATAGGAACAAAGCAAGGAGGTGACACGCACATACAGTTAAAGTAAAATATCTGACTGCCCAGATATTTTACTTGGCTATAAGAGGAATCTGGCCAGCTGGAACAGGGGTCTCTTCTTCTTCAACTTCGGCTTCCCCAGATTTCTCCAAAAACAGTATGACGAATTTATCTAAATATTCATTTATATTTTTCTTTATCACTCAAACAACGAGGACATGCGGCCCAGGGCAGCCGTGACATGGCTGGAGCCTCGCCTCCCCTGGCTGAGTCGCCGGCGTCGTCTGGGACAAACGGCACCATCCCCGGCTGATCACCTCGCCGGAAAAGCTTGGGCCACCCCTACACCTTTCGTACGTTGAAATCAGGAAGCCCATCTTCGATGGAACAGAGCTGGCCCACCGGCGACTCCAGGGTAGTCGCCAACTCTGTCTGACCTTACCGAGAAGTGGCCGGCCCACCAGCGACTTCCAAGGTGGTCGGGCCACCTCTCATACCCCTTAGCTCGCTGAATTCGAGCTCGAGAGTACCGGCTCGTTCAGTCCGAGCACCCTCCTCGGATGGTACAATTCGAGCTTCACTAGCTCGTCAATCCGAGCCCCACTGTCTTGTGGAGACCGAGCACACTTCTCAGATGGCAGAATCCGAGCTCCCCAGCTCGCTGATTCCGAGCACTCTTCTCAGATGGCGAAATCCGAGCATCTCACCAGTTTGTCAATCTGAGCCCCACCGGCTCGTGGAGACCAAGCACGCTTCTTAGATGGCAGAATTCGAGCTCCCCAGCTCGCTGATTCCGAGCATTCTTCTCAGATGGCGAAATTCGAGCATCTCACTAGCTCGTCAATCCGAGCCCCACCAGCTCACTGATTCTGAGCACGCTTCTCAGATGGCAAAATCCGAGCATCCTCCTCGGACATCGCAGTTCGGGTTCCACCCATTCGGGACCCTTCACCCCATGCTCGGGGTTCCCAACTCGGACACCTTCGGTCCAAGCTCTCCCAACTCGGAGATCCTCCAGTCCAGGATCCCAGCTCAGGAATCCTCCAATCCGAGCTCTCTTAGCTCACTAGTCCACCACCTCGGGCCCAGTAAATAGCATGGACTACACCGCTCGAAATTCCATCAGCTCAATTGGATTTTTCTCAGCTCAAATCGGATTCCCTCATATCGGAATTTTCTCACATTACACACATTCGGGAGCACAACTCATCAATCACGGACACCCTTAATCCCAGCCTCCCTTAACTCAGGAACCATAAACGGACACCATCCCAACTCGGACATGACCTCCAGTCCGAGCCCCTCTGGATGACACCCTCGGCCAGCTCGGGTTCACTAGCACCACCCGCTCGGAACCCCTCACACCTCGGATGCCTTCAACCCACTCTGGACCCTTCACTTCTCGGACACCTTCAACTCGGTCGGAACACCTCTCACACACGGACACCTCACGACAACTAGCTCAGCCGCCTACTAGACCTGGTTTGCTATCTCCCCCAGCTCGGGGATGCCACCAGTTCGGTATTCGTCATACTGGGACGCTCTCAAAACAAGCTCCACTAACTCCAGGTTCTTCGGTCCAAGCTCTACCAGCTCGAATTTCTCCCAGCACAGATTTCTCTCAGCCCAGATTTCTCTCTGCTCGGGTTACACACATCCAGAAACACCTCTCAAGCTCGGACAGATCAAGCACCAGCCCAAATTTCTCCTAGCCAGCTCAAATTTTTCTCAGCTCGGATTTTTCCCAACTCGGATTTCTCTCAGCTCAAACCAGATTCCCTCATCTCGAGATTTCCTTCCTCACATTACACTCCATCCGCTTGATAAAATTCTTCGACTCGACTGCCCTGGGGATGAGCAGATAGGACATGAGACCTAATGGCTGAGACCCGACTCGCATCTAATCACCCTTTGAAAGCATCGGATTCTGAGAATCATAACTTCTTCTTCTTCATCATCAACAACATTACTCAGTCATGCTTCAACAGCCTGTGTTTTCCCTCAACACAAGCTCCGCCCAACTCGCGGGGTACTGCCCACACCTCGAGCTCGCAATTTTATTCGAGCTTTGAACACACTTCAATGAACTCGGACATTTCCCGTAGGAGCTCGAGAACCTGCCTATCACAAACACCATCTCAGATTCCAACCCAAATTACCATCACATAGGCTCACATGCCCCTCGCCTCATCCAGTCGCATAACTTACTCACAGCGCGCCCATTGTGCCACTCGGGACACGCCTCACAAATACACTCGATACCCTTCACGACACTCATGCCATAGTGGATCATATGCATGACTCAACTTCACAGGCTCCATCAGCTCAAGGATCCACCAAGATCCCTCCATCTCTCTTGGGACTTGTCACGTGGCCCCGCGCTCAGGACTCACATCACTCATGCATGTTCGGGTCAAACACCTCACACACATCCGGGAACTCGCCTCACACGTGAACCCCTGGCATCACACTCAACAGTCATTCATTTAGTAAAAACTAGGAAGAACCACCAGTCTCTGCGTTCTTGGGACTCTCCTGGACCCATTTACATGGATCCATTCCTCACATTCCTCAGGACATGAAAATTTTGTCACCCTCTCGGGACCAATTATGCCCTCCTTGCGAGCACACCAGCCTTAGAAAGTTATCAGGAACTATACTAAGCAGCTTGGGTTCTCATTTGTCTATAAACTCAGGGCTTACCTCGTTCATGGAAAACTCACAAGCTCAAAATGCTCATGCTCTATAAGAGCTATCTTCCTCACCTTTTTGCAGGAATCAGGCAACCACCACCCATGCCTCGACACTCGGAACACGACGCTCGGGAGTTAATGCTTAGGATCTCATAGCTCATCGCTTGAGAGTCGACGTTCAGATATTCATCACTCGACATTCGGCACTCGAAAACTTTTTCCACGGACAAAAATACATCAGTTTGTCTCTCTTATAATATGTGAATTTATCTTTGTACTGATAAAATTATTGCCTGTAGCATGGGACGTCGACGTGTTATCACCTCCCACGGGGTCGGTCTATCCACCTACGCGAAGTAACAGAATCCCGCGGGGTTGGTCTATCCACCCACGCGAAGTGACATAATCTCACAGACGGCGCCACTGTTAAGGTCATAAAAATCGGCCAACAGGTCGATGTGAGAGAAAGAATTATTTCTAACCCACTGGTGCGATTTAGGCTTCGTTTGAGCTAGTTTGGGGCTCCCGGTGTGACTGCCCGTACGTAATAACAGATGAAATAAAGAGAGATGGACACACAATTTTACGTGGTTCGGCGAATGCCTACGTCCACGGGTGTTTGGGATGAAGATCCACTATAATAAGGATTTTTACAGTCTCTCATATCTCACTGTACAGAAAAATATACATGAATATTTAGATAAATTCGCCGTGCTGCTTTTGGAGAAATCTGGGGAAGCCGAAGTTGAAGAAGAAGAGACCCCTGTTCCAGCTGGCCAGATTCCTCTTATAGCCAAGTAAAATATCTGGGCAGTCAGATATTTTACTTTGGCTGTATGTGCGTGTCACCTCTTTGCTTTATTCTTATCACTTTCTTTATTTTCCTGACAGCCCCCATCATCCCTGATTAAATCTTGTCTACTTTTGTATTGTTGAGGTACTGTGGATATTTCTGGTCCCTTTCAAGAAAAAAAATTTTGAATTTTTGATTTATTGTCCATTTAAAGTTCAAACTCAAGGCACCAATTCAAATAGAATACCACTTCAGAACGAGATGCCATCTAATAGTATTGTTTCAAACTCTGGCGGCAAACACGAATTTTTATTAACATGATAGCCAATTTGTGAAGAAAGCAAGAAAAAAAAAATATTGGAACAATTTTAGGAAATAGCCTCATGTCGTCAAATCACCTATCATCCAAACTATATACCTAATTAAAATAAAATTATAAATTCTAAGTACAACAAATCTATGGAAAATTGATCATAGATATATTAGCAATGAAAATTATTTTCATTTAAAGAGAGGTTTGCACACCCACTTAAAAATGTAATTTTTTTTCCTCTTTTATTTTATATTTAAAAGTTTTTGATATACAAGGTGTACATGCTTCTGTGTAATATAACTCAATAGCAATTAAAGTAAAACTTACTCTTTAGCGTGTAGAAAGAAAGTCCTAAAAAAAAAGAGTGAAAATGTCATTAAAATGCTAAAATGAATTGTAGAGTCTAAAAATCAATGACATGAATAAAAACAGCACTTACATTACTTTTACGATCTATGACTCTAAAATAATGTGTTATCATTAAACATATGATCACCATTTTTAATAACATCCTACTCCAATTCCGCAATAGGATTCACTAGGGTCGTTCACTTGACCTGACCTGACCCAACTCGATAAGGGTGTTTTTGACTTGACCCGCTTTTAGCTAGTTCTCTTTGGCCGATACCCGTTAGTCCGATAATGTTTCGATATCCTTATTCTGCGCAACGCCTGCACACACAATGACGACTCAAGACTCCTCTATCCCTTCTACACACTGTCAGCGACCAAAATCCAAAGCCGATTTCATTAAAATTAAAACCAAAACCAATCTGATTTTATTTAAAACTAAACCAAAATCAAAACACTCAAACCACCAATTGGCGACCAAACCCACAACGGATTTCATTAAAATCGAAACCAAAACTAAAACCAAAACCAAAACCAAAACCAAAACCAAAACCAAAACCAATCTGATTTCATTTAAATCAAAACCAAAACCACCAAACCACCAATTGACAATCAAAATCCACAGCTGCTTTCATCTAAGAAGGTCGAGCATTTCGCCATAGAGATTTTCTGGCTTAGGGTCGACGAGGACGAGCTCTGGTGGCAAAATCTTGTCTGAACAAGTTAGGATGGTTTGGGCCATGGTCAGAGAGAGAGAGTCATGGGATTGAAAAGCTAAACGTCGAATGGGGAGAAACTAAAAAGAGAGAAAAATGGCTTAAGCGGGTAATTGGGTAATACCCGTTAACTGTTTAGTCGAAAATGAGTCGGAATATCGGGTCAGTATCGGGTGGAATATCGGGTCGGGTCGGATTTTGACTTTTTTTAACAGCCCTACGATTCAACAGATTGTCTAATTTGTCTTCATTTGTTAAGTTATGAGTCTCCATTTTCTCCATAGTCACTATTGAGATTTGCATGATTTTATCTAAAATAAATGCACCAGCCTCTTTAGCTTGGGAAGATGACAATGATACATTTTGATCCTTTGGAGCATTTTGTTGTGTGGAAATTGCACTAAAACCAAATAAACGAACATTTAGCAGAAGTTATTGGGGATAAAATATTTAACAGAAATTTTAAAAAAATGTTAAACTTTCTAAGAACCAGTAGAGCATTTTCAAATAACCATACACATAGCAAACAGAAAACAAGAATCGATGAAAAGACGGCAACACGACTACAAAGGGCAAGCAATCATGGAATGTAAATGGACTTGTAAAGAATGATAGCATATAATCCCGAAAACCACACTGACCCTTTACAATGAGAAACTTTAAACGCAAAACCCAAGCAGAGAACCCCATTTCAGAAGATTCTCAGCCAACCAGATCAAGCAAATCATATTAAATGAAAGACACATCGTGTCCTTAGTCATTTCAAGCATTTTTCATGAATAGGATCTCCCACAAGTGCACTCTAATGCAGCTCATCCCACCCAGCACAACCAAAAATCACTCCAAGTCGAAGGCTCTGTTTATTACCCATTGAAACAGAGGATTTATTTCCTAAAGTCAGCCACAACCCAACCACTCCACGCCACCATCCACCACCACGTTGCCAACATAGTGCACAAAAAGTGTCACTAGACACCTCACTTCATTACTAATCTGCTGTCCTCACTCTGTAAGCCATGGTGATCACTAATTTTTCTGTCTGTAAATTCATCCTGCTCGTTCAACTCCAAATTTGCACAGAGATTGTGATAAACGCATAGAGACAGATGCTTTTACATGAGAAGTAGAAGAATACAGTTCTTGAAGAGCGGTTTCTTCACAATGATTCATGTGAAAAGCCAAGAAAACCATTATGTATCGTGGCAACCGTATTTGATACCGACGTTTGGGAGTTTGATGAGGTTTCAATTCTGATTTTTTTGGCATGAACGTCATGTAGGATTTCTAAACTCAGCTTTTATATAATAGAATGGATGAGAAGAAGAAGATTATGGTTCTTGAAGAGCAATTTCTTCGCGGCAATTCATGCGAGAAGCCAAGAAGACTGTTCGGTATCGTGGCAACCATATTTGATACCGACGTTTGAGAGTTCGATGAGGTTTCAAATCTGATTTTTTTGGCATGAATGCCATGTAGGATTTCTGAACTCAATTTTTTATATAATAGAATAGATAATTAGAACCGAATTATGTGGTATGAGTTTTGTGGTTTGAGAGCAAGTTGATAATAAGTTTTTGATAACGTGCCAAGTTGAACCGGTGTGAATTGAGTGCTTCCGGTGTCAAGGTTTTAATTGAATTTTACGATTTGATTGACAACTCAAATTAAATGATTCCACTTATATATATATATATATATATATAAATAGATTACATAAATTGAGAGTGTGACGTAGAGATTTTAAAATAGAATAAATTTATTTATCATCTTCTTTTTTATCATTTTTTCATCATTTTATGATATAGTATTAGATGATAGATTAATAAATAAAATATAATAAATAATTTTTAATTATTTAATATCACATTATAAAATAATAAAAAAATAATAATAAATAAGATGAAGAGTAATAATGTAGTTTGCTCTAGTACTAACAATAAAAGAGCCCAAGCCCAGCAAATACGGGCCAGTAGATTTCAGTTTGCACGTGCGAAACTCCGTTACGATTCTCACTCACGTGGTTCTGCACTGCCCCCTTCGACGATTCGCTTTATGCAAAGCTTTTCATAACTACGAGCAGATCAGGGGTTCGGTCACTGTATTAGGGCACCCGCGCTGACTCCGCGAATCTTCCGCCAAGGTAAAGCTACGATGGCTCACATTTATCTAGATTTTCCCTCTTCTGGCAAAAGCTAGGGCTTTGATTTAGGTTTTTGTTTGATTTATTTTGATTGCGAGTTTGTTTAAACCTCAGAGCAAGAAAAGTTTAGCTATTTGTATATATTTTATTGGGTGTATGATTTTGAGTTCCTATTAGGTCAGGTGTGAATCCTATCTGCTTGGTTGCTGAGAAAATGCAGGATATATATGTATAACAGCGACAATTTTTATAACTGTAAATTTGGAAATATCTGGAATCTTAGAACTATATGGTTGAGTTAGGTCGCGCTTGTGCCTGCGCGTGTCTCTTGTGTTATAATTTGTATGTGGGTGAGTTCTCTGAAAGTAAAAGTTTTAATGCCGCTGAAACTTGTAACTGAATACATACACTTTATACATATACGTAGCATGCCACGATGGGTCATAGTTCAAATTCATTGAAATTAAAGGGTGTCTGATATCTTCTTGTTTTTGTGTATTGGTAGATGTCATACTCAAGGAAAGCAAGGTGAGTTTCCTTTCGTTGATTTTGTCCATACATTTGTATTTATGAGTTGCATACGACTAATTATTGTTTATGCTTCTAGGTCTGCCTCACCACGGGACTCTATTTCACCTGTCAGACGTCATCGATCAAGGTCAAGATCCATTTCAAGGTCGAGGAGAAGTCGGTCCAGGTATGTTGAAATAGGTATCTTTACCTAAATTAGGGTATGTTGAAATAGATGAATCTTTATCTAAATTTGTTTCTGTTTTATGCTATACCATAATATGTGTGTACTTTTAGTTATAAAAAATAATAATAATGTGTTGATCTGAAGATGCTTCCCTTCTTAGTAATATTAATTTTATATAATAAGTCAATTGTTTTTACTCCAGGAGTCGTGACTCTGGAGATGTAGCCAATCCTGGGAATAACTTATATGTAACAGGATTGTCCACAAGGGTTACTACCAGTGATGTTGAAAAGTATTTTGGCAGGGAAGGAAAGGTATGATTCTTGTTATATAATTCTTTTATTCAATGTAACACGCATAATTTCCCCTTATATAGACATGGTTTGATTATGTAAATTTACATCGACTCCCGAATGTTCATAAAAAATGACCTGGGTCCTTACTTGAAATTAAATTTCTTATTACCTATAAAAAAAATGATTGGTTTCATTCATATCAATAAAACTTATCTCTTACTTATGAAAAATAAAAAATAAAGATTTGGGTCCAACCTGATTGTCGTGGCTATGGCTTGGGGTTTCTGCCATTTTGTAATTGAAATTAAAATGCTCATAGAAAATACCGTCTGTTATTTCCAATAACCCTGTTTCGTCAAATGCCACTTTATTACAAATTTACAATTAAGAAATTTAGTTAACTTGTTTTATTAGTAAAGTCAAGAAAGAGCTTTACATAATTTGATACTAAAAATCACTATGTAATTTGGATGTTATTTTTTTACGCTAAAAATAATCAGAAAGCTACTTTTTCATGTTTAAAAGCTCTATTACTTAAATACATTTTAATGAAGATGCTATTGACTTCTAGGTTTGTTGGGGTTGAAATAACCTGTGTTGTTCATATGAAGGGTTGTTTAATCTCAAATGAGTCTCAAGTGGAGTTTATTTAGGTTCCTGTTGTTTTTTATAGGTAAAGGGTTCCTGTAATTTTTACATATGGATTCACTTGAGAGTCCCAATTATAAAGATTTTGAGAATTTTAGAGTGGATATTGATACTTTAGAAATTTAGATTTAATCTGAAACAAAGTTCAAACTCAAGGGTTCATTATGTGATATAATTTACGGGAATTAAAAGGCTTCAGTATTTAAGTTGATAACTCCGAGTTAAGAATGAATCAATTATCTTTCGGAACACTGTCTTAGAGAACAGCTTCTAAACTTTGCATACTAATTTTGATTTCAGGTTTTGGAGTGCCATTTGGTTACAGATCCTCGCACTAGAGAATCCCGTGGATTTGGCTTTATCACTATGGAAACAAATGAAGATGCAGAACGCTGTATCAAGTATTTGAATCGTTCGGTCTTTGAAGGTCGATTGATAACTGTGGAAAAGGTATTAGTTTCCATCAAAGGTTCTAAATCATTGCCATCTAGTGAGAACTAATCACAATTTTATTTATTACGTTCTCTTTCTTCAAAAAGGTTGCCTGATAAGTTGTGGCAGCAGGTCTGGTCTGTATAGCTCCACCGAATTCACAATCTAGGGTTTGAACCTTTTTCCTTCGACATGAGTTCTGCATCGACGTTCAAAACTGATCGAATCAAATTCAATTATTTTGCAGGGGGTTGTATGCCCGTCTTTCCTTCCTTCATTAGTACAGTATCTGACCTGGTTCTTTATCTATTTCATTTTTAATTTCTAATCTTCTGGGATGCCCTAGATACATCATGAACTAGTTAAAGTGCACCAGAACTGTTGGCTGGTGCACAATCTATGCTCTCAACAGTTGATGATGTATCAAATTTGACTATTTTGCAGGGTTTGTATGCCCGAAAGACTTAGTACAGTATCTGAGCTGGTTCTTTATCTATTTCACTTTTATTTTTTAATTTTCTGGGATGCCCTAGATAGATCATCACCTAGTTGAAGTGCAGCAGACTGTTAGGCTTGTCCTGCTTAATTCCTTTGAGGTGGATGTCCTATCTTATTTTTAACATCTGCCTTCAGTACATGACAGACCGCATCATCAATGATAAGGGTAGCTGGTTTCACTCAAAAAATGAGTATTAGAGTTTTCATTGAAGAGGGCTGCTATAGCCACAAAGAGATCTCACAAAATCAATTCCACAAACTGATGTGGTTTCATATGATTTGTTAGATTTATTTTATAATTAAAGTAACTTCACAATCTGACGAACCACACGAAACCATATGAATTTGTGTAATTTATTTTGTGGGATTTCTTTGTGGCTATAGTATTTCCCTTTCTTGAATTCCCCCTATGTTTTTGTGGATTAGCATCATGATTGTTTTAGAGGGAGTCCTCCTTATCTTCTTGAGATGCGTATTAATTTTCCAAACAGGTGTTTTTGGAAAGCACTGCTATTTTTTCAGTACACTGTTGGATTGTTTATCTGCCATGACATTATTTTGCTATTTGTGAAATTAATGCAGGCAAAAAGGAAACGTGGCAGAACGCCGACACCGGGAAGGTATCAAGGTTTAAGAGACAATAGACGAGGTACATTCTGGAATAACTCTTACATTAACCTGGGGAAACTTGTCTATTGTGTTATTTTGCTCTATAACTGGTTGTGACCTGATCTTGCATACCTCAAAGGAAAAAACTAGCGTCTGGAACAAATGTGCATCAAATAATTATTAAGTTTTATTGGGGGCTTCCATTTGATCCTTTATTTTTTAAGCAAAACACTCTAGGAGTTTGTCTGATTCATCAGCCTTTTGTGCTTTGCTCTCTAGGCTGATACCTATAATTTGGGGGGAGCACATAATCGAGCTTGACGTAGGCCCATGTTAAAACTAGAGGATCATTTTAACAGAAAGGATCTCCACTGCACAATTGTAAACTGGTATTAAAGGTGACCTTTGAATTGTCTTTTTTGCCTCTGCCCATAGAAATAATTTTGCAAATTCAGGTACCATGATTATGTATTTTTTATTTATGGTCAGGGCCACCTAGAGCAGTTGTTTGATGAAGTATTCAAACCTAGCTCAGTTCGTCAGCTTTCAGTTGTGGTTTGAGTCATATACTTTAATCCCGGTTGTGGGCCATATCTTGCCAGTTAGTTTCAATCCCCCACCTTCATTTTTTCATGGACTAATTGGAACCAAAAACGTGCAGGGTATGGTCATAGAAGGTCTCGAAGCTTTTCACCTCGCCGGTGGGAAGACAAAGATTCGTATTCAAAGAACCGGCGAGGAAGATCACGCTCTCCATATAGTAGTAGGATGGATGATTATGATTCGCACAGGAGGCGGAGGGAACGCTCCTGGTCGGCTGGACCTAGTGGCCATACTAGATAAGTGCAAAACTATTGAATGATAGCAATTCTCTATCACCCCCTGCATTTACTTGTTCGTTAACCGTACGTTGGATTTCCCTGTGAACTGTGGGAGTTGTGTCTTTCGTAAAACAACCAACTCTATGGGATGTTTGTGTTGTGTTGTAAACATTTTACGCTACCAGACTATCTATCACGCTGGCTTTGTAAGAGTTTCCTTGTGGTTGTCAGTTAGTATTTGTGCATCCGTTTTCGCATCCCGCATTGAGCTATCTTGCTGATGCAATGGACGATAACCAGCACTAGGTTCAGCTAGCCAATGCCTGTTTATCTGGGTCAGATTTTGTCTAGTTCGGTTTTAAAAATATATATATTTTAATTATTTTGACATTTTTATAAAAGAGATTAAAGAAAATTTCGGATCTGAACATGTTTAAACTAACCAGTAATGAAGTTGCAGATGCAGGAGTCTGATAATTATATGAGACCCAATTATGATTAAAGTCCACCCTCCCATCTCTCGTTGCTCTCTCCACTTTATGATTAAAGACCCAATTATTAAAATATTTTTAATAAGATTTTATTTAATTTTTAATTTTTATCTCAATCTCTCTTTTTTTTTTTTAAAGCAAATACATTTTATGAAACTAAAAATGATGATACAAGAGAAGGGATAAGGTCCTCGACAATCACCTAAAAATAAAAAATTATAGTGTAATAATGGTAAAAAAGAAAGTTTATTTGGGATGAATAATTTGGATTCTTCTCATGTCCTACTAAATGATGCCTTCTTATATAAAGACGAATTAAAAACATCACATAAATGTGAACGAATGAATATCACACGGAGTGGCGGCTCCTCCGTATGAAGCGGGGAATGAGGTAGGTGCATTGCCACTTGATGTTTTGAAATGGTTGTTTGAGAAGTAGACAATCTCTTTCTTGAGATTATCAATTAGAAAAATCAGTAACATAAGGAAAAAAGTCAAAATTATGTCAGGTCGCCAACAAAAGACCAACGACAATAGCAATACGTTCATTACACGCGACACTAAAGATAAAGAACCGATAGCCAAATCCGTACATGGCCTCTAAAGACATACTAGGACGCCGCTGTATGTGGGCAACACGTGCGGCAAGGGCCGCTTGTGCAGTGCACACGCACATTGAAAATGTGAAGTCCCCTCTTCAAAACTTGTAGATCGACATCTATAGAGGCAATGGAGACCACGCATATTGGTCTGTTATTGTTGAAAAGCAAGAGACCAACGAAAAATGACCTGAAAATGTTGAACGGAAAACTAAAAATTGGAAAACTAAACTGGCGAGCAACTAAAACGGAAAAACTAAGATCAAAAAAGGAAAAGGGTTGAAGCCCAAAGCTCTGACCACTGCCCAGAGAAGAGAACGCTTGGTCACCAGAAGTTGTCTAAAAGAGAGAGAGAGAGAGAGGATAGCTAAGAGAGAGAAGAGTTACACCCCTATCTTACCTTATCTCAAAAAAGGAACTAATCCTTAATTTTTTTGCGTCTTTTTCCCTTAGTTTCTCTCTTCGCTCTCAATTTTGGCCATTCCCTGCCATCATCAACTGACATGTGCCAGCCATCAACCCTTTCCTTGACAAGACCCTTTACTGACTCTTGCTGTTGTCACGTACGTACGTGCATGCATGAAGCCCTCACTCGTCACCTCATTTGGCGGTATATTATTTGATGAATATGGTAGGTACAGTCGCAGTGTGTCATTTTAAAGAAGATTAGATCCACACAAAGTTAATTTGCATGAATTCACATTGGATTTCTGCTTCAGAATCGAATTGCTTAATTCGTCTCTGCTCAACACGTACAATTAAGATAACACTACTTCATTGTTGAGTATGGCTTTGGAATACAAGCCCAGCCCTGTCTCGCTCGAGCCTCGCTCGAGCGAGACTGTGACGCTTCCAGAATTGCTCCAACCCGAGACTTCGCTCGACCCTCGCTCGACCTCCCGCTCGAGCGAGGTTCAGGCAGTGATTTCGCTCGACACTCGCTCGACCTCCCGCTCGAGCGAGATTCCACGTGGCGCCAGGTGTCAGAATTCTAGTCGAGCGAATTTGACCTAGAAGTCCTCGCTCGAGCGAGTTTAAATCTCGCTCGAGCGAGATTGCAGGATATTAATATCGCGAAGGCATTTTCGCGAATTAGACGGACGAAGAAGCAGCAGACGACGAAGGCCTCTGTTTTCGGCGCCAGTGAACAGTAACGGCTTCTAGATCATTTTCTTCTCCATTTCTCCACTATTCTGAGTGAAACTTGTGAGGATTGAGTGTATACACGTGAGGTGAGTGTTCTCTGTTGTAAGTATCTTTCGATACTCTCTCTGTAACCTCCAGTTGATCTAGTGAAGTTTTGAAACCAACCCCACAGTGGACGTAAGCTCATTTTGAGCTGAACCACTTAAATCTGTGTGTTCTTTCTGTCTTTACTGTTTTTATTTCTCATTGTTGCATCCGCTGCGGTTTATTTCATATCTTTGTTGTTTGTTTCATTGCCTATTTCCCAACAAACTGGTATCAGAGAGTTTCAGGCTCTGTGAATATTTGAAGGGATGGCTACAGCAAGATTTGAAGTTGAGAAATTTGACGATCAGAACAGTTTTAGCTTGTGGCGCCTGAAGATGAGGGCTTTGTTGCGCCAGCAGGGGTTATTCAGAGTTCTAGAGGAACGGACGGCAGATTCTCCTGTACCGTCTAAGGACGATGAAGAAAAGGTACATAGTACAATTCTGTTATCATTGTCTGATGGAGTGTTAAGAGAGGTTGCGGAGGAGGAGACCGCTGAGGGTCTCTGGAACAAGCTTGAGAGCTTGTACATTAAGAAGTCTCTCACAAACCGGTTGTATTTAAAACAACGGTTGTATACACTCAAAATGACTGAGGGTTCGTCAGTATCTGAACACCTAGATGAGTTCAATAAGATTGTTATGGATCTTAGAAATGTTGACATTAAGCTTGATGATGAAGATCAAGCCCTTATTGTGCTGTGTTCATTACCTGCATCTTTTGAGAATTTTGTGAATTCTATGCTGTATGGTAGAGATACTATCTCCTTAGCAGATGTGAAGTCAGCTTTGAACTCGAAGGAGTTGAGGAGTAAGTATGATAAGGGTGGTGAAGCACAGGCCAGTGGTTTGTTTGTCAAAGATACCTCCGACAGAGGAAGATCCAGTCAGAAGGGTTCAGAGAAGGGCAGAGGCAAGTCCCGGGGGAAATCAAAGTCCAAGTCCAACAAGAAGAATGTAAAATGTTATTACTGTCAGAAGTTTGGACACTACAAGAGTGAGTGTACGAAGCTGAAGAAGAAGGAGGAATCTACGAGTTCCTCTAATGCCGTCAGTGCTGCTGATGAATCTGACGGCTCTGATGTAGTTCTTGCAATCAGTGACTCAAACAGTCGGTTCAGTGATAAGTGGGTGATGGACTCAGCTTGCACGTTCCATATGTGTCCCAGAAGGGACTGGTTCATGTCTTATGAATCAGTCAACAGTGGTTCTGTTTTGTTGGGGAACGACACTGCTTGCAAGGTTGCGGGAATGGGTTCTGTGAAGATCAAGATGTTTGATGGGATGGTTAGGACATTGACCAACGTCCGACACATTCCAGACTTGAAAAAGAATCTTATCTCCATGGGGGCCCTTGATTCTTTGGGCTTGAAGTACACGGGACAAGGTGGAGCTTTGAAAGTCAGCAAAGGCTCCATGATCATCATGAAAGGAGACCTGAAAGACGGTCTCTATTTCCTCCAGGGCAGTACTGTCAGCGGTGAAGCTGCAGTTTCAGTATCTGATCAGTCTGAGTCAGATGTTACTTGTCTATGGCACATGAGATTGGGCCATATGAGTGAGAAGGGGATGTCTATCCTCAGTAAGCAAGGGTTGCTAGGGAATCAGAATTTGGGCAAGCTAGACCTGTGCGAGCACTGTGTATTCGGGAAGCAGAGCAGGGTTCAGTTTGCAACAGGGGTCCACAGAACAAAAGGTACAGTGGACTACATTCATTCCGACCTTTGGGGTCCGTCTTCAGTTCCATCAAAAGGTGGAGCTAATTACTTGCTTACATTCATTGATGATTACTCACGGAAAGTGTGGGTTTATTTTTTGAAACTGAAAAGTGAAGTCTTCAAGAACTTCAAGCAGTGGAAAGTTCTGATAGAGAATCAGACCGGCAAGAAGGTGAAACGGCTTCGGACTGACAACGGGATGGAGTTTTGTGGCAATGACTTCGATGAGTTCTGTAAGAACGAAGGAATTGCCAGACACCGTACAGTCAGGCACACTCCACAGCAAAATGGAGTGGCTGAACGCATGAACCGGACCCTCCTAGAACGAGCACGCAGTATGCTCTCTAATGCCGGCCTGTCTAAGGACTTTTGGGCGGAAGCAGTCAATACAGCCTGTTTTCTGGTGAACCGCTCTCCAGCCACAGCTATCGAGTTGAAAACACCTAATCAGGTATGGTCTGATGAACCTACTGATTATTTGAACCTGAAGATTTTTGGTTGCCCTGCTTATTTTCATGTGAATGATGGTAAGCTAGAACCTAGGGCAAAGAAGTGTATTTTTATGGGATATGCTTCTGGGGTGAAGGGATATAGGTTGTGGTGTACTGATCCCAAGTCACCCAGGTTTGTGATAAGCAGGGATGTTGTGTTTGATGAGAAATCCATGCTTAGTCCGACAAAACAAATTCCCGTGTCTACAGGGAAGAAGGTGGAGCTGCAGGCTTCACTTGAGACACCACCAGCAACTCAGGATCATGCTATGACTGATGAGCATGGTTCTGAGTCAGAGACTGATACACCAGCTGAGGAGCAATACAGTATAGCTGAAGGTAGACAGAGGAGGCAGATCAGACCACCTCAGAGATATGCTCATGCAGATATGATCAGTTATGCACTCGCTACAGCAGAAGAAATTGTGGGGCAGGAGCCTTCCAGTTACTCAGAGGCTGTGAAGAGTACTGAGTCTGCACAGTGGTGTACAGCGATGACTGAAGAGATTGAGTCTCTTCACAAGAACCAAACCTGGGATTTGGTTAAGGTACCAGCGAAGACCAGAGTTGTGGGCTGCAAATGGGTTTTCAAGAGAAAAGAAGGAATCCAGTCTGATGCAAGATACAAAGCTCGTCTAGTTGCAAAAGGCTACAGTCAGAGAGAGGGGATCGACTTCACTGAAGTGTTCTCCCCAGTAGTAAAGCACAGTTCAATCCGAGTTTTACTAGCCATCACGGCTTTGTATGACCTGGAGCTTCAGCAGCTAGATGTGAAGACAGCGTTCTTACACGGTGAGCTTGAAGAAACTATCTATATGCGTCAGCCAGAGGGGTTCACAGTTGAAGGCAAAGAAGACCGTGTATGCAGACTGAAGAGGTCTTTGTATGGGTTGAAGCAGTCACCTAGGCAATGGTATAAACGTTTTGATTTGTTTATGAGTGATCGTGATTATTTGAGAAGTAATTATGACTGTTGTGTATATCATAAACAATTGCCTGATAAGTCTTTCATTCACTTATTGCTTTATGTTGATGACATGCTTATAACTGCTAAAAGCATGGTTGATGTTGATTTGTTGAAAACTCAACTTAAGGATGAGTTTGAGATGAAAGATTTAGGTGATGCTAAGAAAATACTGGGGATGGATATTTACAGGGATAGAAAAGCTGGGAAGTTATACTTGTCCCAGAGAAAGTATATAGAGAAGGTTCTAGACAGGTTTGGAATGTCTGATTCCAAGCCTGTCAGCACGCCGTTGGCGTCGCATTTTAAACTTTCAGCTTCCCTATCCCCCCAGACAGATGAGGAGGAACAGTCCATGGCAAATATTCCTTACTCTAATGCTGTAGGTAGCATTATGTATGCTATGGTGTGTACCCGTCCAGATATTTCACAGGCAGTGAGTGTGGTTAGCAGATATATGGCTAAGCCTGGTAGAACTCACTGGCAGGCCGTGAAATGGATTTTGAGGTACTTGAAGGGAACCTCGCATGTGGGCTTGATATTTGATAGAGATGTAGATCTCAGTTCTGTTGTGATTGGTTTTGTTGATTCTGACTATGCTGGGGATTTAGATAAGAGAAGATCATTGACAGGCTACATTTTCACTTTGTGTGGTTCTGCTATTAGTTGGAAAGCAACACTTCAATCAACTGTTGCTTTATCAACTACAGAGGCAGAATACATGGCAGCAGCTGAGGCTGTTAAGGAGGCCATTTGGGTGAAGGGGCTAATCAGTGACCTGGGTCTTCAGCAGACAGAGATGACAGTGTTTTGTGACAGCCAGAGTGCTATACATTTGACCAAAAATCAAATGTATCATGAGAGGACAAAGCACATTGACGTCAGGTATCACTTTCTCAGAGGAGTAGTGTCAGATGGTACAGTCAGTATTCAGAAGATTGCTACTTCAGAGAATCCAGCAGATGTTATGACCAAGCCAGTTGCAGTATTCAAGTTCAAACTCTGTTTGGACTTGATAGGGGTTCGGGGTTTCCAGGTTCCTTAGGAAACTCAGATGGGGTTGGTTTTCTCAGTTACTGCATTTTACATTCTTGGGTTGATCTGGATATTATGGGGCTGTTAGGTATTCAAGCCAAGGTGGAGATTTGTTGAGTATGGCTTTGGAATACAAGCCCAGCCCTGTCTCGCTCGAGCCTCGCTCGAGCGAGACTGTGACGCTTCCAGAATTGCTCCAACCTGAGACTTCGCTCGACCCTCGCTCGACCTCCCGCTCGAGCGAGGTTCAGGCAGTGACTTCGCTCGACACTCGCTCGACCTCCCGCTCGAGCGAGATTCCACGTGGCGCCAGGTGTCAGAATTCTAGTCGAACGAATTTGACCTAGAAGTCCTCGCTCGAGCGAGTTTAAATCTCGCTCGAGCGAGATTGCAGGATATTAATATCGCGAAGGCATTTTCGCGAATTAGACGGACGAAGAAGCAGCAGACGACGAAGGCCTCTGTTTTCGGCGCCAGTGAACAGTAACGGCTTCTAGATCATTTTCTTCTCCATTTCTCCACTATTCTGAGTGAAACTTGTGAGGATTGAGTGTATACACGTGAGGTGAGTGTTCTCTGTAACCTCCATTTGATCTAGTGAAGTTTTGAAACCAATCCCACAGTGGACGTAAGCTCATTTTGAGCTGAACCACTTAAATCTGTGTGTTCTTTCTGTCTTTACTGTTTTTATTTCTCATTGTTGCATCCGCTGCGGTTTATTTCATATCTTTGTTGTTTGTTTCATTGCCTATTTCCCAACATTCATCTTGCTCGGGTGATATTCACTGCAATCAGAAGCAGCTAAGTCCAAACTCGGACTGCATTTTATTTATTCATTTTGGTCTTGAAATACTGGCCAAGGGATCTAAAGACGTTATTCCTGCATGGGGTATAAGGAACATTAGTTTTTAATGAGAGGCATGGAGTCATCTTTAGCCTATATCCTGGACAGCTTCCTACACCGCTATGTTTTCCCAGATTTGCTCTATTCCTTCTAGAGGGTTAGAAATGCACGCACTCCTACTTCTACTCTTTCAAGGGTTTGATTTATGAAATATGCTTCCTTGTTGATACTATTGTACAGTATAAAAATGACTGATCATTAACCTTGGGTTCTATATCTCAAGTTCAAAGTAGACAGATTACTAGCAAGGGCAAAACAACCACATGACCATCAAGGACGTTGGTATGTTTTTAGTATTTAAACTCATTTGGATACTTTGAATATCTTAAGATATATATAAATAATAGTTAAATAATTTGAGTTGAGATGTTTATTAACTTTTGAGAAATGAGCGAGAAAAATTAAATAAAAATATTATAAAGTCAAAAAATTGTTTAAAATATAGTTTTTAATATTAATTTGTTTGAAATTTGAAATTTTGATATTATTTTTTTTTGTTTTGTTTTAGAGTTTGAGAAAATTATAATTATCAAAAAATGATTTATGTAAAAATATTGAAGATTTGAAATTCAAAGTATTTATACTTGAATATTTTTTGGAAATAAAATATTATATGAGAATGAATGGAAATAGTTGTGTTAGTAGACTGAGCCTTAAGTTACGTTTGGATTTTGAGAGGTAATTTCAGATGATTTAAAAATAATAGTAAAAAACTAACTAATAATAATGAGTAGCTCATAAATAATAATGAATTGTTTATGAATGGTAGTGAACTAGTCTTACCAAACATAGCCATAGCCCGGCTGTGTTTGAGTAGTGGAGTTGTGATTCAACATTTTATCATTACTTTACATATCTTTCACTATTATTTTTTTATTATTTAATATTGTGCACTTTTTCATCACTTTTTATTACTATTCATAAATCATTTGAGATAATCTTATAACTCAAATGTAACCTAATAGCATCCTCATTGGCTTAGGCATACTTCAACTTCAGCTAGAATTTAGGTAATATATCCCTTAAATTCTCGTATTGGATTAGGTATTGGTATATAATTCAACAAATATATTGAGGTACAGTACTTAGGCAAATGAATTTTATGTTATTTATCATTCCTTTTTTAATATATTTTATAGATATTTTAAAATTGTGTATTTGAAAATGAAATTAATTTCTATTGATAGATGGCTTTTGTCTATTTTAATATATAGATTGTTGGAAATTATGAGAATAAAAATAAAAATTATTTAAAAAATAAATAATGATTAAATAAGTAGATAACAAAATCTTTTAAAAAATATGATTTTTTGATTATTATAGAAAGTGAGATAGATAATCCAATGCGTAGATCAAGTTTTGAGTGATAATAAAAACGCAAAAAGTGACATTTTTGTCAAACTTATCTAAAAAAAAATCGCCTAAACCAATAAGAATATGGATAGTTTGGATAGTCATTTGAGATAAAATAAGTTGCATTTTTAAAAATTTGTGTGTTTGGATTTGGAAATGAATTGCGTTTTCAGAATTTAGATTAATCTATAATTCTCAAAATAGAAATTGTTACTATAATATATATCATTCTAGTTATGAATTATAAATTATTAAAAATCTTTCGTTATTGCACAAACAAATTTTCAATACTAGCTTATTCCAAATCTAAGTAATTTGTATAACTAATAAAATTTATAAAATAGAGATTCAAAGATCACTGCTGAGAAATTCAAAATATATTTGATAAGAATTTATAAGTTTTAATAGTAAAAGTATAAGTAGAGTAAATTACGTAGAATTCAAAATAGTCGGAAGAAATATGTATCTTTTAGAAATGATGGAAGTTGCTTGTTAACATTATGATCATCATAAGAACAATATGAATTTTATAAACAACAAATTAATATATTCATCATCTTCTTTTTTATTATTTTCTCATCATATCATGATATGGTATTAAATAATTAAATACAATTTATTATATTTTATTTGTGAACTAATTATTTAATACTACATCATAAAAAAAATAAAGAAAAGGAAAATAATTATTAGCATTACTCTTCTATAAATACTTAATTATTGAGAATGTGGTAGGATTCAAACATGCCATAGCCACTCATTCTAGGGGGAGGGAGCTTCCCTCCCATCTAGTCCTAATCGGTATTTTTGCTTTGTTTTTTATTTTTTCACTTTTTCTAGTTGTTTTCTTAATATTTTGCACACAGTATCAAGAATTTTTGGTCTATTATTTGTTGGGCCTCTACGACCACCATGCACCGAACCATCAAACCCTATAGTCATCAATTTATGGGAGGAAAGATAAGATCGCTCAAACGAGTGGTGTGTCAGTCTCACGCGCGTGAGATCCACACACTGTCATATCAGGAAACTTCCCTTGTTGTCATGTGCGGCACCATTGAAAACAGCAACCTTGGATCCTTTGGTTTCAATTACCAGTTTTCACTCTAGTATAGTACGTGCTCTCCACAAGTTGCCACAGCCAGTAGTAGTCCTATTCCGGTGCATTGATTCTTCTAATTGTTGCCTTTTTTATTTTTCTAACCTTTGATCAAGATAAAGTGAATGTGAGAATCCCCTTCAGTTGGATCAGCTCAATAGAATGCAGCACACATTTTCTTGTTATGGCTTTTTATTGCAGTAAAATAATTTGTTGATTAGACTATTTACAAATCGTTTTAAACGATATCCCTTCAATTCAAATTAGTAGAAGCCACACTTATGGCTCTAAAATTGCTGCTTAATTTTGGTATCTATTGTGTATTTGTTATATTAAAATGATTATTTAAGATTTTTACCTCACTTAATTTTGTATTCTTGTATCCGCTTAATTTTTAATTTAATCTAAAATTTGCTTGCATGCTTTAAAAAAATAAAAAACTTAATTATTGTTTTGAATCTTTGATTCAAGCCACCTTTAGTTGCCAAGTGCTTTCTCCATTTTAGGCCTAGTTTATTTATGAGTGGTATTAGAGATAAATGTTTGAGATAAATAGTAGACAAATACTAATTGATATAACATGATAAAAAATATATATTTCAAACTAATTTCCTCCAATTTCAATTTTTTTTTTAATTTTTTAACTTATAAATATTATATAATATACAACAAATATCAAAAATATCAAAATTTATCTGCTATTGGCTATAAAAGATGTGAGTCCCATCAGATTGACTTCCCCATAAAAGAGGGAGTTCAAGGGATCCGACAAAATAATTAGATTTACAAGTCAAAATTATTCACAACAAAAAAGAGGGCTCAAATCTCAGTGGAGTTCAGCAAGAGCCCAAATAACTTAAATCCAACATGAATTCTCATGTCATGCCGACAGATCATATAATCAAAATAAAACAAAACAAAAAATTAATTATAAAAAGATTATATAATAAAAATTTATTAACTAATGTAATTTATTGTAATATATTAGATTATAAAATTATTTTTAATATTTAATAAATCATGCAAAATCATATAAGTTTATTGATTATTTGTATGGTATTTTTTTTTTTTGTGTGTGTGAATAGCAATTTAAAAGAAAAAAAGCACAAAAAGAAATGGAGAGAGGGTCGGAGACTACGGAGAGAGGAATGGGAGAGTCGGATCCACCCCTTGAAATTTCTAAAAGACTGAAAGAGGGCTTTTCAAAATGCGTTCCAGCTAAGCTCCCTGGCATTGTACGAACGGCCGACTTTAAAATTCCGAAAAGAAAATAATGAATATTATGCCCAATTTGAATTTGGAGATTTTTATTATTATATTTTTAAATTTTTTTTTATATAAAATATAAGTTTTAATATAATTTTATTTTAATCTAGGGTGACTTTGGTGACAGATCGTACTGTCTCCAAAGCAATCTAATAATAATTAAATTACTTTTTAACAATAAATATAATAAAAAAATATAATAGAAGATATAATAAAAAAATATAATAAAAAATAAAATGAAGATGAATTTTAAGGAGATTCGGCTCTCAGCCAAACGAAGCTGTCGGAGGCGGTGGTGGACGACACTGCTGATACCATCGAAACCACGGACTCATTTTAGATTTAAAGCTGCTGGGACTTAGTCGAAGGTCGTTGTGGGTTACTGTCGCATGAGTGGACTCGTTGGAGCCCGCCAGTCTCAATGGTATCGGTAGTGTTGTCCACCATCACCCCCGATGACAGATTACTTTTAATGAGAAGTCGGTGATCGTACTTTAATTTTTTCCTTTAATTTAAAATGAGTCTATATCATATAGTATATCAGATTAATTTTGAAAGATAAGAATTAAACTGGTGAGAATGATATATAAGTATTATTGATAAGTTTGTGGTTGTGATACCTTTAATTAAGGGTTTTTTTTATATTATAAGGATTAAAAAATAAATAAATTCATTACTTTATATGTTTTTGTCCTCCTCAACAGTTTAAATTATATAATTCGAAATGAAAGTAAAAAACTGGGGAACAGTTGCTATGATTTGGTTCTATTTTTATTGATTTTGAGGTACAAATGATTGTACAATACACACCTTTGCTGCTGGAATAAGATCCGACAGCTGTGTCCCTGACACGTGGACGTCATTTCGTCTCTCCCCACCTCTCTTTCACGTAACCGGTCATTGGCTTGGCTTGGCTAGGCTGAATTAAGCTATATCATCAACTGTCTCAAAGCTCAAATTTTTGTAAATTTACGTTTGAAATTATAACAAAAAATATAATTTATAATTTTATGATTTAAAGTATTGGCATTGATAGGAGTGAATAAAAAATCTTCTATTTGTTATTGTTTGTTATGCCGAGCTAACCCGATTCGATAATCTCGAGTCATCTGCAAAGCATGTTAACAGAAATTTTTACGTTCGAAGTGTCGATACCCGTTATTAATTATCATTTTCAAATGAATAAATACCCGATAATCCTACAAGTATTCATCTGATCTCTGAAATCTAAAAAACTCATAATCTCTCTTTCTCTTGCGAATCTCTCTCTTGTGAAGTTATGATTCCTCATCAGTCATCTCCAATTGCCTATCTTTCTCATCTCTTGCTCTTGCCAATTGTTCTCATCTCTATCTCTCGCTGGTTGCTAGTTCTATTCTCAGTGTCTCACTCTCTCCCACGTAGAAGTTCACTCTCGCATCTCGCATCTCGCATCTCTCATTCTTTCACTCTCTCTCTCGGAGCTCACTATCGTCGTCACAGAAGGTAAGGAATTAGTACTTTTGTTTTTTGTTGATTTAGTTTTTAGGTGTTCCTTTAAAATTCTTTGTTATTGAAGAAAAAGCTAGAAAGTAAATCAATTGTTTGATAAATTGCCATACTCAGGTGGTTGAATAAGCTATATTTTCTTATTTGTTTGTTGTTCAAGGTTTATGCTCGCCCCCTTGAATTTATGTTATGCTTGTCTTGCTTAACAAAAATAAAATGATAAAAAAAAGCCCACTTGATTTGATGAGGTTATGCTTATGTGATGATGAATTTTTGATAGATTATTATGAATTCGGTATGTGATTAATATATATTGTACTGTGCTTAGAGCTGGTTTGTGAAAAAATCCAAGTCAATAGTGTTGATACTCTAGTTTTGCATTGAAAGCCAACACTGATGTGATTTAGAGTTCATTTGTGAAAAGTCTAAGTCCATGGTGTTAATACCGCATCAAGACAACCTACTTTAGCACAAAAAAGCAGCATTAAGTAAATAGAAAAGCCCTATCAAGATTCAAGACAATCCACTTCAGCACCAAAAATCAGCATTAAGTAAATAGAAAATTAAGTACTCTCTGGAGTCTAGGTGATTATGTTCCATCATACAGTCATGCTCCCTGTAGCTTTTTGGTGCAATATAAACATCTATTTCCTTTCTTTGTTTGTTGATAACTTTTGATGTCACTTTCAGCATCGTTTGGGATTTGATTAAATCTCAAAACTTGGACTAAATAACAATAAATAGCTATTTTAACAAAATATAACCGAATGATAAGAAATCTAAAAATTTTACTAATCAATATTTCTAAGCATTTTAGAATCAACAAAATCAATAGATTAAAAAGCAATAAATTAACTCAAGATTTTGCTGATGAGCCAAGAACCTCTTGAAGAAATCTTTAAAATAAAAGCACCATAATCTTCATGAAAGATCACTTCAATTATGTAACATGGCAGCTTAGAAATCCAACCTCTTCATAAGTTTTGCCATTAGAACTCTAACACCCCGATGAACTTGCAAACAACAATCCAAGAACACAATGATCAAAAGATCGTCAAGGTGATGATCTATGTATAAAGAAAGAAATGTTTTACCAGGAAGCCCACTTGAAGTTTTTTATCATTCTATTTTTATTTATGCTGGATTTTTTGTTAAAACTTTTTGCAATGCCCTGAATATTTTTCCATTAACTTTATGAATTTGAGATATATATATATATGTATAAATATATAGATATATATATATGTACGTATAGGCCTGTTCATCCGGGCCGGATTGTATCTGGCCCGGTTTAAAATTTTATTTTTTTTATTAACAATTTTGATTTTTTTTTTAAATGTTTAAAGAAATGTTGAATCCGGGTTCCGGATTTGGAAATCCGGAACTCGGATGAACACCCCTATGTACGTATGTATTCTAGTTGCATGTAGTCAGTTTGCACTTTGTAATGCATGTTTTGTGCATTGACAATTGATGTTGGTAACTTACTAATTTTTTTAATTATTATTTTGTAGTTGAATCCTATAGAACCTAGTGCTTCTATGCCTTCATCTGGATCTGCATCAATGTCTATTCATTTGGATAACACTCTACCTCCAACTTCGGATAGTCAAGCAATTAGTCCCCACATTCGCCCTCCTATAAGAAGAAGAAGAAGGGGCATATCATATGTATGACAACACTTTATGATGAATGATGAGGATCACAATGAACTCACAGCCACATGCGATTATTGTGGTAATATTTTATTATGTCATCCTAAAAACAAGGTATTTCATTCTTAAAGTATCATATTGAGAAATGCAAAGTCTTGCATGCTGGTATTGAGGCTAGAAGGGATGAACTCCAATTAAAAGAGACCGGGGCTAAAAGGACAATGGTAGATGGTACAACTAGCAGTCTTAGTGTTGGACCTACTAAGTACAATGAACAAAAAATACGATTGACAGTAGCAAAAATGATAATTAAGGATGAGCTACCATTTAATTTTGTAGAAAAAGAAAGCTTCCAATACTTTATGGTCGTAGTTGAGTCTAGATTTCTAATCCCCTCTCGCATTACTGTTATGCGAAATTGTATGAAAATCTATATGTTAGAAAAAAAGAAGTTGAAGACCATGTTTATGGAATCTGATTATAAGATTTGCATTACAACTTATATGTGGAAATCAATTCAAAATCTTAATTATATGTGCATAACAACCCATTTTATTAATGAGAATTGGACATTGCATAAAAAAATAATACATTTTAAGAACTAATCACAAAGGGGTCACAATAGAAAAAGAGATTGAGTCACTCATACTTGAATGAAATATAAATAAGATTTTTACAATCACAGTAGATAATGTATCTACTAACAATGCGGCCATTAATTATTTGAGAAGAATTGCTAAGTTTAGGGATTTCATGGTATTAGATAAGGAACTTATGAATCTAAGATGTTGTGAAGATTCTACATGCAGTTAAATATGTGAAAGTCTTCCTTTACAAGACTTAACTGTTGCCCAGATGACTAATACAAGAGGGGGGTGAATTGAGTTGTATTTAAAAAAATAACAATTATAAATCAAATATATAATATAAAATATAAACAAAATATGAAACAACAATAAATATAAATAGTAAGAGTAAGAGAGAAGTAAACTCAGTATGTTAACGAGATTCGGCCCCACTGCCTACGTCCTCGCCTCAAGCTACCTCTTGAGGATTCCCAAATCCACTATTCAATCTCCTTTAGGTGGAGATAGAAACCTATTACACCTTTGAACAGCACCGCTCCAAAGAATCCGTGTAGAACACCCTCTACACTTCCAATCACCTTACACTTGGTGATTTAACTATTCCCCGTGTAGAACACCTTCTACACACACAAGGGCTATACACACACTTTTACAAATACAAGAGTTGATAATAGGTAGACTATCAAAGTACACTCCTCAATGAGTGAGATAGAAACAATACAGCGCAACTTATATCTCTCTCAACAAGAACAAGAATTAAGGCTCAAAACTTTAAAAAAGAGAGAATGAGAGTTTTGAAGAAATGATGCAAAACTTAGCAATAGATGTGTAAGCTCTTGTTGTGAATTTTACAAAACTCAAGTGAGCTATTTATAGGCAAATGAGTTTTCAATTTCAAATTTGAAAAGATTCCCATGTCAAAAACATCATCATTCACTTTTCAAAAATTTCAAATATAATATTTTTACTTTTTGCATGTGACAAAAGGAGCACACTTTACTTTTCAAAAATTTCAAACATAATCTTTTACTTTTTGCATATGACAAAAGGAGCACACTTTTCTTTTCAAAATTTTCAAATAAAGACATCTACCTTTTGCATAAGTCAAGAAAAGCATCCACCACTTTTGAAAATATTCAAATAAAACATGCACATGTGAAAGATGACAATCAATCATCTTAATATTTTCAAAATTCAAACCTTTAATCATGTCATGCACATGTGAAAGATGACAATCAATCATCTTTCAAAATTTTCAAATTTAATTTTCAAAATATTCATGCATATGTGGAAAATGTATTTTAATGCTTTATGATAAAATATTAATTTTGAGTCTTAATCCTAATTTTGAATTTTTAAGAGATTTACAATATTACTCTATGATTTTAATGTGAACTTGTTCCCTTCTTGCTCATGCTTGCTTCCTTGATGTACTTGATTATATTGTGTGGACAACTTGAGCTTGAGACTCCTTTATTCTTTGGATTCATTTGTTATCATCAAAATCCATTTGTAGATTTACATGAAACTTGAAACCTTGGGTTCAACATTAACAAATTCAAGTTATGTGTAGAAAAATAAAATATTCTTGATAGTGGACTTCTTTGTCTTGACGTTCCAATTAGGTGAAACTCAACATATCTAATGTTAAGTATGGCTTTAAAACATTATACAGCGTTTGAGGTACTGCAAGATGAAAATAGTAAGTTTGTCCCATATTTACTTAAGGTTAAACAAGAAGTACTAACTTCACAAGATTGATAAACTATCAAGATTTTTTTTTTCAATTTTTGAAGATTTTTTATGACATGATTTTGCCAGTTTCAAGCTTAGTTTATGCAATTTCAAATTTGCTTATAAGAGAAATATTTGCAATCTATAACCATTTGAAAAAAATTTCAAGGAGTGAGAACAATATGCTGAGATCCATATCGAAGAAAATGATGTTGAAATAAAACAAATATTAGGGAGATTTTTCTCAATTGAACAAAATGTTATTCATTGCAATTATGCTTGATCCATGTAATAAATTGGATGTTTTGGAATTTTGTTTTACAAATACTATTGGTCATGAGCAAGGATCTGAACTTGTTGATTTGTTAAGGAGAATGCTTGAGCAGAGGTATAAGAAATATTCAAAATCCAGTGTAGGTTCAAGTAAAAACCAATCAAGTATAGACGTAGGTGAGACCCAAAGTAACACTTCTTGTGATGATAATAAGAATATATTAGATATGTATTTTTAACATAAATCATCAATAGGTGTGGAAGAGTCCATAACAGAACCGGATAAATATTTTATGAAGAGTGTTGAATGAATGGCACCCGACTTTAATATTCTACTATAGTGGAAGATAAACTCAGTCATATTTCTAATACTTACCAAAATAGTTCGAGATGTGTTAGTTATTCCCGTATCTACTGTTGCTTCTGAGTCAACATTTAGTGTTGGAGGTTGGGTCTTAGATTCATTTTGTAGTTCATTGGCCCCAACAACAGTTGAAGCTCTTCTTATCCGCACACAAAATTGGTTGAAAGCTCCTTCTGTTAATTATGACCCTTAAGATGTAATGGAAGATGTTGAAAATTACAAGTTAGAAATTGGTAAGATTCATATTTGAATAATATTTTATTTTAGACCTTTCAAGTAATTATATGTTTAACATAACTTTTTGTTTTATGTAGAGATAATTTGCAAAATATTTTAAATGAGATTTATTGAAGATTACTTGAAGACTTAAAGTACTTGGAAACAGTATGTCAATAAAAACTGATATTATTATATTTTATTATTTGAAATTTTAAGTTTTGAATAAAAACTGAAAATGTTGGGTTGAGGCGGTAATAGTTTCTTAATAAATTTATTTATCTTGCTGGGTTACATTATCTTGAGAGTTTCTTAAAAGATTTATTTGGTTTTTTTTATTTGTTTTAATTTTGGATTGTTTTTGGTATGTCAATATGGGTTTTGTGTAGGTTCCATTTATACAAGGATGAGGACATCTTGAGCACTCTTTATGACTGATTCATTTCTAAGAGGAAGAAATTTGGTTTCAATGGAAGTAAATTAATTATATATTGGAGTTATTTCAATTTTCATTGATCTGAGTTTGATTTGGCGCATGCTAGTGCAACTACTTTATTCAGGGCAATTTCTAATGTTGATTTTGCAACAATTGATGCTCATGACAGTACTTGATTCAATGTTTAGTGTTGATAAGTGATATATAGCGATTCATGCATGGTTTACAAAAGGGGATTGTAGATTAGATTGTGTTGAGGGCCTGAGGCCATTTCCTCTAGTACTTCTATTTATAGGTCTATTAAACTTGAATTTATGCTTGGCATGGCCTTGATGCGTGTGATAGAAAAGGAGGTCCGATTTTCTTCATTTAATAATATTAGGCATAATATAATCGATCGAAAGAGGCCAAATTTGAGTGATCATATGATCAAAATATGAAACCAAAAAAAAAATTAAAAGTAACCACAAAGAAGACAATATATAAAAAAAAAAACCCACACAACAACACAGTCGAGGAAAAAATGACCATTATAAGTTTTATCTTTATGATACAAAAGGGACAATTGGAAGATGCTAAATTCCTACCTAAAAAAAAAAAAAAACCTATTGGGTCGGGTATTCAACTTATCAGATATTCGGCTTAATGGAATGTGTTGTTATTGGGTCGGGTCGGCATACACCAATAGGCATTGATTCTATTAAGTTTTCCTTTAAAATTTTATGGAAAGTACCAACTTGATAGAAAATCAATACCTTCACATTTATAACTCCATATTAGATACATCATTTGATTCATCAAAATAATAAATAATAATAATTTTTTAATGAAGTGGAGAGAAAAAAGAGGGAAAGAAAATTGAGAGAATAAAATATATTAAATAATCAGTTTGGAGTGTGAATGACCCTTCAATTTTGAAAGACAAATCTAAATTACTGTAATTCAAAATTTGAGATAATAGAGTTTGATGGGTCCAATGTGAGATTATTTTAGGTAAAAGAATCAAATTTGCATTTGATGAGTCATTTGATGGATCAAATGTCAATGCTTTATACTTCAAAAGCTATTTACTATTTGGTAAACATATATCTAAAAAATTTTTAAAGTTAATTACAGTAATTTTTTAAAATATATAGTCATCCGTAGAAGTTTTTTGATAACAGCTACAATTTAGTGCCTTTTGAAAAAGTTGACTTTTAGCTTTTTTAATCGACTAAAACACTTTTTATAAAGTTATCAAACATGTATTTTTTTTTAAAATTACTTTTAACTGCTTAAAAACATTTTTTTAACTTTAAAACGCCACCCCAAATATATTCTAAATGCCAACCATACCTTCTATGTCAAATAGAGAAGACTTGTGACTCGGGAGACGTCATAGAGTCACATAGACCGTTCTCGAAGCATGCCCCCCAAAGTGGCCCAATAAACGTGAATGGTGGTTGTAGTAGCAAATTCAGAAGTTTATGTTTCGTTTGGATAGTGTGAGATGATTTTAGATGAAAGTTAAAAATTGAATAAAATATTGATATAATATTATTTTTTAATATTATTATTGTTTTGAGATTTAAAAAAATGAATTGGAATTTGAAAATTTTAAATTGTTTATTATATTTTATATGAAATTTTGAAAAAATTGTAATAATTGGATGAGATGAGATAAATTTTGAATTTAAATAAGGACTTAATGAACAAAATGAGTTAAGATGATAATGTCCATTAGGATTTGATCAGAGCATTAGCGATAGCCTAAAGTAGGGCTGCAAACGAATCGAATCGAGTCAAACTCGAACAGGGGGTCAATAGCTCGTTTAACATATATATATGCTTGAATCGTTTAACATATATATATATGCTTGAACTCGACTCGAGCTCGAAAAATATTGAAAATTTTTGATCGAGCTCGACTTGTCTAATATCAATTATAATCGAACTCGACTCGAACTCGAGTACAAAAAATACTCGAGTAGTACTCGAGCTCGTCTAAATTTGATCCACAATTTTTTTTTGGTTGGCTGAAGCTTGAATGAGATTATTTTTTTTTATAAATAAATAAGATTATTTCTCTTAATCAATTTTAACTAAATTTGTGATAATATATGTTAAATTGATCTCTTAATGCTTTCTAAACATAATTTAATGATTCATCACTTCCCACAATATAATTATAAATTTAATTTACAACTTACTAATAGGCCAAAATAAAATAATAATTTCAACATTTAAGATATCATACCACAATAAATTACAATTTCAAATGAAAGATCACTAATTACAATTACAATTTCCAGCAAACTTAAAAAAATAATAATAAATAATAAACTATAATTTCAAATAGTAAATCACTAATTACAATTAGAATTTTTAGCAAACTTACAAAAAGAATAAACTGAATAGCTTCAAAAGCTTAGAGCTTATTACAAATATATCACAATTCAATGACATAGTGCTTAGTAGCTTCAGACCTTTTCAATAATAATAAGCCAAAAATTATCACAAAAGGCAATGGTAGCTTGATAGAACAACATCAAAGCCTCCATGGCGCATATTCAGAAATCTGACTAAAAATTGGACAAAGTATCCAAAAACAAGCCCACCTACCCTTATTTACAAATATCTATCAAACTTCAAATAACCTACATTCTTCTCCACTTACCCTTGATTATCATATATAATCCAAATGACCTCCATAGAGTAAACAACATAAGTAAATAATAAATAGTAAATACCATTTCTTTGAGCATCAAGTACAAAAAGAAACACTATAAAAAATCTCCTTATAATTATCTATATTTATCCATTAAGCATAATTATACTTTTACAAAAAACTTGGGCTGCAATTCAAGTCAAATATTCAAGTAATGAAATTACCTAGATCTAAACTTTAAAAAAATCTCAAATTCCCAACCTTGTCTAGCTGGATAATTCCAAGCCTCCAACCTCCAATAAGTCAATAAGTTTGGTCCACAAAAATAATTATAACTTTTATCTTAAACAATATGTCCTATCATTGTTCTTTGTAGTATTTCTAGTAGATCAATTCACAAAGAAAAAAAAAAGATTAAAAACCAACCAGATGTCAATCACTATCAACCTATAATGCAAAACACACACTATATAATTAGAAACATGATATAACAAAATAACAGTTCAAAAATAAATAGCATTATACCAAAAGAAAAAAAATATATAACTTGTCACTTGATTCCTGTCAAGGCAGTAAAATCTCCTCATAAGTTGGTTATTCTCCCTAGAAAATGAAAGAGAAAAATTAGTTAAAACAAATTCTCAATAAGTTAAACGAGTTCTAGATGATAATGAAAAATGATATTACTATTACTGTATTACACCATGAAATAGAGTACCTCTATACATTATTCAAAAGAAAATATCTGAATATTTTAAGGAAATGCATATCAAAAATCTAACTAAAGAATTAATGAATCAAAAACATAATTGAAAATTCACATGGTAAGAGAATGCCCAACAAAATAAATGAAGTGAAAGCGAGAAAGTAGAAGGACACGATAAGAGTGGCTTAGACCTGCTCGTATTTTTACTAAGGGAGACTCTTAGAGCTGGATGGGTGTAAAACTGGGTGTAAAACGCCAATAAAATTATGCCACGTAGGTATTTTATGGAAGAAAAACATAGGCTTGACTCTACCGGATTTTCATCCAAACCCAGTTTACACCCTTTCTTCTCTCTCATCTCCGTGCGATATGTCCCTCTCTTCTCTCTCGATTCTCTCTCACAGCTAACCCATCCGGACAGAACCTCCCAGCTGAATCATTCCTCCAGTTCGAAAACAAAACCCTCTCCCTTGATGTGTGGGTTCTTGAATTGCCTAATTGGATCATTAGGAAAGAAGTTTCTTTAAGAGAAATTCTTTCGATTTCTCTCTTTCTTCTTTCTACCTGCCATGAGTTGTCGAGAAGCATCTTAGCTTGTGATAGTAAATATTATCCAGAAATAGTCTTGAGTTGCTTGACAATCTCAAACCCAATCTTAGAGCTTTGAAGGTTGAAGAAAAAACTCTATTTTTATTTTAGAAAACAGTATTGAAGAAAAGCTCCATCAATAAAATCTAGAGTTAAAGGAGAAAAAAAATGTATTCCATTCATTAATGCCATTGAAGTACAACAAGAGATGCTAACAATCAATTAAAATCTTTACATTTAGGAACCATTAAACCAATTCAGGAAGTACCAAACACAACCCCCTAGAACTAATGTTCTATACCCTTGGCTTCTTCTCAGATGTCGCTATTTCCGTAGCTTTGTTCGCCAATTTCTTCTTGGTTAGCTTTGTGTCGACCTTTTTCTGGGGCTTTTCTCGGTTGGCTATTTTGGTCGATTGGAACTGAAAAATAAAGAAAAAAAAATACGAAGAAAATGAGATTTTGAGAGAAAGAGATCCACTTTTGGGCAAAACAACGAAAAAAATACACTGGCATTGAATGCAAGGGGGAGAGAGAATGGGAGAAAGAAGGAGATGAAGGTGCTTAATTCGGTACATGCAAATTCATTTCTTGTTTTTTTGAAATGCCTATGTGGCATATGTTTTGAAATAATAAACATGCATATGTTTATTATTTTCACACCCATCCGGTTTGAAAACTTTTCCTTTTACTAATTGTAAGAGCCTATAATAATTGTAAAATACTCATACTCAAGTCAAAGCACTTATTTTTACTTTAAAAAACCAACCCAAACCTAAAAGGAAATTTTAGGATTCTTACCTCAAACTTCAATGCTTTAAAAAAAAAGAGATGGATGGCACAATGGAGAGTTGAAATCGAAAATGGGTGGAACACAACAGCCCACTGCTTTGATTAAGCTATAACCAAAATACACAAATGAGAAAATGACTAGAAATCGAAACTCATAAGCAAGGGAGAAAGGAAATGAAATTTATACTCTATTACCTTCAAACTTAACCCATTTGGAACAAGATTAAAGCTTTCTTGCAAAGTTTTGGAGTGAAAATCGAATGGGTGAAAGAAATGTAGAACCAGTGTGCTTAATGGATGAAATGAAGCTCCTTTGCTCAAAGTTTTCGCATGGCTAGAGAAATGGAAGTGATTTATTGTTTTCTTGAAGAAGAAATGAGAGAGGAAGAGAACAAAGGTGACGAAATCTGACTATGGAGTTGAAAAAAACTAGGTTTTCTCTTGTGTTTTTGTATAGCCGATGGGTGAGAGAGGAGTGGGTAGTCTTAAAATGAATTTTGGTTTCTTTTGTCTCATGGCCGGATGTATTTGAGAGGGTAGGATGCCATTTTTGTAAATAGAACCTCCTTCATTCCAATAAAGTTGAAACAAGGGTTGAGATCATCCTAAATGAGATATTTCTCTACCTACCCAAATCTAACGGTTGAGATTATCTGCGGCCACTTTTCAATTAAACAAAGTTAGTGGGTTTAGAAAAAAGTGCTATTCATCTTAGTTTATTTAATAAAATTTTATTATAAAATACACACTTACCATGGTTAAATAATAAAAAAAACTTTATTTTAAAACCATAAAAGAAAATATTTTATTCAAAAGAAAATGCTAAAATGACGTAAGAGTCTACGTAGTAGGACTCGGGTATTACAAGCCCAATGTTAACTGATGAGGTTTTTTCGCAATATATAATTCTGGACTCTGAATTTTAAATCCGGGACCTGGTTTATATAACCAGATCTGGATTTAATCACTAAGAAAAAAAAATTAAAAATTATATATTTTTACTACTAGTCACTACTAATAATGAAATAAATAAAAATAAATTTAAAGCAAAGCAAAAAGAATCGAGATAGTAAAAGACAGGAGGTAGTAACTATCAACAAATAAGTTGTTATAAAATGCCACGAAAATTACCTGAAAAATAGGATTATATTATTACATCATAAGTATTTATACCTAATTGGCAAAACTCAAACTTCCCAAAATGAAGGTTATATGGTCTATATGGAGTTTGAATCCCCCTCTCCCAAAAGAATTAAAAAGATAAAAATTCTAGTCGTACAGATATAAGTTGTAAGCTATAATCCTAATCCTGCTTTATCTATACATGTGTGAGGTGTTTGATATTTCATTTGATATGAGCCACATATACGTACTATAATATAAGCCTATCAAATATCAATGTAACATTGATTCGTTGTCACTTTCCAATACATATGACATCAAGAATACCTAGTACATTAAAGTTATTTAAAAAATTACATAATAAAGTTATTAATTTAATATTTAAGTATTCAATTGTCCTTGTTATAATATTACATATGGCCAAATAATTAAAATAAAATTAGTTAAGAAAGTGTTGCAATCAATTAAAGTTGCTTATTTTTATAAACATTTTATATTTGACTCAATAATTCTTTTATGAATTTAATACATTATTATTATAAAATAATAAAACATGTTACTTATATATAAACTTAAAGTAATAATATATGTTACTTACACAAAGTATCAAAAATAATATATATAACACATAAAATATATATAATAAGTATATATATATATAAATACTACAAGTATTGTGACGAGCTCAAAACGAGTCGAATCGAGTTTATACAAATATTGTTCATGAGCCTAAATCGAATCAAATCGAAATTATACGAGTTTTGCTCGTCTAATATTCGAACTAATATTATTGTTCATGAACAACTCATTTATTAAATAAATCGAATCCGAGTCAAGTTTATACGAGTCAATTTCAAATTGTTCACAAGTGACTCTATTCATTTACAGTCCTAGTCCAAAGTATAGTTAGAATCTCATTTTTTGGCTATGGTATCAAGTTTTAGTTGATAAGTCCATAATGGACTAGCTATCTGTTTTAATCTCATTCTGTCCATTAATCACCCATTAGACTAACTATCTTATAGGTAAATTAATAATATTATATTATATATTTTAATAATATTTAATAATATTTTTATATCTTACAAATGCACTTCATATATTAATTAATAATTAAATAAAAAAATTGTTTTACTTATAAAAAATATTAATTAATAATTTCTAGTACTTTTATTATTGTTTAAAATATCCATTTCATGAAACTATTAACCTAAAAATAGTACAATGTGGAAATTCATAAAATAATTATGTAAATTTTAAAACATGAAGAAAAAAATATATGACCATGTTAGTTTGATGCATAAAACAGATATGTTGGACAAATGATTAGTGGATAGAAGCAATTAATTAAAAAATAGTACAATATAAAAATTTATAAAATAATCTTTTGGCACTTGAACAGTAGATCTCCTAATTTGGAGAGTACTCAAGAATTACTGTAACTTGAGCTTTAGACTTTTGACTAGTTCAATGTAGAGAGTTTTTTTCACATCTAACTAAAATTTAGATTTGCATTAACAATTGGATAGGTCATTGCCAATATTTTAAGAAGTCAAGTCTACATGAAGTATAGAAAAACCAGAAGAAAAAAAGAGATAAATGAATTTTCTTCTTACCATAAATAATACAAAATGGACATAAAATTGTGGTGTGACTTAAGTTGTGTTTGATCGTTAAACTAAGTTTAATTTATCTTAAATTAATCGTTAATAAAATATATTATATTTTAAATTTTTATAAAAAAAAGTAAAATTTAACTCAATCTATTTCATATATTTTTAAGATATAAAGTTATATTTATTTTAATAGAATCTATAAAATACTACCATTAACAACTTGTCTTAAGAAATGAAGTTTAAATTAATAAAATATAAGAGACTCAGGCTTGGTTTGGATAAATAAATATTTTTATCTCATTTCATCTCATCTCAATACTAAAATCACAAATAAAATATTTTTCAATGTCAAATTCTTAACTCTTTCATATAATCATTATCTAATTATTACAATTTTTCTAAACTTTCAAATAAAAATAATAATTTAATTATTTTAAATTTTAAAATAAAGGTAATATTATAATAATATTTTAACTTTATAATATTATTATTCGATTTTTTTTCTCTATCATTTTCAAATTTTCATAAAATACTTTGACTCAAATAATTTTTAATTCACCTCATCTTAACTCAAATATCTCAATATTATTCATAAACTATCTCAACTTAATTAACTGTCAAAGTCAAGTCTTAAACAGAAGCTATGGCCAAAGAAAATTGAAAGATTTTTCATTAGAGAAAAGGAACGAGAGGAATGCCATCTTTAGAATAGGTTTGTTTTTGGGTTATCTCAGCTCAATTAATTTTATCTTATTTAATTATTATAATTTTTTTAAATTTTTATATAAAATAAAATAAATATTCAACATTTTTAAATAAAAATAATAATATTAAAAATATATATTTTTAATAATATTTTATTCCTCTTTTAATTTTATCTCAACTCAAATTAATTCAAAAAACAAACTTAACCTTTAAGTTCTGTGATCTTTTATTAGAGAGCTGTCAGACCTTGCATTTAGTCATAAATAGTAGATTATATAAGCATATAGGTCTAAGCACCTACAGGTAAATCATTATCTTCTTTATTTTTCACCATTTATCATTAAGGGTCTATTTTGAATTTTGAAAAGTAATACGAGGTAGGATGATTTTAAATAAAATTTGAATAAAATATAATTAAAATATAATTTTTAATATTATTATTATTATTTTAAAATTTAAAAATGTTAAATTGCTTATTATATTTCATATAAAAAATTTAAAAAATTATAATAGCATAATGAGATAAGATGAAATAATTTATCTACTTAAATGAAGCCAAATTAGCCATGTATGAATATTTTGAACAATATTTGAGCATCATCCGACTATGCTGTTGGATGTTGGGCTCAAAATAGTGGTGTAGGCTATAGTAACAAGTATAATGCTTTGCTTAGGTGACAATATTTAGTATGGAGTAATAGTATATGTAGTGGTGGAGTGTGTAAATACTATGTAATTATTTTAAAAAATAGTGAGATTTATTGTTAGTTTTTTTTATTTATGTGAATCTCATATTTATTTATTTTTTCAAAATAATTATATAATATTTACATATTTGCACATTTAATTTCTCTTCAATATAATGTTGTGCTACATAATTGATCGTTCCTCAATAGTTGGAATGATCACTAACACATGCCAAGTACATCAATTACGAAGGAATAGATGCAGCTAGATTTAGGAGAGATTGTGCAAGGAAATCAAAATGGCATAAGTGGTGCATGTTAGCCTTGGAGATGCAAATAATTAGTGACGTGAGATTAATGCTTGGCGTAGCTGAGGCTTACTCTAGATTAATGCATAGCATTGTAGCTTGGCAGTTGCTCCCTAGTCCGATGTTTAAAGGAGAAGAATTACAATTTTCAAAAAAGAAAAACATATGACTTTTTAATATTTTAAAGGAAATAATTTGTAAGTAGAGATCTGGGGTAAACCCTTCCACGAACCCCATACCCCATATGCGGGTAGGGCTGTTCACCCGAACTGTTCCAATCTGATAAAGATGTTTTCGACCCGACCCGATATTATCTATATTGTTTAGCCGATTATTCGATAAGCCGATAAGCCTATTCGATTTGGAAGGCACAAGTATTTGACTATTTCTCTATCGCACAGGGTTCTCCAGGATTCAAGATTGAGCTTTTAGCTTCTTAATTGCACGAAGTTCTCCAGGGATTTGAAGTTAAGTTTTGAGGAATTTCTGATTTTGCTGCGAGAAACGTCTTGAAATCGAGAGTTTCTTGGATACAAAGGGGTTTTTTTTTTTTTTTTTTCTTTTCGGCTTCAAAACCTCTCAGACCTTGTTGGCCTCGTATGGACTCTGTCATCGATAATATGACGATAGCCACTGCTTATCAATAGCGCAAGAAGGAGAAAATTGACGTTGTATTTGGCTTCATCAAAGCTGGAAAACCGAGGCTCTCTATCGAGCTCGCCACCTGCTTCCAAGCCACAGTCTGATGGGCGAATTCAACCCCATCGACGGACAGTTCTGCCATCTCGCCAAATCTGTTATCTTTGACATTGCTTCTCGGCAAACGCTACCCCTCATCATGCATAGGTCCAACTCGTTCAGCCAAGACGAAATAGGTATGTTCTTGAAGCTTGCCGAGAAATTAAAAGTAAATTAAAATTGGTAACGGGTAATACCCGCTACTCGATTTCGATTTTAACCGAACGGGTTAGGTTATCGGGTCGGTTGAATTCGGAATAACGGATTGGGTAATATTAACGGCCATTTTGTACGTTCCTATATGTAGGGGTGGTCTCCACCCTAGCACCTTGCCCTTGGGAGGCAGACATTTCATTCATCCCATTGACTTCAAAGTCTGCACACGCAAATGGTGTGCAAATGGTGCTTACGTATAAAAGAAACAATACGTTTTGGACTTGGAAGAAACGTGCGGTGTGGTTCTTATTCTCATTCCATCATCTTTCTCATTCTATCTAGGCTCGTTTTTTCCATTCTCCTTTCGTTTTGGACTTGGAAGAAACGTGCGTTGTGGTTCTTATTCTCATTCCATCATCTTTCTCATTCTATCTAGGCTCGTTTTTTCCATTCTCCTTTTCCATTCTCTCTAATAGAATACAAGCTTGAAACTTGCATAAGTTCTCGGCATGCTAGGCGATGTTGAGGTCCCCAGACCCAGAGACACAACGAAAGATTTCCAAGAAGATCCCTCATAAAATTTGATGTATCTAGTTTTGTTGTGATTATACGACAATTACGATTAATAATATAAAATTAATCAAATAAGAAAAAAATTACACACATAGATTTTCGTTGTTCGGTAATGTACTTATATTCACGAGAGCAAGCGACAAAAATTTTACTATTATTCAAAGTAAGGTTACATCATATGTATTTATACTAATCTTAGTTGTACGGATATACTTAAGAAAATTTACAAAAATATTCATATATTGTACTGCAAGAGCATCGCTCGTTGGTTTGCTCTGTCATCTATCCCTTTGCTGCAGTGCACACAACAAATAAGAGGGCTTTGCTTGTGTGTTTATACGCTTGGGTCCAAGACTCCAAGCTGAAATTATGACCATGCTAACATTGACAAAAGATTGGATGCTAGAAACTGGGAGTTATTGTTGGCTGGCCTTAGCCTTCTAGCTCTCTCTCTCTCTCTCTCTTTTTTTTTTCTCTTTTTCACTTTTTTTTTCAACGAAGAGGGCTTGCTTGTGGTTTTGGATCATGGAAATTAAAAAAACTGAATGGCAAAGCCTTTTGGGAGAGACAACAACAGAAGTATTGTTCTTTCGAGTGTTAGGTGTAAAAAACAGAAAAAGCAACACTTCATGAGTTTTGAATTGAAAAGTTGAATTGAGATACCAAAACCAAATTATAGAAATTAAGAAGAAGCAGGAAAAAGTTGAATCCAGGATTCCAGATATCCTTGCGCTTCTCTCTCTCTCTCTCTTTCTTTTTTTCTTTTTAATGTAACAGACATGGCATGCCAACCACTCACCATTCATGCAAGTCAACTTCCCTTAGAAGAATTGATAAAATGATTTAAAAACTCATAACATAAAAATTATGTTACTAGTTCATAAATTTGTTAAACTTGTTTATAAAAGTGTTAGACTTGTTCACAAAATTGTACATTTATTACATTGGCTTTCTAAGTCTTACTTGAGTAATGTGATACACGATATTGGTTTATTTTTCTTAAAATTGGTAAAAATCAATTTGATTTTTCTTTTCTAAAACCAAATTGGATAAAAAGAAAATCACAATCAAAACCAAAACCAAAACCAAATTGGATCGATACATAAAATAAATTTGTGCAATATGATAATAATGAATATAATATACAATTTAAAAATCTTATATCATTATACTTTATTGTATTAATAGTTATATTAATACTATATATCATATTAATAGTTATACTAATACTATATAGTGAACTAGATTACTCCTATTAATACATATATACTACATATATATATAATATTTTAACTTTTCAAAAAATAAATTATATTTAATACTATATCACTATATTATATATATATTATAATATATCACAATAGTCTATAATACAATTCTAATATATATTATAATATGCTATAATATATTATCACTATAGTATTATATACTATATTATAGTCTATATATGATATAATATATTAAAACTGAAAAATCAGACCGAACCAGACCAAAATCGGTAAATCAAAAATACCGGTTTAGGAAAAGTACCAGTTTAAGAAAAAAATCAGTACATAATCGATTCTTGAAAATATGAAATCAATATATACCAAACTAAACTAGACTAGTTACACTCCTAACATAATCATTAACTATAGTTCAAATCAAACATTTCACAAGAAAAAGATTCTTATAATCATTGAAATAGCTTACGCCTTGCTTGTATTGTGGTAACGAACTTGTCCTTCGAGCAATAATTATAGCTCAAATCAAACCTTTAGGAAGGAAAAAAAAAAAACAGTGCTATTCTGCCATCTAAGTAACATTGCTCAACTTTCCATATAGTTTAAAGTTGTTTTTTTTTTTTAAGTTTTCGATTTATACTTTTTAATTATTTGAAAACATTTATTAAACATATAAAAAAATCAATAGATTTATAATTACTTTTTTAATTATTAAATAAAATTAAGAAATAAAATAAAATATCAAAAATATCAAAATAAAAACTAATATTTTCTAGGGAAATGCTCCGGAATGGAGCTTTCCATTAAATGACTTTCATAGGAAAGCAATAGTCGGCTGACACGTATTCACAAACACAATTCTTGTGTATACATGTTTTGCACCCAACCCACCCCTAAACAAACAAAACCCCTTCCCTCTCACCTAGTCCTTCATCACCAGTCTCAAATTGCGATTTCATCTCCGATCATATCTGGCAGTTGGCTGTCATTTTCAACTTTTGGCAATTTTCATCTCTTCACCAATCATTTTCACCACCCTCAGAAAATCCTAATCCGAAACCCCTCTCCCTCCTTCTCATTCTCTCTCGATTTTGAACTATCAGAGACCATATCAAATTAGACAATGAGCTCATCGCACGCACCCCCCAATCCTATTTCCCTCTTGTCACGAAATCTCTCCTGTGAAAACATCCCTCGCACGAAATCCCTTTGCGACATCGTTCCCCTTTCTTATTGGATTTCTTCTCGTCTACATTAGCCATGGAGTTTCTGAAAAAATCCTTTCAATAACATGTGAAATTCCCTACCCGAATCCCTCTCCTTTCCTCAAGAAAATCCTAACCTGAAAACCTTTCTCCTTTCCTCACGAAATCGAGCCAACCCCCCTTCGAAACCGAAAACCCCTATCCTTCCCAAGCAAAAATCGAAAGGATTCCGTTGATTGCCCAAAATTTAAGTGGCAATGGTGATCATGGTGGGATTCAGTGGATGATGGTGTCGGAAGGGCAAAAACACCAAGGACCATTTTGCAAGAGAGGATTTCTCTTGTTCGCAATTTTGCAGGGAGGGAGTGGTAGTTCTCTCGAGTTTGCAAGGAAGGGAGTTGAAGCTTTCTCGCGATTTTGCAGGGGAGGGGGGGTGGGGAGTTATAAGGTTTCTCACGTTCTATACATTCAGTTTAGGATTTTGTTTGATTGCTGAGAAAATACAAGAAAAGCTCTCTGGCGTTAAATATATCACCAATATCTTGAAAATAATCGTCCAGTCATCTTAAGAAATCGAATCCAAAATTTTCAAAGGAATTGAGAAACATGTCCCCACATTCTTCTTCAAAAAAGTTATCTTCCAAGCTTGTCCTTTCGAATAAACTTGGTGCCGGACTTTTGAAATCAAATATGTCATTAGGTATTAATGAATCGAAAGTTGAATATTCTGAAAACTCCTATAAATTTTTAGAAATGCAGTACAACTTGATCAATTTCTTTGATAATCTACGGACTTTGTAGCTCGGTTGCTTTGTTAGAGGGTGAAGGACATCATAACACTGACGAAGGAGAGAAAGAGAGATGGAGATTGAGAATGAAGAAGAGAAATTTGGGGGAGGGATGCGGAGGCAAATAGTGTACAACTATATTTATCGTATATCTATTGCACCACCTCATTAAATTGACGTCTTTAAATATTATTCAACTCCGATAAATCCATTCAAGTAGAAAACTCCGCTACTAAGATTTTGCCTTTGGTAATAAGAAAATGCTAGTACCCGCGAATCAAAATTCCAACTGGGGCGATTGGAGAGAGATGAGCCGGTGATGGCATGGTGCTCAAAGATCGCAGGCATTAACGTGCAAGAAATCTGCTTTGGCAGTGTGAACCGGGGCCCACAATATCTGTACCACCAGCAGCCGCGCCCCACCAAAAAGGATAAAAAGCAGAAAACAGTTAAAGCTGCCCATGCCCAGCCGAGCCAACGAAAGCCGATAACATTAACCGGATAGATGGAGAGCGAGCGCGAAGCAACTGTGCAGAGCTGGCAGTGCGGCTAACCGGCGAAACCGGTTATTAAGTGGGTGACCGTACGGCACATGGCAGGTCGTTTCCCCCCTCCCATGGCAGTTGGTACGCATTTAATGTGCTGCTTCAACACAGTCACTCTCTCCCTCCCTCCCTCTATCCGAAGATTTTATTCTCTTTCTTTCTTCTCTCTCTAAAAAGCTCTGCATTTTTCACTACACCCGTTCAAAACAAAAAATCCAATCCGATATCTTCCACATCCCTCACCCTCCGAGAATTTACGCCCCGAAACCCGATTCTTCTCCCCCACTAGTTTCGTGGTTTCGACCGCTCTAATCGGTTTGCATTTCGGTTCCTCTTCCTACCCAAACAGGTACTCGAGCTTTTCAAAACTCCCGGTGCTGCTCTGCTTTCGGAGTTATTGATTCACGGTTTCTTTTTAATTATCTCGGATTTTCCAATCACATAAATACCGAATGCTCGTTCGTTTTTACTGGCAGTGAATTTCGACTCCCGACTTTCTTTCGCATTTTGACCGATTCGGTTCTTTTTATAATTTTGAATCCTTATTCCTTTGAAGTTTGATTTGTGTTCACTATTTATGTGAGTAGTCCAGTGGCTTTGACAGTGCTGTTGCGAAAGGTGTAGTTTTCTTGCCCTTCTTATCTTTTCGATTTCCTAGAAAGTGGAGGAAAAGTAGTATTCCTTGCCTTCAATTTTCTTTTTTTGGTTAGGAAAATAATTTACGGCAATTTACTATTATGTGAGTAGTCCGGTGGCTTTGAACAGCTTTGGGCATAATAGACAGTGCTGTTTGTGAAATGGTGTAGTTTTCTTGCCCTTTTATCCTTCGATTTTCTAGAAAGTGGAGGAAAAATAGTATTTCCATGCCTTCAGTTTTCTTTATTTGGTTAGGAAAATAAATTACGGAAATTTATTAATCTTATTTTTACGTCAGTGGACAAAAGTCCTAGTGAACTAGTAAACTTTGATCTAAAGTAGCATTTAATAATTAGCCTGAGATTTAATTTGATAACTTTATTTCAGGTGCGGTGGTGGTGATGTCACTCTGAATTATGAAAATGCATGAGAAAATAGTGAACTAAATGAACAGTGGATTCATTCATTCATTGTGATCAATCTGAGTCCGTGAAAAGATATCTTGGATGGAATAGGTCCATAGGATACTCTCTTCGTGGCTCATCCGTATTTATGATTTAACACGTCCTTGAAAAGTACGTGTCAGTCCTCAAGCACAGAGTTCTCTCTCTCTCGTTAAGTCAATGTCTAGAACTCTTATGACTCCATTATTTTGTTTCTGCTTCAGGAATAGTTTGATGGCCTTGGGAAGCTTGTTTTCATTATGCAGATTAATTCGAGAAGTTTGATTTTAATACTACAAGCAGAACCCATTTAGAAGTGATAAATGAGGATTTCGGGAAATTGCAAAATTTAGAGATTTTGGGTATTGGATGGAGGAGTTTTAAGTAGCTTTTTTTTTTTTTTTTATCTGTTAATTGCGTTCGTGTAAATTCAACTTTTAGCCTTATAAAAGAAAGCAAGAAGAAAACTTGGGAAGGTGAGTCAGAATGCTGGAACCTGAGCTTTGTAATTCTCGGATTTTTTCGCCTTTCCGCGAGGAAAGTGGGGATGAGGAACTTTCCGTGCTTCCCAGGCATACCAAAGTTATTGTTACTGGAAACAACAGAACAAAGTCTGTGTTGGTGGGCTTGCAAGGCGTCGTCAAGAAGGCTGTTGGTCTTGGAGGTTGGCATTGGCTGGTATTGCTTTATTCCTTTCTCTTTAATGAATTCCTTGATTAATTACTCGCAAGAGGAATCTACTATCTTATTCATATTAATGTATGGTTACTTAGATTGTTTTTTTTTTGGCTCTCTTCTAATGTTGCGTTTAATCGTTTTGATGTGGAAACTGGATTGGGTTCTCTCTAGTTCCTTAACTGAATAAGGCTTCACATGATTAACGTGTGTAAAGGGTTTGAAGGTTTCGAATCTAGATGAAAAGAACAAATCTTTGAAAAAAGTTGCTTTTATTTGGCCGCAAAGCCTGAAAAATATTCTGGATTAGGCCATCATGTCTGACCAAGTAAGTTACTATGGATTTTTATAAAAATAAAGTTACAAATGATTAAAACTTGGCAATTGGAAATTTGTAGCAAAGAGTGATGCTGTATGCAACTGCTGTAAATTAATCATTTAATTGAATTCTTCTTTTCTTTGTACAGAATTTGTGTCAATCGTGGAGACTAAGCTTTGCAAACATTAAACATTCTATTTTCCCTGGTTCAAAGGGAAAGAAATATTTTAACTATTGTTTGTGGTGGTTTTTTCCAATTTAGGATATATATTCATATATGCATAAACCTAATAGATGTGTTACTTGAAGCTTTTTACTTCTCATGATAACTTGAAAATTCTAGCAATGCATGGATCTTGGATGACTATGCAATCTAAAGTTTTCCAGATGTGCAACTTTTTTGCTGCAATATATCAATGTCTGTTATTGAAAAAATGGAAAATAAATGTTTTGGGGAGTTCATTAAAAATCGTACCTTCTTAGTCTGGAACTGATATATGGTTCGTTCGTGATAGTTATCACTATAAATTTAGTCTTGTCCACATATTGGGATTTTGTCCTCAGGTTGCATATGTTTACTGGCAATACTTTTGACATGCAGGTTCTGAAAAACGGGGTTGAAGTAAAGCTGCAAAGAAACGCTTTGAGTGTGCTTGAACATCCTACTGGGCATGAAGAAGATGATGATCATGATTATGACATCTCTAGCAGTAGTTCTGACGTTGGTGAAAAGGATAATGATTTCTGTAAGTTGAAGTCTTAAATGATGATGCTTGGTTGTATAGTCTCTGCATATCATATTCTTCTTTTTGTTTTGTTTGAAATACTGCCTTTAAGGGCGGTTTTGTTTTCTTGAGCAGCTAGTAGTATTGAGTTGCAGAGACTTAAGCCAAGAATACGGACAAAGCCTTGGGTAACATCTGCATCAGCAAAGTCAATACATCGGGGATGTTATAGAGAACTTCAATCCATCCACGCACCTCAAAGAGTAAGAATTTGGAAACTTAAAGAGATTTATGATGCTCGAGGATGTTTGTGTGCAGCTAGCATCTAGGACTCAAATCTTTGTGCTGATGAATGGCTTAGAGTGTTCTATGATAGTAATTAAAAGTAGTCAAGCTTTTTACGGAGATAAAAAACCTTTTTAACCCCTTCTTTTTTACGTCGCTCAATTTCATCCTTAGAGATCTTAGATGCTGGATTAGTTCTTATGCCCTTAGGCATCAAAACGAGTACCTGGTTTGATGTGGCAATTTGTTGTGGCACTTGGCATCTGTTTCTGTGCATTAGGAGTATCTTCTAGGCGTATCTTCAGTTAGCAGATAGTAATTTATGTTGCTAAACTAAAGTATTACGCAATCTTTGGCGTGGATTAGCAGGGGGTAAACTTGGCCAAATTGGGTACGGACTCTTTGTGGAGATATTGCAGACACTTCAGCCTTGTGAGTTTCTGCTTCCTTGTGGACTTGTGTATTTTTCTGCAGATTTGTATTGCTTTTACATAATTTTAAACTTAACTGTAGGCGAGCAGCAATTTCAATCCATCAAGGGACCGATTGCTTAACGCTGCGCAGCGGCACTTCAATCAGGTCTCTCTCTCTCTCTCTCTCTCTCTCTCTCTCTCTCTCTCTCTCTCTCTCTCATGAAAACATGCACTCTCATAATTCTGATATCGTTTTCTGATGCAGCTAGAAGTGGAGGAGGCACAAGTGATCCCTGAATTTGTTCATGCTGCCAAGAGCCATAAGTCAACTGGCAGACTGAGATAAAAGGGGAATTGTAAAGGGGAATTATGAATGTTGAGTGCTTGTATGATAATATACATAATTAGTTTTTTACCCCAAACCTTTAGATGTGATCCAATTAGTAGACTAATATGAGGGAAGGTAGTTAGCCAACCATATCTAATCTCTTTCCTGGATTCTAACCCTGTAATATTTGGCTGATGCCTCCCTATCAGTATATGCTTGTTTTCCTGTATATATAATTGTATAGTGATTTAAATAAATATATATATATATAGTCTATATATATTATTATTATTTTCCTTTTAGATCTTTAAAACTAGTCACTTTAGGGCTGTGAACACATTTCGGTATTCAGATATGTCTTAAAATTGTCATCCATTTTGAGTGACTGATTAAACATTTTGTCTAGGAGGATTTGGACAAAGGTGGACTAAACCCTTCTTGACAATAACCGAAGGGAAGTTTAAGCAAACATTGCAGTTCATGTCTTGTGCTAAAACGTTGGGTTCCTCATATCTCCGTACATCTAAAGGCTGATTTTATGGGTCTCAAAATTGACTAGGATGATCAAATATTCAAAGGTGGGGGTGGCGGCTTGGGAGGACTAGGCATAAAACGACACGTGAATGCACAATAGAATTAGAAATGACCACCAACTCAATTATATAATACGATAATGAAGGTGTTGGGGGGTGGTTGGGCTAGGCCGTTGTTCAGTGACACGGAGATCTGTGAAACCAATGGCGTGCAATGCTGACACGTGGATGTCATCATAATTGACCCGACTTGTCTATGTAATCCATCAAGTGCACAAGTTTGTTGATTTGTTTTGAATAAATATATTATTTATGTGAATAAATTAATTCTTCAAACGATAGATTTCATTTTTTTTTAAGTGGCATAAAATTCATGACTATTTAGCATACTCATTTTAAAAAATCAAGAAAATAATCGCTGAACAAAAGTCCACGGATGCCTAACTGCCCCCGTTTTTCTTTGCTGACATTATTTGTTGGTGTATGTACACTGTCACATTAACATAGCCATTGTTGTCCACGGCAAAGATTTTGTGCAAAGTTGCCTCTTGCATTATTGGACCTATGCCCATGGCATGGCATCCTCGTATGATAGGTTTTTTTTTTCCCTTTCTCTGAAGATTAATAATGCATTAATAAACTGAAGCAGCATCCAATATTACAACAAACCAAAAATGAGTTGCATAAAACATAAAAATAAAAAACTAGAAACCCATCAGCTCCCTGGGGGATCTTTGCTATTGTGAAATCTCATAAGACACGGTGATATAAAAAAAAGTAGAAGATAGTCATATATTTTGGTAGAGGCTGTCAATTGCACAATTAAGTGCAAACATCGATTGAAATCATGATATATTTTTTTGAGTTGCCAACTTTCAAAAGACTGCAATAGGATACTAATGTCTCTGATAATAGGTTGAATAGTCCATCTACACCTCCACCAATCTGGAAATCTCGAAAGAGATTGTTGAACTTTTCCCTCCAGTTATCAATGATCATGAAAACTCCTTTATTTGCAGTGTTCTTTTGGAGGAGGAAATTTGGAACACGCTCAAAAGTACCCCTCTTCAAAAACAGCTGGACCTGATGATTTCACTAATATGTTTTATAAACACTATTGGGCTACTGTAAAGACTGAGGTGATTGACACCACAAAAAAAAAATTCACTCAGGATAAACTCTTCAAAGAATTAAACCATACAAACATCACTCTCATTCCCAAAATCTATAACCCCCAAATAGTGCACCAGTATAGGCCTATCAGTCTTTTGAATGTTTGCTATAAACTTATTTAAAAAATAATAGAAAACCGTCTTAAAACTGCCATGGGGAAGATTATCTTTTCCCACCAGACTACTTTTGTTCCTACTAGTGGTACCGTTGCAGTGTATCGTTAGGCTTAATTTTTTTTTATTTGTTTGTTTTCATTTTTTTAATCATTTTAAAATATTTTTAAAAAATATAAAAAATATAAATACACTAATACTATTTTTTAATCATTATGTAAAATAAAAAATTAAAATACATGAAGTGTCAAAATAAGGTGTCAAAACAAGTAAGCAAAATAACATTTTCCTTAATAGATTTCATAAGGTCATACCAATTCTAGATTTATTTTGTGAAAATTTTTTTGTGTCTACATCAGTTCTCTTTATTCTTAATACATGAGTTTGTGAATATATATCCCAAATTTCTAAATTTAAACAACCAATAACCTACTATTATTATTATTATTATTATTATTCTCGGATCGTTGCATCTGTGAATGACTTGGCCCATAAATAATGTAAAATGATAGCCTTGCTCTCAAGCAGTAAAGCATGGTTTCATCCTCGCTTCAGGCTTTAATCAAACTAGACCCAACATCGTGATTTCGGGCGGAGATTAGGAATTCATGATTCTGAACTCGGCCCAACCCAAAGTTTATCCCGGCTTAAGCCCACATAGCCACAGACTAGATCCATATTATGTTTCAGTTTGGGCTATCACACTTCGTATTTAATTAAAGAGTGATTCTAAAGTTACAAATCGTGAGATCCGTCTAATTATTTATTTTTTTAAGTAATTTTTTTTATTTTTAAATATTTAAAAAAATATTAAGAAAACTAAAATCGTATATAAACATAGAATCTTAATCAATATCTATATATAAAAAATTAATAAAAAACCAAACTCTCACAATCGAGATTTCTAATTTAGAATCTAGTAGGATTTCTCTTAATTAAAATTGTTTTTATTTTCTTGGCATTTAATCAAAATAGTTAGCTCTCTCTAGGGATATTAAGAGTATTTCAAGTTATCTGTAAATAATAAAAAAATATTAGTAAATATTTTATAAATAATAATAAAGTAGTTTGGTCTAAGAACTGTTGTGTTTACTTTTTTTTCTTTTTTTTTTTTAATATAGGGAGTGGGGGATTCAAACTTCTATTTGTAGATCATTCTTTATGCCATCTAGTAGAAAGAATATTGGCTATAATTGTGTTTACAAATACAATGTACTTTTCAGATTTATATTAAACCAATCCGTAGTAGAGTCAAATATAAGTCGACCACAATCTTCTCCCCCTTTAATTTCGTGTCAAACTTGCCAACGTTGCCAAAACGTTCCTAAATTAATGGTAACATGAAAATAAAACGTATTTTTTTTATTTTTTTTTTATTTTTGATTAAATATAATGAAATTTTTTTAATATGTGTATAAATTTTTACTTTTTATTAATTTTTAATAATAAATTTTAATAACATCAATACAAAATACTCTAAATTACTATACCCAAATGGCAAAATATCGTGATTCAAGAAAAAAAAAAATTTGACAAAATATTGTCCACCGCACACGGAAGCAACAAAGTAGGAGTGACTACCGTGCCATGTGTAGCATGATTTCTACGTTTAAAGTTGATTTTTATTTTGGGAAGTTATCCAGATGTACTTTTCTACTCACAATGGAAGAAAAGGGAAAACAAAAACAAAATGGAATAATCTTCATGAATAATGCATATCTCCACGCCGTTGTAGCAGCCAGCACGTGCAAAATTACGCACGTAATTCCGTCCTCCCAAATTCATTAAATTATTTTTAGGAGAATTTATTTTATAAATTAATATATTTTTATATCATACTCTATTTTATAATAAAAATAATTTTACAATTTATCAAATAATATCAAATAATATCAATTTGTAAATTTATTTTTATAAAATTTATTTATATTTATAACACTTCTCTATTTTTATTAAAAAAATATAGTAATAACATTGTCGCTGATAAACAGTCAAATTAATAGTTTTTTTTTCTTAAGGTGATTTTAGGTTATCGTCCAGTAATGACTGCTCGGCATGTCGCCTAGTATAAATTTGTTATTTTTTCTTTATTTTCATATTTTTTTAGTATATTTATATATTTTTAAAAAAATAAAAAACATATCAATATATTAAAAATCACTTCCTTAATTATTAAATAAAAAAAATAACAAATTGTCTTAAAGAGCGATCAAATAAAACAATACATTTAAAACAGTATAATAGATTTATTTCTTTCTTAAATTCAGCCATTCAGGTGATAGATATATAAATATTGAGAAATGTTAAAGTCACAAAAAATTAAAAAATATTTTTTTATTATTATTTTTTTAATTTAATAATTAAGTAAGTATTTTTTAATAATATTTTAAATTTATTTTTTAAAAATAAAATATAAAAACTATCTAAAAAAGTAATATATATATATATATTTTTTTTTTGCTTAGGCAGAATCCCACTCAGGAGTGGGTGTAGTATCACCCATAAATATTTGTCATAACAAATAGGATTGGTCGGTGTGGTCACCAAGTCACTCAATATCCTTACTTTTTATATATACCTTCTAACGGCATTAGCATTGATGAATTTGATAAATTATTTAAAAGTTAAATAAAAAATATTTTTATACTATTTTTTATTTTTTATTTTTATTTTTAATTAAATTTAATAAAAAAATTTAATAAATATATAGATTTGTATTTTTCATCAATTTTAAATAATAAATTTTAATAAAACCAATATAATGCTCTAAATCAAAAAACAATTGTTGTAAAAAGAAAAGATAAGTTAACGATAAGTTCAGGCTCAATTTCTGTTTAATATTTAATATTATTTAATCCACTTCCTTATTCCGAGAGTTGTTCTCGCACACGAAACCAACCCTTCCTCTCTGAGAGCTCTCTCACTCTTTCTCTCTCTAGTCTCTGTTAAAGGCTTTTTTCTCTCGTCGGTCGTCACCGTTTGCCAACAAGCACACAAGAACCTCAGTTCACCAACCTCTTCTCCGGCCGCCTCTCTTTCTCACTGTCTCTATCTCATCTTCCAATTCCGATTGCATTTCCCAATCGCAAAGGTAAGATTCCCACTCCCACGATTCCACTAACGCGTTTCTAGCGGACTTTCCGAAACCGAGTTTATCACTCTCTCTATCCCTCTTCCTCGCTTTCCACCGTATTCAATCTACTTTTGTTACAATCTATGCCGCGTTTGTTAAGATCGTAGTCGGAACTTTGGATTCTAATGCTTTTGGTTTTTGTTTTACCTGCTTTTTTTTTTTCCTAATCGGTTTCGGTGCTGTTTGTTCGTATTTATCGCTTCCTTTGGATTTGTGTTTTTAAATTATTTTCTTAGGTTTTCTCAGTTTGATCTTGCATCGATCATCGTGCTGACATCTGAATTCTCGGGACCGTCAGCTCCTTTACTGGTTTCACTACGCGTTCCATGTGTTTCTGCTTTAACACACGCACAAATACATATTACTCCGGTGTTCCGTTACTACGCAGTGGTTCATATATAGGTGAATATAATTTGAGATATGCTGGCGATCAAATAGTAATTATAATTTTTTTAGCGTTACCGGTGGTTTCGGAGTTGTTGAAGATTGGATCATCTAATTTTCGGGTTCTTATTCTCAAACAAGTTAAACTGTATGATGTGAAGCCTGAGAAAGCCATAATTCTGTTGCAACAATCGTTTTTTATGTTATTGGAGAGGAAGCCATATTGTGTTCTAGCGGTTGGACTGAATGAGTGGTGGTAACATGAAAAAATAGATAGGCTTGGCAATTACTGGACCATTATGAACTTAATAATATAAATTATGCAATAATTTTTTTCTTCTCTCTTTTTAGTATTCTAAGAAAATTGAAGTAGGTGAGGAGTGGATGAAGTCCATTAAGGTTGGTACTTGGTAGTTTGTCAAACACCTAAGATACCTTGGGAGTTAGATTACCCCTTTTGAGGTTAGCGTGAGTTTTGGAGTAACTTGTTACTCGGAAAGTATTATCATTCTGTGGATTTTGTGCCAATTTTGGCATTGTCGGTTTTTGCTTATCAAAATTACGAGCCTAATTGTTCCTCACGTCTGTTACTGATTCTTATGCCATATGCTACGCCTGTTGATGTAGTCTTGGACCCGTGAATTGCCTTGATCGATGGGGTACCCTGTATGTTTTGAATGGCTAGCTTAGATTGTGATAATCATTGAGCAGGAGATACCATGAAGCTGGTTAATTTTTTGGTCTTTTAGTGTTTACTAAGTCTTCAATAATAATGAAATTTGTTATTTCGTGTATAAATCTAACAATTACAATTGCTTATCTCTTGTGCAATAGATTTGGTACTAAAGAGGGGGATATGCTGCAGAAAATGGCGAATACTGACTGTTTTAGGAGGGGTTTCAAGATAAATTAAAGCAAATGGGAGGTTGTTGCTGTTGTTCCTCCAAAGGAACTGAATTGAACACTGAACCAGCATATTTTTATGTCAGTATAATTTCTTCTTGGTTTTTCTCCTGTTTCAAGTCTAGATGAAAATGTTATCTTTGTATCACATACATACTTCGTTGCAATTGATTACTGTGGCCCTGCTGTACGAGAATATCTGCCTTTTTTTTCTCTTGCCTGATATTTTTAATAAGTGGAAAATACAAAAACTCACCTCAAACTACCATGCAGTGTGCAGTGTTTACCCCAGCTCACAATTTTGGCAATGCCCCCCAAACGTACCAGAAATTGAAATTTAAAATCCCCCCTTTTCCCCAGGTTGAAACTTTTTTCACGCAAATACCCTTGATAAAAGCTTAAAACAATCGAGAAAAAGAGTAAAACTTCAAAAAATATATGAAACCTTAAAAAACAAAAAAATAAAAAAATATATTTAAGAACACAGCAAGTTGAATTTGTTTACTTCTTTTTTCAATTTTTGAACTTTTTATCAGTATATATTTTTTAATGCGCCACCTTTTAAAAAAAGTATATTTCGGATTTGATTTTTATTTTTTAATTTTATAACTTTGAAATTAACTTTTTTTAATTTGAATATTTCTTATCAAGAGCACTTTATTAATTATGTTGTCTTTCAATTTGGTTTTATGTTTTTCCTTCTATTCTTTTCTTTTTATTTCAGTTATCCATATATCTCAGGAAAAATAAATCCACTACTAGAACTAAATTTACATAACTAATTATACATGAAAATACACCAAGTTCCTTCAAATTGCCAGTTAAAGATTGAAACCCCTTAAATTCTTAGTTTCAAGATAATTCAGTCAGTGGTCCCAGTGGAAGATTACGAAATTATCATGTATAAAAGTTCAACCTTGAAGCCCGTGTATGACAATGCAAAGTTGATTTTTTAAGAGCTAGTCTTGGTACTGGTGATAAGGTCTTCTAACTTAACACTGTAATGTATTGCCTACAGTCTACATCAAACTTTATCGCTGGTCCCTGAGAACAGATAGTTTGTCATGGGAGAATTAGCTCTTCTATTCACTTGACATGGCCGTGATTGTTCAGAAATGCTTGTGTAATCATCAATTGCTGCTGTTGGCTGCATCAAGACCCTCATTGTCTATATTTTTGGTTTTGCTAACCTATCTTTCTCTGCAGTACCCAAGAGCATCAGAAGAGCATGCGCCTCTATCATCTGGTCATGGAGGTGCCTCTGCACTCTCTACAGGGCTCCTGGTCGATACAAATCTGGATACATCAATCCCTGACACTTATAGACCACCTCCGGCACCTATGCCATATGATGTAATTTTAGGGCGTCCTCAAACTCCACCTGTGGCTCAAGAAATTTGCAACAGCAAGATGGATGCAGCAGTGCAAACAACAAATTCTGAATCTTTTCAACAAACAGTTGTTGGCAACACTCTAGACAGTTCAGCAAAGTCGGAAGATCCAAAAGAATCAGAATGCAAAGTGCAAACTGATTTTGAGCTTGATTCGGCAAAAGGGTCAGAAATTGAACTTTCAAAGAAGTCTGTGGAACCTGTTATTTTTGATTTAGAGGAAGAGGATTGTCCCATTTGCTTTGAAGGTGATGTGTCTGCACTGAGACTTACTTCAACATTTTTTTAATGTTTATTTTTTTGTTAGTGACGATGTGATGTTGATTCCATTGTGTTTGGAGAAGAAAATTGACGTACATATATTCTTGTCTTCTTCCCTGCAGAGTATGATGCTGAGAATCCAAAAATTACCACAACGTGTGAGCATCATTTTCACCTTGCATGCATTCTTGAGTGGATGGAAAGAAGTGATGCATGTCCTGTGTGTGATAAGGTCTGCTCCAATGATGAAGTTTTATGATTGGGGTAAAGATATATTTATTGTTAATTCGACTCAGTGGGATCTGTTGTTCTTATTATGCAGGAGATGAATTTCAATCCTCCTATAGTTTAGCAGCAATCAGACAATCAAGAAGTCAAGTCCCAACTTCTTTGCTGTTCAAAACATGGTCTAAAGAGGAGGTTACAAATCTGCTAGAGTTTTCAAAACTCTCTCTCTCTCTCTCTCTCTCTCTCTCTCTCTCCTGTTAAGTGGAGCTGCAGTTTTAGCTATGATTTGGTTCATTTGGTATTGGGAGTCCTGCCCGTTTCAAAAGGATAGCGTCTTTGTGCATAGACATTTACTTCTAAACATAGGAAAACGTGGAAAGGAAAAAAGAAGGTAAATATAGAATTTGCACGATTCAATCCCGGAGGTCCATTATACATTTACAATGGATTCTTTCGTAGTTTTTGGTCAGCCAGTATGTTATAAGCAATATATTTTGCTCCGTTTGTAATGTGGTTGAAGGGGTTGCCATGTTGTCACGTTGATCGTCTGTTTGTGATTGTAGCCTCTCTGTTGGTACTGCATTCTTTGATTAAACTTTCCTTCTTACTCTCCATTTAATCTTGTTGCTGGGTTTGTCTGTGGTGTGACTCATGCCTAGCTTGTTTTCATAATACATCTTATCTCATCTCATTTTATTTTATTTAATCATTATAATTTTTTCAAGTTTTCACAAATTAAAACAAGCAATTCAAAATTTTCTAATTTTAAAATAATAATAATATTATTTTAATATATTTTAATAATATTTTATTTAATTTTAAATTTTTATCTTAATTTATTTTATCTTATCTCATTTATAAAAATTTGTAAAAATAAACAAGTGCAGGAAAATATAATAGAGTAAATCTATATATAATTGTGAGATGCATAAATGTCGCTTTGAAAGAGTGGTTCATTATTAAAAAATTATTATTTTTATGTAGGTTTTATATTTTATTTATTTATTTTAAAGTGATTATGTGATAGTTGCACAATTCCGAGTTACAAATATCTTATCGTAATACGGAAAGACATGCCTAGTTTCGTGTATATAAAACTCTAATTTGACATTAAAGTTGGATGGAATCATGGAAGAATCCTGGCTTTTGTAACTTGTAAGTGTAAACATCTTATCTACTGCTAGAAGCTAAATATGTCTTTATTACGGTTTTAGAAGGAACAAATTATTCTTGCCCCCCTTCTTGGTGCTATTTTGGCCTTTGTTTTAGGATTGGGATCAGACAATGCTCAAGTTGGTTTTGAATGTGTTGATATTATCTTGTCCGGAGCATTTGATCTTCTGCTCTTCTTTGCCTTTTTTGGATGACGTGTCCCTTGTAAATTTCCTAACGCGTTTGTTTGGGTAATCTTTAATTTCTTTATTTCAATACTTTTTTCATACAAACTTGTGTGGTAACATACCATTTAATATGGTGCCCCTTGTAGATATAAAATAGTCACAGTTGATGTGGCATCTTTCTACATTCTTCACATTATTGTTATGTCTTGATGTGTTAAAATAGAGTAATGTTACGTATAGTCGTGGAGTTGCAAGAAGCGTTCAATCGTTTTAGAAAAAAGTGAAATCTACTATTAAAAAAGTTAATTTTTTTTATGGGAATCTTATATATTTTCACTTTTTTTAAAGTAACTGTATATCGTTTACAAGTCCATGATTGCATTTATTTTTTCTTGTCAAGATATAAGCTAGCAAGTAATTTTTCCCTCCTTTTCTCACAATAGTTGGAAAGAGCAAATAGTTATGGGTTTAGATATTAGCCAAAATGTTTAACGAATCTTGATTTGGATAGAGAGATCTAATGTCATCTAAATATTTAAAGAGTAATTCTGCATATAATAGTAAAGTGTGTAAATGTTGCATAATTGTTTTGAAAAAAAAGTGGGGGTCTATTATTAAAAAAATTAATTAATTATTGTTATTTTTATGTGGATTTTATGTTTCATTCACTTTTTTTAAAAACAGTTACGCGACGATTATCCAATGCACGATTGCATAAGTATTTTCACATATTGAAATATCATATATACAAATATTTTTTTAATTTCAAATTTTTAAATTTTTACATATTATTATAAATTTTCAAACTTTCAAACAAAACACAAGAAATATTCATTTTTTGTAAATATCAAAATAAAAATTATATTATGCTAATATTTTAACATAATATTTTTATTCGAGTTTTGCTCCGTCTTTTTCAAAAATATTATAAAACATTTTACTTCAAATCATTTTATTACTATTTACAAACTATTTTTTTTATTAATTATAAAATATCTCAACTGATTTTATCTCAAGTCATTGTTCAAATCAGGCGTGATGATTTGCATGTTTGAGTGAAGCAATATAGATTGCATGTTTGTGAGGGGAAATAAATGAAGAAATAAAAGCTATATAATTTTTCCCACGTCAATGCATACAATTAACCTTAGCCTACGAAAAATTGGCCAATTAGGATGTCTACTAAAGGTAGTTTTAGGAGGCAAATACCATTTATTGTTTATCAAAAATGAAAAGTGCTATTTGAATAGCGGTATATTTTGCATACACGCGATATAAAAATGATATTTTTACTCATTTTTTAATTTAACTACTTGTATTTTTTTTTCCTCCATCATGTTTTTATCTTTTTTTTTTAATATATATTTTTTAATATTTTAATTGACGTGTTATTATTATCATATCACTCATTCTACAAAAAAATACACTAGACCGTATACTTGTAACATTGCTCATTAAATATAAATGCTTCTTATGGAACATTATTTTTATAATTAATATACGTTGTTTGAACGTTAAGGATATGGTCATTGTTAACATATATAATATGAATTTGGGTTACTTTTAATGAAAATAAATGTGAAAAACGGGAAATGCAAGAAATTACACTTTAAAAGAAGACCACTTATATATTTGTGAACATCCTAAAAAACAAATTAAATTAGGACGAGATAAACCAACTTTTAGTTACTTCAGTATTCATAAAACGAAAATAAAACTTTTAGTTTTTATTATTATTATTATTATTATTATTATTATTGATGATAAAATGGGTGGCAGTTTTTGAACCCAGGTTCTCTAGAAAAGTTCTACCCAACATTCTCGACCTCCACACACTATTATTTTTTAATTTTCTTTTAATTTTTTTAATTTTTTAATTTTTAATTTTGAATTTGTTCTTTTTAAATTAAATTAATTTTTATTTATTTATTATTCATATTTCAAATATTTAATAAGAAATAAAATAAAAGTCTCGTGTGTGAAGATTCAATGAATGGTAGGAAGTTGCAAAGATTATTTCGGTTCTCCAAGGTCATACGCTATAAGGCTCTTGAATTTTTTTTTCAGTTATTTCAGGGTCAACACAATCAATCTTTTCTTTAATTTCTTAACGCGTTTTGCAAGTTATTAGAATGTAAAGTTCTTGTGAAGGGAAAATGTTTAGTGTATATTTGAAATTGCAATAGTTAATATAATTTTTAGTTTTAGAATTTAGAATTTATATCTTAAATAATAAATTCAATTATTAAAAAATTAATTACTGTTTAGTAGTCATATGTTTAAAGTATTAACTATATATTTAAAGCACTTTTAAATACATTACATTTGTTTGGAAAAAAATTAAAAATTATTTTATGATGTAGAAAAAAATGAACATTTGATTTTTTAAATATTATAACCATATCTTTAAAAGTTGTAATTATCTTAAAGTTTAAACTTGTATATGTATTTTCGCTAATTGAAGGTCATTCCAAAATTAGAATTACGTTTAGCATAATCTTAATGTTTTTTTCTTAAATATACTTTTTTAACTTATTTGAGATTAAAAAGTAATTATTTATCTAACATCCAAATAATCTAATTTTTCATTAAAGAAATCTTTGTTATGAAACTTAAAAAAAGAAACTACTATTGCAAAAAAGAAATAAGAAATTCTCTCTGAAACTCTTAAGAACTAAAACTTTCTTTCTCTCTCTATATTTTCTTATGAATTTCATTATAACTGAAGCCCCTATTTATAGGTTTTGAAATTACAATCAGCACATTTACTCCCCCTGAAAAGTGCATGACAAAAGATTTTTGAGTTTTCGCATTCCAATGTTATGCACAATCTTCTTGAATGTGGAAGTTGATAACGCCTTTGTGAATAAATCTGCCAGATTATCACTAGATCGTATCTGCTTGACATTAATTTCACATTTCTCTTGAAGTTCATGAGTATAAAAGAATTTAGATGAAATATGTTTGATTCTGTCACTTTTGATATATCCTTCTCTGATTTAAGTGATACAAGCAGTATTATCTTCATATAGGATTGTTGGGCTATTATTGATCATGGGAAGTCCACACTTTTCCTAGATATGTTGAATAACTGATCTGTTGTCCAGATGACTAACACAAGAGGGGGGGTGAATTGAGTTGTATTAAAAAATTAATAATTATAAATCAAGTATATAAAATAAAATATAAAATATGAAACAGTAATAAATATAAAGAGTAAAGGTAAGAGAGAAGCAAACTCAGTATGTTAACGAGGTTCGGTCCCACTGCCTACGTCCTCGCCTCAAGCTACCACTTGAGGATCCCAAAATCCATTATTCAATCTCCTTTAAGTGGAAATAGAAACCTATTACACCTTTGAGCAGCACCGCTCCAAAGAATCCGTGTAGAACACCCTCTACACTTCCAATCACCTCACACTTGGTGATTTAACTATTCCCCGTGTAGAACACCTTCTACACTTCCAATCACCTCACACTTGATGATTTAACTATTCCCCGTGTAGAACACCTTCTACACACACAAGGGTTATACACACCATTTTACTGCTACAAGAATTGATAGTGGGTAGACTATCAGAAAACACTCCTCAATGAGTGAAATAAAAATAATACAGCACAAACTATATCTCTCAAAATAAACAAGGGTTAAGGCTCAATGCTTGGAGAAGAGAGAATGAAAACTTTGAATGAATGTTGTATGCTCTTGGTGTTGTGAATGTGAAGCTCTCAAATGATCTATTTATAGGCATATGAGACTTCATATTCAAATTTAAAAAGATTCACATGTCAAAAACATCATCATTCACTTTTCAAAAATTTCAAATCAAATCTTTTTACTTTTTGCATGTGACAAAAGGAGCACACTTTATTTTTCAAAAATTTCAAACCTAATCTTTTACTTTTTGCATATGACAAAAGGAGCACACTTTACTTTTCAAAATTTTCAAACAAAGACATCTACCTTTTGCATAAGTCAAGAAAAGCATCCACCACTTTTGAAAATATTCAAATAAAACATGCACATGTGAAAGATGACAATCAATCATCTTAATATTTTCAAAGTTCAAACCTTTAATCATATCATGCACATGTGAAAGATGACAATCAATCATCTTAATATTTTCAAAGTTCAAACCTTTAATCATGTCATGCACATGTGAAAGATGACAATCAATCATCTTTCAAAATTTTCAAAGTTCAAATCTTTAATCATGTCATGCACATGTGAAAGATGACAATCAATCATCTTTCAAAATTTTTAAATTTAATTTTCAAAATATTCATGCACATGTAGAAAATATATTTTAATGCTTTATGATAAAATATTTATTTTGAACCTTAATCCTAATTTCGAATTTTTAAGAGATTTACAAAATTACTCTATGATTTTAATGTGAACTTGTTCCCTTCTTGCTCATGCTTGGTTCCTTGATGTGCTTGATTGTATTGTGTAGACAACTTGAGCTTGAGACTCCTTTATTCTTTGAATTCATTTGTTATTATTAAAATCCATGTGTAGATTTACATGAATCTTGAAACCTTGAGTTCAACAATCTCCCCCTTTTTTATGATGACAAATACTTGATAGAATTTGAAACCTGTATGAATACTTAAGCTCCCCCTGATAATGTGCGTTAGTTTTTCAAGCAAAAATATAAATATAATTCCAAGCATATATAACAAATTTAGCAAATTAAACAATGTTAATATTCTAGTCTAAAACTTCTCCCCATTTTGGCATCATTAAAAAGGAATCATAATTAGCTCAATAAAATATATTCCTACAATAACCAATAGACAAATAAAACGCTGCGTTAGTAGAGACTGTAGAGAATTCGGTGCGTAGCCACACGTGTTCGACAAAACCTGTAAAGGCTGGAGGCCTAGTTTCGGTAATTCGGTGTGGAAGGAAATTTTGTAAAGAGCTGAATAATTGAAACCACCCGTGCCCGACAAACCTGCAAAGGCTGGAGGCGTAGCTCTGGCAATTCGGTGCAGAGATTTGATCCGCTTGATGTTGCTGAAAATTGAGATATCATCATGATTTATAAGTTTGTTTTGTTCTTATTTCCGTTTCTATAAGAGCAATCCTTAGTTTTATCTATTTCGCATCAAGCTTTCTTCTCATCTTTGCAATTTGCTTGTATTCTCATTCTACAATTTTTCAATGGCTCGTAGAATTCCCTTCAGTGCTTCTCTTGATCAAGATTTGAGGTATCCTTCACCTCAGTCTCAATCTATTTCTGCATCTGTCGTGGGTGCCATGAAGCAACAAGAGACTGATTTAGCTAATAAATCAGATCATGACGCCATTTACGAGCTTGTGGGTCTCGGAACTCGATACTCATCATCTATCGTCGCGTTTTCTGCTCGGTTGCAGTCCAAAACTCGCGAAATTGAGAAGCTTAACGAGATTGTATCTGTACTTCAACGACTTGTTTATGAGTCAAACAAAAAAATAGTAGAGTTAAAGCAACAGAATAAGGATTTAAAATCATTGCTTACCTCTTCATTTCGATTGCCTAATCCTTTAGACAAGGATGACATGATGATTTATGAGGAGCAAATGCATTTGAATGATGAGGCTAAACGTCTCAAGTTTCTGTAGGTCATTTAAGATAATGAAATAAAAGTATCTAGCAGATATCCATGGCATGCATCATTCCTATTTCTCTTCTAATTATGCATAGTCTATCTTCTGGTAGGGGTTTTGTGAAAATGTCTGCCAATTGATCATGTGTACTAGTGAATTCTAATACAATATCGCCCTTTTGCACATGATCTCTAAGAAAATGATATCTAATTTCAATATATTTGGTCCGAGAATGTTGTATTGGATTTTTTGAAAGATTTATAACACTTGTATTATCACATTTGATTGGAATGTGATTGTACATAAGTTTAAAATCCTCAAGTTGTTGCTTCATGTAAAGAACTTGAGCACAACAACTACCCGCAGCAACATATTCTGCCTCAGCAGTAGATAGTGCAACAGAATTTTGTTTTTTACTAAACCAGGAAACTAGTGCACGACCTAAGAAGTGACATGCTCCACTAGTGCTTTTTCGATCTATTTTACAGCCAGTATAATCTGCATCTGTGTAGCTGATTAGATCGAAAGATGTGTGCTTAGGGTACCATAACCCTAAGTTAATTGTACCACTAAGATATCTAAGAATGCGCTTAACTGCAATTAAATGTGATTCTTTTGGAGATGATTGAAAGCGTGCACATAAGCACACACTAAACATAATATCTGGTCTACTGGCTGTCAAATATAATAAGCTACCAATCATACCTCGATATACCTTCGAGTCAACTGGTTTACCGGTTTCATCTTTATCAAGTTTAGTGGATGGGCTCATTGGTGTTCCAGTTTCCTTAGCACCTTCCATCCCAAACTTCTTCAGCAATTCCTTAATATATTTCGATTGATTGATGAATGTCCCACTTTTTGCTTGCTTAATTTGCAATCCGAGAAAGAATGTAAGCTCTCCCATCATGCTCATTTCAAATTCTTCCTGCATAGTCTTAGCAAAAACTTGGCACATATTTTCATTAGTAGCACCGAATATTATATCATCAATATAAATCTGAATCAAAAGAATATCATCATTTTCGTATTTAATGAAAAGAGTTGTATCAATTTTTCCTCTTGAAAAGCCTTTTTCAATCAAGAAACCACTAAGTCTCTCGTACCACGCTCTAGGAGCTTGTTTGAGTCCATATAGTGCTTTTGTGAGTTTGAAAACATGATTTGGAGAAATATGATTTTCAAAACCTGAAGGTTGCTCAACATATACCTCTTCATTTATAAAACCGTTTAAGAAAGCAATTTTAACATCCATTTGAAAAAGTTTGAAATCTTTATAACAAGCATATGCAAGTAGCATTCGAATAGCTTCTAATCTTGCGACTGGTGTATATGTCTCATCATAATCGATTCCTTCTTCTTGATTGAAACCTTGGGCTACAAGTCGAGCCTTATTTCTAGTAATGACTTCGGACTCATCTTTCTTGTTTCTAAAAACCCATTTTGTTCCAATAATAGTATGATTTTTTGGTCTAGGAACAAGTGTCCAAACATCATTTCTTTCAAATTGATTAAGCTCTTCTTGCATAGCTAGAATCCAAGATTCATCAAGAAGTGCTTCATCAATATTTTTAGGTTCAATCTGAGATAGAAAGGCAGTATGATTGCAAATATTTCTAAGAGATGATCGAGTGCTTACACCTCGTGAAGGTTCTCCCAGAATTTGTTCCACTGGATGATCTTTCACAAATTTCTACTGTTTGGTTGCATATTGTATTAAATTTTGATGATCTTTTCTGATATCTCCATGTTGGACTTCCTCTATTGTGTTCTCTTTGTTGAGATTGAGACTTTCCGTATTATTTATACCTCCTGTTTCTTCATCAATAGATTTCTTGGAGAGTAGAGAATTAGATTCATCAAATACTACATGCATAGATTCTTGTACAGTCAAAGTCTTTTTATTGAATACTCTATAAGCTTTACTATTAGTAGAATACCCGAGAAAGATACCTTCATCAGATTTTGCATCAAACTTGCCTAAATTATCTCTGTCATTTAAAATAAAACATTTGCATCCAAATACATGAAAATAACAAATGTTGGGCTTTTTCTCATTCCAAAACTCATAGGGGGTTTTATCTAATTTAGACCTTAGCATAACTCTATTTATAACATAACATGCAGTACTTACTGCTTCAGCCCAAAAATAACTAGGCAAGTTGTTTTCATTGAGCATTGTTCTTGCCATCTCTTGAAGAAATCTATTTTTCCTTTCTACTACCCCATTTTGTTGAGGAGTTCGAGGAGCAGAAAAATTATGCACAAAACCATTTTCATCACAAAATGTTTCAATATTTTTATTAACAAACTCTTTTCCCCTATCACTTCGGATACTTGAAATAGTATAACCCTTTTCATTTTGAATTATCTTGCATAACTTGGTAAAAGCATTATGTGCCTCATCTTTATGAGTAAGAAAGATGACCCAAGTATATCTAGAGAAGTCATCAACAACAACAAATGCATAATATTTTCCTCATAAACTTGCAACTCTATTTGGTCCAAAAAGATCCATGTGTATCAGTTGCAATGGTCTAGTAGTGGAAATATGTTTCTTGATTTTAAAAGAAGTTTTTGTTTGTTTACCAAATTGGCATGCATCACAAATTTTGTCTTTAAGAAAATTTACCTTTGGTAAACCTCTCACAAGATCATTTTTTGAAAGTTTGGAAATAAGTTCCATATTGGCATGACCTAGTCTTCTATGCCATAACCAATTAGTTTCATTTTGAGCTGAAAAACAAATCGCATCTTGTGAGGTAATTTCTTCAAAATCAATTGTATAAACATTGTTACTTCTAAAAGCAATAAAACAAATATTACAATCATAATCATTCAATATAATGCACTTATCCATTTTGAAAGTAACTGTAAATCCTTTATCACATAATTGACTTATGCTTAAAAGATTATGTTTTAAACCTTCAACAAGTAGAACATTTTCAATTATAAGAGAAGACTCATTACCAATTTTACCTATTCCCACGATCTTCCCTTTCGAGTTGTCTCCAAATGTCACGTGTCCTTTTTCTTTAGATCTAAGATCAAAGAACTTAGTCTTGTCTCCCGTCATGTGTCTTGAACATCCACTATCTAAAAACCATTTATTTTTGTTCGTGGAAGACGTCATGCACACCTATAAAAATAATTAAAATGATTTTTCTTGGTACCCAAATTCTTTGGGTCCTTTATTTATTAGTATTAGAAGAAATAAGATTTTTAGGTATCCATATGGCCCTAATAGTCATTGTATGTTTTCTTCTAATAGGACAAGCAATATAATTATGACCATTTCTATTACAAAAATTACAAATAGCATGTGACATATATGAAGAACTTGAGTGATTATAATAGTATCCTTTTTTAACAAAATTATTTTTATGAAAAGAATTTTGAATATTGGACTTTGATTTAGAAGGATTATCAAAAAAGTTTTTATAAGGTTTGTATTTTTGTTTTGGCATATATCCCAAGCTTGCCTTATCAAAAACACATCTTTGACTACCAAGAAATTTTTCAAAATTTCTTTTTCCATTCGTAAATTTTTCAATAATATTTTCTAAATCAGTTTTCTTTTTCTTCAACTCAAAATTTTCATCTTTCAAAACAATACTTTCTTTTCTTAAAATATCAATTTCGTTTGTTAAAGAAGAATTTTTCTTTTTTAAAACAGTATACTTGATACCCAATTTTTCAAATTCCTCATATACCTCTTCTAAAACATTTTGCAATTCTTCATATGAAGGATCTTCAATATTATCAAGATTTGTTACCTCAATGTCATCTTTAGCCATAAGACAAAGATTTGCTGATTCTCCATTGCTTGCTTCACTATCTGAGCTACTTGAATCATCATCCCATGTAGCTTTCATTGCTTTTTGCCTTTGTTTCGATCTTTCTTTAGTAGAGGACAATCTGACTTGATATGACCAGGTTTATTGCATTTATAACAAATTAAAGTGTCATTTTTACCTGAATGTTTCTTGGAAAACTTTTTGAAGGATTTCCTTGGAGGAATTTTACTTTTCTTTAAGAACTTCTGAATTTTTCTTGTTATCATCGCAACTTCTTCATCTTTGTCGTCATTTTCCTCATCTTCATCACTTTCACTTTCATGTGGAACAGCTTTAAGTGCCAAGCTCTTCTTTGACTTTCCTTCTTCTTCTCCTCTTTTCAATGTGTAATCATGGGTGATAAGTGACCCGATGAGTTCATTTACTTCGAGTTTCTTGAGGTCTCTAACTTCAAGAATCGCTGTCACTTTTGATTCCCAACGTTTTGGTAGAGAGTTGAGAATTTTTCTTACTATCTCCACTTTGGAATAAATTTTGCCAAGAGTTGTCAAGCTGTTTATGATGTTAGTAAAACGAGTGTACATACTAGAAATAGATTCATCATCATTCATCTTAAACATTTCATATTCATGAGTAAGAATATAAATTTTTGATTCCTTGACTTGAGAAGTTCCTTCATAAGTAACTTCCAAGTTATTCCAAATTTCCTTTGCTGTAGCACAAGTCATTACTCTATTAAGTTCATTACCATTGAGAGTATCATATAATAAATTCATAACAGTTAAATTCAAAGTATAAAGTCTATCGTTTTCACGATTAAACTCTTCTTCTTCCTTTTTGACCTTTACTCCATCAACTACTTTTGTTGGAATATAAGGTCCATTTACAATGCATTTCCAGATTTCTCGACCTTGAGCCTGAAGGAATATTTTCATTCTAACTTTCCAGAATGAGTAATTGTCTCCACAAAAGAGTGGAGGCCGACTGCTAGATTGACCTTCACCAAATGAAGCTGCAATGTTAGCCATAAGATCTTAACTCAAAAGATAGTTAATCTTATAATAGAGCTCTAGCTCTGATACCAATTGTTACTGACCATAGGCCGCACCTATGTCACCTAACAACTGTACCTACCAGACTAGCCGGCCACCGTCTCTACCGGTGTACCGTCACCCATGGTCGGAGAGTCTTGCTTCGGTGACACAGTCACAAGCGAGAGTTCCCATGAGTGATCTGCCTGTATGAACAGTACAGGTCAACTAGCTCTGATACCAATTGTTACCGATCATAGGCCGCACCTATGTCACCTAACAACTGTACCTACCAGACTAGCCGGCCACCGTTTCTACTGATGCACCGTCACCCATGGTCGGAGAGTCTTGCTTCGGTGACACAGTCACAAGTGAGAGTTCCCATGAGTGATCTGCCTGTATGAACAGTACAGGTCAACTAGCTCTGATACCAATTGTTGCCCAGATGACTAACACAAGATTAACAATTATAAATCAAGTATATAAAATAAAATATAAAATATGAAACAGTAATAAATATAAAGAGTAAAAGTTAGAGAGAAGCAAACTCAGTATGTTAACGAGGTTCGGCCCCACTGCCTACGTCTTCGCCTCAAGCTACCCCTTGAGGATCCCAAAATCCACTATTCAATCTCCTTTAGGTGGAGATATAAACCTATTACACCTTTGAGCAGCACCGCTCCAAAGAATCCGTGTAGAACACCCTCTACACTTCCAATCACCTCACACTTGGTGATTTAACTATTCCCCGTGTAGAACACCTTCTACACTTCCAATCACCTCACACTTGATGATTTAATTATTCCCCGTGTAGAACACCTTCTACACACACAAGGGTTATACACACCCTTTTACTTATACAAGAATTGATAGTGGGTAGGCTATCAGAAAACACTCTTCAATGAGTGAAATAAAAACAATACAGCACAAACTATATCTCTCAAAATAAATAAGGGTTAAGGCTCAATGCTTGGAGAAGAGAGAATGAAAACTTTGAATGAATGTTGTATGCTCTTGGTGTTGTGAATGTGAAGCTCTCAAATGATCTATTTTTAAGCATATGAGATTTCATATTCAAATTTAAAAAGATTCACATGTCAAAGACATCATCATTCACTTTTCAAAATTTTCAAAATTCAAATTTTTAATCATGTCATGCACATGTGAAAGATGACAATCAATCATCTTTCAAAATTTTCAAATTTAATTTTCAAAATATTCATGCACATGTGGAAAATATATTTTAATGCTTTATGATAAAATATTTATTTTGAGCCTTAATCATAATTTCGAATTTTTAAGAGATTTATAAAATTACTCTATGATTTTAATGTGAACTTGTTCCCTTCTTGCTCATGCTTGGTTCCTTGATGTGCTTGATTGTATTGTGTAGACAACTTGAGCTTGAGACTCCTTTATTCTTTGAATTCATTTGTTATCATCAAAATCCATGTGTAGATTTACATGAATCTTGAAACCTTGAGTTCAACATGATCTCAACCAAATACACTCTCGACTTGCTTCATGAATAGCAATGATCTCTGAGTGATTTGAAAATGTAGCAGATAATGTCTGCTTAACAGATCTCCATGATATGGCAGTATCTCCATAAGTAAATAAATATCCAGTTTGAGATCTACCTCTGTGTGGGTCTGAAAGATAACCTGCATCTGCATACTCAATCAATTCTGGACTTGAACCACGTTGATAAAATAATCCCATATCAACCGTACCATGAAAGTAACGAAGGACATATTTAATGCCATTCCAATGCCTTCGAGTTGATGCAGAACTATATCTTGCAAGCAGATTAACTGAGAATGTAACATCTGGTCGAGTGCAATTTGCAAGATACATCAAAATTTCAATTGCATTGAGATATGATACTTCAGGACCAAGAATTTCTTCATCATCATCACAAGGACAGAATGGATCTTTCTTCACATCTATGGCACGCCTCTTCACTTTTCTTTGAAAAATTATTCTGAGGATTTTTACCCCTTTCTGAATTGTACCACTTCTGGTGATATGGTATATTATAATCCCTTTTAATGTTGTCATTCCTGAGACCAACATTTCTATAATTTCTCCTACCACGTCCACGCCTCCGATTTCTTCTAAAGGATGCACCATTCACTTCTGGGAATGATGCAAACCTATTACCATTCACTTCAGGGAATGATATTGAGCCAGTAGGGCGTGACTGGTGGCTTTCTAATAAGAGCTCATTATTCTACTCAGCTACTAGAAGACATGATATAATTTCAGAATATTTCTTGAACTTTCTCTCTCGATACTGCTGCTGCAGGAGCACATTCGAGTAGGGGTGTTCAAGCGGGTTCTAGACCGGAAATCCGGGTCAACCCGGCCCGGAACCAAATAGCTAAAACCGGTTTGGACTCCAACCCGGATTCACCCGGGTTGGATTCGAAAATCCGGTTTTCAGATTTCAAACCGTTTTTTTTTTTTAATTTATAAAACTGGTATTATTACTTTTTTTTGAGAAATTTGTTTTGAAAATATTTATAAAAAAACTTTTATTTTATTATCAACAAATTTCTCAATAAAAAAAATAATAATACAAACTAAAAAACAACGGTTTAAAATTCGAAAACCGGATTTCCGGGTTCAACCCGGATTTCAACCCGGGTCCAACCCGGATTTCAATTCCGGTGAATCTGGGTTGGAGTCCAAACCGCTTTTAATATGGGTTCCGGATCTAATTTAATATGGCTTGAAAACCGGAATCGGGTATCCGGATATCCGGGTTTCAAACCGGATCGGAAAACAAACCGGTCCGGATGAACACCCATACATTCGAGGCATGAAATGTAGTAAAAGTCTTCTCTAGCATATCATCATCGGTGATTTTCTCACTGCATAATTTTAATACTAAGCTTATTTTAAAAAGTGCGGAATTATACTCACTAACACTTTTAAAATCTTGCAACCTCAGGTGCATCCATTGAGAACGAGCTCTTGGGAGGATGACAGTCTTCTGGTGTTCATACCTCTCCCTTAAATTGTTCCACAAAATATAGGGATCTTTTACTGTGAGATATTCAGTTTTCAATTCTTCATGAAGATGGTGGCAAAGGAAAATCATTACTTTAGCACGTTCCTGCAGGGATGCTTGATTTCCTTCTTTAATAGTTTCTCCCAGGTTCATTGCATCAAGATGTATTTCAGCATCAAGTATTTAGGATAAATAATTTTTTCCAGATATATCAAGAGCAACAAATTCCAATTTTGTAAGATTTGCCATTTTCTACACATATAAATAATGAAATAAATATGTGTATCTCATATTTATAAATTCACACAGATAATCATCAATAAAATATATTAAAGATTTCAAATAATATATTGAAAAACTTACAGAGGAATAAGGCTACTAGCTTCAGAATTGGTAGAACCGTCGTGCTGATAACGTGTTATGAAACTTAAAGAAAGAAACTACTATTGCAAAAGAGAAATAAGAAATTCTCTCTGAAACTCTTAAGAATTGAAACTTTCTTTTTCTCTCTATATTTTCTTATGAATTTCATTACAACTGAAACCCCTATTTATAGGTTTTGAAATTACTATGCAAGTTACTATACAAGTCACTATACAAGTCACTATACGGAATTTAAAATAATAGTGGTGGAGTCATTCACATAATTTTAGTGGTGGGACAGAGAGCGGCTGCCGACGTTCGTTCATTACAATCTTGAAATTATTTAAATACTTTTTAAGACTGATCATAATTCCAAGGTATTTAAATATCTTGGAAAAAGATAGAAATCATGCTAGGGGATTCTGTTGCCTAGTCGCGCTCTCATTTTTTTTTAATGTTTATTTAGTGGTTAAAAAAGTATTTTTTAATGCAATTGTGTTTTTTTTTTCAAATATTTAAAACTATTAAAAAATTTGTAAAAAAATAAAGACTAATTGGGCAACGAGATCCCTGGTATTACCCTTATACCTTTTCACGGACTGGTTCGGGTAAATATTTATGCAAAATATTATTAACAATCATAAAATGACAATTTTTTCAAAAATGATTATTTATTTGGACTATTTACCTTTCACGGAGAGGCATTTTCGCTAAAGTCCTCTTTGAATCCTAATTTTTTCTTGTAAATTCATCCAATTATGGTATTATATTTATTTTTAATTTTTATGAGTTATACTACGTGCAAGTCTAATACCTCAATCCACCACTTATTATAGATTTTTTTTAATTATAAAGAAGTTAAAATTCTATTTATTAGTTGATGGCGCACGTTTCTATATACTCTCTGTCACTGGTTATATGTTAAATATAAACTTCCCAATAAGAATACATATAATATGTATATAAGTGATTTGGCGTGTAATTTGACGTGTTAAGGTAGATTGTAAAATTATTTTTATTAAAATATAAATTTAATAAGTTAAATTTATAAATTTATTTATATAAAATCTAAATCGAGATAGCAGAGAGTAGATCCTTCTTTATTTGGGTTGAAGTTGAACCTTGGTTTCGGAAACCACACAATCTATTCTTTTCAAACATGTTGTTGTGATGGGATCGATGTGATATGAAAACGTGGGCTGTTCTTTTTTTGGAGTAATAAAACGTGGGGTTTTGAAGGTGTAAGAATTCTCCTCCCAACTTATCCCAAGAAAAGGAATTAGCCTCTCCATAGTCCGTACCCCACTGGGAACCATAGGTACACGACCGCCTATGTCTATTTGATCTCCGTACTTGCTCTTATTTTACGGCCAAGTTTTGACACGCTTGTTTCAATCTCGACTTTTCATACCCAAGGGGTGGAAAATTGCATCATTTTTCTTCTTATATTTGTTAATATTCCCATGTTCTTATTGTACTGATTCCAGTTATACAATTTTCGTAGGCCCCCTATCAGAGGTTATTTATTTTTCTCTCTCTCACACTCTCTTCCTAATCATCTTTAAGCTTCGTTTGAATTCGGAAGTGGAGTTGAGTTCAAAACATACTTTTTAAATTTTTAAATTTTTATAATTACATTATTACAAAACACAAATTTCTATATACCATTTTTAAATTTCAATACAAAATTTTCAAATTCCAATACACATTTTTTAAATTCTAAAATAATAATAATATTAAAAAATAAACTAAACTCATCTTATCTCCGAATTCAAGCAGAACTCCTCTTATTTGGCAACTTTTTGTTTGCCTTAGCTTGTTCTAACCCACCTTTTTGTTTATTGTCGCCTCGAAATTCGAATACCCTGTGCATCCCATTTTGCGGCTTTTGCAAAACATTAAAGGCAAGACAATCACGACTCAGGATTGAGGTAAATCTTTTGAGAAACCAGGGCAAAGGGTCTCCTACCCTCCCATGCCCCAACATAATTCACCCTTTGTTTTGGGTCGTTATTGTAAACTTCTTGTATAATCAGTTTCTGTAAAATACTAAGATTAGAACCTTGTTGTTATTGGTTGTGTTTGACTAAAAAAAAAAAAAGAAGAAGAAAAAATATATATTTGTAAGAAATAAGCCCAAATTTATGGCGAGATGCTCAATTATAACAAATGTGTCTGCCTTAGATTGTGTTGAGGTAGTTAGTGATTACCAAAATAATAGTCGTTTCTTTGCTATTGATAATTTCGTCAGATATGGCATTGATGATTGTCGTGCTGATTAGATGGTTAACTACGATGCTTGTTTGACTAGGTTCTTTTAGTTTTTCTTGAAGAGATTAATAATAATGGTGTTATTAGTCCTATTCCGACAATGCTTGGTGATGGGCAATCCCCAAATTTGTTTAAGCTGCTCAGGGTGGTGAGGGAGAGAGGAGGGTTTGACATGGTGTCAAAGAAATGGATGTGGGCTTTCGTTGCGGAGGAATCAAGTTTGGATCTTAGTGTGACATCTTCAGTGAAATTGATATATTGTAAGTACTTGAACGAGCTAGAGAAATGGTTCAAGAAGAGGTGTTGAGATAGGAAGTTGGGGATTGGATAATGTGAATGCGATGAGAATTTTAGTTTGTTATCTTTGGAGCTAGAGAAAGAGTTCAGAGATTTATTATCGAATGATCTGGTGAGAAACAAGAACAGATATGTTGAGCTTTTTCGACTAGAATCTTGCATAAGTCGGAAGTACATGGATATGGATATTGAGAGGAGTGGATTTGACATCTCAGACACCAACATCGCTTGTACGACGTGGGAAGATGTTAGTAAATGGCATAGTGATGATAGTGAAAACCTTCACAATGATAGCAAAAGTAATTTTATTGATGAGGTCATTGATTGTGTGATCATCAATTCTAGTATTGCTAGAAGAGAACTTAATTTTCATAAGAGAAAGCAGGAATGCTAATTGGGTGATCCATATTGTAAAGCATCTTGAGGATCCTTCAATTTGAGTAATGCTAGAGCCATCAAAGTGGAAAGAACATGAAAGCAAGAAGTTCTTGGTCAAGGGAATCATTGTTTCTAAAAAGGGATCCCAATCCAAAAATTGAAGGATCTCTTGTGGAGATAAGTTCATGTATCTCTAGCGATTCTTCTTAAGTTTTGCTTTTGTTTCACATAACTAATGCCTCGAGTAGGATCAATGTTCATAATATGATGCCTTACTTTCTTGTTGAGACCTGATAATGACATTAAATCCCAACACTTAATGTAATTTTATGATTGGCTTTGTCAATATTATCCTCATTATGCACTAGCTAATATATATTTGCAGAACAAAACTCTCTATTCAATAAAAGAATAATTTCTTTTTTGATAAGTAAATTTTTTAGTATAATAATACAAGATGTTTGTCTAACAGAAAATCCCTAGAATTAAGTCATTATGAGGTATTAACCTTGGCAACAAATGATGGTAAAAATTGTGATTTGCATTAATTAGCAGAAGGTACCTTCTTATTTAAGGGCCTTTAGTTATCCTATTGTTTTGATCTGGAAGATGGCATGTATGCAAAAAGGGAACCAAACAGCCAAAAGGGAGCCACATCAAGATTTGAAAACCCTTCTATGATAGGGTAATGAAGTAACCAAGCTTCATTATCTGACTCTTCATCTTGCCCCCATCAGTCTTAGGATAAATCATATGAACAAGAAGATGAACTGTAGTATTGCAAGGAAGTTCAGCATTCAAGTCTGACACCATCACACCTATATCATATTATTGGTTGAAAATTGCCTCTAAATTTGGCTTTCGATTTAGTGAAACTCGAGAGCAATAAAAACATCCAGGTTTCCATTCCACGAAAATTCTACCATCCAATTGAACAAGAAACCAAAAAATACAGAGATCAAAGTCAAAGAAATAACTAACTTGATGCTTGCTAAGATCAAACCCTACAAAAAGAGACATTTTTGTTCATCTCTTGATCTCCAAAACTGTACAACCACCGAATGACATTTTTATATCCTCATAATTATGAATTCCACAATGAACCCATGATGGAGTGATTGTATAAGTTTAGAAGAAATCATCATAGTTGTAATCATCATACACAACTACCAAAATGGCAACTAAGACTCTTCCCATTACAGTTTTTACCCACTAGAACACCCACCTAAATTTGGGATCGGGTAGGACTAAACACCTTGTCAAACCCAGCTAGTACCATTCCTCTCCATTGATTAAGATAAATAAGAGGAGAGTGAGGGAAACAATATATTCATTTGAGATATTGATGGAAAAAATGATGTGGCTCCTTTATAATTTTTCATATATCTTTTTGTACACGTGGCAAATAAGATGCTCCAAGACCCCAACAAGAGAGGAGTCACTCCCACATTAATCCTCTACATTCTATTCAAATAGAAAAATTTTAAATGCTATTAGAAATCAATAAAAAAAATTGGAATGCTAAGACTCAACTTATATTTGGGGGTCTTTTCCTAGTTCATTTTCCCAAATTGTACAATGTGACCACATCTTTTGATTTTTTGCATGCATGTTTTAGATTGCTTTTGCAATGTCCATAAATGCTTTAATTGATTTGATTTCATATACCTCTTTTGAATTTGACCTCTTCTTCATTTATTATTGATTGCATGGCATTCAATTTTGTATGATGTCAAACTTTGATGATAATATATCCACGAAGAGAATCACATGAGACTTCAGAAACTCAATAACTTTTCTATTCACTCGTATTTGAAAATGGGCGTTTCTATAATTTCTTTGTAATGATCTTTTTGATGAATATCTAAATTAGTTTGGACTGTCTTAGGGGTGCAATTTTTGCAAGGATTTTTTTGGTTTCATATATTTTTCTTTGTATAACGTATCATTTTCTCAATATTATACATATTGTTGACAAACATTTCTTGACAAGGTTTAATTGGATTAGAGGCCTATTTTGTGTTGACCTATAGGATATTCATTTCTAGTCACAAAGTTTTATGCTGTTATTTGAGATCGGCTCATCAATGTTTGAGTTGTTCAATCATTTTCTCCATCTTGTGTAAGGATAAAAATTACAAAATTGACTGTATCAATTCTTTAATCAACTTGTAATGCAACCTCACTGGTAAGTATTGCATATAAATTATTTTCTCCATCTTCTAACAGAAATAATAGAGACACATAAAGAAAACTGGTGCATTGCCCTTGCATTTGTTGGTGGAAGGGCCTTGCCAATCAATCATCGTTACAACTTTAGCATACTTAACTATGAACACTTTTCACAATTAGTTCAACCTTAATAGCCATAATATGATATATAAAGACCGAAAGTTGAAGTATATGGATTCTCAACACAACTTTTCGCTATCACAAAAAGGGTTCTTGATGAAGACTTTTTAAATAGGAACTCTACTTGTTTGGTACAAAATTATATTACTTCACCAACTTTTCCAATGATAATAGTCTAGAACTACAGAAGAAGCTAAAGATGCACCCTTCTATGTACAAGGATAGTAATTCTCCTAGTCATTAGTCTACTGAGAGGTTAAGATGTAGTGAAAGGCTTCCTACTTCAGTGAAATGCCGTGCATGTTCTTGTTGCAATTCATGTTTGCCCACCCAAAGTAAATTAAGCCCTCGCAAGATAGAGTTGGATAATGGCCCCAAGGAGCAGGAACCTGTTACTAACCATATATCTGCCACAAATACGATAGTCAGCCCACTTGGGGATGATCTCCTCCAAAAGCAAGTTTGTGTGGATTCTCACCTCCAAGCTGAGGTCCCTAAATGGACTGTGTGGTTTCGAAGAGTGACTCTAAGTGGCTAGGGACATGTGTATGGCCTTTTAAACATGAAAAACATAATGGGTCAGTTGAAACAGATCTCATTGGGAGAGGAAGACCATACTTATGTGGCTGTCGACTCCCAGGTTCTGTTGAATGTGTTAGATTTCATATAGTTGAGAAAATGATGAAATTGAAACTTGAGCTGGGCTCGATGCTTTATTATTGGCGATTTGATCGTATGGGTGAGGAAGTTTCGCTTTAGTGGACGAATGCCGAAGAACAGAGATTTAAGAATATGGTAAAGTCAAATCTTTCTAATAGGGCATTCAAGTGCTTTCCAGGGAAGACAAGGGAGAATTTGGTGAGCTACTACTTTAATGTATTTCTTATCCAGCATAGAAGATATCAGAATCGTGTGACTCCAAAGAATGTCGCTAATGATGATGATGAATTAGAGTTTGCATCATTAAGTGATGGTTTTGGGCATTAAGTGTTGAAAGTTCCAGGCTCCCAAGTTTCCAGCTTGTTATGAGAATATGCAATGCATTGAATTCGAATAGCGAAAAATGTGGAGCTGGAGTCCATCACTCAGATCAGAGATTTGGTTTGTCCCTTGAGGATGAACAATATGAGTTTCCCCATGTTTAGACTTTGTAAAATAATCTTCCCTCCCTCATATTCACATATACAACTTCTCTCTCCTTGAAAATTCTAGTGGGATGAGATTATCACATTCAAATGCGATGATGCAATTTTGCTAAAGTATCACTTCACAAGGCTGTATTGTTGAGCTTGATGTTGGTTTGTAAATACTACCATACCTTTAAGGCATAACTATCTCATTAGATAAAGAGAGATAATGGCTCGAATTCAAGTTTTACTTTTATTTTTTACGTTTTAACCGCCCCATTTGGAATCGGAGTTGAGATGAGATGAGTTTTCAAAATTGAATAAAATATTATTATTGTTGTTGTTTTGAGATTAAAAAAACTGTATTGGGATCTGTATTTTGTATGAAAATTTGAAAAAGTGTAATGATGAGTTTAAAATGAGTCGAGACGAGCTCAACTCGTCTCCGAATCCAAACAGGGCCTGATGCACATGTGGTTCTCGATCTTTTGAATGATTTACATAATGTTATTTGTGTTTTAACTAAGAGCATCTACATTGGGCTTCCTAAAAGCCCGCCCTCGCTAAATTATAGGGTTTATTTTAGAGTTTTACTCTAAAATCAACTCATATCCGGGTTCTCATAATAGAGGATGGTTTAGGAGGATGAACAATGACATTCTATATTTAGATAGTTATTATTCAATTTTTAAAATATATTTTATTGGAAATATTTAAAGATGTAAAATAAAGTAGTAGAAAAAATAATAAATAAAGAATAGAAGAATATTATTTTAATAGGATAGATAAATGATAAGGAATGAGATGTAAGAGTTTTTTCGAAAAGAAGTAAAATTTAGAAAAAAGCTATAGTGTTCTTTTGAACTAAAATTTGAGAAAAAATTTAGGAAACCTAATATGAATGTTCTAATATGTCACAATTACATAACATATTATGATAGGAAGGGAGTACCAGTTATCCGTGTACTCCGAGGATTCTTAATAAATTTTCACTTTTGCATTATTTTGAAAATCATTTTTTAAGGGTAAATTGCATTTCTCCACTCAAAAACTACAAAATGTTCCTCTAAACTCTTAATTTGATCTATCAAATTCTCATTCAGTGTTTACTCAAAAGAAAAAAAAAACTATATTGTTGAGTTGTATTTGTAATATTGTCCTATCTCGTTGACCTTTTTTTTTTTAAACAAATCATTATACTTGGTTTTTAAAATTCATATGCTTCTTGCTTATCACTTAATAAATTATTTATTTGTTTTTTAACTGTTCACCAATGGTCTCCAAAAGAGCTAAGATTATGCTTATACTTTAAGAAAGAAAATGTCATCTGCCCCTTATTTAGTCATTTCAACTTTTGTTTATTGATTGGTTGCATGTGAAGCCAGATTTGTTTTTACTAATTATGAGTTGTAAACTCATCACTTGTTGCGTGAATCGTTATAATTATATAAAATGCTAAAACATAAATATTTTGCAGGCTAGTTAATGTAACAAATTAGTAAGTTTGTAGACGTTATGTATTTTTAATATTTTATAAAAAGTTAAATCTTATCTCAATTTATTTCATATATTAGAATACATATCTCAACCTATTCCATATATTAGAATATTAAAAAATAAATCTCACAATGCATGTGGACAAAATTTAGGTATGTTTATAAGTAATATGTAAATCTTTCTTGTTGAATCAGTTTTATAAGATAAGTTAGATCACTGAATTTTTTCATGGTATTAGAGTCTACTACAAAACGAATGACGGCCACACTACTTATCCCGTGACAAAGACAAAAAAAAATATTGACTACACATGAGGGAGAGTATTGGAGAATAAATCTTACATTGCATATGGACAAATTTTGGGCATGTTTATAAGTAATATACATGTCGATGTCATGTTACACGGCTTAGGCTGGTCAGCGAAGTTCGAACGACCTGATTTGCACAGAGTTTGAATGAGAGGGAGGGCGGCGAAACCCTATGGCCGCTCCGATGCTAAAGTTAGTAAGATGAGTTGGAATATCACAACAAGTAAGGAGAATATGGATTGTTTTTTTATATGCACCTGTGATATGTGGCGTCTCTGGCTATTTACAGACCTTGATGGACACCGGGAGTTCCTAGGGGGTGACGGGATGGCTATCCCATCAATTTAGACTATCATTTCCTTTGTTGTATCTTGGGGGGCTTCCCTGTCACGTCTTGATTGAGTGAGCAACTTATCCCTTCTATACCGAGGTGTCAGTCTCTACTTTTTCCCTGGCTTGTGTTATGACTCTAGAGCCGCATCTAATGCGGCGGGGCGTTCTAACTGTGCATTTAATGTGGTGTGCTTCTGTTGTGATTTGCATTTAATGCGGACTGTCCCTGCCTGATTGTGTCCAGTATAGCGTGCATTGGGCAGACCTCTGCATTCAATGTGACGTGCTCGGGGCAAGTATTTACATGCAGCGTCAGGTGCTTACATTCTGATTTGGTGTGGATCTTCTTGAGAGGGCCCCTGAGGTATTCCTTGTGATTGGGCCTTCTAGATTCTCATTGGGGTCCAAAGCCCAGAACCTAGATTCTCCCCACGTGGGATTTTCCTCTCACAGGACCCCTCAAATTCTCATTGAGGGGATTGAGGTGGCGATTTTCCTAAGTTCTTTTTCCTCCATCATTCCCTTTGTCTATGCTTGGGAAACGATCGTCTTGGTTTGGGCGCTCGATGCGCCTACCTATCTCCGAAGATTTCGATGAGCCCTACTGAGCCTTGATTGCCTTGAACGACTGTTGATAGGACTCTTGACCCTGGCGTGCCATTAGCTGGCAAGCGGCGTTTTGACTTTCTGACTGATTGGACTTCCAACCATTAATGCGTCGTTTGTATGAGTGTATGTCCCTTGGACTGCCCGATGACTGGGTGATTGGAACTGAGCCATAAATGCGGGATCAATATGCATGCACCCTTTGGTCTTCCCGATTGAATGTCCCCTGCCCCCGGGTTATGATTGGTTTGAGACATCGACATTTCAGGTCATGATTATGCTATTGGGGGTTTTGCTCACGCCTGCCCTTATTGGTTCGTGTACCTCACGCGCCTTCTGCCCAAGCTTTCTGATAACTGCTGGCTCGGTGTGACCTGTCTCGTGAGTAATTACTACTTCCTTGGGTATAAATGGGGGGAACTCCCTCCCTATTCTCCTTATTCTTCCTTTCTTGCCATTACTCTGCTATGATTCTCACCGCTCTGCATTTTCTTGCCCTTCTTTCGTGTTTTCTCTCGTTTTCTTGCATTTTTTGTGCTTTATTCCGTTTTCCATCTGCTTCCATGGCCGAATCCTCTTCTTCTTTCTCACCCTTTACAGCACACAACTGGGTCACTTCTTTCTCCATGTCTGCCATCCAAGAACTGCGTGACCTTGGCTATATTTTGTCTTCAATGTCCCTAGAGCCAGTTCAGGACGTTCCCTATGATATAGCAAGAAAGTCCGAGCATGTGCTTTTATTCGAGATAATGTTTAAGAATGGGCTCCGCCTTCCATTCATTCGCTCAGTGCAAGAGGTGCTTCATTACCTCGGAATGGCTCTCGCACAGTTGCTCCCGAATGCTTGGCATATGCTGATGGCGTCCTGTGTGGTATTCCACATCACCCTCTTAGAGTCGGGCGATGTTTATTCCGACTTGTTAGCTTGGAAATTTCTATCCTTGTACCGTGTCCTCCGCAAACCGATCGGGAATCAGATTGGTTTCCAAGCACGGGATGGGGAGGCGTACTCTTGAGTCCAGACACTCCCACGCTAAGGATTACTCTAAGAAGATCTTTTTCGTCTTGGGAGAAGGTTGACAGCTCCCTGAGGACGAGACTCGAAAGGAGTTCCTGATTCAAGTTGACTGGGAATGCTCCCGCCAACTTCCATCCTCGACATCTACCTTAACCAAAAGGAGCGTGCCACGATTGAAGTAGTCGAATCTTGGGCCCAACCCATTCTCCCTCTTAGCAATTCGCCTGCCAAGGGGTACATCTCTTTAACGACTGCTTGCGAATTGCGAGATCGAGTCCTAAGTCCAACCCACTCCCCCTCCTAATGATTCGCACGCCATGTGGTTGAGACTCAAAGGCACCAACTCGAGCATACTCATAAACCCCCAACTCTTTCATGCCTGCTTGCAAGTCGAGGGTTGAGTCATGGGTTTGGCCCACTCCCTTTCCACCGACTTGCCCGCCATGAAGGCTACCCCCCTTTCTTAATGGCTGTTTGAGAATTGTGGGGTAGAGTCCTGGGCCCGGCCCACTCCTCATCCTAGCAATTTGCTCTCAAAGGGGCACATATCCTTAATGGCTGCTTGCGAATCGCTGGGTCAAATCCTGGGCCCAGCCCACTCCCCTTCCAAGGATTCACTAGCCATAAAGACAACCCACTCAAACATTTAGCAAAATCAAGGAAAATATTCGCCCACCAAAGAGTTCTCAAGCAACACAAACAGGCGAAAACAATGTTCCTTGGCCAAACCTTTGACCTTTAGTATAATTCCTATCAAATGTTTTGCGATAAGAATTCGCAGGGTACTTAGGAGAAGGAGGCAAAAAATAAACAGGCGAAAGTAGTTACAAAATAATGCATGGCTCAAAAGATAGTTTTCATGATCTCATTAAGGCGAAAGCAACTACAAGGAAAAATAGTTACAAAAAAAAAACAACAATTACAGCTAGGAAGGCAAAAGCTTGCGCGGATTGTGGTACTGGAAAGGTGGGTAGCCCGGTGTCCCAATCTTCTTGGCAAAAGACTTTGCAATAGTGTTAGGAGGCATAACCTTGGGGTCCATACCGTCCAAGTCAAAAGAAGGATTAGCCAGAACCTCTTTCCTCAACCTTCGTAGCCTATCCGCATACCCATAGCCCCAAGTCGAGATACTGATAACTCGGGATTGGACTACTTGGGGCCTGAGTGCCTCTAACTCAATAGTCATCTCCTCTAGGGTAGCACAGGTAGTAGCCAATTCACCAGCACAACCTTCATGCACCCGCTCAGCTACCTCCAAGTCAGCTTGGTAAGTCTCGAGCTCAACCTCACGAGTAACCCATTTGTGCTCAGAAACTTCAAAGTTGAACCTCAAGGAAGCAACCCCAAGGAAGCAACCTCTTGGGAAGCATTGGCAAGGTCAGTCATGTGCGCGGCTAGCTCCCTCTCGGCTAGCTCCCGACTATGAGCAGCCTCCCTTGTCGACCCTTAGGTACTGATTCGCCTTTCGCAAAGTAGTGACTTCGCCCTAAAGAGTAGCTTGGCCTCCTCCAAGGTCGCATTTCTCGCCTCAAGTTTAGTCTTAGCCTTCTCACAGCCTTCCTTTTCGGTGAGCAATTGTTGGGCCACCTCGCCTAGCTCTTGGTGCCTCTTCAGAAGGTCTTCACGCTAAGTCTTGCCTCACTTCAGCAGGAAGTGGCTGAGCTAGCACGTAGAAGTAAGCTGCCGGTTGTACTCCGAGAGGTTCGCTATTTCAAAACTAACCGCCCCAACAATATGGTTAGCAGCCTGCACCCAGTAAAAAAAAAGAATTGAAGTAAGAAATAATGGAAGGGGGTGAATAGAGAACCAAGATGTACAAAGGACAAGAAGGAAGAATCACCTGAGCAAGGAGGGGATGGAGCACCTGGGCCACATTCTCAGTCGCTTTGTCATGAGTTGGCCCATGAGTTGAAGATGGCCACCCCGCCAAGGTGCCCAGACCAAGAACAGAAACCCCACCATGGATGGGGAGTGAGGAAGCCAAGGGGAGAGATATGGGCATACGTGAAGGAGTGGGAACCCGGGGCACTGTGGTCACGGGAGTCCGAGGAGCACTGTCGCATTAGACTCCCGAGACAGACCCCTTCAATGGGGGGGAATCGTCGTCACTAATAGTCATGTATTCTTGTTAAGTGTTCTCCCAGGACCACCATCTTCCAAATCCCCAGAATGAGGCTCCTCGACCACGTCGTCCTTACCACCAGTCGGACCCCTTGCCACAGTTCCATCACCAGGGAGGACTTTAGTCTGCTCCGTCTTAGCTTTTCCCTTAGGCCGAACAATCCCACAAACGGTGCCACTGTTGATGTTGTGTTCCGCGGCCTGGGCTGGTTAGTGAAGTCTAAATGACCCGATTTGCATAGAGGTTGAATGAGAGGGAAGGTGGCGGAACCCTGTAGCCACTCCTGGGGGTGACCACAACAAGTAAGGAGAGTAGGGATTGTTTTATTATATGCACATGTGATATGTGGCGTCTCTGGTTATTTATAGACCTTGATGGACACTAGGAGTTCCTGGGGGTGACGAGATGGCTGCTCCGTCAGTTTAGACTATCATTCTCTTTGCCGTATCTTAGGGGGCTTCCTTGTCACATCTTGACTGAGTGAGCGACCTATCCCTTTTGTACCGAGGTGTCAATCTCTACTTTTTTCTTGGCTCGTGTCAGGACTTCCTAGCCGCATTTAATGTGGCTAGGCGTTTTGGCTGTACATTTAATGTGGTATGCTTTTGTTGTGGTTTGCATTTAATGTGGCATATCCCTGCCTGATTGCTTCCAGTATAACGTGCGTTGGGCAGATCTCCACATTCAATGCGATGTGCTCGAGGTAAGTATTTACATGCAATTTTAGGTGCTTACGTCCTGATTTGGTGTGGATCTTCCTGAGAGGGCCCCTGAGGTCTTCCTTGAGATTGAGCCTCCTAGATTCTCGTTGGAGTCCAAAGCCCAAAGTCTGAATTTCCCCCATGTGAGATTTTTTCATTCTAATACAAACCTATTTTATTGAGTCGATTTTATGAGATGAATTAGATTTATAAATTTTATCATAGAATACATATCTTATCTTATTTACATTTAAACATATCTCAATAATTTCCATAAAATATATATCAGTTCAGATCGTCTTAAATATAATCATTATCTAAACACAGGCTTAATCTTTACTATAAAACAAAGTGCTCCCATAGCTTGATTCCTAATTCGTATGTCTGCAACAAAGTTTGAGAAACATGTTGACCCAATTGGGAATCATTGTGGGGGGAGATGAAGAATTGACGTAAAGCCAATGTTGAGTCTGATGGTACAAGTAATGTAGACCTTTCTTTAAATTAATAGTTAATTAATTAAGTCGAAGGGGTAATGATGTTGATGACTAATTTTCCCATATTTGCTTATATTTTTTTATTCAGTCTTTTATTTTTGCATTTCCTAAATCTTATTTCTTACTCTCTTAATACTTGTCGAAAATGATAACTTAAAATGAATAAAATACATGAAACGACACATGAACTCTTGAACAACATTAAAATTACAAAATTCACCTCATATATATATATATATATATATATATTTCTCTCTTTAAATTCTAAAATTCGAAAAAAAAATCCTTAAAAGACGCTGAACCTCTTTTGTGCCATTTTGCTGAACCTCTTTTGTGCCATTTTTCACTTGATTAAAGGACATCCCACAATAATTGCTAAGTTTAAGCATATTAGTCAAAAGGTAGGCCTCACAACTCCAACAATGAAGTTATTACGTGGTGGCAACAAGAAATGAGAGAGATAAAATAATGTGGGATGAATATAGACGCAAGGCCTTTCTGGAATCTTCACATTAAAATATCACATTATTTATTTTTCCTTTGTCGAGGGTACTACGACCAATTATAGATGCTGCCATATTTTTCAATATTTTCTTCAAATTTCTTCCTTGTTTTTATAATTTTTTTCTTTTAAGTTCGTATTTAAATGTTGAGATGATCTTAAATAATTTGAGTAATTTGTAAATAGTAATATTTTATCTTACTTATTGAGATATACTTGAATATATCAAGCATGATCTTGAGATGTATTTTATTTTTATAAAAAATTGAAAAAACAACATATTATATCAATAATTAATTTAAGATAAATTAAAATGAATTTGACACCCAAGCATAGTCTTCCCTGTGCTTCCATACGGATAATGTTTTGGTGGATAATGTTCTAAATGAGTGAAGATACTTCAACAATCTCAACAATATATATACAGTGCAAAAATAAATGATTTTATAAATTTAACTCAGTGAACATATTTTACTCAAAAGAATTTAATAATGAAGTAAATGATGATAGTTACGTTTTGTATATTAATTTTAAAATGTTATTAAATATATAATAGCTGTTGTAAAGTTTTATAAAAGACGTGTTTCACATCATAATGACTAATTGCTCAATCACCCTACAAGGAAGGAGAGGGCGGCAAATAAATATATCTAAAAAGTGATATAATTGTACCTTACCTATAATTGTACCTTACCTCGTAAGGATCATTTAGAAAGATGGCAGAGTGGCGATAACTCTTTCTATTTATCATTTTAAACTTGAATAATTGGCTATCATTGGTGGTTGGATAGATAACTCTTATATCTTAGGAGTTATCCTATGTTGCCTATTCTTAAGTTATGTTTGGATGTTAAATTGAATTAAGTTATATTCTTTATGAATACTAGTGAATGGTAGATTAAGTTTTGTAGATCCATTTAAGATGAGTTTAAATGTATTTGAATATTAAAATGAGTTTAAATATATTTATGGAAAGTTGAAAAAAGTTATAAATTTCATGTATAAATTAATATTAAATTGAAAGGAGTTGTGGATCCTACGTCTAAAGAGATTTTGAGTTGAGACAAGTTTAGTAATTTAAGAATTGAGTATTTGATTGTTAAACTTAATTTAAAAGTAGACTGAATTGAGTTGAACTCATTTGAGTTTAACAACCAAATTCATCTTAGTGGTTGGATGGATAACTCCTATTTCTCACGAGTTATACCTTCTAATAGTCCAACCCACATTTGAGACCCAAATGCTCGATATCTTAGCGACCAAGAGGGTCATAACCCAAAGAGCCAGAGATATTTGCTAACCATTATAATAGTTGCCCAAACTAAGATAAACATTTTGAAATCAAGGTTTTTCCCATAGGGGATAACTCTTGAGCAATAGGAATTATCCATCCAAACATCAAGGATAGTCAAGAATTCAAATTTAAAATGATAAACAAAAAGGATTATTATCGACCTGTCATCTTCTATAAATGATTATCATGAGATAAGATACAGTTAACTTTTTCACAAAAAATATACAAAAGAGTCCTTAAATACATTTTAAAAACTGAAAATAAAAGATAAAAAGTCATAAACATTATTCTCAAGCAGGACAATAGCTGAAAACTATAATAATAAGGTGTGAATGAAAAAATCTTACAACTTCACCAAAATGCGTTTCTTTCCTCAAAGTAGCAATCATTTCGCTACGTTCAAATATACCACATAATGCATAATGGCATTATTTTTCACATTGTTATCGCTTAAAGACATTTATGTATCTTTCTCCAACATCCATGTATCACATTTATATATTTTTCACATTTTTCACAAGAAGTTCAGCACCTTTGCTGACATCATCCAAGCAAGATCAATCCAACTACCAAGCTTATTTTTATAATTTATTTCCTCAACTCTACACGTTCAGGACTTCAGAGTTCGGATGCCCATGTCTGGACTCTAGTCACGTTCCGCCAGATTTGAATACCCGTGACCATAAATATACAACCCGAATTGGATCCTCTGCAGCAACCAAAAATCTACCATTGATAACAAAAAAAATAAAATAAAAAATCTACCATGAAATTCTAACTCCTTATTTTCTTTATAAGTAATTCATAATTCCTGTTCTACTTCATTAATCATTTAAAAAAAAATGTTATTGATTTATAATTTTTATTTCTACAACAATAACATGTTAATTATTGATATGTTGAAAATTATAAAATTTAAAATTCTAACTCTAAAAGAAAGACTATATATTATTATTATTTTTGCAAAAAGAAAAATGATTCAAAAATTAATTATTTCTTAAATTTATATAATTTTTCATTACTTATTGGCTTTTTCTACTGATATCTAGTTTTTTCTTTTTTTGAAAAAATAATCACCCTTTCGGTACGTCTTTAGCCGTGGACGTGGTGTACAGTGAACTGCCGAAAAGGCAAAAGAAAAAGAGAAAAAAAGGAAAAAGAAAATTGGAAAAGAGCGTGCAACAGCAACTTGAAAAAGTTTACAACAAGTTGCGTTCTCTTATAAATACTCCTTCCTTTCATTGATGTCTGAACCGCTTCTTTGTGGAAAGCACTCGATATCTCTTCCAATCTATACAACTTTCTCAGCCTCTCAACTAACCCCACAACCAAAACCAAAAATGTCTTCCCCAAGCAAGCGTCGAGAGATGGATTTGATGAAACTGTGAGTTTTCCAACTTATATTTATGATTTTTCTTCAAGTTTAATTTATTTGTTTTGTTTCTCTCTCTGTTTTTTTTTTTTTTTTTGATGAAAAAAAATGGTTTTATTGGGGTAAACCAGGATGATGAGTGATTACAAGGTGGAGATGATCAATGATGGCGTGCAAGAGTTCTATGTGGATTTCCATGGACCTAAAGACAGTAAATATTTTATATCCATATCTATTTTTGTTCTTCTTAATTTTCCAAGTGATCGATATGGGTCTTTGCATATAGTTTAGCTTTTAAATTTTCCTTAGTTTTTATATGTTTTTTTTTTCCATTCAAACGGTTGATTATGTATTCAATCGTCTTGACCATATGAAAAATACTGCCGGGATTTTTATTTTTTATTTTTTTAATTTAGCCTTGGTTTGGATTAGACATACAACAGTTGCTGACCACATATTAAGGTTGTTTCTGAACTTCTGAACTTCATCATTGTTTCGGATTGAGCCTCTTATCGTTTTAGTTTTTTTTTTTTTTGAAATGTTGTCTGGTTCTGGGTATTAAATTTAACTTCTGATTCAGTCATTTTGACCTTGATGTGTTTTTAAACAAAAAGACTTTCATCATACTTTAGATTGGTATGAGATTCGCCTGAGCTAAGCTTCAATTATTGCCAATATTTATTAAATGAGCTAAAAGTTCGGTGTACAATGATTTTCCTCAAGGAAGCTAAGAGTTTATTGGCATTTTTGCTTTTGAGAATGACATTTGAATGAAGGAGAGTTTTCCATTATTTTCTTTATGGAATATGACAGGTGCTTATCAGGGTGGTGTGTGGAGGATAAGGGTGGATCTGCCAGATGCATATCCTTATAAGTCTCCATCGGTTGGCTTTGTTAACAAAATCTACCACCCAAATGTTGATGAGATGTAAGCTAATGGACATGAAAGACAACTAATTTTATGCACTTTTGGTGAAATATACGAACTCATATATATCCATTGTACTTCTGAGTTTCAGGTCTGGCTCAGTTTGTTTAGATGTTATAAACCAGACCTGGAGCCCCATGTTTGGTAAGCAACTGCATTGTCCGCCTTTCTGTGCGGACCTTGTATTATATTCTTTTCAACCATATATTCTACCTTCAGCAGCTGACAGTTGTCTTTTCCTTTTTAAATGTGTTTCCAGATCTGGTTAATATCTTTGAAGTGTTTATTCCACAACTTCTTTTGTATCCCAATCCGTCAGATCCATTGAATGGAGAAGCTGCTGCTCTAATGATGCGTGATCGCACTGCTTATGAACAAAGAGTGAAAGGTACTAATCCTTCTTAAGCTTTGGTAACCAGAATGCATACAGTTGCAGTTGGTCATAATATTTGGCATTTCCTCTCTTCATAATCGTGTATAAGAAGTTATTTGAAGGTTATGAACCTGGGGGATTAGGACATGTGATTTTATGCCAATAAAAACAACTTCCCTTGCTTTTTTCATGCTTATAAATCCATTTGTGTGGACATTGGTGTTAGCTACTACGTAGTAGAAGCTTTGTAATTTCTAAAATCTTGCACTTCATTAGTAGTCCAGCTGATTAATGCAGGCTCAATTGCCATTAACTTCCCTTGGAAACCTCCATTGATTCTGCATATATGACTCTAATTTGGTATATGAACTTCACCACAAACTATTTAACCATAAAAGCTGGCTTCTTTAGTTTTATTTTGTCTCTTCCATAATTTTTGACGATGTATGTCATGGTAGCCAATATGATCTGTTTTGGATTATGGATACTATAATAATTCACTCAAGAACAGTCATTTATGCATATTTGGAATCAACATACTGACTTCAAGACTTTCTCTTCCTCCCATGGGGATTGGCTTTGCTTTGGGTGGGCACATTTGAAGTGGAGTTCTTCTCAAATCCAACTTTTAAAGGTTCCAGATGTTAAATGAAATAGTCTGTATAGCTTTCATTTCTAAACCATGACCGTTTCTTTCAATTCTTGACCGTCTTTCATCAATTTGCAAATGGGGGTAGATATTAGTGGAATGAATACCTATTCAGAAGAAACTTCTCAAAAATTCAATGAATTCATGGATTCTGAGTAAAGCAAAAGATCTTTCTTCGGAGGAGAGCTATTATTTTTGTTTCAAGACTAGTTATGTTTTGTTAAGTGTAGACACTAGTGGCTAGACTTGAATTGGGACAATTCCAGGAAATGAAGAGCCCATGGGCCTGCTCGGGCTGGCCCGTCTCAACCCAAGCTAGGGCCAAGTCTCCCAATCTTTACTAACTGTTGTGAGTGTTAAATGTCTAAAGTATCAAAGACTTGTATCACGCAAGGTTTCAATATGATGTTTGCAATGAAACTTTTTAGTCCTAAGTATGATAAAACCAAATAAATGGATGCTATTCCTTCATGTTGCATGAAAGGGGATGCAGGTTTATGATTTTTAGCCAGTGGGAAGATGACTATCCAATGTCCACTTTAGTCTCTCTAGACACCAAATGATTTTGACTGAGGTGAGAGTAACTCTTTTGCCACTTGATGGAACTATACTAATATTACTATCCAATCAATTGGAAGACGATATGAGCCCCAGAGGAATTGCATGGATGCAGGAATGCTGGTAAAACTAGAATTGGCTGTTACTACTGCAGTACAATTTTCTTTGGCAATTGGCCAAAATATTGGTGTTGGGCTTTGATAGTAGATGAAAGTTTAAATTTCTGTATGTATTGGTCTAAGAGTAAGAATATCTTGATGTGTTCTGGTTGAAAACTGCAAAGCCGACATTACATACGACAACAAACTTAATAATTATTGGTCAAAGAATGTTTTAGTTATGTTTTTGGCAGGCAGTTGACAATGGTTATTATTTGCTGAAGATGCAGAACTTTTGCTAATAATTCCTTTATTTACAGAGTACTGTGAAAAGTATGCCAAGCCAGAAGATGTAGGAGCTGCCCAGGAGGGTGAATCTAGCGACGAGGAGATGAGCGAAGATGATTATGCCTCCAGTGATGAGGCAATAGCTGGCGAAGCCGATCTTTAGGGGGGGATGAATGCTTGCCCCGGTAATCTTCTGTCTGTACATAACATTCAACTCATGGACAATGAAACCAACAAAAAAATGAAGGCATGTGGAAAATTCCCGGCCCCTCTGTATATTTCTCCATTTTCCATTGTACTTGTGTAAATTATTCAACTGTGATTCAATGTTTCAAAATTCATCAACTGCTCGGACTAAAACAGGCAGTTTTCTTATTTCCATGTGCATGCATATCAGAATAGTTAATACATTGTGACTTATTTGGTCCAAAATAGTTGCATGACTTTTCTGAATGACTTATCATGATACAAGCCCTTTTTGTCTTTTTCCCAAAAAAAAAAAAAAAAACCAACGGTTAAAACAAAGCGTGGAGGGGAGGGATATGCTAAAATCCTGCAATCTTTAATTAAAACAATGCTTGAGGTACCCTGTTTAAGCAATAATCAACTCATCACCTCAAAAGTCGTATGGATTAAGCAATAATAAACTCAAATACTGTTTATACGTTAAGAACAAAAAAGATGCCCAATGATCTCAACGTATTAAATACTTTGTCCAACCAAAAGATTCACTCCCCAAAATCAAGAGTAATTTGCATGACTTTTAAGGTCCGGTTTGTTTACAAAACATATTTCATCTCATCTAATCATTATATTTTTTAAAAAAATTCTAATACAAAATAAAATAAATAATTTAACTTTTTTAAATTTTAATCCAAAAATTATATTAAAAAAAATATTTTATAAAAATATTTTATTTAATTTTTTACTCTAAATCTTAATTTTTCTCTCAAAATAAACCAAGTCTAAAATGATTGGCATGAGTCTCAGAAAATAGTTATGGTTAAATGTATCTGAAGGTATCAGATTTGCAGCTTACCAAAAATTTAAAAAAATATATATATATATCAAATATGCAAGTGTCAAAAAAAAGTTTAAATAAAAACTCCTAGGAATGGGAAGCCCCTATAGCTCAGTGGTAGAGCGTCAGTCTTGTAAACTGAAGGTCCGTAGTTCGATCCTGCGTGGGGGCAGTCTTGCATTTTCTTCAAACCGTTTTGGCCAATCATTTTCTTACACGTGAAAAAGAAAGTACTTGATCCATTCGTGTTATCATAAACTCGCAGTCATATTAATTTTATAATAATCTAACCGCTAACGTATCAAGATATGTAAATTTATTTTTATAAAATTTATTGTGACTTAAGTATTGATTTTACACACACAAAAAAAAAAAAAAAAAAATTATTAATTACAGCTAATTAAACAGGATTAAAAACATTAATATTGTTTTTAGTGTTGTCCAAATTAAGATTATACTTCTTACATGGAATTCCATTAATAGATTATTATGTAATTGAGCAAAACGAGGAGGGATAAGATCAAAGACATGAATGCAAGATGATCATGAAAACCTGTCAAGGAATACAAAAATTAACACCCTGACCCTCCCCCCCCGGCTATCTACTGATGCATTTGCAGAGAACGTAAATGGCAATAAAACAGAATTAATTAAGACCCTTTGATTCTCAGACCAAAACTTCAATGCATGTAAATTGTAAGGCAATATTCCAATATGCAAACCGTACTAAACGAAGCCGCCACCAAATTTTATGATAGTTTAATTATAAGTGCCACCCCGAAATATACTTGCAATCCATGCACATACGTGAAAAAATAATAAAATTAAAAATTCAAGAAATAAAAAAATAATTCTTCTTACCGTCCATATTTGGTGGACTACATTACAACCCTTATTGAAATACTCATATTTTAAAAATAAATTAAATAATTTTTTTTTTAAAATTATAGAGTTTTTAATTTGTAAATAAAAGTATTTTAATTAATTTTATTTTAAAATTAAAATTTTTTTATTTGATTATTGTTTGGACTACAAATAAATTTAATTTTTTAGATTATATACAACATTATCCAAAAAGAAATCCTGCAAGATGCAAAATATATATATACATGAATGCTTAACCCCTTTTTATTTTTGTAAGTAACAAACAAGCTTTTAGATAGAAATCTGAAAAAAAGGGGTCAGGTTTTCCATCATTTCATATCTGTGCAACTCCTGGGAATTGCAGGGATATGATCTTAGCCCTTTTTCTCAAGCCTCTCCTCGTACAGTACTGTTGATAATAGAAACCCTTCCAAAGCACTTACTGCTTTTAGGTACATCAAACATCCCATTACTGGTACTGATGGTCCTCACCCATAATTATTAATATCATTTGTGGCAGTATTTTCATTTGAGTAATTCAGTATTGCCAGATAACAATTACTAAATTATATAAGCTTTTTCACTATTATTATTATCATCAATGATATTTAAATGAGAGGTATATGTGGTCTGCAGGCTTAAATGAATCACACAAAAAATTCACTAATTGTGGGGTTACTGCAATAATGGTAAGCCTTCTGTTGAGAGGTGTATATTGCATGAATGCTTAATTAGTGACAACAGCCGTGCCTGCCTTTTGGGCTGCAAAGATAAATAATTATCGTAGACCTTTTGCATTCATGAGGAAAATTAGAGAAGTTGGCTAAATGCATGCCAGTTGCCACCATGATTTAGTTAAAAATGTAATGGTTTTCAGGTATATAAAAAGCCGAAAAAAATTATTTGCAGACTTAAATATTAACATATGGTAACTGCTATATATACACAAAGTAAATCTACGTACCGATGTGATTTTATGAGATTTGTTAGGTCTATTTGATAAAAAAGAAATTTTATAATCTGATATACTACATCAAATCACGTCAATTTGTAAATTTATTTTTGTGTAATACCTTAATGTAAGGCTGTAAATGAACTAAGTTACTCGACAACCCACTCAGTACTCGTTCGGTTAAATTTGAATTCAATTCAATTCGAAAAAAAAAAAAACTCGTTCGTAAAAGCAAATATCTGCTCAATTAGTAAATGATACATACCCGACAAAACTCGACTCGACTCGATTAAAGTTCATTCATACACTGATAAATATATACACATATATATGTTATATATATGTATTGATAATAATATAAATATAACACTTTTATAATTAAATATATAATATGTAATCTAATCACTTATGTCTATATAATGAATATATTTCATAGTTATATTTTATAATTTTTACAATAATTAGTTTATAAGATTTAATAATTTCACATATTAATACATGTGAACCATGTATAAAATATATATATACTATCATATTATGTGTATTTATTAATAATAATATATAAACGTATAATATATTGTTTTGATGAATAAATATTAACTAGTTAGATATTAAATATTAAATTTTTATTAAATTTTTATTTATTTATTTAATTTTTATTTTTATTCAAATTTTTTTTTTAAAAATCGCTCGAGCTCAAGTCGACTTGAGTTTGAATTGAAAATTTAACTTATCGAGTCAAGCTCGAACAAAAAATAAATAAAAACTTCGAACTTGAGTTCGAATATTTTGAGTCGAGCCGAGCTCGGCAAGCCAAAGCTCAGCTCGACTCGGCTTAATTACAATTTTACCTTTGTGTCTAAAACTCCATCAGAATTTTCAAACAACATTGCAAACTAAGAAGAGCCATGAGTCATATTTGGGTCAGCTTTCTTGCCCTTGACATTGCTTGCTGGAGAGGTAAGGCTTGACCCCTACCGATAAAGATTCCCAGCATCCAAAGTTATTCATAGAAGTTCCCAAAATGAAACAGACACCAATCCTTCCTGCTTTTATCATGTATCATTGCTAAAAAATATTTGAAACATCAATGAAACAGACTCCAGTCCTGCTTTTAGCGTAATTCATCAGTCAAAAATATTCGAAATTTCAAAAAAGTAAACCAATATTCACATTCACATACCTATTTTACAGTGAAGCAAACAAATTGTACCTATAAATGTATCAAGTATATTTACACATTGAATAAAGGCATTATGAAATTATGCGACAGGCAATGCTTGTATTTCATGAGATGAATAGTTATTCCAGCATGTGACTAATGGTCACAGAAGGGAATGCAGCTGATATTAACTTGACATTTTAAACTATAAGAGTATAGAAGCAAATCCACCAGTCTCTTCTTCAGTAGCCTAACAAAAGGACATGACATTTAGTTGAAAGGGAACGTTGACATTTTTAACTGGCGGAATTTAGATCAGGGGCATTTTTTTCGAACTTCAGACCAACTTCTGTGATAAATTCTCATATTATTTTTATCCCCAATCAAATCCACATGAGATGCATTAAACATTCACAACAGTTACATGAGTTTTCTGTAGATATTTGTTTTTTGATAAGTAAACAATTTATTGATAGAAATAGGCAAAGCCCAAGTACACAAGATGATATACAATAAACGAAACTTATCTGTATCGTGGGTGGATTGTTCGATACAAGGAAATCATGAAGGTTAAGGCCATTAAAATCTATAGCTAAAGCCCATAACAATAAAGTGCGATAAAAGTGAGCAAGAAACTCCTCCTAAGTCCGTTCCTTATCTTCAAAGGTTCTATCATTCCGCTCTTGCCAAATACACCACATAATGCAGATCGAGACCATCTTCCATTCTGATTTGATGGGAGTAGCACAATTACCATCTTCCATACTAATTTGTTTTCTGTAGATATATTGAATTTTGCATAGGGCTCCTACAATTACTATCATTTCTTCTTTTAACGAGTAAGTTATATCCCATTACATGGACAACTCAAGTTCAAGTAAACCCTACTTTGAGCAAGTCCAAGTGTCAACAACCACAGCCCATGGATACTTTAATAATGCCCTGAAGGGTTAAACAATAATAACTACCAAAGTTCATGAAAACTGATTTCAACATGGACTCATTTCTTGTCACTTGAAGGAATACCCAACTTAAATAGAAAACAGAATCAGGTCCCAGTTAATGAAAAAAGATGGCAACAATCTAAAAGAGAGAAATAGATGAAGCCATATAGAAATACCTCTTGAAGCCGAGTTTGCTAGCTATTTGTTTGGTAAGATAGGACTGGTACCTGGCAAGAATTCAGAACTACAGGGTAGTTATAGCAGTGACAACATGTACAGGGCAACCCAAAGCAGCTCTTGGGAAAGGGTGCATAGCATTATAGTCATTTATTTTTCCTATCTTTTAACCTAAAAAGTGAAAGAAATTAGTAATAGAGGTTGCTTCCCCCTCTCTTACCACAAAATGTCACTAAATGTAACTAAAACAGTATAGTAATATACTTTCCAATTTTCCCGGGTGATATTTGATGCAAAGTCATGCTCCTAGCCTCTGTCAAAGACTTATATCTCTCAAGTTAGAGTACTGCCAACTCAGGTAATTACTGTCGGCAACTGGAAAAGCAGTTGGGTTAACTAGCACATTTTGAACACCATGGAACTTATAACAAACTAGAGCCATCTTTACTTATTGACCAAATAAACTGGTTCCTTACTGGATTACGTTCAAGTTTCCCTTCCCATTCTGGTAAGGCAATCGAATAGTGTAACTGACTAACCTAAGTTTATTTGTTCATCGATTGATATTACTAAAAGTAGCTCTGAAAGTTTCAAAAGTAAGCTCAGCTTTGCAAGCATAGACAGTCTCCAAACAAAGATCAGTATGCATAGATAAGTTACTAGCATTCTGCAATGAATGCAATGTAGAGTAAATAATTCAAAAGACAAATTAAGAAAATGGAATATAATGGAAAAATAAATCAAAACTTGAGTAGACAGGTCTCAAGAACTGAACCTGACTAGTAAATCTTGTCAATACTTCTAATTTCACTCCCGCCATCAACAAATTAATAATTTCTGGAATGGGTGTGGAAATCAAATTGGTATATGGTACACTTCCAGTATGTTCTTTCATGAAAGACACAAAATTTTATAATTCATTCTCCTTTGAGCAATTCTAATAAGGAAACAACAAAGATTCCGGCTTAGTTAAGTTTCTACCCGATATGATATACACTATGCAGAACGTATACAAAATATATCCAAAAGGAACAAAATAATCTGGTCTTAGGGCCTCATATCGTCAAACACAAAACTACTACATTGATATCTGTCAACCATTAAAGCCAGAGTTAAAAAATTAAAAACCCATTCAACCACAGTTATTGCCAATGCAGTTGTAACCAAAGTGTTAATATAGGATGAATGTATGTTAAGTACTGAAAAAAGCAAGGTCAAGATGAGGTCAGTACTGTGATTTGCATTAACTTAACAAAACGGGGGAAATCTTGAGAAATGGAAGGGAACCTAATTGAGAGTTAAATGGTATAAAAAATTCCTCCGAAAAGTATACAATAGTTTTATTTGCAACCTTTGTATAATTCTAGAGTAAACTTTGCTTACAAGGAATATAGAATCTATGAAGTATGAATTTGAACATTTGCAAGAAGCCTGGTCAGTTTGCTCAGAGTTTCACGAGCAGATATTGTATCTGGATGATCTTCACCACAAATTGAAGTTCTAATAAAAATAGCCTTCCTAATTAGATCATCGCCTATATCGAACTGTCCCCCTCTTAGCATAAGCTTGGCCCTAGTCTCTAGCACAGTGGCTCTGCATAGAGCCAGTTCCTGCCAAAGGCAAGGATTCAACTGAGCATTAGTCTGGATGGGCCTCCAACAAAGTGATTTATCCAACCACTTCTCAACCGGGGTGACAAGTTCTTGGTCTGCAGCTTCCAAAGCATTAGTACATAGCCGAAGAAGCTCAAGAGCAGCACTGCATTGAGAGAATGTGATGAATGTCCTGATGGCGAGAGGCAAAACCACTTCTTTGACAAGACGTAGCAATTCTGACACCTTGGGCTCAACAACCACAGGATCGCGACCAAATCCAAATAACAAGAAACAAGCTGCCCAAATATGTTCAGAGTGCTGAGCTATTGACCCATGACTGATTACAGCTTGAACCATGGCTTGCGCAGCTCCATTCACTCCTCTTTTGTGAGCATAAAGCCTGATAAGCTCATTGAAATGGATATAATCTTGCTTGGTACTACTTCTTGCAATATTGAACCTCAACAACATGGAAGAAGCTTCTGCTTCTGATCTTTTGGTGTATGATGAAGTCAAACCACAAGTTAAGGAATGCAGTAAATTCCTCCAGAATCCGTTCCCCTGATGCTTTTTGGGTATCTTGTGAGCAGCATGGACTAACAGGGAAACTGGAATTGCAGCTGGAGCAAACCAACCACTTGCCTGGACCATTCTGGTTGCCAAGCTCATTGGCCCATCAGCGTGATCAAATATCGAGAAACATACCTCAAAGAGTTGCAGAAGGAAGGTGTTTCGCCTCAATGAGTGTACTTCCCTACCGCTCCATGAGAAGTCCTTCAAGGGCATTCTTTTGATGGTATCCAATAGCCTACTTGGAGTTATGGGAATCTCAGACAGTATTGCACCAGTAATTGCAAGCCCCAAAGTTAACCTTCCAACTTTCTCCTCAATAACCCTAAGTGCATCTATTTCCTCAATTGGGTAGTCTTTGCCACTTCCTTGCATTAAAGTCATTGCCTCGATGCCAGATAAGTATGAGAGTTTCAAAGGTTCCAAGTTCATCACACGGGGAAGGCGTGTGGAGATTATTATGTGGGTCTCCCCACCAAAACGAGGAAGAAGATCCATTACCAGTTTTTGATCCCACCAATCCTTTTCGCTCTCTAAGTTATCAATCACCACTAAAAACGGTATGTTTCTCATAAGCTCTTTGCGAACTCTAAAAATGGCAGCCTCTTCCTGCTCTTCAAAGCCTTTTATCCTGCTTTTCTCTGAGCAATATTCAACCCCCACATCAACTTCCAAAAATGGCCAGAGGTTCAGATAATTCTGTCTAATATACCTGCTTTCCCCACCTACCCATAAAACCATCTTGTACCTTTGTTGGTATCTGTAAGCAAATTCCAGAAGAAGGTCTGTCTTGCCAATTCCTGATTCTCCTGACACACAAGCGATCCCTTTCCCATACAAAATCCTCATCGATCTTTTTCTCCTTGCATACCTTCCACCACCTTTTGACCTTGGTTGGTGTTTCCTTTGAGGAAGACCAGTACCTTGCATCTCAATCTCTTTTTCTGACTCCTTCCACACAACTGGTTCTTTTCCCTTTCTGCTGCCACTCTCAAATTGCCTTTCCCTGCGCCTTTCCTCCAATAAACTGCTCTTAGGCCACCCAATTGTCAAATTCTTTTGCCTCGGTCTAGCTTTAAGTTCAAAATAGTCTCTTTCTGAATCTCCTGTAACATCACCAAAAAGAATGAATTCTAGCTCAGAAAGTTCTTTCTTCCGACCAATGAAATTCTCATTTCGAGGGAAAGGGAACTCCTCTTTTTCTACCTTTTCTCTCCACTTATTCAATCGCTCTACAACACTTCTCCTTCCTAACCTCGTTGCCAGTAGTGTGATTGTCCTCAGTATGCATTCTCTCCAGTTGCCATCCTGAGCATCTAATTTCCACTCATCAACCCGAGAGAGGCCATAGACAGCTTCTTTCCACTCCTTCTCCAGCCCTCCATACAACACCCATAGCTCTCCTCCATATTTTTCCCATAGCTCTCCCCTCTTCTCAATTATATCTCGGACAAGGCAATCACCAGGACTCAAGTCAAAGAATATCGGGACCAAATTCTTCTTTCCTGAAAAATACCGCAGTTCCTCAATAGTAAATGGGTTCCTGAAAGACCTCCTTGTAAGAATTATAACCCCAAAAGAAGAGACATCCATAGCCCTCTCAACAATTCCATGTTTGCGAGAGTTCCTACATCGAGCTCTATCAGATACAAAGCAACTCATCCCTTGAACCTCCAGCTCTGCACGGAGCCAATTAGCAAACCTCAGTAAATAAGGTTTGCGTCCATGCAAACCAATGAATACGTCACAGCTCCTCATTCTATTGGAGGAAAGGGATACTGAACCGGGAGTAAACGTGCAAGGGTAGCTACTTGCATGCTTTCTCTGCTTCTCGCTATGCCGAGAATAACCATTTTCAAGGTCATGGCTGTAACTAGATGGGGTGCTGTTGGAAATGCCAGCCGAGGAAGATATGCCATCAAACTTCTGGAAATCAACCAAAGTACGGGCAGCTTGGGTTGCCGAAACATCTGAAGAGGCAATTCTGACGTTTTTTAGAGACTCTGGTTCTGGATATCCTGAGCTGCAGCTAGGAGGATCAACATTTAAATGAATGCTGTCACATGGATTGTCAGACCGTGTTGATTCTGATAAATGACACGTTGGCGATCTTGGCGAGAAGAAGGGCGACTGATTTGCTGAAAAGAAGGCAGAAGATGATGATGACATATTCCTTAAAGTTGTGGCCGTTAAGGACCGAAACCTGGCGCTATCTTCCCCGTTTTCCATATTTATAAAATTTCCTGCTATCCCAAGGTATCAAGTCCTTTGTGCGCTCTAGTTACGAGAAGCCACTATGAAACAAAGAATATGGCAGTAGTCAGTTACATATCTTCCAAAAATGGTATAAAGTACCGCAAATGCCAATAAAATTGGAGTCTTCCCATAGTTGTTTTAAACAACTTAGAAACCGACAAACACCATGTCCAATTGTAGGAATAATGGTAAACAACGGTACAAATTGTGTAATAAAACAGTAAATGTAACTAGTATAAGCCACATTTGGCATCCTAAAAACTTTACTTATATGAGTATATCTATAAGTGGTGACACCATTAATCCTAGAAATTGCATAATAACCACTGAAAAGACAATGCAGATTACTCAACCGGGAAAATAAAGGAAATTTAAACGCTTCATGATTCAAACAATTAAGAGTGAAAGTAAGCAGCCTCTAAATGCACCATTATGCTCAAACTCTACCACATAGGATTTTAAACTCAAAGAAGAAAATTTTTTTGTTATTAAAGAAAAATTTCATTAAAATGCGCAAAAGGGTACTCAAGGGGGAAGACTCTCTATGAGGAAAGAAAATAAAGATATTCTTTAAGCAACACAGTTGCAAAATATATATAATAGAAGTGCCTACATAGTTAATCAGAGGATTAAAACTTCAATAATTTAAATGGATAGAAATGAAGAAAAAATGGCAGCCATAACTGACAGATTTGAGCTTCTGTGATCCCTATAAAAAGAAAAAAAAAGTGATTACTATTATCTAATTTGAAGAAAATATCCATACATAGGGGGGAGAAAAGTAACTCATATCCTGAATTTGATCAAAACATCCATAAGCCCATCAGTAGAGCATGAAGTCGAAATTTTAGGGCACTATAGATCTCACGGAACTCTCCGATGTACGGAGAGGCTTAACACGAAGAACGACTTCTCAATTGAGCACGCTATAATGGCAGTTCCATGATAATTCTAAATTCAGATCTGAATACTTACTAGGCTTCAAATCACAAGCATCGTCTCGTACAACCTAGTTACTTGAAATGAATGAGAAGCCCGAAACACTTCATTGTTCAAGCAAACCAAATTTCTCTACCAGCCAGTAGAACGAACTAACCAACCTGCATAGAGAGACTATCTATCAGAACAAATAATCACCAAAATACACAGAAACCAGTATATAACAGTAAAGCTTTAAACCAAAATAGTTTATCCATTTTTGATAATGAAAGTCATTGCTTTCAATGTGCAGGAGAAAATAAAAAGTCAAGTTTTACCATTTGCAGATAGATTTGAGAGACACCCATTTTCAGAAAAAAGCCGACAAAGTAAAGATTCGTTTGAAAATGAAAGTAAAATTGGATTTACCTTTTAATAGAAGACAGATGACAAGGAAACCATCAAACCAGTTCTTTGAAAAACGAACTCTTTTGTGTGCAACTATGTCAAACTAAACTCCTCTCTCTCCTCGCCATCCCCAAAAAGTTCTCTATTTTTCTCTCTGTCTGTCTGCTGGACTGAGAACTTGGTCTGAAAAGAGATGGGACCCAAAGAACGGATCTGACGAGGGGTATGGTGGGTTAGGCTCAGTAGGCTCCACAACCATTTATACCGCTGCAGAGAGCAGAAAATCCACTGTGTTTCGGCAGCTTGGATTCACATTTTTTTGAACCCTTTTGAGGTTTTGGTCTCCGTATCTGTGAGCGTTTAAGGTTTTACCAAAAGCTCCTTTTTTTTTTTTTTTTTTTTTTTTGTTGCTTTTGAATTTTTACCAAAAAACTTTTATGAACAACGAGGTGTTCTACTTTTACTACGAAGGTGGTTTAAAAGGGCATATCATCGGACGATCTTTCCGGCGCACGATTGTTAATCACCAACTTATAAACCTTAGCTTCTTCTTGAATCTTGATCCAACTATTCCATTAGGTTTTTCTAAGGTATTTTGCCTTTATCCATTAAGCGACGAGCGTCTAACATTCTTTTCAACATCTAATAAAGAAGTGGGAAAAAAATCATAGTTATAAAATAAATCAATAAAGTTATAAAAAAATATATATTAAGGAAATTATCAAAAATTTCATTACATGCAATGAAAATGTGTTCAAAGAGTTGAGGAGGTACTTAATTTTTTTTAATTAAAAGAATTCCCTAATTATAAGTAATTTTGAGCTATAATAACGACTATTCTAAGTATTAAAAGATAGAATCAAAGTTTTTATTAATGTGATTGATTAAAATAATTAATTTATATTTAAAAAAATAACGCATCAATCACATTAATAAAATACACCAAAAAAAAAATACTGATAAATTTTGGACTTTGTTATAATCCCAACTTCTAATTCAAAATTGGATCCTATGACATGGCCAGCTGCTTAACACCACGCGATTGCCTTAATTGGACACACACGATTAAGCACAAGGCATCCCTTTAGTTTTGACTGACTGCTCAATCGAACACTCAAAATCTTGTTCACTTGATGGCAATTAGTGATGGATCAGTTAAGGTTGTGTTGAAAATTTTGCATTATCTTTCCTAGCTTGGATTTTGGTGGAGCAGAAGCACCCAAGTCCTTGTTGAGAAAACCAAACAAAATGATGATGATTGATGAAATCTCAGTGCTTCAGTTTGATATATGTTCATACAGATCATGAACAATGTTGATAGTTTACTACCCACTGTTTCATGATCTGCTCGATGTATAACAGAAGTTCTGGAAATGCAACAAATCCAATCCAATCAAGGCCTCCAAACAAATTTTATTTAGAATTTTATTCTTGATATAGATTGGGAAACTTTATTTATTTATTTTGGGAGGTTATTGTAGGTGATGATGGAACAAGAATGATGAACAAGTACACCAGATGTTGTGTGTGAATATCACACAATAGAATTATCCAGCCATAAAAATCATTGATGGAGTAAGCTATCATCGCTATCTACCAAAGGACATTCAGTTGACTTCAAACCGCATTGGATTTGGCTCTGTCAAATTTCAACATCAGTCCAAAACACTCTTTTGGTACAGACTAGTGAGCACATGCTTCCATGTGAAACCACAAACGAAACAATGGTCCTGATCCATTTTACATCTACAAATCTAGATGATATCAATGGCTCAGTTTGGAGTTGTCTCTCACTCTCAGAGATTAAAACAAAAAAGTAAAAAAAAAGAAAAAAGAAAAAGACAGGTGTACATTGTGCTTCAAATCGAGTTCAATACAAAACTACAAAACCACAGCTACCCTACCTCCAGCATTCTCCACGTTTGGTAGACGCTACAATGTATTTAAGAGGGACTTTATACCAATATTTTGAATATTGTATAAATAGATATATTGGTTAATATATTAAAATAAAATATTTTAATATTAATATCACTTCATATATTATTTAGAATATTTTATATATAAATAAATTATATATATAAATATATAAATTCTATTTTAAAATAATAATCAATTATTTATATATAAATTATATATATAATTTATTTAATATGAATTGAGATAAATAAAATAAAATAAAATAAAATAAATAAATAGTTGAAATCCGATATCGCCAATATAGTCGAAATACCGACAGATCCAAAACAGTTTCATGTTTTTGCTTTTATATTTTATAAATAATATTAAATATGATCTTGAAAGAATGAAAGGGACAAATTCAACATTATTCACATAAATTTTACTCTCGTATATATGCAGCATAATTCCTCCTTCAAAATTCCTAATTGGAAATAATAAATAAATGAAAAACATAACACAACTCTCAAGTGGGACCCTGATAAGGAATTCCAACTTCAAAGTGTCACCACCAATCACAATCCGATTCCATACCTGTCCTATCAACTCCAATCCATAGACAGTTGTCCACCTTTTAGCAGCATAGCCAACTAAACATGAAGATGATGTCAAATCTAATCAATATAAATATGCATGTCGGGTACATGGGAAGAAAAAATCATTGTTTCTCTAGGGTTTCTTGTGATTTTCCCGGAAAAATCACAGTATTTTCCCTCTGAATTTTAAGATCTGTCCCTAGCCACATATTATCTATCTAACAGTTTTTTTTTAGTCCTATCTGTTCCAACACGCCTCTCCAAGCGTGCAGTGGGAATCCACCTGGAAAGTGTTTGTTTTATGGTCACACTGATGCAGTCTTCGTTATTCATAGTGAGGCCCATAATCAGGAAGCTGTCCCTTTTAGTTTTTTAATTTAATTTAAACTTACTTTTAGATGTTAAGAATATTTTTAAATAATAATAATAATAATAAAATATTAAATAATAATAAAATAATAGTAATAAAATTATAAATAATAATAAAAAATATTTGAAAATACTTTATTTCTAAACCTAGCCTAAACATGACCTACTTGGCTACCATATATTAAACTGATTTGTTCCTACATTTGAAAGCTTTTTGTTTAAAAATAAACTTTTGCTCGGATCAACTTCTGGCTGTTATGTTTTTCACGGAAAACATATTGCTAATAACAAGAAATGAGTAATATTATTGCATATTTCTGATAGTTTAGATATTAAAATGAGATGGAATAATTTTAGATAAAATTAAAAATTAGAAAAATATTATTTTTAATGTTATTGTTATTTTAAAATTTTAAAAGTTTTAAATTATTTATTATATTATGTATAAAATTTTAAAAAAAAATCATAATAATAAGAAAAGATGAAGTGAAATGATTTTTGTATCTAAACAGGATGATTGATGTGATATATTTTTAATTAATTTTGAACGTGAATTATTTAGATAAAAAATATCGTGTAATATTAACACAATAATTGATGTATTGATGTAAATAATAGGATTAAAAACAACATTTTTCAAAAGAAAATAGCTAGATAGATTCAATTAAAAATAGCCGACTCATCTAGAGAATCATGTAACCAAGATCTTTTTTTTTTCCCCCACAAATCACGCATGTATTTTAGTTTGACTCTTGACACGTGGACTCCAATTTTCTAATGAAGTTTGAACATGATAGTGCTTGGAAAAGTGTATTAAATTTGGGTATAGTAATGGCTTTGTCTCTTGAGACAATATTTAATTGTATACAAACCTAATAATTATGCACTTGTGATGGGAATTTGGGTTACTCGATTAAGGAGAGAATAAAGCAAAGGGTAAGCACTGTATAAGGACGTGAAAAGGGTCCCTCAAAAGGAACACCTCTAACTATTTAGGTCCATTGTTCACATTCAATTATATATATGTTAATTAAGAGCCAGCTATGTTGAGTTTGCACCACTTATTATTTTATGCAATTAATGGGGAAAACGTTTTGATTTATATTGATCACTTTGCATCGATCAACTATTATTGGCAAGAAAATGTGGACTTTTGGCGTAAAAAATCTTAATTGCAATAAGCTGATTCTGTTGTAGTATATAGACACTTTTAACCCATAAACGAGCAAAACTTTACGAAGAAATCATGGACGTATACCAAAGATATTCAGATATATTGACTTGGCCTTTTAATTAAGAGCCATTAATTCAAGGAATATCATCGAAGCTAATTTAGTGGCTAAAATTTGAAATCCTGCGGATTCCTCGCCTAAGCAAGAATTAGCTGAATATCTTATTTTTATGCCATCCAAACATTTGGCAATATTGGCTTTATTTTGGAGCCATTAGCTCCATTTCACATCACAACACATTTCTAGCTTTATTTTGGAAATGTTAGCGTGTTTTTCATCATAAGGCCCACTATAAAAAAAAATGGATAATAGTGATTCAACATTAGCAACGAAAAAGATTATTAGTGACTAAAATAGACTATTAGTGACTAAAATAAATTATTTGTAATTAATAAAAATGTAGCAAATAAGCCGTTTTCTTATAGTGAGGAGTTTTGATAATATCCTACAATCTTGTAGTCACTAGTCATCATGCATATTGAGTAATACTATTTATCATCTCAATTCTTGACATTCTTTTATTATTTTATAATGTGTTATTAAATGATTGGAGACTATTTATTATATTTCATTTATAACATATTATATAATATCACATTATAAAATAATAAAAAATGACGAAAAAAATAGATGATTATTAGGTTTTCTTCATTGCTTAAAATATGACATATTGATAGATATGATTGAGAATGATAAGAATTAAAATGAAAGACAATATGTTTTCTCTCATTGTTTGGATTTTGTGAACTGAAGTTGTGCTAATTGTCGTTCGGTCTAGTATACATGTTGATGTCGTTAAAAGTCAGATTTATGATTTTGGGCCGGCTCACATATATTATTATTTGAGCCCCAGCTGGACCATTAAGGTCTGCCGATGTGGTCTAGTCCAATCTAGAGGCCCGCATAAATATCGGGCCAGCTTTTTGAAGTCCTTTTCAGTCCATTGAAAATATAAGACGTTTTTAGTCTCGGATAGGTCGACGAGGTGACCGATAAATATAGAAAATCCCAAAAATGGCCCCCTGTTTCTATAGAATAGAATAGAATAGAATGTATCCCTAATTTTCAGAACTAATTAATATCTTTTTCCGGATATTTAAATAATTATGGTGGGGGCTCATATCCATTGTGCTGACTTAGCTTTTCGAGGAATCCTCTGTTTCTCTCTGCATTCGATCGTTCAAGAAGGTCGAGAACAAGAATCACTTTGTCTCAATTTTGATTGTAAACTTTTTGAGTGTAGGTTGACTGAAACCTGGCTTATGTTGTTGTTGCTATATTTATTTATTTATTGTTTTTGTTTCTGAATTTTCTTGTCCATATTTTGAGTTATCCATATATCTCTATAAGAAGTAAGGCAGCAGCCTTGTTGCTTTGTTTTTCTCTTGTGGGCCTCTCTGATCTAGGGTTTTGCGGTCCGTTTTGGCGATCGTTTTGGGTTTTCATCATCTGGGTCTCGGTCACTTCCATTGAAGTTTGAACCTTTTGTGGGAGCTTGGATGAGATTAATCTCTAATCGTAGTAGGTTATCTAGTTCTTTGCATTTGAATGGCTCGGTTGGTTTTGCCGTGCAAAAGTTCGGGGTTTGCGAGGGCGGGTCTGTTGGGTTTGATCTCCTCCGTTCCCGTGATTATCTATTTCCCATTTTCTCATAATTCATTAATGGTTCTGAGAGTGTTTGTGAAAACTTGGAATCAATTTATTAGCTTTTTTATGATTACTTTCTTTTATGTTCTATGTTGTACAATTCCTTTCAGTTTTATAATACCATCACTATCATGTTTTGTCTGGTGCTGTGCTGCCAATAATGTTTTTTTTAATCGATGCTATGTCAGCGTAATATGTATACCTTCGCCCATCACACTTGACTACCCTTTTCTTGCAAGAGTCCGACTATTGCTCCAATACGGTTTGTTTAGAGTCTTGGCTTGGTTGGAAATGACGTTGGGTTGAGATGAATTTTTACTTGCATGATAAGCTCACAGAGTACATATAAACCAATGGTGCTCGTGCCAGAATAGTATTCCAATTCAAAGTTACTAAGCAAAGTATCATTGGAAAGAGTTAAAGTAGATGTAATCTGAACTCAACCTTTTTTTATGTATATTTATTTCCTTTGGTTGGTGGATGCTATAATATTTTATTCTTGGGGAGTGGGGTCTTATAGGGGATTATTTAGACTATGAATTTTGGGGAAATAGAAGGAAGGGTATCATTAATGTTGAGAGCTGGGATGCTAGTTTATGTAAATTCTTCTGCAGGTGAGGTTTAGCCCATTACATGCTGATGTTTGGATACCTTGCACTTGGTTTTTCGAATTTAAGTTTGTGGTGCTGATGCCTGTTAGAAATTGCTTATTATGATTTTTAGTGCATGATGGCTAAAGCACCTTCATAAATAGATTGATCTGTCTTTTTGCGTCTTCAGACTAAATGCCGTGTTAGTTTTTGGGAGAATTCAGCAAGAAATATCTCTAGATATAGGCGCATCCTTGCTTCAGAGGTTCGTTCACTCTCTTTTTCTGAGTCCTTAGTATTTGAATTATGTAAGCACTATTGCCCCTTTATGTGGTTGAATAGAACTCATTCATCCCAAAGAAAAGAATAGGAATTTCGAACTTCAAAAGAAAAAAAAAAGAAGTAAAAGATAGAAAGAAGCTTTTTTCTGAATTTTCTTAATTGATTGTTGTTTTCAGACTCTGTATCAAAGGAATCGTTGCTTTTCATATCTTCCACAATCTGTAAGTTGCTATATTTGAACTGGCCTTTTTTTATTTTCCTGTCTGCACACTAAAACCGAGTGTATTGTGTTCTCCTTGTTCACCATAGCAAATTTCGATGCTCGTTCAGAATATGGGTTTTTTTTTTCTTCTTCTTAGGGTTAAATTTTTTGATCATTTGCATTCCTCAACGTTTTTTCAGAAAGCTCGGCAAGCCAACAGGAGGCTAATTTGTTCGGTTGCCACAGACACATTACAAAAGCTAGTTGAAGAACCTGCAATGGATTCACCTAAAGAAATCTTTTTGAAGGATTACAAGATGCCTGATTACTATTTTGATACGGTAATATGTTTAATTAATGTAAATAAAAATGTCTAGATTAAGGACTTCATGGAGTATTTCTGTGGCCTATTCTTATGTCTCTGGATACTAATGGAATTATCACATCAGGTGGATTTGAAATTTTTATTGGGCGAAGAGAAAACTATTGTTAGCTCAAAAATAACTGTGTTCCCCAGAGTTGAAGGTAGGTTGTGAGGATTCTTCCCAATTAGTGCTTTACTCTCGGGTGGTATTTATATATTGGATATGTATTAGCTTTTCATAAATGTTTTTTTCACATTTTTCTATTCATGTGGTCTTAAGTATTGGCTCTTGTTTCAATCTTGTGTGTGATTTGAAGCTTATATAAAATTTGGGAATAATATTTTTTCAATTTTATTTATTTTCCATGTGAAATAGGTTCTTATCCTTTGGTTTTGAATGGACACGATCTGAAGCTAGTCTCTATTTGGATCAACAGCAAGGAACTCAAGGTAAGCATTTTATACTCTACTTTTCCTATGGTCTTTCGATGCAAGACTTTCTAGGCACCTGAACTATGTGATTGAATACATTTTTGTTTCAACTTGTTATGAAGGGAACATGATTCAAATGAATGCATAAGCTTTGCACCTTTTCATCGCATCTACATGCCATGAAATAAAATTTCATACCTTCAAGCTGTGCCTTTTCATTGCCGTCAATGTGAAATGTAATATTATCATTATTTCAAATCTCATTATATCTAGTGCTGTTTGTTTTATGCATGTATTTCTGTGTGTTCGTTGGGGAGATTATAGCTTAATTACTTATATTATTGTGTCCCTTTCAATATTTTTCTCCTCTTTTCTTTATAGGAGGGTGAATACCAGTTGGACTCACGCCATTTGACGCTCCCATCACCACCAAGCAGTTCATTTACTTTGGAAATTGTTACTGAAATATATCCTCAGAAGAATACATCATTAGAGGTATCATGATATCCACAATTTGCTTTACATTCATGTGGGTATTGTTTGTCCATGTACTTGATTGAATTTATTACAGGGGCTGTATAAGTCTGTTTTTTTTGGGTTGAATTTCTTTTCAGGGGCTTTACAAGTCATCTGGAAACTTCTGTACACAATGTGAAGCTGAGGGCTTCCGGAAAATAACATTTTATCAGGTGAGTACATGTAGTGCCCATTTATTGTCGTAGACTGTAATAAGAAAATTTTCAAACTTCTCCTTTGATTGATGTGTTTCATCTGCATGCAGGACCGACCAGATATCATGGCAAAGTACACATGCCGCATTGAAGCTGAGAAGTCTTTGTACCCTGTATTATTGTCTAATGGAAATCTCACAGAACAAGGGGACCTTGAGGTAAAAATTGCTTTTTGGGTATTTAAAAGCATTTCTGTGGATTGTCTGTTCTGTTCTTTATAATTGTATTATGCTTTGCTTCAGGGTGGTAGGCATTACGCACTTTGGGAGGATCCCTTCAAGAAACCCTGCTACTTGTTTGCCTTAGTTGCTGGGCAGTTGGAGAGCAGAGATGATAGTTTTGTAACCCGTTCCGGTAGAAAGGTCTCCCTAAGGATCTGGACTCCTGCACAAGATGTACCAAAGACTGCTCATGCCATGTATTCACTTAAGGCAGCTATGAAATGGGATGAGGATGTTAGTTTATTCATATTAAACCTGATTTTTTATTTTGATCTAAGAGTTCCTTGACCCTTTTTTATCTTGATTCCGAAGCTTGCTTAATTGTCACATGCCTCTGCAAACAGGTGTTTGGTCTTGAGTATGATCTGGATCTCTTTAATATTGTGGCTGTTCCAGATTTTAACATGTAAGCTAATTATTTTTTTGTAATGCCCCATTATGTGAATGGTCATTTGGCATTTATTATATATTTTAAGGCGACTATATGTTATGAGCTTCTCTTCGCCTTTGTCACTCATGCTTCTTGTTTCTGAATTGATGATCAGGGGAGCCATGGAAAACAAGAGTTTGAATGTATGAATTATTTCAATTCATCGTAGTTGTTCTCCTTTGATTGTTACATTTTCAAAGTCATAATATGAAATTGCTTTTCTGCAGATCTTCAATTCCAAGCTTGTCCTGGCGTCACCAGAAACTGCTTCAGATGCAGATTATGCAGCAATCTTGGGAGTTATTGGGCATGAGGTTTGTTGGAAACATCTATAATAACATGAATTCTATAAGTTCTTATGGGTTTAATGTTGGTGACTTTTGTTTCATATCTTGTTTGTCGTGCAGTACTTCCACAATTGGACTGGCAACAGGTTGGTTCATATCCCATCAAAGCTTGTTATTTTTGTAAAAGTGTCCGGCGGGCCTTAGTTCCTGATATCTAATTATATTCTTTCTCATGTTTGTTTCTAAAATATACATCCATATCATCTTGAATTGATTCTGATTCGTTTGTGTATTAGCTCTTGATCTTATAATTATGTTTTTATACACATATCCCTTTTTTACTTGTAACTGCAGTTTGAAACCAGTTTTTTTCATTCCATGTTGGTTCACGACGTACATGTTAATTGTTAACTTCATCTTTTAACATTCAAATCATGTTCATACTAATAATTGCAGAGTTACATGTCGTGACTGGTTCCAGCTCAGCCTAAAAGAAGGTCTTACTGTTTTCCGAGATCAGGTATGACCTTTTTTTCTTTACCATCTACAAAGTAGTATTTATAACCTCAAATTCTTTAATTCTTTTTTTTTTCACCATATTGAGCTTATGAATCTTAAGTAATCTTTCATTATTGGTAGGAATTTTCATCTGACATGGGAAGCCGTACTGTGAAGCGGATCGCTGATGTTTCAAAGCTTCGAAATTATCAGTTTCCACAGGTCTTTTCTTATATCAAATTTATGTAACTTCTAGATTGATTTATCCATTATTTCTATGTTGCGATAAATTATTCTTTAGACTATGCAGAGTGTTTGTGAGTTTGTAATATGGGTGTGCATTTAATGTTGTAGATGTTTTTGGTATAACATGATGCATTTAAGTGCTAATATTTGTTTTCCTGGTTTTTTCAGGATGCTGGTCCCATGGCTCATCCTGTACGGCCACATTCTTACATAAAGGTCCGAAATCATTTTATATTTATCTTCTACTCCCAAAACAACTCTTATCGAGTTATAAAGATAATATATGGTTTTCATGAATATTAAGGTTTTAACTTGTGTTCCTTCCCCCCCCCCCCCCCTTCTTTTTTCTCCCTCCTCTTGACAGATGGACAATTTCTACACAGGCGAGTTTCAGTTTTCTGCATAATCAAACTAGAGTTTAGTTGTGTTCACGTACTTTGTTTTGGTGAATTGGAGATTGTGACATGCTGTTAACTTTTAATGTTTGACTTTCTTGTGCATTATGCTGGATATGATGCTGATTTGGGGGCTTCACACACTTCAAATGTGCAGTGACGGTAGGATTTGTCAATTTGCATTTGTATTTTTTAATCCTTGTAGGTTATGAATTCTCAGGAAAGATGTCTAATTGTTTGTTGTTTATATTCCTTTTACAGGTGTATGAAAAGGTTTGACTTTTATTTCTTAAACAGCAAACTTGTCATCTCTCTCTTTCTCTGATGAGAATTATGGTAAGTCATCAATGACATGATCTTATGATCCAATTATCAGGGAGCTGAAGTTGTCAGGATGTACAAAACCTTACTGGGGAGTCAAGGGTTCAGAAAAGTAAGTTTTAGAATATGCCTAAGCCTGAAGCTGATGATGGCATAAATATCTAGTTAAATTGATAATACTGCTCGGCTATGGGAAGCCTACTACCTGCTTATGCAGTTTCTCCACATTTCAGGGCATGGATCTTTATTTCAAGAGACATGATGGTCAAGCTGTAACCTGTGAAGATTTTTTCGCTGCCATGCGAGATGCCAATGGTGCTGATTTTGCTAATTTCTTACAATGGTCAGTATCGGATGTTTGTCTTTTGAGTTTTCTTCTGCGGCATTGATCTTTGCTCTAAAAAATTCATCTAAAATACAGGTACTCCCAAGCTGGAACCCCTTCTGTCAAAGTATCATCATCTTACAATGCTGAAGCTCATACTTTCTCTTTGAAGTTCAGGTGCACATGCTGGGATTTTGTTTTTTGTCTTTTCTGGTAAAAAATCATGGTCTTTCTCATTTGTTGGTGATATCACTAACTATTATGTTTGATGGGGGCTACTCACAGTCAAGAGGTACCACCCACTCCAGGGCAACCAGTAAAAGAACCCATGTTCATTCCTGTAGCAGTCGGTTTGCTCGACTCAAGAGGAAAGGAGATTCCTCTTTCCTCTGTGTTTCATGATGGAACATTGCAGTCTGTTGCAAGCAACAACCAGCCAGTGTATACAACCGTGCTTCGAGTGACCAAGGTCAATTCAGAAACTTTACATATTTTTCTTCCGATTCTCGCATTTCAATGGACCAAAAGGTGTTCTTCTAGCTGTTAAATATATAGGCTGCTTGCAATCACTGCAATGCGATTAGAGAAATGATTTGTACAAGCCCCAACAGACAAGTCCCACGTAGGCCCTTTGTAAAAGTGGACCCCACCATAAAAAAGTGTAAAAAAAAAAAAAATCTTCGTGAGTGGTACCCACATTTTTATAAAAGGCCTGCACGAGACTTGTCTATTTGGGACTTAAACTGAGTATTACTCATGCGATTATGGGTCAGCAGTTGTGATTCTGCGGCTAGGAGAAAGAAGAGATACAAAATCTTGTTAAGGTGCTAACACAATGCACGTATATGCTAGTAGAACAATGGCCATTGTGTTATGTTTTTATTGACAGGAGACCACATTGCTAAAACATTAGGTTATTCCTTTTATTATTTTTATATCTTTTGTTCCCATACTAAAATTCATATGCTTTTGTTTTGGACTAAGCAGAAAGAGGAAGAGTTTGTGTTTGCCAATATATTTGAACGGCCAGTTCCATCTCTATTGAGGGGCTATAGTGCTCCTATTCGTCTTGAATCTGATCTTACTGACAGTGAGCTGTTTTTCCTACTTGCTCATGATGCTGATGAGTTCAACCGGTTTGTCATTTTCAAATGCATCAGTACTTATTTATTTGGTTATAGAGTAATTAATGAACGGTTATTTACTTGATTATTTTTGTTGTGTAGTTGGGAGGCTGGACAGGTGCTGGCACGCAAGTTGATGCTAAACTTGGTGGCTGATTTCCAACAAAACAAGCCATTAGTTCTTAATCAAAATTTTGTGGATGGACTCAGAAGCATACTCTCTGACTCTAGCTTGGATAAAGTATGATGAGGCATTTCCTGCTTTCCAGATTTTTTTCCAGTCCTGGGGAAGGGTGAATGCACTAATAAACTCTAATGACTTTTGATTTTCTAGGAGTTTATTGCCAAAGCGATGACTCTACCTGGTGAAGGGGAAATAATGGACATGATGAAAATTGCCGATCCTGATGCTGTTCATGCTGTTCGTACTTTTATAAGGAAGCAGCTTGCTTTGGAACTGAAAGCGGAGTTACTCACAACAGTATGCCATCCTCCCTGGAGTTGCATAATTGAATTAATTACTATTCCTGTGCTTCTATCTACTTTATTATTTGACTGAGGGAGAAAGTTCTTGCCTTGAATCTTGTCACAGGTTGAAAAAAATAGGAGCTCAGAAGAGTACGTGTTTAACCATTCTAACATGGCACGACGAGCTTTGAAGAATGTTGCTTTAGGTCTGTTTGGCTAATAGTTTTATGCTTGCAAGTTTGGCCTTTGGTAAGCTTTCCACTGATTGATTATATGTTTGTATTACTGGTAGCATATCTCGCATTGCTTGAAGATCCCAAGTATACCGAGCTTGCACTGCATGAGTATGGAACTGCCACAAATATGACTGAGCAATTTTCAGCTTTGGTGGCCATTGCGCAGAACCCTGGTAAAACTCGTGATGATGTGCTGGCCGACTTTTATAGCAAGTGGCAGCATGACTTTTTGGTAATACTTCCACTCAATTTTTCATAATTTGCTTAAAGATATTTTTTTGGGTCTATATGAGTTCCATGTCGTGTATTTAGTTCCCTTCATAGAGGGGATGTATGGTATGCATTCTGCACAGGATTTTCTCTAGTGCAGTTATAGTAGGTATTTGACAATTTGTGTAGTTGTTCATATAGTTCCACAATTCTGCTTGTTTACATGGGAAGATACATTTTAGGGATGTAAATGGGCACCCCTGATAGATACAACCAAGTTTGTGTTTTGCAGCATCTCTGTGAAAGAAATATGTTAAGTCATTGATTGCTATTTCAAAGTTACAAGATTGAAGTGATGATACGTTCCAGGATAGTCACTAATTGCCAGTGTTTAGTATGTATTTATTGCTATCCCACCCCTTAGATTAATCTTTCTTTCCTAATGCCTATTTATTCTGTTTTTCGTAAGTGTTTTTTTCTGGATTTTAGAGAACTGTCATGTTGTTCGATTTATGCAGGGAAATTCTCTTTGCTTTCTTCCAACTTGATCTTACCTTTCCCCGTCTCATGCTTTATTTTTCAGGTTGTGAATAAATGGTTTGCCCTTCAAGCCATGTCCGACATTCCTTGTAATGTCGAGAATGTTCGGAGTCTGTTAAACCATCCTGCATTTGACATGCGGAACCCAAACAAGGTGTATTCACTCATCGGGGGTTTTTGTGGTTCTCCTGTGAATTTCCATGCAAAGGATGGGTCAGGCTACAAGTTCTTAGGAGAAATCGTGCTGCAGCTTGATAAAATAAATCCTCAGGTCCATTTGGAAAGAACCCTTTTTGCTTTCAACAAGCTATGCCATCACTGAATTCTAACCTTTTGCTTCTTTATCTTTATTGTAATCGTAGGTGGCGTCCCGCATGGTGTCAGCTTTTTCTAGATGGAGGCGGTACGATGAAACCCGACAAAACCTTGCCAAGGTAAAATGCTGTTGCTCTTGTTGCATTCAATCATGCTTCTCATAATGTCTAAGCATCGAAATTGGCTATTGAATTTGAAATAATCTTTTGTTAAAAATGGATTTTGGGGTTTTGCAGGCACAGCTGGAGAAGATCATGTCCACCAATGGACTATCGGAGAACGTGTTTGAAATTGCCTCAAAAAGCTTGGCTGCTTAAATTTTCTAGTTTTATCTTTGCTGAAAATGTGCCTAGAATGCACCGCCGCTACCGGGGACCAAAAATAAATATGTTCTTGGCACTTTTTTGCTGCATCTCCACAACAAAGTATATGCTTTTTAAGACTTTTATGTAATACTTTTTACTTGGAAATCCACATCTCTTTTGTTTCGTTGGGATGTGGATGTGGATGTAGATGTGGATGTGGATGTGGATGGGGGTGGTTTATGATATTTGATGAAGTGTGTTTCTTTAATGGAAAGAGTTCTCTATATGTGCTACTTTTTTTTGTTTCTTTTCCCGCCAACTTGGATGAAACCGGGACCCTCAGAAGAGTCGCTTCCAACAGTTTTTCCCTATAACCCGGATGTGCTTGATTTCGTGAGGACTGATTTTTATGTTTGAAAAAGTTAGTAGAAAAGGTTTGTTTTGTTATGTATTGAAATGGGCCTCTTTAGGTTGTTTCATAAACAACGGTTCATGTGATATTTCGGTTTTTTTCCTTTTTTTTTTTTCCTTCTAAAGAGAACCCTGCAAGTGCTATTTTTGACTGTCTGTGTAAGGGAAATGATGCATCCAGAAATACAATGCAAGACAAAAGCTACCCATTTTATTTTATATTTTTCAAATTTCTTTTTACTTAATTGTGAAGTAAGTGTTTTTAAATGAGTTTCTATTTTTTTTTAAATGTTTAAAGAGATTTTAAAAATGCTTAAAAAAATACAATAAAAAGTACATTTTGTCTCATGTCTGTAGAAATTCTTGATTCCACTTTCGTTCGTGTAATTAAATAAGAAAAATATTTTCACCATAAAAAATTTATAAAAATAAAATTATAAATTGATGTGATTTAATATATAATATTATAAAATTATTTTTATTATAAAATAAATATAACGTATTTCATAAAATTATTTTAGTTTATAAAATTATTTTTGTAGAATGACGCAAACTACTTGTTAAATAAACGTATCATGTGCGTGAAATTTGAATTAAGATTGATTATTTTATCTAAATATCTTTAATAATTTGAAGATAAAAAATAAATAAATGTTACTCATCGTTTCATATTAAATATTTTAAAATTATTTTTTATTTTATTTTTATTTTTGTTAAACTAATTGAATAATTGAGTTGTTTTACTTATTAATTATATACTACGTATTTATTTAAATAATGAAAAATAAAATTGATATGGTATATAATATGACATGATTAATAAAATTATTCAAAGAGTAGTGCATATGTATTTAAAATTTTATTTTGTTAGTTTTTTTTAAAAATTCAAATTCTGAATTTTAGATTTTATCATTTTCATTATATCAATAATTAACATATAAAAAGTAAGTTTTTATAAATATTTTTTAAATATATTTACATTTTTCTTACTTAACTTCCGATTTAGAAAGAATTTTATATCAACTCATTTTATTAAATTATTATAATTTTTTAAAATTTTTATATAAAATATAATTTAAAATTCAAATATTTCAAATTTTAAAATAATAATAATATTTAAAAATTTTATTTATCTAAAACTAATTCTTCTCATCTTTAAATTTAAATCGGACGTTAATATCAGAAAAATCTAGTTGTAAGCCTCAACTACTTCCAGTGGCATGCCTCAAGGCAGAATCATAGAACATGCCGATCTGCACGTGTCACTGCGTGGTTGGGGACGACTACTTTTCATTTACTGTCCCATAGACAGTTTCCTCTCATTCACCCTCCCTGCTAATCCTTTGCATATCTCTTATCGGGAAGGACTGATCTCAGCCCTGACGATTCCACATGCAAGCAACAGACAACCGTACGATCTTTTAAAAGACAGCCCTCCTAGATCATGTGTCAAAAGTAGTAATCATGGGTTAAGATTACATCACGTGGCATAGAATAATAGAACAACTGGGACCAACTCCGTTAAACTACCAGTTGCTACCTCGTTCTGGTGGATGCAGGACAGCCACGTGTACTCCATTGCTTTTGGTACTTCAAACTTTTGGTCTGTCTTGCTGTTCAAATAGACTGTCTCTTTTGGTTGCAGGTAGCCAACCTTGTACTGTGTACAAAACGTAATACATTGGACCATCCTGCATCTAACTAATCTCTGCTTAAAACTGGTTTCCGTACGAATGGCTTATAAATATATAATATCCTTGTGTGAAGTCAATGTATTCTCTATCCTAAAATTAGGCCTAAATCTAATCACCAAATGGATAATATCAAATTTTTGAAGAATCTTCACAATTTTTTTAAGCAAGACTAATATATTAAATAAATTAATGAAATTCAGAATATAAATTTAGGTTGAGTGAGAGTCTTTAATAATCTTTTTATAAAATTAATATAAAAATAATAATAAATAAATAGAGTGATAATAGGCATATAACACCTTTTACAATTATTTTACAATTTATAGTATATTTCAGTTTTTTTATCATTTTTTTCAAGTATTTTTTTAATATTCTTAATCATTAAGAAAAAATATAAAAAAATAATAATTTTATTAATATTTATATTCTTAATCACTAAATAAAATTAAAAATTTTAAAAAATAAATATAAAAAATTATAAATTAATAATAATCCTATCATTTCTCTTTTTGAATATTTTAAGTGTTTATTTTGGTTTGTGGAAAGGTCAAGAAAAAGTAAAGGTTTGAAATTTAATCCATGTTTTGATTGGTTGCCTTTTCTTTTATTATTATTATAACTATTAGTTATCCTAGGACTTTATTTAAAAGCCGGCAAAGTCTTCTTTGTAATGCTTTGATTTTTGAGACGCCAAGGAAAAGAGGAAGTGCATCAATGGAACCCATTTGATTTTTCCTTGTACCTTTATATTGGCAATAGTAGCAAGAATGAGTATGGTATAAATCAAAGCATCCAAAAAGAACATTCCTTTTTCTAATAGAATTATAAAAAGCAGCTTCTCTTATATGTGGATTTTCTTTTTACAAATCATTTTCGGGATCATGATCTTAGCTTAAATCCTTAAAAAATTTTAAGATTTCAAGCTTAAGATAAGATATAAAATTCTCATTTGATCTAATTTTAAACATAAATTTTTTATCTGATCTCATCTTATTTTTAAATATAATTTAAATATAATATTTTTTAAACTAATCATTACAAATTTATCAAATTTTCAAAAAATTAATTTCAACTTTTCAAATCTCTAAAAAAAATATTATAAAACTATATTTTTACAATATTTTGACCTTAAAACTTTTATTTAATATTTTTTCTAATTTTTCAAAATTTTAAATTACTCAACTCAAACTATCTAACTATTTTTCACAAATTATTTTATTATTATTTACAAAATTTTCATTTCATCTGACACAAACCAGTGGTAAGTCTCCCAGAATCATCAATTCATGACATAGCCAACAAATTACACATGTTATTTCAATTGGATGTAGGGAAGAACAAAGCTGATGATCCAAGTCCCTAAGGGAAAGAAATTAATGATCCAAATGGTCCACCTTTCGTGCCATCCAGGTAAAAGAAAATTAACAACTTGTTAGGACAGAATCATGATATTATTATACAATTTTCTACTCTTTCATTGACCTATAACAAGCTAACAAATGGATGCAATAATTGAAAAAATGACACCATCGTGGTAAGGGGACCTCAATCATAATTCCCAAGGCGAGGATTGAGTCAAAACCAGCTCACTGCATCTAACTCTCGAGTCTTTTTCTTGGGGCATTACTTCATGGCCTCTACTTTCCTGCACTTCGAATATACATGGCTTAGTGCCTGAGGTCTTCAAAATCTTGTTTCCTTCAATCAAACTTAAAAGAAATTGTGCATTAATGATCATATTGTTTTAAACAAGTTTAACTTAGATCCTTCCAGAAAATACACCATTAATAGAATATATTACAAGAAAAAAAATATTTATAACAAATTATTTGTAATAATAATAACTATTTATGATTAAAATAGATTCATTTTAATAAAAAATAATCATTTTTTTAAAAAATAACTAACTATGAAAAATGATACGCAATTGTATGTCACAAAGAATACCAGAAAACTTTATATTTTAAATATATTTGTTTATATCATCTTTGATTCAAACTTCAATCATTTTCAATACCCACTTCCCAAATCAAATTCCCTCTTTTCCCATCCACAAAGGATTATAATTTATACCCCCAAAAGTCAAGAGAGGGCTAGCTAGCTCGCTCATTATGTTGCATGCATTTGCCTGGAAATATCTGCTAGCCAGGGGCAAGTTTGGGTGGGACCCAAGACCTGATTAGTTGTTGATAGGCTTTTTAATCCGTGAAACCCAAATCCTTATCTCAAAAAGTTAAAAGTTAAAAAGAGTAAAAATAAACAAAGAAACAAATAAGTAAAATAACCATAAAGTACATCATCCTTAGTGTTAAAAAACAAAGCGAATCACAATCTGTAAAAGGAAGAAAAAATAAAAAAAAAGTTGGTGACACAGAAAGGCTCTTTTGCAACAATGATATTCCACAGTGCTTCATGTGTGTCAAAGGATTAGGGGTTTGAGCTTTGAGGGCATCAATTTCAGTAAAATAAAATAAAATAAAATAAAACAAATATAATTTATAAAGGTAATGTTGTGTTAAGTCATGAGGGAGAGAGAGAGAGAGAGAGATGTGGAGCAGCCGTGCAAGTTAGTTTAAGCTTTTATAATAAAGTTGGTGGCTAGTAAAGGGAGGAAGAATTTATGGGGAGAGATGGGTCCCAAAATTCTAGGGGCATTGTGGAAGTGGATGTGCACACGTGCACTCACGTTTGACATCATCAATACAAAAGCCCAAAATAAAGGGTTTTCTCGGTGACACCATTTTAATCAAATTTGCATCATTCCATGGCATAAAAGTTACTTTCTCAATGCAATACTTGGACGATGCTGCCCTTAACGACAGTAATATTATAAATATATTAAATAGTTACATGTACGACAGTCAACAAGATGAAAGGTTTTGACGTTTATTTCCAAATCAGCAAATATAATACAAGAGTTAAAGAAAATTATTAAATTTTTGAATTATTGATTTAATTTCGTTAGATTCAGAAATGAGATTAGATAAATTATGAATAATAATAAATAAATAGTTAAGATAAGTTAAAATTTAAAATAAATGATTGAGATGAGTTAAAAGTACGAGATGAAATAAAATGAATTTGTAAAACAAACTATTTATTTTTATCTCTTTTCTAGAATCTGATTAATGAATTGTAATACCACGATTTAAAATTGCAAAAAATGAATTGGGAATTTAGTTAGACAGGGATGAGAGAGAGTAGCATCATATTTGAGTCTTTGACACCCTAATTGGCGCTAGAATTTTCAGAATTATAAATAGAAAGGGCAATTATGTAAATTATTCGAAGGGCTTAGTGCTAGATATTAATAGAAATAACTATCGATAATCACATGTAGAAAGCAAGTCATTGCCGTGTTTGACCTCAGAAGCGTTACTTGCAGCAAATAAATAAATAATTCTTAATATTTGTAAGTTCTTAGAAATCCCATATCCTTCCTTCTCTTTGCTCCTTCGTTCCTCTTCCGTAAAAAAAATTTCTCGAGAAAATTGTGACCATTTTTTCTTCGGCAGAGAAAAATCCGATTTGCGACTTAAAAAAAAAGTTACTTTCGGTGAAAAATAGGTGTTTGCTGATCAAGAAAAGCGGAGATGAGAGGTGCGAATGGTGATTCGAGAGCAGCAAACAACGCTTTGGAGACTATAAGCGCTGCTGCTACTGCGATCGCGTCGGCTGACAATCGTGCTCATCAAGCCACAGTTCAGGTACAAATCTTATACAAAATTTGGCCGACTTGTTTTCTTTCAGTATGGATTTCTTTGTTTTTTCACGTTCGGATTGCGTTAGTTTGATTGATATAATTGGAATGATTTTTAAATGTTATTTTTTTAGTAGTTTTAGTTGTGAGATTTGAGATCTGTTTTATTTTCCTTAATTGCTTAATTGATTTCGGTTTTTTTAATGGCATAGTAATCAATGTTTTGTTTGTTCTTATTTTTTTGGTTGAGTTTTCAGTGTGATAATGAACCCAATCACGCACTGTTTGGTTGGCTTTAGGATAAATAATGCTTTTTATTTTTAGGGAAAAAATTAGTCCAATTTTGCTTTAGAAAAGCAATGCAAGTATTTCTAGAGAGCTAAGTCGACGGTGTGTTAAAATTCTTTGGTGTAGTTTGAGAGGGTTGACTTTTAGATGAAAGTGTGTAGCTTTGCTTTGGGGTAAATGAGTGCCCACAGCCTAAGATACCGTTTTGATACTCTGATACTTCAGGAATTTGATTTCCAGTTTGGTCGTTTGGGTTTATGTTAGAACATATTCCTGAGCTTTCAAGTTTGTAGAGTTGTTTCTGAGTGTGAAAGAAGGACAGTAATTTCTCTTTTTTAATGTTGGTAAGTGGAAGATAAAGTTTGCTGAGAGCATGAAATGGGTCTTTGTAGAGGCAGAGTCGCTATGATGGAGGTTGTAATACATAGAGTGTTTTGTAAAGTACATGGGAAAGTCGTGGATTTGGTTTGAGTTTCACTTCGGTTTAGAGCATGTATGTATAATGGGAGAAGTGGAGAAGTGGTGGGGGAGAATCATGATGTTGTCTCTTCACTTAATTATTTTCTTTTTTAGTAGATCAGATGCCGGGATAGGCTAATGTTTCCCAAGGTTTTATAAAACTGGAGATTTTGGCTGTCCTTTAATAAGGAAGTCCACTTTGTAGTTCATAGATTGGAGTACACTGTCAGATCATGAGTGTGCCAAACACATTTCTTTTTAAATACAGCTGCCTGGGGTTGTTCTTCTTCTTCTTTTTTTCCTTTTCCCTTTTTTTTTTTTTTTTTTTTTTTTTTATCTAAAAATTTACTGGACCTTTTGGACCGAGCTTCCCTTCCATATATAAGAAAGAGTGCTTCTCTATCTCCCTGTTAGAATATGAAAATATACAAAACTTATCAAGTCCAAAAATATATTGTTACAGTTTCAATAAACTTACTGCAGTAGGGATGGGTTCCTGGATGCATGCATAAGTTCTATTGTTGATGCTAAGAAGTGTAATTTCATGCTCATTTGAGATTATTTTTTGTTTAAAATGTTTATTTTTGGAGATGATAAGTTTGGTGTATTTGCATATTCTCTTGTCAATGGCTGCTGTCATTGGAAGAAAACCAAAAGGGAGCACTCAATGCTTAGAAAACTCTTTTGCCAAGTTCAAACTTTTATTCCCAGTACTGATGATTGTATCAACAAGCAGCCATTTATATGTCTGATGATGTTGAGCTTTTCCTGTTTTGCTTCTATGGCATGTGGCCATAAAACATACTCGGGAAATTTCAAAATAGTGACTTTTCTTCTAGTCCAGAAGATGCTAGTGGCTAGTGTGCTTTTGATATATATGTGCAATTATTTTCAATCTATGTTTTCTCTTCCTTCATCCATGGTTCTGCTGAGATATCTTGTTCTAACATCCCTTGGTTTCATGGTTCAAAAATTAGTTGCTGATAGGCGATAAACAAGTAAGAATTGCCTCTACAAACGACCTTACTTGAACATGATCTGTTTTAGGGTTGAGGAGGTGTGTTGTAATCTATGGGTATTTTGGGCTTGTGGTATTTTGGGTAATTTTCTTGGGCTTGTTGGGTTTTTCATGGGTTAGGTGTTTTCGAGCATTCATGCACTAGGTGTTTTCTTTTATACAACCAGTGTACTTGTTTACTCTTTTTGATATATATAACATTTTTACTTATTAAAAAAAAAATTGCCTCTACAAAAAGTGATGGAATTAAACTGAGGATTTTATTGGTGTGCTCTTGTTGGATGGTTTAGTCTATGTATTTTAAGGGCTGGGCTTTACTTAGAATGTGAAATCATATTATTTGATACAGAGGGAATCTAGCATTATTTACTTTACTAAATTTTTTTCTCATAATATCTGGTCAAATGCAGAAGAGAAGATGGGGAAGCTGCTGGAGCATATATTGGTGTTTTGGATCTCACAAAAAGCGAATTGGGCATGCTGCATTGGTTCCTGAATCAACACCCTCTCGAACTGATGCTTCTGGATCTGAAAATCCAATCCAAACACCTGCAGTAGTATTTCCCTTTGTCGCGCCTCCCTCCTCTCCTGCATCTTTCTTTCAATCAGAACCTCCTTCTGCTACACAATCACCAGTGGGTATATTGTCGCGCACTTCTATTGCTGCAAATATGTACTCCCCAGGTGGGCCTGCCTCAATTTTTGCCATAGGTCCTTACGCCCATGAAACTCAGTTAGTCTCTCCACCGGTTTTCTCAACCTTCACCACTGAACCATCAACTGCTCCTTTCACTCCGCCTCCTGAGTCTGTCCACTTGACCACACCTTCCTCACCTGAAGTGCCATTTGCTCAGCTGCTTGATCCCAACCTCCGGAATGGCGAGGCTTGTCAGAAATTCCCATTTTCATACTATGAATTCCAGTCTTATCAACTTCACCCCGGAAGCCCAGTTGGTCAGCTAATATCCCCAAGCTCTGGGATCTCAGGTTCAGGTACCTCTTCTCCTTTCCCTGACCACGAATTTGCTGCTGCTGGTCACCACATCCTTGAGTTTCGAACAGGTGACCCTCCCAAGCTTTTGAGTCTATATAAGCTGTCCACCCGTGATCGCAGATCACATCAAGGTTCTGGTTCGTTGACTCCAGATGCTGTGAGGCCCACATCTCATGACGGTTGTCTTCTCAACAGTCAGATTTCTGAAGTTATTTCCCATTGGCATCCGAACAATGGAAGGCGGGATGATGAGGATGCTGTTAGTCGTAGGTTCTCGTTTGAGTTAACTGCTGAACATGAGGCAAGATGTGTTGATAAGAAACCATTGCCATTGGCTGAAGCCACATCAGTGTGTCCAAAAGATACAACTGCTGAAAGACAAAATCCTACCGGAGTCAGTGATTGTAATGACTGCCGTGTGGGTGAAACTTCCAATTATGCACCAGAGAAATCTCCTGAGGATCGGGAGGAGCAAGAGCGGCATCTGAAGCATCGGTCTATCACTCTTGGTTCTGCTAAAGAATTCAATTTTGACAATGCAGATGGAGGAGACTCTTGTAGGCCTGATGCTAGCACTGACTGGTGGGCAAATGAGAACGTTGCGGGGAAGGAGAGTGGGCCAACCAAGAATTGGTCTTTCTTCCCTATGATACAACCAGGTGTCAGCTAACTGGTATGCATCTCTCACCTGATGCCTCCATGTTCATGGAGAGTTGCGAGAATTCGCAGCATGGCTTTGGTGTGCGACCTGGTTGACAGCAACCTAACTCCAAAATTGTTGAATCCAATTGTAAAGAAGTAATTTGATTGGAGGACGAACAACATGACTGACTCAGGTAAGGAGGCTTTTTGTTGTCCCTGGCCTAAAGACAGACATACTTTGTTAGGACCTTTTACGGATAATGTGTATTTCCCCCCCTACTTTAGGCCGAAACAAAAATTGATAGCTGCCTTTAGATGTCTGTGCCATCACCCTCTTCCCATGTAAGATAAATGGCAATAGAACAGTTAATATAATAGTTGTAATACATTATCAGTGCTGTTAGTGAAGAAATTAATTTCTGAAGTATGTTTTCTTGTTAGTTGAATCATGTTGTATCAATGCCTTGTTGGAAATATTTTGTTGAGGGCCTGTGCACCCCACGATTAGTCGGGTCTTTGTTTTTGGATATCCGGTGCAATATAAAAAAATAATAATGTTGAATTAAAGCATGTATGAAATCTATTAAAACCTTCGGCCAACACCTTAATGGGCTAAACATGGGATTAGGCTGAGAGTCATTAATCCACTAAGGAGGAGGCTTCAGAGCAGTATTTTGAATTTTATAACCGTACTGACCGGTACATGCTTTACTAGAATAGTAGTTGGTACAAAAATATGTTTGTTTTGTACCAGTTCAAATACCAATCATAGCAGCCGGTATTTTGGCGGTACTGACCATACTTGTCCTAACGGATTTCGATAATTTTTTTAAACTTTTGTTATTTTAATTCAGATTTAGACTATTTACATATATATATATATAATTTATTTATATATTGATTGTTATTTTGAAATATAATTTATATATGTATTTATATATATAATTTTTTTTATGTATAGATTATTTTAAAATGGTATACAAAACAATACCGATATCAAAATATTTTGTTCTAATATTTTGACCGATACATCTATCGATATAATATTCAAAATATTGCTTCAGAGTTCCATCCGAGCATAAATTTGGTTTCTGCTACTTTTTAATCGACGTTCTAAGCACAAATCTTTTGCTGGTTTTGTTCTTTGTATTTCCTGAAAGATTTTTTTTTTTTCAATAAAGAAGACAAGCGCTCTTAAGTTTATTTCTTTATTGAATAGTCTTAACTTATTACCGCGAAATAATGAGATAATAATTTTTTTAGTGGTTAATCACTAAACCACAATTATAACCTATAAAATTAACCACTAAAAAACTACAATTATAACCTATATATAAATATGAATAATGCCAAAATATAGTTAAAAGATGATGAATAATATGTTTTTAAGAAGGAAAATGATATACAAATAATATAATTATACAGTACATTTCGTAATAATGTATTAAATGATGGATATTTTTGTAAAGTATTTGTATATATAAAATATTTTATAAAATTATTTCTTATTTAACACTTATTATAAACTGTGTTATATAATTATATTGTGTATACCAGCCTTCTCTTTCTAGAATTCAGATAAGTAGGTTGCTTGGGGAATCAGCCAAGTCTGTGGTCCATCTTGGGCGGCTACAATTGTCAATAGCCGCATGAGTTAAACATTATCAAATCCGAACGAGCCATTTTCCTTCCTTCAATGTTGACCAAAACCATGAAGCCTTTTGGATTTCTAGAACCCAGGAAAGCCACAAAGTCCACCAGCCAAACCAACCCCGCCTCTCCCTTTATACTTGCGCCCATCTCTTATTTTCCTTCCACCAACAATCCATAATCCCCACTCAAAGAATTCCAGTGCTCTTTCTTTTCTACCTGTACTCAATTTCATCTCCAAATTTCTCAGCTCTCAGGGTTTCTTCGTAGAAGTGGTTTGAGAAATTTTTTTAAAATGCCACCTTTTGAGGGCTCGGCAACAAACGGGGTTGGACGAACCAAAACGGATTCTAACATAGTCACCGTCGATGTGGGTGGGCAGATTTTTCAGACCACCAAACAAACCCTCAGTCTAGCCGGACCCAAGTCCCTGTTTTCTCGGATCTCCGTCTCGAACTCCGGTCCGCCTTTCATCGACCGAGACCCCGAGTTGTTTTCGGTCCTTCTTTCGCTTCTCAGAACAGGTAATCTTCCCTCCAAGGCCAAAGCTTTCGACCTCGAAGATCTGATTTCCGAGTCCCAATTCTACGGCATCGAACCCCTTTTACTGAATTTGCTCTCAAACCCGTCGCAATTCGACGCGTTTAACCTCGAGAGATCGTTGGTTTTACCGTTAAATGGCCGCAATTCGCCGTCCTCGATTGCCACGACGCCGTGCGGATCGGTCCATGTGGCGCATGGTAGCAAGATAACATCTTTTGATTGGTCGTTGAGGACAAAGTCAACGATTCTTACCCAATTTACGGCGATTGATTCGCTGCTGGCGATATCGCCATCCGTGGCCGCTGCCGGGGCCACGGATTTCTCGGGGCTTCAGATTCTTGATCTTCAAAAGGGGATTGTAAAAGAGAGCTTGAATTGGGAGAATGTGACTCGATCTAGTTCGACAGTGCAAGCAATTGGATCCTCGCCCGAGCTTCTATTCGCTAGCTTCGAATCCGGTCGGCGGAATTCGAATTCGATTATGGCTTATGATCTGCAGACCTTGATTCCGGTAGCTGAAGTTGCTCACTCTGAAATTTATGGTGCCGAGATTGACTCGGCGATCCCTGCCACGAAATTGAATTGGGTTTCTGGTTATGGTTTGTTAATGGCATCCGGGTCTCATAGTGGGCCTTCGGGAGTATTGGGTAACATCAAATTCTGGGATGTAAGGTCGGGAAATGTGGTATGGGAGCTTAAGGAGAAGGTAGATTGCTTTTCGGATATAGCGGTTTCGGATAATTTGTCAGGAATCTTTAAGGTTGGTGTGAACACGGGCGAGGTGTACTTTTCAGATTTGCGCAATATTGATAGTGATAATCCATGGGTTTGCCTTGGGGATAGAAGAAAACTTTTGAATGGGAAGAAGGAAGGTGTCGGGTGCAAGATTGAGAGTCATGGGAATCAAGTGTTTTGTAGTAAGGGAGGGGATATAGAGCTGTGGACAGAGGTAGTGATGGGCTCTTCAAAGCAGAGTGAAGATAAGTTGGAAGACAGGGTCTTTAGGAAGAACTTAATGGGAAGAGTGAAGGATATGGGAGGTTCCAAGATAAGCAACTTGGCTTTTGGAGGGAACAAGATGTTTGTGACCCGAAAAGATCAGCAAAATGTGGAGGTTTGGCAGAGTTCAGGGAGGGGATTTTGATCTCAAAAGGGGTCACCGAGATCAATTAGAATCGGTATTTTTTGTCAATTATTTCATAGTTTGATTCATTTGTAGGTGATCAATCCTGTATTTTGTAGAGGCTGCAATTATTTATGAATTTTATTTGTTAAGATATTGGTATGGGGTCAATCACTTCTCTCTCTCTCTCTCTCTCTCTCTCTCTTACCCTTCTCAATTTTGAGTCTACTGTTTTCATAATCATCAATGCAAAAGGTGAAAACTTTGTTTCTGCGGGATGGCTTCCAACCGATGGGGATGAAACTGATATGTTGTGTTTCGCTAAGCTTTCTTGAGATGGGAGCTTCTTTTTCTCATAGCGTTTGGAATTTTGTGCAGTGCTGTTTCCCTTGTTAATGATTTCTTCTTTATGAACTCACCATTTAAGCAAGTTAAAAAGCAGATTTATTTTGGTATGCGATGCACATCGGGAGTCCGGATCTTTGTTTAAAGGGATAACTTCTTTAAGAGAGCACGAGCACAGATTACCGGTTTGGAGAATCTACTCCAATGTCTGGAATATAGTTTGGAACCAAATATGGTCGTTTTTAAATATTCAAGTTGTTGCCAAATTTGACTACCTTATTGCATTTGGCCTCTCAAGATTTAGCAAAATGATATGGTGTCTCTGACTAAATGTTGAATGCATTGATCGTGTTTAGATTTGACTTGAAATGGGGTAAACTTCATCTCAAGTTCACAGGTGTTTTGCCAACAAATTGCATTTCGGTCCTCAAAAGCACCACATCTGGTAACGAATGCAGTAAGATCTCTGGTACAAGCATGCTTTCCTTCAGTTTACATGAAATTTCCCTGCTTTTGTTGTTGATGCCATGCCACAAATTTGCATGCTTGTTTACTATTTTTTGTACTTATGAGTCTATCCTTTATGGGGCTTCCAACCTTGCATGACCTACAAAGAAAAATTCCAAAACAATCATTTTTCAATAAGTAATCACAATACAATCATATTATGAACTTCATGTATGTTTCTGAACGGATTACTCAATGATTGTGCAGTTTTTGGTCAAGTTAGTCCTATAATAGTCTAGCTAGTTAAGCTGAAAAGGCTAACACTTCCCAGTGCCTCCATACTGGTTTGTGACCGTAATATGTTCAAACAATGTTACAGCCTTACTACAGCCAGTAAGGAACTCGTCAACTTCAAAAGCCTAGGCATGTTGTGTAATTTAGATGTTCATTTTTTCGGATCTGTGGGGAAATTATATATGCTATTTTGGACCAAATGATTTGATGCCTTTCAATTGTGGTTAATTGGTATTGTTCCTTGTAGAAAACAGTTACTTAATGCTGGTGAACTTGCATTGATCTTTATTATAAGTGTCCGCTATCTGTTGCGGTTTCTGTTGGTCTGCCTTCTGCTAATAGCCAGCTTACACTCTGGAATATCTTTTCCAGCACATTGAACATGCTCGAAAGTCTTCTTGTCGATGCTCAGAAAGCTTTTAGCCAAATAGTTGAGCCTCGTTTGTTTTTACAGTTCATCTTATCTCAATTCAACTCATCTCATCTCATCTAATTATTACAATTTTATAAATTTTATACAAAATATAATAAATAATTCAATTTTTTCAAATATCAAAATAAAAATAATATTAAAAAACATATTCTAACAATATTTTAGTTCACTTTCAACTTTCATCTCAACTTATCTAAAAATACAATCGAGCTGGGCTCAAAAACTAGTAGGAACCAGGTTTTATGTCGTATCTGTGCATGCTTGCATCGAAGCTCTATACATGATTGCAACGATGTGTGTATATATGCAGATGTACTGTTAAGGTAATGACAAGTTGTTAACGAACTAATAGAAGCAAATGGTCTCCTGATGCTAGATCCAATGAAGACTGACTCATAATAGGAGAGAATTCAAAATATAAGGTTTATGTTTAATGTTCAGCATGTGGACAATAATGTCATAGCTCTAGAGGATGGTATTGAAGCCTTTAAAGTCAATTTAACTCACTCCCCAATAATAGAAAATGGTGCAGGGTACTCTTCCACAAACCTATAATGCCATTATAGCTCTTGCCCTGTGACAATGGACCATCTGCTGAAACAAAGTGAGAATGCATGCCGAAACCAAACCAGATCAGAGCTTGAGAGTACATTCCATTTATGAGGGAACTGGTTTGGTTTCGGCATATTAGAAACTAGTAAAAATTGGGTTTGATTGTATCCAACCATCAAATTGATTCAGCTACACGAGCATGCAGTAAGTGAGTACAACATTAATGTTGTTAGGTATCATTCTTCCATCATGATTTGATATGATATTATATAATTAGATAAATATTTGTTTATCTTCCAATATTTTGATGGCTTATTTTTCTCAACCTATCAAGAAATTCTTGTTTCTTTCTCTCACTGTTCTGCATTTTTTTTTGCCGTTCAATTAGGTTTTTCATAATTTAGAGATCTGACTAGTCCATCAGGTTAAATCTGATCAATAAGCTTACCCAACTCATTATTTGGAAATGGCCTTTTGTGGTTTCAAGGAAATTTGTGAATTAACTAAGTTTGTTAGTTTTTTTCTTTGCAATTATTTTCATGTTCTTATCAACCAAACTAAGAACAAGTTGCAATTTTATTTTCTCAACAACCAAACAGAAAATAACCACAATTCTTCTTTCATTTTCTCAACAACCAAACAAAAAGAGACTTGGTGATGGTGGTTTAAACAAGGGGAAAAGTTCTCCAACCGGCTCCAAAAACAAATAACAAGAAGAGGAACGCTCCAACGATACTGTGGCCATGCTCGACTGTCTATGCAAAGACGGTCTGGTTCAAGAAGTCATGAAGATCTCATGCACGAGAAGATGACCATTTATGAGAAAGAGATACCTGGAAAAGGAAAAGGTGAGGGAGGAGGACGAGAGAAGTGAGGGAAAAAAATAAAAGAAAATTTTTGATTGATGTGGCAAGGTGCTACATTAATTTGTGAAATTTTTGTGTCTCTAATAGTTTTCTTATGATAATATAATAGTTTCAGAGCCGAGTTGATATTGTTGAGGATGCATTTAGCAATAATTATAGTATTGCCATGACATATCATTGAGACTATAGGTAACAAATTAACGGATGATGATGGATGAAAAATGAAAAATCAGAAGATTGAATTAAATACTTCTTAAAATCAACGAATTTTTTTCCTAAAAAAATGAGATCTTTCCAAATCAATAATATGTATAATATATATCCTTTTTTCAGTCTAAATGACCTTCTAGAGGGGCAGCTCATGCCATGTAGGAGGTCCCCATGCAATTAGGTGGGTGCATTAATTGAAGACAGTTCTGAATAAAATGATTGGATTCCCTGAAGAGTATAGACCATTAGGTTTTAAGGCAACTTGGTCCAAAACTTTCATTCCGGCCTCCTCTATCATCAACATGGCCCATCATTAATCGGCTTGATGACTAAACTAATTAGGGAAGAAAAAAACAGATGATCATGATCATGAGATCAATGGCTTTATGTCAGGAAAGCTCCTCCAAATTACGGTGCATTAAATAGATCAGTAATTAGATCATCATGATCAATGGATTTTATGTGTTTGCTCAGATATATCAAATATATTTGACTGCCAAAAATATATGAGCTGAAAGGCTGAAAACGTACGGTCGTTGCAGATTAGGTTAGATGCATGGATAGTATCATAGCACGATCCTCCCAGCTCATGGGTATGGCCGGTTCGTATCCTTGCATCATATATATATATATATAATAAGTAAATTAGTTTCATTAAATTAAAAAGATGATATATGAAGAGTAGGTGGAGTTCTTCAGAGTTCTTCAATTAACATCATAAAATAATAAATAACAGTGTATAATAGTGGAAAAAAAAAGTTTTTTAGACTAATTTCTTGGTCCCTACCTATATCCTATAATAAAGCATCATCTTAGAAAACGAGAAAAGTGTTCGCAAAAATGTGAACAATAGAATTACTACTGGTACTAGTGAAACCTTCACGAAAAGCGATGGAAGTATCGAATGTATTATCACTTATTGTTTCGAAATAATTTGTAGAGATATCCATATTCCCTTTATCAAGATCACCAGATAGGAAAAGCGAGAATATAAGATAGTAGTCGAAATTTGTGTTAAGTCGTCGACGAAGGGGCAACATAAGCAGTGGTGGCGTGTACATGATACACATCACCTGAGGAAATGAATGAATGGGCAGATTTGAAGGATCTAAGACCTTTGAAACCAGTGTGGGACTACAAGTGGCCCAAAAAACCGTTCTAGGATGTGGTTGCATGTGAAAGATGAGCATGGCATGAGCCGGGCGTGCGACGAACGCACCAAGCAAAATATCGGATTTCTTTTGCAAACTTGAAGATCAACGACTAGAGAGGCAAAAAAAGGAAGCATGTGTTTGTCGAAGGTTGCTAAAAAGCAAAATAGCAGCAAGTTTCGACACTATGGAGGAAAACCTAAGAAAAAAAATAGGGAAAATAGACAAAAGAGAAAAGGAGATTACAAGATAGTCGTTGTGGCTGGTTAGGGGAGGAGGTAGTTGGAGCTAAAGTTTCGAACTCCCTCCGCTCAATGAAAAAGAAAATGCCCTGAGAGCAACTGAGAAGATAGCCTGGGAGAGAGAGAAGTTGCTCAGTGTGACGTCGTTACTTCCTCAAGTTTTAAGCATATTTGATACTTCACCAAAGCTTCTTCGATAACATGTATGTAACCTGGCATTTTGGCGTATGGATGCACAGGGAAACCCATATAAAATTTGGACCATTTCTACCAATTTCTAATTCTCCAACCTATCTTTTTTACTAAATTTAATTTGCTTTTAATTTTTGAACGCCTTTTTAATGTGTATGGGGGGTCATTGGCTTATAGGGATCCACCACCTTTTAATGAAAAAACCTTAAAACATGACTAAGCTATTTTTCTTCCCATATAACAGGTTCGAATGAAAACATGCCATGTAGATCATACATCCTATCTATTATGTGTTGCGATTTAGAGGAGAAACTTTCTTCCTCCCATTGCTCTACATGACCCCCTCTTTCTCTCTCATTCCCTCCTCCTGTGTCCTTTCTCTCTCAGATAGAATCAGTGTCTACTCATCCTCTTCCTAGGAGATGGCACCATACCCATTAACTATCGCACCATCGCTGGTTTGGGAGATGACACCATACCATCGCACCATTGCATGTTTTTTAGTTTGGGAGATAGCCACCAACAATAGCAACACAATACCAAATTTTCTGAGCTACAGTAAGACTGAGAAGCAATCATCAGCAGCTGCGAAGTTTTGCCGAAATTGCGAATCGTAGGCCGGAAGGCAGCAGTCTTCAAGTTTTGCATCACGTACTCTCACAAACCATTCTCATGAATCACAAGTTCGGAAGGCAGTAGCCAGCGCCATGCGACTTTCGATGAACTAGTTTCAGCATGCGACTAGCGGCATAAGGCGTCCACCTTTCTGTGGCTGGTTTTGGCGTCCGACAGAGGGTGAAGCAAGGGGTTAAGTCGAAGGCTGTGGAAAGGGTTCTATGTAAATGATAGATGAACTGTCATAAATACCTTTGTTACAGTGTAATTAGTTGTAGACCTCAATTGTATACAATGCTAAGATGTCATCTTTTTTTTTTTGTCCAATAAATCCACTATAACGGATCTACCCAGTCCAAAGATGCTCCCCTTTTAATCCCTCCGATTTTCAGTCATCATGCATACCCAAAGTTGGTACCACAATTAACGTGCTATCCAACTTCCTAGCCTAGAAAACAAATGGCACTATAGGATTTTGCCAATGTAAGAATAATATCATGTCAACATATTCTAACGGAAAAACTTCGTCTATTTGAATTGTAAATTATTTGGGTTGAGTTTTTCTAAAGCTGATATACTTTGCTAGATTCTCATGAGATGGACAAGTTAACTAAAGTTGATCCAAAGAATTCGCTTAAGACACACTCAAACTAGTGCAAATTAGTCTTTAATCGACTAGTTGAAATTGGTTCGTGATGAAGAATTTGTGCAATAGATCAATCAGGAGTGTGCAACCAGATTCAGATCCAGATCTGCAATCCAAAGACCGAATGGTTATCCGCTCGAATTTATCCGGATTCGATTCGAATGATAATTGGATTCAATCCGGATATCTAAATTATAACCAGATATCATAACTTTTTTGCTTAAAATCCGAATAGGCCACAAAAAATAACAATCCAAAAAAAAAAAACAGAGTAAAAGGAGTACAACAATAATTGAATCAATGAAATAATCAAACCAACAAAAAATTATGTGAAAGAAAAAGCTTACTGCATTATAACACTGGCGGAGGAATATGAATATTTTTTCCATAGAAAATAATTCAGTTAGGAAAAATATTAACTGATGAGGAATGAATAATATATATTTTCCTATTAATATATATATATATATATATATATATATTATATTATGAGAACCTGAGAGAAGCACACGCATTTAAATGACACCAACGGAGAAAAACATTATCCTTTTTTCGTCCTTGATTGCTGAGGTGCACAAAGCTACACCTAAGAGAATCTGCTAAACCCTCATTAACTGATTATTGAGAGTATTTTTATTAGATTATTTAAAATTATTATTTAAAAAATATAAGTTTATATATTTAATAAAAAATGTAGTTAAATTTAATAAAAAATGAGAAGATAAAAATTAAAATAAATTAAAATTAAAATAGTTTTTGTGAATAATAAAATTAAAATTTTATCTAATAAAAATTATATATTTTTATTTAAATATGGCTAAATTTTTTTAAATAAATATATAAATTTATGTTTTGAAAAATAATTTTATAAAATTTAATGAGAATGCTCTGAAAAGGAGGAGTTTGCAGTCCTTTAAAGCTACCTGGGTAAAAGCAAAAAAATGAAATAGGAGGAGAATTTAATTAATCACAGTTGAAGAGGAGCTCGAATTTGTGTGCACACCGTGAATGTGTCAAAAAGGAAAACTCAAACCGTTGACAAAAAAAGGGATTGGGATATAAGCTAACACGTACACATCGACAGTGATTTGAACCCAAAGCAGTTAAAAAGAGAAAGGAAAAAGTTGACCGACTCTCTTATTAAAAGTAGCTTGTCATCTGGAGCGATAATGGACGGCATCACATGTACCATGAGACTGACAAGTTTCGATAAGTCTACCCTTGTGACGGCGACCCACGACGACCTCTGACGAAACCCCAACAGCTTTAAACTCGAAATGGGTCCGTTACGTTGGAGCTCGCTGGTTCCGATGATACTGGCAGTGTCGCTTACCGCCGCGTCCGGCAGCTTCATTCAGATGAGGGTCGAATCTCCTTAAAATTCATCTTCATTTTATTTTTTTATTATGTTTTTACTATATTTTTATATTTTTATTATGTTTTTTATTATATTTTTTGTTATATTTTCTTCATTTTATTTTTTATTATATTTTATTGTATATTTTTTATTTTATTATTTATCTTATTATTTTTTTATTATGTTTATTGTCAAAAAGTAACCCAATTATTATTGGGATGCTTTTAACGCTGGGGACAGTCTGACCAGTCCCCAGCGTCACTCAAAGTGAAATCTTGGACAATAAGTTAAATAACCGGATTCGTAACGGGCTCCGTGTGGGTTAGAGCATTCATAATAGCTTAATTATTATTTGATTAAATTTTAGTTAAAAATTTTACTTCATAAATTTTGACTAATTTTTTATTATACAAAATAATATACTAAACAAATCAATAATTATTATATTAAAATATTAGTTTTAAATTTTATATTTATTTTAATTCCAATTATAATTTAAATATTGGTTTGTTATTATAAAAAACACATTAGTTTTCTAACTTTCAAATTATTATTAATGGATAAAACTTTTTAATCATCATATTTTTTAGCGATCATATTTTTTAATAGTTATATTTCTCCAGCAATTATATTTTGTGAAAATAGATTTGGTGAAATTATGTTACTGAAATTATATTTTATGAAAATCTAGCCAAACACGAAAACAAAATAGAAAAATAAAAAGAAAAGCAAAAATCTAGCACGAGAGAGTAAACAAGCGAGAATAATGAATATTTTAGTCTCAAAAAATAATTTGGCTAGCATTCACTCGCTATCTATATTTGTTGAACCAACAGAAAGAAAGTTATTTTGGCTAATCACTTGTTGAGGTTGTTGCAGCTCTATTTTAATGCTTCTTAGGTATTATTTGATTAAATAATGGATTTGTTGAGTTCATTGTGAATGCTCTTATAACAATTTTATATCTGCTTAGGTTTAATTCAAGTGGATAGCCGCCTGGACTATCTGGATTTGTAGATTTTTAATCAGATTCTAAAAAAAAGATTCAAATGTACACCCTTAAGATCAACCCTACTTGATCTATGCATAAGAAATAATGTATGCATGACATTGGAGATTAATGATCATAAGTGGGTAGCAACACAAAAGAAAACGGACATACGAAGAAGAAACATGATGTATAATTGAGAAAAGTTGAAGAATAATTTTTGGTGAGCCCCTGTAGTCTGCACACAGAAATCACTTATCAGATTGCAGGGCTGCAGGCTACACTTAACACAGGTGGAACTAGACTACAGCTATTTGTAGTTGTACTCCTTTTATACCGTTGCAGCCTGTTTGCGTGTTTGTTGGCCCTGCGGCCTGCCCTTGGTTGTTGCCAACTTACACTCTGTGATCTGTTGTGTTAAGGTTTAAACTTTATCTTTCTAAACTTTAAGTGTAGTCTGTGGCTCTGCCGATTTTATGTATTGAAACCTTATTCATCTCAGACTTAAGTTTCTAGACTTGTGAGTTGCCGGTTGCTTAACTTGTTGCCTGTCGATCTTGGCGGTGCTGCCTGCTGGTTTGTTGCTGCTTGCTGGTTTCTGCCCCTACTTGTGAGTTGCTGCGTTGCTACCTGGTGTCGACGAGTTCAAGCAGAGCTGCAGAGGCATCGCCGCATCAGGCAGCTTGCGGCTTTAATCTCCGATTCTCTAGAACCACTAGACCAAGTTCTATTGTTCTCATCTCTGATCTCTCGTCTCTGTCTCTCTATTAATATATATTTGTGTAATTGTTGCCACTTGCATGTGCTACTTGCTCAATTATAAATTATTTATATATATAAATAATAGATTTAGGCTTTAGATTAGCAAATCAATATATATAGAAAAATATATAACTTTATATAATATAGATTTGTGTTGCTATCGACTATGCATATATTATAATTTTTATATATTATATTATATAATATTATATATATATGTCATCTTATAGTTATAGATTTATATAGATTTGTGTTGCAGCCTGCTCGTATTGTGCATAATATATATATGTATGTATAGCTTCAAGAAAATTAAAATTTATATCATATAAATTTATAAATTTGTGTATTCTATTAGGCATTTCTCAAATTTATTATTGATTTATAAGTTTTTCTTAGAGTTTAAAAAAATATAAGCAAATTAAAAACAATTGATTCTTTTTAAAAAAAAAAAGACGTGAACAAGTCAGAGAGTAATATTGATATATATTTAAAGGATTTCGTAACGACGGAACATGATGCTTCTATAAACGGTGAGTGTCCCTCTAAAACTTCAAGAGTACAATCTGAATAGATGGATGATACTATTTTGGAACGTGACACCTCTATTATCGATGAACGTCCCTCTAAAATTTCAAGAATGCAACTTAAAAAGATGGTTGCTACCTGTTTGGAACGAGATCCTGGATTACGTCCACAAATATGGGAATTTCCTACTAACATACAAGATGAGATATGACGTGCTTATCTTAAAACTAGTCCATATCAACCTAAACTTTCAAAATATCCGTTTTCAGGAATAGGTAATCAAAATTGTCGATTCCAATTTTCTTGGTTTCAAGGATATTCAAATTGGTTAGAATACTCACATTCGAAGAATGCTATATTTTGTCTTCCATGTTACGTTTTTTGCTAAAAAATCAACAGGCCGTCCAGGATCAGATGTATTTATTAATAAAGGTTTTGACAATTGGAAAAAAGTGAATGATAGAATGAATTGTCTTTTAATAGGACATGTGGAGAGAGATCCAAATTCACCACATAAAAATGCTGTAAAATGTTGTGAGAATCTAATGAATCATTCAAGACATATTAACAAGTTAGTTGAAAAACAAGTATCACAAGAGATGGAGAATAATCGATTGCGGTTCAAAACTTTGATAGATAGTATTCGATGGTTGACATTCCAAGCATGTGCATTTAGAGGTCATAATGAAAATTCTGAATCAAAAAATCAAAGTAACTTCATTGAATTGATAAAATTTCTGAAAAATTATAATGATCAAATTAAAAGAGTTGTCTTAGAAAATGCTTTACAGAATGCCAAATATACATCACCCAAAATTCAAAAAGAAATTTTGCATCTATTTTGTATTTTTGTTGACGAAGTTCGGGATAAGTCTAAAAGAGAACAAATTGCTATCATTTTGAGATTTGTTGATAAAAATGGTTTTATTAGAGAACGATTTTTTCATATTGTGCATGTCAAGGATACTATGGCACTAACTTTAAAAAATGAGATATGTGCTCTTCTTTCTCGTTACGACCTTCAAGTTGAGAATATTCACGGTCAAGGATATGATGGAGGAAGTAATATGCGTGGTGAATGGAATAGACTACAAGCTTTATTTCTCAAAAATTGTCCCTATGCATATTATGTATATTGTTGGACTCATAAATTACAATTAGCTTTAGTTGCAACTTCTAGAGAAGTCAAATATGTTCATCAGTTCTTTGTCCATTTGACATCTATTATCAATATTATTGTTGGTTTTTCTAAACGTAATGATGAATTACAAGCTGTTCAAACTACTGAAATTGAAAGTTTGATTGCTTCCAATGAGATTGAGATTAGAATAGGAGTTAATCAAATTGATACACTACAAAGAGCTGTAGATACTAGATGAGGATCTCATTTTCAATCAATTTGTAACTTGATGAGGATGTTCGGTGCTACTTGCACAGTTATAAATACTATCTCAAATGATGGATTAAATTATTTTCAACGTGGTGATGCTGAAGCGGCTTATATGATATTGACATCTTTTGAATTTATTTTGATATTACATATGATGAAAAAAATAATGGGAATTACTAATGCACTTTGCCAATTTTTGCAACAAAATTTTCAAGATACTGTGAGTGAACAACATCAGCCTAGTTTCAACCATAAAAGTACTCATTCAAAAGTTAAGAGATGATGGATGTGAGTCTTTGCTTATTGATGTTAGATCATTTTGTGAAAAAAATCAAATTGATATTCCTAATATGAATGACCAATATACTCGAGGAAAATTCCATCGTCAAGTTGAAAAGATAACAATGGAATATCATTTTAGGATTGATATATTTACTGCTACAATAGACTTCCAGTTGCAATAATTGAACAATAAATTTAATGACCAAACAATAGAACTTCTTATTCGTAGTGTTGCTTTAAACCGTAAAGATTCATACAAATCATTTAATATTGATGACATATGCAAATTAGCTGAAAAGTTTTATCCACAAGATTTTACTGAGCAAGAAAAATTCCTTTTGAAAATTCAATTGTAGCACTATGAGCTTGATATTCTAACGTATCCAGATTTTTAAGATATGTCTACATTATCTGAGTTATGTAGAGAATTAGTAATTTCAGAAAAGTCAAAACTTTATTATTTGATTGACAGGTTAATTCGTCTAGTCTTAACTCTTCCAATTTCTACTGTTACTACTGAACGGGCATATTTTGCAATGAAACTTTAAAAAACTAGATCGAGAACTGGACTAGAAGATAAGTTTCTTGCAGATCATTTGCTAGTTTATATTAAAAAAGAAATTTCCTAGAGTTTCACTTTCGAAATGATAATGGAAAAATTTTATTTCATGAAAGATCGTCGTCGAGCTTAACTTGAAGAGAAAATTCTAAATTAATCGCCCCCCAATCACCAAATCTTGGTTCCGCCCCTGTGCTTGGTCATGTCGATCCTAAAGACATCAAAAGTCACTGTTTGGTGCATACAGTTAGAAGTAGTTAGTCTAATAATTCATATATATAATTAGTGATTTATTAGTACATTGATGATATCGAAATTAGAAACTATATATATATTGTTTTTCAAAACCCTCAAAAATTTCAAAAATTTCCTAAAGTCAAAAGGCATTTCGGCTGCAAGCTGCGTCTCTAGCTAGCCATGCATGTTATATTATTTATTTATATATATGGTCAGATATCATATGATTATCAAAATATTTTTCCCACAAATGTTGTTATATATATATCTCCAAATAATGAAAAGTAGTTCAAATAACATTAATCTGGTAAATTAGAGTCCTTCGTACAGTTAGAAACTTTTCTCTCCGTACAGTTTGAGGTTCCCCCTCTGTTTTTCAGAGTTCATCCCTGCTACTAGGGTTTTGTTCGGCACAATATAGAGAAATGGAAGAAGATCTCTTTAGCCAATGGGCTAGGCTAAGCCTAACGAAGAAGGAGAGGAAAGGAATAACAGTGGGATCTCTATCCCTAGGCAATGCGAAGATGCAATCCCTGCATTGTCTTTTGGTAATAGTAGTTTCAGAGAAATCCATCAACAGAGATGCCTTCAAGCAAACCACGTTGAAGGTATGAAAATGTGACAGCTGGTTGCACTTCACCGAAATGGGTGACAACAGATTCCTAGCTGAGTTTCATTTAGAACAGGATATGTTGAAAGTGATAAAATGACGCTCTGGGTCCTTTGACGTATGGTTGATATGCATTCAATCATTTGAGGGCTCCAAATCTACCAAAGAGGTGAGCTTCATTAGAGAGGGATTTTGGGTTCAAGCCTTTGAGATACCCTTTGATTGTATGAATGAGGGAATAGGCACCTAACTGGGCAGCACGCTAGGTAGAGTAATCAAAGTTCATGTCGAAAATCATGGCATCGGATGGGGGAAGTTTCTAAGAATTTGTGTGTAGCTAGACATCACGAAAGCACTCCTTCGAGGCACTTTTCTCACTATGAAAGGTAAACAATCTTAGATTCACTTCAAGTATGAACGTTTACCTACCTTTTACTTTAGATGTGGAATTATTAAGCATAATAGAGAGACCTGCAACTCCATAGTAAAAGGAACCAACTAACTCCAATATGGAGCATGGCTTAGGGCACCAGCAGTTAGGGAAGATGATCTTCTCTTTAGGCAATAGGAGCCAGACCTCAAACAGGATTCCAAATAGGGTAGGCATCCATGGGAGAAAGGAGATGAGCAAGGCAAAAAGGAATCAGAACCTGACTTGTAGGGCAAAGGCTAGGAAAATCAGGAACCAAAAATGGAAAGTTTGGATCTCGAGATGCAGGAGTTTGCGAATTCAGGGGTAAAGATCATAAGGAAATGACCGGGACACCTCTTAATCTCAAAACAGTTAAGAAAGAAAAGTCGCATCTGAAAGTCGAGAAACCTAGTTACCCAAAGAAATAAGAAATTCAAACCTTTGATTTAAAGATAGATAGCCTTAAGAGAGACATAATATATCCACCACATAAAGCCTCTTCACCCACAAAGATGGTCCCCCCACATGAGTTAGTGAATCAGATTCAATCCCTGGACCAATTCATGACAAACCAAGTCCAAGTCTTGGAACAGGCCAAGAAAAAAGCAAGTTGGAAAAGGAGGGCATGTGACTCTAGCATTGAGGCGCCCCCTTTAGGCCTTGGGGAAGTTACAATCCTCCAAGCAGGTTCCAAAAAGGTCACAAGCCCACCACAAACAAGCAAGCTCCAAAATATTTCCAAGAGTGCCAAGTCTGCAGTAAAAGGACAAAGTTTTTCCAATAGGGTGGAGGCTGTGTATCAGCCCCACTTAGCCTAATGAGTTGCCTCAGCTGAAACTGTAGGGGGCTTGGAAACCCCATTACAGTTCATGACCTCCATCTGATGGTGAAAAAGAAGAGCCCAACATTTGTTTTACTTATGGAAACCAAAAGCAACAGATCCAAAGTAGAGAGTATCCAACAAAAGATTCAGTTTGAGCATAACTTTGTTTTAGTAAACAAGGGGGCTGAGTGGTGGCCTAGCTTTCCTATGAAAGAAAGAAGTTGAGGTCGAGGTGCACAACTACACCCAGAACCACATTTCTCTCATGGTTAAAGGCACTGAACCGGAGAGAGATTGGCTCCTTACTGGGTTTTATGGGAATCCCTCTACAGCATTAATGAAGCACAGTTGGCAATTACTCAAGACAATAATCCTGGAATACAGAAAGAGTGGATATGTGTAGGAGATTTTAATGAGATCCTACAATTTGGTGAAAAGGGGGGGGGGGAATCAAGATCCTCCAGCCATGTTAATGCTTTCAGAGATTCCATTGAGGAATGTGGCCTGTAATAACCTGAATTTTAACTCATCTTTTTTAATTTACATGCTTAGTTTAATTATAATTTCTTTAGAATTATTTTGGTGGACCTTTGAACTTTTGGAAATATATTTATTTTGGACATTTTCTTATGGAAAATATTGATAAGTTAAGCTTAAAATGGTGACAGGATGCAATTGGAGGAACTTAGTGTAAACTATGGTAATTAGGAAAGGTTTGGCAAATTTGACATCTTCCAGTAATTTGAATATAACTCTTTCATTTGATTTTGGATTGAGATAATTCAAGGTGATAAAGAAAGTTAAGAGCAATATATACAATTTTTATGTTTTTAATTTTAAGAGATATGGACTCAATCAAATACGAAATCGAGATTGAAGTTGGCAGAACCCAATTGGACATAATAGGCATTGGCTTTAAATTGACTAATAACTTTGTTTAAGATTAAATCTTTGGAATATTTTTTTAATTATCCTAAAACCTTAACAAGTGGGTAGATATATGGCAAATGAGAAGATTTTATCTAGAGAATTTTGTGTGAAACAAGAAAGATTATTTAGCAAACACTTGGTGTGCCCGGATTGGTGTTTTCGCGCTGGTCCGTCGACTTTTAGTGGAATAATCATAATTTTGTCATATGAGCTCCAAATGAGGTGATTCCAATTCTTATAGAACCTTAAGAGACATATATAACCGACTTTCATGTTTTGAGTTTTTGAATATTCGGACTGGATCAAGGAATTAATTGGACGTGAAGTGAATGGCCCTGGATTGAGCCCAATTGGTAACCAACTTAGATGAGTTGTCTCATATTCAGTCATGTGATGAAAATTGTGATTGTATATTAATTTTTTTGAGGTCTTGACATGTGTAGGAGTATGTGGCATGCAGAGATGAAGTGATCTAGAAGCTTTTGTTGGCTGAAAACAAAAGGGAATTATAGGGAGGCATGTTTGCTACTGGCCGACAACTAAGAGAACTAAATGAGTCAATTTCGAGTTTCCTACCAACCAGGTCATGGAGTTGGTTTCTAGAACAACACAAATGACTTCTTGGGGAGATAGACAAGTGGTCAAATGGGGGAGAAAGGTTTGAAAACGTTGGCTGGCCTTTGGAGAAACCAAGTAGCCGATGAATGCATAGATGGGGAATTTTCTAGATTTTGCTTCATCCTCTTTCCATGTGTTGGAATCATTTTAGCCATTGATCAAAAGGATTTTTAGGTAGCCTAAAGATTAACCATTGGATCAAAACATGACTCACCGAGCCTAAGATTTAGGGGCGATCATGAAACTACAAACTCATAAGAACATATCACCTAATCGGTCGAGCATGGTAGCCAAAGTGCTCAAGCCCTCTTTCCTTGCCTCCAACGCCACTCATGCCTATAAATAGGTGCATGAGCTTCTCATTTTCTCCTTTGAGAGATACCAGTTGGCTATAGTGAGAAATAGCCAAGAAAAAATACAACTTAACTTAATCTTGACATAGAATGAGTGATTTAATGATTTGATCATGTTTGATACTTGTTTGATATTAAATTATGCTTATATGTTGAAATAAAAGTTATTATGTTTTGAATTAGTTTTTGTTATGAAAAAATGTTAAGAAAAATTGGAAGAATATAGAATTATATTTTAATAAGTAAGAATAAGATTTGTATAGAAATGTGGTTTGTCATATGTTGGAAAAATGCCTAAACCGAAACTTGGCTTGATCCCTGCTCGACGTTTGGCTCGAGCAATATGTAGGCAAAAACTTGACTCGACCCTTGCTCAACATCTGGCTCGAGCGAGATTTTCCAGTTACCTAAATCCGAGATTTTCTTATGTCTAATGCATGTGATGTAATATAAGGGTTATATGCAAATGTATGATTTATATGTTATGTATCCTATGAGATGTGCATTCAAAAGTCTAAGGTTATGATCATGTTGCATTTGATCCTATATGTGTCATGACGTCCATTTTTAAGAAAAGTCCATATTACATGTCGTCATATAAATGTCGTCACAAGTCATGTCAAGCATTTAAAAAATAAGATAAGAAAATGTTATAAATGAAAAGATTGAGAAGTTAATCAGATCATGACGGAGACGGCAATATGTAACGTTTAAATGACTAACGAGGATATAATATGACCCAATCATGGGTAATGATGATGAATATGATATGACTCAGCCATGAATAATGATGATAATTATGATATGACTCAACCATGAATAATGATGATGAATATGTTATGACCTAATCATGGATAATGATATGAACATGATATAAGTCTATCCAGGAAAGAGACACATTGGTACAAGTCTTCATAAGGTGTAAGTTTGCCTAATAAGTGAGATATAAGTCATGCATAAGTCACATGAAGCATATTATAAAATGCATGTTCTTATTGTTTATCTTATATATTGATATGTCGTTACATCTATGTCTTTATTAAGTTGAATGTGTACTTATTGAGATTTCCCTGAAAATCTCATTCTTATGTGTTTCTTTTCTTTTTAGAAATTTAATCTTCACTGCAGGATTTGACTATGGATATGGGTAAGGCCCCAGCTACTCAGAGACGCAGGGGAATCTTGAGGGGCCCTCCAAGTACCCTCCATAGAAGTTTTAGCCAGTTAATAATAGTAGGAATCGGTATTAGTACGGGAAGAAATTTCAGGAAATAAAGAAGGAGTCGATGTGGCCTTAAGAAAATATTTGAGAAGTCTTGTAAATACTGTATATAAGAAAACGAACTGGGTTATGATATGTAATGGCATAATGTTATATTCAGAATGGGATGATATGGATATTGTGGTTTTATGCTACTATGTGATTATTAGACTTATGTGATTATTTATCTTGACCTTCTCCGCTGCGATTTGCATTACATGTGCTAGTAAGTCTAGATGCATGCATAAATTTTTAGATACGTGCAAGGACAAGTAGCCTAGTGTTACTTCAGTTTACGTTAAATCACAGACGTAAGATCGGGACGTCAAATGGCCTATGTGATATGGGGCACATTGGTAATAAATTCACATGGTCTAACAGCAAGGATGACAAGGCATACACTAAAGTGAGACTTGATAGAGGGTTTTGCAACACTTCATAATCAGATTTATTCCCAAACTCGAAAGTGCACATCTTGCCAACCATTGCCCTATCTTGGTAAGCTTCTTTGGCTTCCAAAACTACACCTTTCACAAAGGAAAAACTTTTAGGTTTAAAGCTAGTTGGTTGTTTAAAGAAGATTGTCTCAAGTTAGTCGAAGAGGCCTAGAGTACACTGAGAGTAGCGGTCTGTTAGATAAACTATATCACTACTGGACTCAGTGGCATAACACAGCCAGCTAAACAATCCATAAACAACCAGTTAAATGAGGAGAATATGAGGTGGAAGCAACGAGCGAAACAGAAATGACTGAAGGAGGGTGACAGGAACACAAACTTCTTCCACAAATACGCTCCCTTAAGGAGACAACACAACCTGATCAAAAAACTGGTAGATGACCACAGCAACCCAATGACAATCCCAACTGGAATTAGGTCTCTCCTCCAAGACTTCTATACAATCCTCTTCACAACATTTAAACCTGAGCAAATAGCTGAGTGTGTGGACTCAATGGATCCAAAGGTAACAGCTGATCAAAATTCCCTGTTAACCAAGCCTTACACCAAACAGGAGCTTGAGGAGGCATTATTCTAGATGGAAGGGTTGAGCTCTCTAGGGCCCGACGGGTTCCCTGCCACTTTTTACTAGGTTAGTAATGCTTGTCTTTCCATTCTTAATTCTGATGGTAGCTTGGTTGATGTAAACAAAACTTTTATTTCTTTGATTCCAAAGAAAAAAAAACCTACCCAAGTCACAAAAATTTAGGCCCATATCATCGTATAATGTGATTTATAAGCTTATATCTAAAGTTGTAGCTAACAAATTGAAGAGAATCCTTCCCTCTATCATTTCTAATTCTCAGTTAGTGTTTGTGCTTCATAAATTGATCATTGATAACGTTATTATGGGATTTGAGGCACTACACACTATGAGAAGCAAAATGGCAGGGAAAAATGGGTAATTTCGAAGCTAGACATGAGCAAAGCCGATGATATGATGGAATGAAGCTTTCTGAGGACTATTTTAATAAAGCTGGGTTTTTGTCAACAATGAATTGGTTTGATCATGAGCTACATTGGTGAATGGGTGCTCCCAAGAGTACTTTAATCGCACTAGAGGAATAAGACAAGGTGACCCATTGTCACCTTACCTATTCATTATATGCACAGAAGCCCTTAGCAATCTAATCACTAAAGCTGAAAATAGAGGCATTATTCATAGCATCCTAGTGGCCAAAGGTCATCTCAGAATTTCTCATCTTGTCTTCGCTGACGATAGCCTTCTATTTTGCAAGACAAAAGCAATCGAATGGGATAGATTATTTGCTTTCCTAAAGCTCTATGAAAATGGCTTTAGACAAAGGTTTAATATGAAGCAAACCTCAATTATTTTCAGAAAGAATACCACTAGAGCAGCTCAACAATACATCACCTCCATAGCATTGGTATGAGGACAGTCATGACCTATGAGAAATACCTAGGTTTGCCATCAGTGGTTGGGACTAACTAATATAATTCCTTTAAGAAGATCCTAGACAATGTAAGGCAAAATCTTAGCACTCAAAAGGTCAAAATGCTTTTCCAACTAGGAAAGAATTTTATATCAAAGTTATATTTCAAGTCCTTCCAGCCTACACCATGTTTGTCTTCAAATTACCCCTCACTCTCATCAAAGAAATCAATAGTGTCATCCACAGCTTCTAGTGGGGACAGATAGATAAAGAGCACAAAACTCATTGGATTTCTTGGAAAAGTATGGGCAAGTCCAAAACTACTGGGGGTTTAGGCTTTCGGGACCTTGAAATTTTTAACAAAGTCATGTTGGCTAAGCAAATGTGGAGATTATTGCAACAACAAAATTCTCTTGCAGGCCTAGTAATGAAAGCAAATTATTATCCTCACTCACCCATTCAAGAAGCAAAACTCGGCTCCGAGCCTTCCTTCATTTGTAAGAGTTTTTTATCAGCCAAAAATCTGGTTAATGCAAGCTCTTACACATGGATAGAAGATGGAGCTGACACCCTCATATGGAAGATAAGTGGTTAGTTTTTCCATATCCAAGCTTTGCACACAGCCCAATCCAACTGTTGAACAACAACTCTACTGTCTCTAAGCTAATTGACCCCAACTCGAAGACTTGAAAGACAGGCCTAATCCAAGCCATTTTCAACCCCTCTGAAGCTAGGGTAATTTTGATGACACCCATCAACAACCTTGATAGTAAAGACAGGCTCGTTTGGAAAGGCACCAAGGATGGCATATTCTCAGTTCGAAGTGCATACCACATGAAGAAGGAGCAAACTCAAGCTGAAACAAGCTGTCATTTTGCTGGTAATCATTCCCATTTTGGGTACAACTTGTGGAAAATTCAAAGCGAACTAGTGGACATAATCTTCTTATGGAGATCGACCCTTAACTCTCTCCCCACCAAAAGCAATTTATTCAAAATGAGGCTGGTAGAGAACCTCATTTGCCTAATATGCAAGATGGAAGAGGAATACATATTGCATATTATATGGAACTGTATTGCAACAAGAGATGTGTGGTCCTTATGCTCCAAGAGCCTGCAAAAAAGTCCCAACTCCTCATGCCTATACTACCTTTTCTATAATCCTTATTGGAAACAAAAGAGCTTTCGATGATCAATGAGTTTTCTGTAGTGGCCAGACTCCTTTGACTTAGGAGGAATTCCCTCATCTTCAAAGGAATCTTTCGTGCCTCAAGTTCTATCATTCAGGAAGCTAAAACTATTCTTGAGGGCTTAACTGCTGCTACCTCCATCCCCCTTCTGTCTCTTGCAGTTTGCACCTCCACAGAGATTTGGCAAGCACCCCTATCTAATTGGTATAAGATCAATTGGGACAGTGTGGTTGATAAGATACAAGGCACCATCAGCATAGGTGTAATTATCAGGAATAGCGAAGGTCACCTTATGGCAACCCTCAAAGACCAACAACACATGTTCTTGGACCCTTTGATCATTGAAATGCATTAAGTTTGGTTTGGAAGTAGGCTTGTCTCATGTGATCATTGAAGAGGACTCCTTGCAGGTAGTCCAGGCACCAAAGAAACCATCTCTAGGGAACACAAGCTCCAACATGTTCATCAATGAGGCTCGACAAGAAGTTCAAAATTTTTCAAGTGAGAGATTTCTCATGTTAGGAGTAATGGCAACACCCTAGCTCACTTGTTAGCAAATGACTCTTTCCATTAGTGATATGATTGTAACCTTGGAGGAAACTCCACTTTATACCACCTCTTTAATTTAATGGTATGGAATGAGACGTTTCTTTAAAAAAAAAAAAAAAAAAGACCGACACTGATCTCTCTTTTGATAGGAAATATCATTATCATGATCATATAAAAGTACATGTATCATGAGATGATGAAATAAGAACAAACCGGCCAGGTTATATCGTTATAATTCATTAAAGTTCTGTCATATGGATGCAAATATTGTTGCAAGAAACGTTGAACTTTGCTCGACAAATACGACACCGTCAAAGCCGGTAAAGTTGCATTAAATGTTGGTGGGTTTGCTCACCGAACCCAAAACGTTGACATGATCAAATTAGGTTAATTAACAATTAAATTTATAAGATAAAGAAAATCTAGCAATTGAAGTAACGTGCACACAAATCTGACTTCTAGTTGCTTGTTAATTTTTTATTTAATTATTATTATTATTATATTAAATTATTATTTTTATAAAACATATGTTTATTTAACTCAGCAACGTGCTAATTCGACGACTAGTATAATAAATATATATATATATAGAGAGAGAGAGAGAGAGACCCCATGATTAGGTCATATCCCATCAATCATCATATAATATAAATTATACATATACACACTCAAAGATTTCCATGTAAAGATCGATGCATGTTCTATCTCATTATAAGCCCTTTAACCAATACTCATTTACTTCTATTTACTTTTTCATTCATTGCCAGAATTAATGTAGAAGCTCCACTTTCCTGCAAAATTAGGTGAGGATAAGTTTTGCCTTGGCTAGAAGGAGAAGGAGAAGGAGAACGCAGCAAGTTAAAAAGAATAGGATAAAAGGTATGTGGGTTATTTTCTGATCGAGTTTCTTACGTTTTTTTCCTTTACAAACTTGAAAAAGAAAAAAAAAAAAGTGTTTTGGTTTGAAGAGGTAGTGGTGTTAACTTAATGTCTCCAACGACCTCTGCGGTCATTAATGGCAGAGTGGTTCATAAGCTGGTAAGGTCCACAAAACAGAGCTAGATCGGGAAAAAGTAGTAAACAGATCATCCATATTTTTCAACAACAGCCTGGGCTTCCCCTATTAATTGTCCTCCTCTCTTTCACTCTTCTCCTATAAAGCACTTTTCCTTAGGCCTTCTTCTCCCTCACTCACACACTTCTTCTTCCTTATCTTCATCTCTTTCCTCCTCCTCCTCCTCCTCCGTTTCTGTGTCTCATAAGCGTTGAAAGATTCTCAGACATTAAAACCTGGATTTATCGTTTTCAGGATAAAAATCCTATCTGGTTTGTTCCTGAAAGTTCATTTCGATCTTGGGTTTCGTCTTTTACGTCAATTGCTCAAAGTTTTTGGCCTTCAAATTTGCAGGTGGCAAATTATCTGAAAGTTACGTTCACTTCAACTGCAGCCATTTTTTCTTTGGCATTTCTTGTGGTTATTAGATTTCTTGTCTCCCGGCGAAAGAGTCAAGGAAAGGGTGGCATTGAAAGTGGGCTCCTCAGATCAAATGGAGATATCAACGGCTTTGATGATCTTATCAGCTATTGCTGCCTATTTCATGTGGTTCAGATTCATCTCAAGGTCATTGAGTGGTCCACGTGTCTGGCCTCTATTGGGTAGCTTGCCTGCTCTCATCCAGCACTCTAATCGCATGCACGACTGGATCGCCGACAATCTTCGCACATGCGGCGGCACGTACCAGACATGTATTTGTGTCCTTCCATCTCTGGCTCGGAAACAGGGGCTTGTGACGGTCACGTGCGATCCAAAGAACGTGGAGCACATTTTGAAGGCTCGGTTCGTTAATTACCCCAAGGGTCCCGGTTGGCAGGCGGCGTTCCATGATTTGCTCGGAGAGGGCATCTTCAACTCCGATGGGGAAACGTGGCTATTCCAGCGTAAGACTGCCGCACTTGAATTCACCACCCGGACACTGCGCCAAGCCATGGCTCGGTGGGTGAGCCGGGCCATCAAGTTCAGGTTCTGCCCTATTCTTGAGATGGCTCAATCGCAAGGAAAGTCAGTAGATTTTCAAGATCTTCTACTTCGGCTCACTTTTGATAACATCTGCGGCTTGGCTTTTGGTAAGGACCCACAAACACTATCTCCTGGATTACCCGAGAATGGCTTCGCTTTGGCTTTCGACCAAGCCACCGAAGCCACGCTGCAACGCTTTATTTTGCCCGAAATTGTATGGAAGCTGAGGAAGTGGCTCCGGCTCGGAATGGAAGTCGGCTTGGACCAAAGCTTGAAACACATCGACCAATACTTAACTGACATCATCAATGCACGTAAGCTCGAGCTAAAAAACCTACAGCAAGGTGGCGCTGGGACCGCACACGACGACCTACTATCAAGGTTCATGAAGAAAAGAGAGTCCTACTCGAACGAATTTCTCCAACACGTGGCACTCAATTTCATCCTAGCTGGACGTGACACGTCATCAGTCGCGCTGAGCTGGTTCTTTTGGTTGGTCAGTCAAAACCCAAGAGTGGAAGAGAAAATTCTCATCGAAATCTGCACCGTCCTAATGGAGACACGTGGCAATGACCCTACCAAATGGGTGGAAGAACCCCTGGTGTTTGAAGAAGTTGACCAATTGATTTACCTAAAGGCAGCATTATCCGAGACCCTAAGGCTTTACCCATCAGTGCCACAAGACTCAAAGCACGTAGTGGCCAATGACATTTTGCCAAGTGGCGCTTTTGTGCCTGCAGGATCATCCATCACCTATTCCATATATGCAATCGGACGGATGGAGTTCATTTGGGGTCAAGATTGCCTAGAATTCAAGCCAGAAAGATGGTTGTCCCAAGACGGCAAAACACTCGAGGCACAAGATTCATACAAATTCGTGGCATTTAATGCAGGTCCAAGAATTTGTTTAGGGAAAGACTTGGCTTACTTGCAAATGAAGTCGATAGCCGCCGCGGTGCTGCTGCGGCATCGGCTGTCGGTGGTGCCGGGCCACCGCGTGGAGCAGAAGATGTCTTTGACATTGTTCATGAAGTATGGACTAAAGGTTAACGTCCACCCTAGGAACTTAAAGCCTATATTGGACACGATTTGCATTGGTGACACGTGCGGTAGATATCCTCCAGCTGATATAAGTAATGGGCAGGCACAGTGAAGGGGTGGAAATGGTTGATGGGAAACAGGGATAGCTTAATAATTAAGGTCATGTTTTCGGTAGTTTTGTGAATAGGATGATGCATATATAATAGAGTATATATGCATGTCTTGCTTTCACGGTAAAATTACAGGATTGCCATATTTATATATTATATTATCTAGTTATAATTTGTATATCCGTTAAAGAGGAAAGAAAATACTATAAAAAAAAATAAGTTTTTATAACATTTTAATTGTAATTAGAATGACTATTTACGATGAAAGAATTATAAATAATTCTTCTAATTATAATTAGAAGAATTATTTATAATTAAAATATCACAAATATCTTTTTTTTTTCTTTTAACGAGAGTAGTGTGCTTGAGCTCCTGCAAGACATGCATGGAGAAGAAATAGGAATAATGTAGGAGTGGATCAGGTGGAGCAGATCAGGGATGGGATATAGATGCTACCAAATGCCTTTTATGTTTGGTGGGTACTTTGTAATTTCGATTTTTATTGAGTTTTGGCCTTCTGTTTTTTGTTCTTGCTGGAAATTATGCCTTTTATTTATTTCTTCCTTTTTCTTTCTTATGTTTTTTTTTTTTTTTTGCGTATAATTGCGATCTCTGATTGATCATAATATTGCCCTCTTTATAATAATTCGTGTGATACTTGCCGTTCAAGAAGAGCAAAAAATCAATTCTCAAATAAATTATACCTAAATGGAGCTTCTTAAGTTTTCCTTTTTGTTTTTCAATAACTTGAGAAACTACCTCATCTTTTCCTTCTGTGTCAAGTAATCTAAGTCTCTTTCTCATCTTTATATATAACGTGCAAGAAAGAGATGATGTGCATATATATATGAACATTTACATGTCTATGTAGATTATATATTATTGTTAGACGTTGATTGTAGTGTTGTTTGATGTCTTGTTAATAATTTTACGTTATTTTTAAGTTTTTTATTGCATTTGTTGGAGATTACTCTTGATTTTATGTTTTTTTTATATATATTGATTTGAAGGAATATGCTTCGCATTTTTTAAAATTTTCATGTTGTGATTTCTGTGCTTTATCTCATAGAGCTAGTGTGAAGCAGTCCAGATTTGTCACATAGAGGTAGTGTGAACTAACATGGTAGTGTGGACTTACAAGCAAATATTAATATTACCTATCTTTTAAGGTTTTTATTTAGATGATTGGTGATTCTTGTTTTGTTTTCTCTTTTTTTTTTTTTTCTTTAATGTCTATTTTGCCTTAATTAAATTGTATTGTCTCATACATAAAACAAATTATACATGCCAACGAAAACTAAATCCCACGGTAGTTTTTATATGCCTCTTGGCTTAACTTGGAAAACGTGTCTTAATTCATCTATCTATCTATCTATCTATCTATCTATCATTGGTTTGCTAACTTTGTTTCTACATGTCATATTAGGAATTATTTTTTATAACTGACAAAACTCTAAAACACTTTCAACGTATTGTATAGTTCATTATCATGTGAACGATTATTATTTCTTTCAATAATTCCTAGTCTTAATAATTTTTTCTAATTGATATTTAAGATTTGTTGCGACAATCAATAAGAGTTTTTGCCGCGATCAATACCTAAGCCGCTATAAGTTTTCAAACTTTTTGCATTGATTCGAGGAGTTATTGTTTCAGGCCCTCAATGCCACTAAAGGGCTTTCCCTTCACAATTTTTAGCAATTTGAACTGTTAATTGCGGCAATTTTTTTGCTACTTGCAGCACCATTAACTTGCCGCAAATAAGAAAACAGTAGCTACACTTTTAAAGAAATGAAGCTTTAAAATTGTAGCGTGCAAACTTCACGAGCGAAACTATCTTTCATGATATTCATTAAATGGAGGAGAAAATGAGAAGATCTAATTGACTCGATTTGATTCAAATATGATAAGATTAATTATATCTAATTGATCTTGACAAGTTTGGCTCGATCCTTTTAAGTACGACTAATTTTCTCAAAATTATCTTTCATGATATTCATTAAATGGAGGAGAAAATGAGAAGCGAAAATAATAACTTTGGAAAACTCACTCTACATGATACCACATTAGTTTCATCACCATATTCATTAGATGTTGTAATTGTTCGGAATTTGAACCTCCCAAATTTCCTTAACCAGAATCTATTTTTGACAGAATACAAAAAAAAAAATAGAAAAATAAACACAATACAAAAATTTACATGTAAAACTCCAAAAACAGGAGAAAAACTACCAGACCTAGAGAAGAAAATCCACTATATAAAAAATTGTTATACTCACACAATTTTTCTCCTCACTCCAACGACGCCCACAAAAACTTCTCTCACTAGTAAAACTCTAACTTTCACCTCTCTTCCTTTTACATACAAAAATGATAACAGAAAAATCTTACTAAAGTCAAAAGTTACTAGATAAGTTTCTGATTGGTGTAATTAACTAAAGAGGCTAAGCCTCCTTTTATAACCCATAACTTGCCCCATTTTACAAACCTCACCGATGTGAGATTAAGAAAATGAGCAAAAGTCAACAATTTCCACCTTACGATTTTGACTGATCCCACAGCCATGCTCCACCGTAATGAGGATCTTCATAACTTCCGCTATCATGCTCCACCATAAAAGTATAATCACTCAAAATAAATCAATTCTAAACATTTCACTTCGGCCTATGTCGAAAATAACTTTGCTGAAAAATTATGGTGCAACTCCCACGTTTGGCTTTCCTGGAAGTTCATCAATCATCGACATGAATTTCCACCACACACATTGCATCAATGTCAAACCAATACCCGCGTGCAAATTTGTTAAACAGCTAACAGTAACACATCCTCTATCATGACAACTTTGAGATTAATAGCATGTCATAAAGATGTACATGTCTCTTTTTCCATGGAGAGAGACACAATATTAGCTTCATACCAGTATCTCCATTTACTGACTTGGAGCCACTTGCCGAACTTGCTCCAACGCTTGTTGACAACTTTACTTGACGTGCCCAAGTTGTTCACACCTCCAGCAAATTGCTAATTTCATGGGTTGGTCGACACCTTGTATAATCTTGATGGAATCAAAATATCTATGACTTGCACTTGCCACATGTCAAAATTAATTCTCCCATCAAATTTCTCTACCTCCATTTTTGACATTGCCTCGATGAATTTTACCGTAGAAATGAATAGTACCCACTAAGTAAGTTTCCAGAAAAGACCGATTTTTCCTAAACAGAACTTCAAGATTCCCAGAAAAGATTAAAGGGTCACAACGAACACATTTAAAATTTTCAACCTCCTAGACAGAACCTCTTTAGACCGTACGTATCCACACTACCACACCAAAACTCCACCCAATCAAAAAGAACCTAGTGGCTCTGATACCACTTGTTGGGAATCTGGACTTCCCAAATTCCCTTCACCAAGATCTACTTTTGACAGAATACCAAAAAAAATAGAAAAATAAATACAACACAAGAATTTACGTGGAAAACTCCAAAAACAGGAGAAAAACCACCAGACCTAGAGAAGAAAATTCACTATGTGAAAAATTGTTATAATCATACAATTTTTCTCCTCACTTTAACGACACCTACAAAAACTTCTCCCACTAGTAAAACTAACTTTCACATCTCTTCCTTTTACATACAAAAAGGATAACAGAAGAATTTTACTAAAATCAAAAGTTATTAGATAAGTTTCTGATCGGTATAATTAACTAAAGAGGGTAGACCACCTTTTATAATCCCATAACCTGTCCTATTTTACAAACTCTACCGATGTGGGATTAAAAAAATAAGCAAAAGTCAACGGTAATTAGAGGATAACAAAAAAATGTCGACTTGTTTTGACTGAGACATGATAGTTTTTTTTTTTTTTTAAGCAAAGACACGATAATATTAAACTCTAACTAACTTTGAAAAGCTCTGAAGCTTGCCATCCTCTAATTACATCTAATTTTCTCTCAATTCTTTTTCCTTATTCATTAAATGTAGAAAAAATAGAGAAAAAAAATTCAAAAATAATAACAATAATAATTCATGTGCAATAATGATTCTGCGTTATCATTGTGAATAAGCACAAGAATAGAGAGGAAAGAAATAAATAAATAAAAACATGCTGAATGATATAAGCACAAGAACATTACTAATTGAGTTAGTAAGGTTATATTATAATTAGATTCTGAGTTATATAAGTTAGGATTGCAAAATAAATACATTACAGGAATTCTTATTAAATATTCCTATTAATTGCTTTCCACAATTAATGTTCTTTTCTGTATTCATTAAATACCGAAAAGCAAAAAAGACAGGTCCAAATATACATTAATTATTGCAATCATCATTTATGAGATTTGGGTTGCCAATTTGAATTCATGACATAAAGAGCTTTTATATACATATTGGCGGAAAGGTGATGGAACTAAGGATTTGGTCAATCTACGGCAAGCATAACAGGTTTCTATTGTGACAGAGGTTTAGTTTAAGAATGACTCCATTTTTAGTTTTCTTGTCTCTTTCTTTGATTGTTATAAGCAGTACTGAAGGAGCAAAAAGTCTTCATGAAGATCTTGAAATAGAGAGACAACTCAAGATTCTGAACAAACCCTACATCAAAAGCATCAAGGTACGTATTATTAGCTTTATTTTTAAGAAACATAATATTTTATAATTTGTTTTGTTTTGTTTTGGTGAGCTAAGTGTGATGTTTGTCTTTACAGACTGCAGAAGGTGATATCTTTGATTGCATTGACATCTATAAACAACCGGCCTTTGATCATCCTTTACTTCAAAACCATAGCATTCAGGTAAAATTCTCATCGATGGCCATCGACATCAATTTATGCTAAAAATAAATAAATTAGTATATGGGATGATAATGATCATTTGTGACGAAAATAATCAATTTGAGAAGAAATAACTAATTACAAATAAACAGTCTTCTAATGGCTTGAAGCAAAGAACAAAACTTGCTTAGTAAAAATGTATTATATTTTGCAGTTCAGACCTAGTGCTTTCCCAGAGGAAATGAGAGATACAGATGAAACTTCACCACCTCTAGCCAAACTTTCTGCCGTAGGATTGAGGCAGGCCTGCCCATTTGGTACCGTTCCCATCAAGAGGACTCGAAAGGAAGACTTAATATGGGCCAAAATGTTCATGGAAAACTCTGGGTCCAACTCCGGCTCTCCTTATCATGTTAGTCTTTTGTCATATCCTCTAGTAATTGGCATTGGGCAAGATCCGCAGATTCCCTCGACATTTTTCTGGTCAATAATGATGAAGGAAAAGACATCATTAATCTATTTATTAATTAATGATTTAATTTTTCTCCCTCTTGAACACCTTGGTTGTAGCATGCAACAGCAGTATTACCAGGCAGTCCAGGCAAGATCTATTTGGGGGCTGGCGCACGAATTAATTCACAAAACCCACAAGTTACAAATACCCAATTCAGTCAAGCCTTTATACAGGTTCAAAATGGAGTTGAAGTGATTGATGCCATTCAAGCTGGATGGATGGTAATTAATTAAATTTCAAATCCTAATTTTAATGCATATCTTAATAAGGAGACATCTCTTGGTTCTAAAATGGATGTTATATTCACTGCAATTATTTCTTTTTTTCTAACAATATTGTTGATTTTCTTGGGAAAATTTAAAAAAAAAAAAAACTTTTAGGTGAATCCAAAATTATATGGCGATAATGCTACTCGAACTTTTGGTGCATGGACGGTATGTTAGCCTGGAGATTTATTTCAATTTCAGCATTAAATACATGATAATAAATACAAAACTATATATCAATTTGTTGCATTAGTTACTGACAAGTGTAGTACTTGGTATATTTTACTTGCATTTTTCAGGCAGGCAAAGATACCGGTTGTTTCAATATGCTCTGCTCAGGTTTTATTCAAGTTAGCTCGGAATTTCCTCTTGGTTATGTCATTAGGAATATTTCCGAGTACGATGGTGAACAATATTATATCAACTTCAAAATATTCAAGGTATTCTTGCTTTGCATATTTTTTTACGAAATTGGTGACGTGACAATAAAATCATGTTAGTAGAAATATTAAAGAAAAAGATAAAAACATGATAAAAAAAATGAATAGTTAAATTAAAAGATACATAAAAATAATATTTATATATAGTGTCTATGTAAAAAGTACATAAATCGTGTATAAATAATATTTTTATATAAGAAATATGAGTTATGTTAAGTTTGCACATCTTGCACACTAAAAACTTTTAAATGTAAAGCAAAATAAAATAAAAAAGTAAAATCATATTTTTAAGTGAGTATGCACACTTCTCTATAAAAAAAAATTTAAGAAATATTATCAACCATATTTTTAATCAGCTACCTCTTAGTAATTATTTGATACAAATCAAGATAACTTAAAAAGGAAAAAAAGAAATTGAACCCTTTTCCCCTTCTACTAATATCCCTAACCTTTGGTTTGCATCTTCATGTGTTTTACATGCAAATAAAATAGGATATAAAATCAGGAAATTGGTGGCTTGCACATGATGACTTGGATAAACCTGTTGGGTATTGGCCAAAGTCCTTATTTACAATTCTATCCAGCGCCTCAGCAACCCAGATAACATGGGGAGGGGTAGTTTTGACAGACAACAATGCAGCTAGTCCACCAATGGGAAGCGGCCACTTGGCAATTGAAGGCTACGGCAGGGCTGCTTATCAACGAGAACTTCAAATTGTAGATGTTTCCAACAAATTCATATATGTTGACGACGATTTATTGAAATATGACGCTGATATCCAAAAATGTTACACCGTAGATAAACTATATGGTACTGACCATAGTTTCCTATATGGTGGCCCTGGTGGTGATTGTAGAACTAGAGGGTAATTTTTGGAGGACTCCACTCTGTCGCTCTCGCTCTCTAATAGAATATAAATAATTACATATTTGTGAAATTTCGGCAAAGGCTTCGATCATAAGATGGATGGATCACCGGAATCATCTAATATTTTTTAAGGAAAAATGCTATTTCTCCGGTTCCTTCTCATCCCGATCCATCTCATTTTGATTTTTTTTTCAGTTTTTTTTTTTTTTTTACATAATTTTTAAGTAAATATTTTTAAAAATATATTTTAAGATATTAAAAAAATCATGTAAAATAAAATTATGTAAAATATTTTTAAAAAATAAAATTTTATTTTACACGATTTTTTAATATCTTAAAATATTTTTTAAAATATAAAAAAATCACAATATTATTTAAAAATATTTCTTAAAAATCATGTAAATTTTTAAAAAAAAAAATACAAACAAACGGGATGGATTGAGACGAGAAGGAACGGAGTACGTAGCACTGGGCATTTTTTAAAGTCACTATTTTTCATTCTACATTATTATCATCCCCATCAATAAATGTGGGTTATTTTAAGCAATTTCTCATTTGAACAGTTAAGATAAGAAGCACTTTAAATTGGGCCGCATCAAGTAATAAAACAATAAATTTAAAATATACAGCTTAGAGCTTACCCCCCTTTTTTTTTTTTTTACGTAATTTCCAGTATCCAAAATCCACCCCCCCTACCCAAAGAAAAAAGGAGAGACATATAATTTAGAGAACAAAAAATCGAAAGTCCAAGATTCTAAAAAAAAATGTTATTTATCTTCATTTCATACTAACAAATATATAATTTATTATCAGTCATCTACAGTATCACCGACCGCCTCACTAGATTCTCTTCACGCTAATGAGTACCTCCTCATCATTGACAACCCCTCATGGCAACCCTATTTTTCCCACACCACCTCAACCCAAATCTGGACTGCACATAGCTTTCGGCTATGAAATCAAAATCCCAACGGCCATCTAGTAGCCCACCGGAGTTGTCTGTCTCTTTCAGGAATGGTTTTCAACCCCCTAACTACGAACGATGATCCTCGAGGCAAAGTTCTTTCGACCATAAAATCGGGATTCTGGTGGCCACTAGGTAGCCGTCAGAGTTGTCTATCCCTCTAGTGGTGGTCAGATCCCTCCCAATGATGGATTCTGACCACCCCAGCCACAGACGAGGGTCTTCAATCACATTTGGCCAGTACGAGATAGAGGGCATGAGGAGAGGGCAGGGTGCAGGCAAAAATGTAGAGTGAGAAAAGAAGAGGAGAAAAAAATAGGAAGAACAAGTAGCCACATCAATGTGTGAGATCTTTTTATAGGATTTGTTTGTATCTATAATATTTTTCATTTATTAATTATGTTCATTCTTGTTGACTCATTTCGACCAAGACACAATACGTGTAACTAGTATTAAACTCTAATTCTTGACACGTTCTCAAGCTTGGTATCCTGTAATTAAAACTAACTTTCTCTCAATTATTTTCCTTGTTCATTAAATGTAGAAGAAATAGAGAAATAAAGATCCAAAAATAATAACAATAATAATAATTCATGTGCATTAATTATGATTATGCGTTGTCATTGTGGATAATTACAAGAATAAAGAGAACAAGTAAAGAATATGCTCACGCTTAAGGTGAGTACTAATTACTTGATCAGTACTACTCGAGTTGGTGTGGTTATATCATGAATTTGAATGATATTCTAAGTTAGGATTACAATTGTATTGCATTACAGGAATTCTTAATAATTACTCATATTAATTGCTTTCCACACTGTTCTTTTGATCTGTATTCATTAATACCGAAAAGCAAATAAGACAAGTGATCTAAAGATACAATATTTATTGCAATTATCATCATGATTTTTGGGCAATCAATTTGAATTCATGACATAAAAGAGCTTTTATATAATATATATACAATTATCCTCTACCTCTTAAGGCAGAATATTATCAAAAAAAACTTTTTCTTATAATCTGTTCTACATTAAAAATTTAGTAGATACAGATTCTTTCAAAATTGCTTTCCATTATTTTTCGCCAAGTTGGCATTGGATTTCTCGGAATTCGACAAAAGACCTGAAATTTTATCTTTCGATCTTGACTCATAGTAAGTCGATCTCCATCAAACCGATCTACGACAAAGTAGATCTATCATCGATTCTGTTATTAATTGATTAACTCTATCTTTGCTTATTGTTTATTTTAATCATTTTCAGAGACGTTCAGTCTCCTTATCTTGTTCTTTGCTTTATTCTGTTGGTGACACCGCAGTCGAATACCAAGTTTGAACAGTAAGTTTATTTTGAAGTCGGGTAAGCGTGTTAGGGCATGAGAGGTTACTGGTTGTGACTTACCGGTATGTGTTACAAAATGCAGCAGAGTAAGGTTCAAGACCTAGATTTAAGAAGTACCAGAGTCTAGCTTTAGTTGTTACTAAGATGAGCAGGATGTTTAGATCCAACTCGTCAGTTAGTTCCAAATCAAGATTGACGCCTAATATCATTAATGAAGAAGATTGTGTTCTTGAAGAAAATATTTTACAAAATATGAATCGATGGAACATGCCAAAGATTCATAAAAATTCTCTTTATAACAAAACCTGGAGAGAGAGGGTGTTGATTGATGAGTTCAACGTGAGGACTGTTAAACCAACCATCACCATTTCCGAATCTCAGGAAAAATTACTTTTGTTTAAAAATTCTATGATTCAAGAATTTCTTAAAAGAGGTTTTCATTTCATTCATATTGCTTATGTTCAAGTTGCTGTCAAACCTTTGATTAGGAAAGGCATCAATGCATATGTTCTTTTTATGTTTACGTGATGGTAGGTTTAGAAACTTGAGGATAGTAAGTTTGGAATTGTCCAAACTTCCCTCATGAAAGGACTTGTTCATTTTGATTACTCCCCTGATCTTACAATAGATCTCAGGGATAAGAAAGTTTTGGATGTTTTAACCTTAAATATTTTGACTTCTGGTTTTGGTATGGTGAAAAGCAGTAGACCACTTGCAGTCGTCTATCGCATTTATTACTGTATTATGAAGACTAATCTTAACCCCATGGCTAAATCAAGTCTGCAAAAGACTAGACCCTTCTGATACAAAGTTCTACCTCTTGTGCTAATATCAGAACATCTAAGATGATATATTGGAGAGACATTTCTCTACCAGAAGAGTGGATCCTCCAAAAGGAACTACCACCTGCAAAGATCTCATTTCAAGATAAAGATCTCGATTTGATTCAGTAGTATCTAGATGCTACTGTAAAAATTTCTATTGGACAACCATCCGTAGCCAATGAAAGAAGACATTCTTTTGCAGGCTCTAGATCATCTTGTTCTTCGGACCCAAGACTAAGTCGAGATGCAAATCTCAAACAATTTTTGGAGGATTTTGCTACTAAAAGAGAATCCTACTCGTCCAGTTTTGATTAAGAAATTCCTACTAAAAGATAATCCTTAGATTTAAAGCTGAAAGGTATTTTTTCTGATTCACAGGTTACTTCAGCTTACTACACAACCAAGGATGATGTTCCATCATTTAAGGGAAAAGCTAAAAAGGAAGAAATTGAGGTAGAAGATGATTCTTCCACATCTCTGGCGGCTATGTCGCCAACAATTTTGGATTTAGCTATGAACACACCTCCACTTCATCCTCAATTAATGATGATGAGTAGAGCTTTTAAAACTAATGTGATTGCTTTGTTTAATGATTTTAATAGCATGGAAAACCGTCCTAAGCGTAAAGCTTATGACACGAATTTTAATCTGACTGTAAAGAAAAAGGTCAGACAAATAAAGAAAGAATTGATGTATGCTTCCAACAGGCATATTCTTTTTTTTGATTTCCTTGAAAATCATTATGTTTTGAAATATTCAACTTTAAATATTTTGAAGACCAGTTTTACAAAAGCTAAAGATAAAACCATTGTTAAATCGAGTCATCCTACTCTTGAAACTATTTTAGTTTCGATCATGAATGCTGAGATTAAATCTTCACCTTTTAAAACCCTTGTAAAAGATGATCCTGAGTTTCTTTTGATTAGTTCAGAAACAAAAAAGATCATTGAGCAAAACAATTTTGTCAATACTGCCCTTCATACAATAGGTCAACAATTAGACCGTATTGAGGATAAGGTTGAACAACCCGTTTTAGAAAAAACTTCAGCTAGTTTTCCAAAACCTCTTGAAAAACCTTTAACTATTTTATCAGAGAACAGGCAGAAAATGAATAATGCTAGAACTTTAGCTAAAATTGATCAAATGCTAGCTCAGATTAAGCTAGAAAAGTCATCCACCAATGTCTTAGACAAAGGGGGCAAAGGGGTTGATTTTACCAATTCTGTTGAAGTTTATATAGATTATTCCTCAAAAGAAGAATTTGTCATTAATGATTTAAAAGATTCCTTTAATTCAATTTCATTGGATGGGCCTGAAATTACCAGACTTATTTCTAGACCTACAAGTCTAACGAAGAACTGGTTTTCTAGGCCAACTCCTCCTGATTTACAGCTTGAAGAACGTATGTTCCAATCCCGATTTTCAGCCAGTGCTGACCGGATTTATTAGTGGAACATTGATGGAAAATCTGAACAAGAAGTCCTCAATACTTTACAAAAAAATGTCCATAGTCGCTGATGCTTATGTTAACAATAATATTCTGCAACCAAACATTGTTAAGATGTTAGTTTCCGGTTTTCCAGGTATGTTTCGTTCTTGGTGAGACAAACATCTCACTAAAGAAACAAGACAAAAGATTCAATTTGCTATTAAGCAAAATGATGATGGAACACTTGTTTTTGATAATGCCATAGGAAGAGGTATCTCTGATGGTGTTAATACCTTAATCTACACGATTATTAAACATTTTATTGGAACCCCTTCTAATATTACCAATCGTGTTTCTGATTATTTAAATAATCGTAGATGCCCTCGTATGTCAGATTACAACTGGTATGAGAGTGCTTTTATTTCTCATGTTTTGCAACGTGATGATTCTGATAAGCCTCATTGAAAAGAGAAATTCATTGATGGTTTGCCTCATTTGTTTGCTGTAAAGGCTAAGAACTCACTAATTGATTCCATAGGTTTTCTCAATTACGATAGATATATACTTACGGGGATATCACCAGCGTAACAAAGAAATTGGGGATAAGTATGTGCAATGATCAAAAACTTATCAATCAGCAGATGAAAGATAGAAAGAAAGCCAAATATGAAATGGGTAATTTCTGTCAACAATTTGACATTTCTCCTATCGCTCCATCTCGCGAGAAAAGAAAGCATTTTAAAAAAGTTTTCAAAAAACCATATGGGAAAAATAGGAGAAAAACCCGTGATGAAGTTTTCAAAAAACATTTTCATAAAAAATATTTTCTTAAAAAACCTTTGAAAAATCCCTCCAAAAGGACTCGTTTTAACTACGGAAAAAAATGACGTTATGCTGATAAATGCACTAATCTTAAAAATCCCAGTAAGTTAAAAATTAAGCTCAATACTTTGAATATTGGAAAAGATGACCAGCAAGAACTGTTTTACCTCATTGAAAATAGTACTTCATCTTCTAATCAAGATGTGTTTAGCTCTAGTGATTCTGAATATCACTCAGAAGCTAAACCATTTGAGTCAGCTATGATTAAGCTAGGCTGCAATTACAATAGTTCTTGTTGCAATTCCAGAGTTAAGATAACTAATGTTTTAACTAAGGAAAAAGAATAAGAAAATATTCTTTTAATTTTGATTTCACAAATCGAGAATATTGAACTAAAAGAGAAGTATCTCAACCAGCTCCAGAAGACTATGACTCGTAAAAAGTCATCTACTTCTCAAGAAAAAATCAGTTTTCAAAAAACAATAAAACGTTTCGAAAAAAAACCCAAAGATGTTTCTACACATGATTTACAGCATGAAATTGTTTTAATCAAGAAAGAGCTTGTTGAACTCAAACTGAGATCAACTCTCTTAAGCTTGAAAATTCATCTTTCAAACAATATTTACTTTCTTTTAAAATTGAACAACATTTTGAACAAGAATGTCCTTCCGATCATGAGAAAACAAAAGTTCCTGACCATAATGAGCCCCTTGACCCTCATAAGGCCATTTGTTTGCTTAAACAACCAATGTCTACCAAATGGTATATAAATGTTGAAATTATTGTTAGTCGTGAATTTTCTTTTACTGCTATTGCTTTAATTGATTCTGGATTGGATCTTAATTGTGTTCGAGAAAGTTTAGTCCCTACTAAGTATTCGAGAAGTCTACAGAGACTCTCTCAACGGCAAATAGATCTAAGATGAAAATCAATTATGAGCTCAATAATTCTCATGTTTGCCAAGATAATATTTGTTTCAGGATTCCGTCTGTTCTTGTTAAGAACATAACTTGGGATGTCATTCTTGGAACACATTTTCTTTCTTCCATTAAGCCCTTCTTGGTTGAATCCAATGGACTTACTACTGACCCTTTAGGTCAAAAGATTAAGTTTAATTTTATTTCCAAAACTGACATTGACATGTCAAAAAGATTGCACTCTTTAGTCTCTGCAAAGACTAAACATTTAGATTTTCTCCAACAAGAGGTTAAATTCAAAAAAATTGCTGAACATTTGCATGATCATTTGCTTCAGTCAAAAACTGATGATTTTCATAATAAAAAAATTGGTTTTTGGTATATGTTCTGATCTTCCTAATGTTTTTTAGGATCGGAAGAAGCATGTTGTTTATTTACCTTATGTTAAAGATTTTTCTAAAAATATGATTCCAACTAAAACCAGACCTATTTAAATAAATAGTGAGACTTTAGAATTAAATGAAATTACTAATCTTCTTCATAAAGGTCGTTTCAGGCATAGTAAGTCACCCTGATCATGTGTTGTTTTCTATGTCCAGAAAAATGCTGAGATTGAGCGAGAGACACCTCGTTTAGTCATAAATTACAAATTCCTAAACAAAGTTTTAGAGTAGATTAGGTATCTTATTCCCAACAAAAATGATTTAGTTCATAGGTTAAGTAATACAGTTATTTTCTCTAAATTTGACCTTAAATTTGGATTTTGGCAGATCCAAATTAAGGAGTCTGACAAGTATAAGACTGCTTTTAATACTCATTTTGGACACTATGAGTATAATGTAATGTCATTTGGGCTCAAAAACGCTCATAGTGAATTTCAGAACATAATGAATGATATTTTCAATAGTTTCACTCACTTTACTATTATTTATATTGATAATGTTCTAATTTTCTCAAAATTCATTGATGATCACTAGAAACATTTGTCGACCTTCCTTGATATTATCCGACATAATAGTCTAGTAGTTTCAGCTAAAAAGATTAAATTGTTTCAAACCAAAATTAGATTCCTTGGTTATGACATCTCTGAAGGAAAAATTAGATCAATTCAAATGGCTATTGAATTTGCTAACTAATATCCTGATGACATTCTTGATAAAACTCAGTTTCAAAGATTTCTTGGTTCATTAAATTATATTTTAGATTTCTACAAGAATATGAGAAAATAGTGTCATCCTTTTTTTAAACGACTCCAACTTAATCCTCCTTCGTGGACTGATATCCACACTGATTTAATTAGGCAGATCAAGATACATGTCAAAATTCTTCCATACCTTGGAATACCTAATTTTGATTCCTTTAAAATTATCGAAACAGATACCTCTTACATAGGTTATGGTGGCATTCTGAAATAAATTGTTTCACCAGGTTCTTCTAAATAAATTGTTCAATTCTATTCTGGAATCTGGAATCATGCACAGTTTAATTATAATACTATTATGAAAGAAATATTATCTATAGTACTATGTATATCTAAATTTCAAAGTGATTTGCTTAATCAAAAATTTCTTTTAAGAATTGATTGCAAAATCGCTAAATATGTTTTAGAAAAAGATATTCAAAATATTGCATCCAAACATATTTTTGCACGATGGCAAGCTATTTTAAATGTTTTTTTATTTTGATATTGAATACATTAAAGGATCTAAAAATTTGATCCCTGATTTTCTTATCCGTGAATTCCTGCAGAAAACATGAGTAAGAAAAAGAAGCTAGAGAGTTCCTAGAGGCCCCCACCCCTACTTGCTCATCCAGCTTCATTATTTTTACTAGCAGCCTTCCCACTAGAAATTACTAATAGATATACTGCTCTAGGAACGATACCTAGACTAGTAACTCCCAGTTCTTTTGCTTCTACATTGGCCATGCCTTATGATACTTTTGCCAACCCTCTGGCAACAGCATGGCCTAGATTACCCTCTGCCTCTAAGGCAGAATATTATCAAAAAAAATTTTCTCAGAATCTGTTCTACATTGAAAATTCAGTAGATACAGATCCTTTCAAAATTGATTTCCATTATTTTTCGCCAGGTTGGCATTGGATTCCTCAGAATTCGACAAAAGACCTGAAATTCTATCTTTCGATCTATAACTCATACTAAGTCGATCTTCATCAAACCGATCTATGACAAAGTAGATCCATCAAAAAATTTCTCCCATAATTGTTATCTGATCTCTGTTATGATCCAACAAGAATGAGGAACCAATTAGTATACTCTTAAAAATATACCGGATACGTCGCTTCAATATAATTATCATGATTATATTGATTATTGGATTCATTTTCCCTTATTTCAAACCCCTGACTTGTCACATTCATGGTTCTTCAATTTTGACAAGAAAGGCAAAACAAGTTTTCCTCTTTGGTTTAAGCAGTGGTGGCAACAATTCGGCCCCATCCAAGATATTTATCTTTAGAGTTTACAACCAACTCTCAATCATTTTAAAATTACTGCTTTACCCAAAATAGATTGTATCAGTAACAAATTACCATTCTTAATTCATTTCTGCTCTAGATATAAAATTTCTTAGATCTCCAAATGGACTTATGAAAAAATCAGTGATATCCTCGTTCATCGATTTTTTGTCAATTCTGGGACAAATTCCAGCATATTCAATATATTGGTTCGAGAGTTTCGGTTGACTTTCTACCCTTGGTACCCAATTTAAAGGATTGGGAGGAGTTCCCCTCTCTAATATCTCAACTAGATTTAACCTATTCTTTTCCAGAGATTCGAGAAAATGATAAAACAAATTCACCAAGTTTATCTTCCAAGCAAAAGAAGAAGACTTCTTCAAAATAAAAGATTTCAACTCCGCCAAAGAAGAAGGACTCAGATACAGAAAGTTCAACTTTTTCAAAGAAAAAATATTCGAAGAAGAAGAACTTAGAAATGCTTGAACTATTGAAGAAATCCATCGAAAAACAATGCAACAGTATGGAGCTGCTGAGAAAATCCATTGAAGGTCAAAACAAAAGTGAAGATTTAGTTGAAAAATCAGATGATACAGAATCCGATTCTTACAGCAATACTTTTAGATATGATTTAGAGGATTTTTCGCCCAAGCTTGGAGAACCTTGATCCAGTCCACACAGATTCCCTATCGGCACATTGAGACAAAATACTTTCGGTGCAGACAGTCTTTACTTTTCCTATACAATTGTCAGCACAACAAGACAAACTTACTTTCGGTGCTTAGTGCAGACAAAGCTACTTTTACTGTTTCACCCGTGATTTACTCTGGGATTTATTTTTATAAAGGTCTTTCATTCAAAAATGATACCTTAGTTTCAGTAGAAGGCAAAGCGCTTAACCCCATTTTCTTACTATATCACAAAGCTTTCTCCCAACCTCCAACTTGTTATATTGTCCAATTTTGTGAATATGTTTAATTTATGTAAATTTTATATTTCAACAAAGAATCTTTTGATTCAAGTTTATTTTCATTAAATATTTTTGCGTATTGCATTTGGCAGGCTTAGCCGCCTTCATATCTTGTGCATCATTTATTTTATCTGCACTTACTTCCGTCGTTTTATGATATATATATATATATATAAAAATAGATTATTGATAAAAAGTACATAAAAAGAAGGCATAGATTACAAGCTTTGGTCAATCCGCAGCAAGCAAACAGGCTTTTGTTGTGACATAGGTTTGAGAGTTTGAGAATTATGACCTCATTTTTAGTTTTATTGTTTCTATCTTTCATTGTTATAAGCAATACTAGTGAAGGAGCAAGCAGTGTTGAAGATCTTGAAATAGAGAGACAACTCAAGATTCTGAACAAACCCTACATCAAAAGCATCAATGTACGTATTATTAGGCTATTAGCTTTATTTTATGGAAAAACATAATATTTTTTTGTTTAATTCACTAAAAAAAATTATTTATTTGAAATGAATTATTTTTTATCAAAATAATTATTTTCTACCCAAATAAGTTTTTTTGGCAGGTCAAAATGGTTGTGGGTGAGGTTACACCGACAACAATATTGCAGCTAGTCCTCCTATGGGAAGTGGCCGTTTTCACTGATTTAGGATATTAGGATTAAAAGTCTTGAATTAAAATCATGATTCCACGTATGTCTTATATATTCATTTAAATTTACGTGATATCAAATAAACATAAATATTATAAAATAGATATATATGACGTATCAAATAAAGCGATTTTACGTTATAAACTTAATTAATTTTACGATATCTATTTATAAATGAAGCCACAAATTGCATGCCTTTAGGACTTGAATAAATAGAGGGTAGTCTATTACTAGCAGGTGAAGCAGTGGTCCCCCATGAACAAAAATTCAAGTAGGAAGGTGAGGAACTCCAACCCGATCATTTTATATTCACTACAAGAAAAATGATCAGATATAATTAATCTGATGCATTTAAAAAGAGTAAAAATGATCAATCTGATGCTATTAGGTCATTTTTATCCATTTTGAATGTATCAGATTGATTATATCTACTTAGGTCTTATAGTGGTTCTATTATTCTGCTTGGCTTTAAGGATAATTCAAGAAAAGAAAATTAATGGAACAAATGAGAATGACTTCATATTGATATATGGTTATATTGATTTGATCCGATTACTAAAATTATTTCGTATCTTATAAGTCTAAATTATATCAATCATACACATTATTTGTCAAACTAAAAATGCTCAGAATTTATACATTGAGAATGTTACATATATATATATATATATATCTATATATATATATATATAGCCTTCGTGGGCTAGTCGGGTATGGAGAAAATCTCTATAAATAAGCTAATTACAAAAATCATGGAACCAATATCTAATTACAAAAATTATGAAGTTCTTGATTTGAGGTCACTAATTTTGAAAAGCTGTCAATGACTCAATATTATTGATGAGTAGGAAACAATAAAAAGGGTTTTGAAATTTTAAGGTCAAATTTACAAAAGCATAATTTTGGTTTAGACATCATGTTATGCTAATTATTTGTGAGTTTGTACGTGCAAGTTCATCCAAATTGACCTATTTTATATTAACTGTGTTCATTCGGTCAACTCGTTTAGACCCAGAAACAATAGTATTAAACTCTAATTGATCTTGTCAAGCTTTCAAGCTTTCTATCCCCTAATTATAATTTATTTTCTCTCAATTATATTTTCCTTATTCATTAAATGTAGAAGATATTAATAGAGAAAGAAAGATCCAAAAATAATAACAATTAATAATTCATGTGTTGTCATTATGAAACGAGAATAAAGAAAACATACTCACGCTTAAGGTGAGTACTAATTTAAGTACTACTTGATGAGTTGGTATGGTTATATCATGAATGATATTCTAAGTTAGGATTATATTTTTAATGCATTAATTACAGGAATTCTTCTTAATTACTCCTATTAATTAATTGCTTTCCACAATTAATGTTCTTTTTTATTTGTATTCATTAAATACCGAAAAGCAAGTAAGACAAGTCCAAAGACACAATTATTGCAATTATTATCATTATGATATTTGGGTTATCAATTTGAATTCACGACATAAAGACCTTATATATATATATATATACATACATATGGGCAGGCAGAAAGGTGATAGAATTAAGGATTTGATCAATCTACAACAAGCATAATAAGTTTCTATTGTGACAGAACAGAGGTTTAAGAATGACTCCATTTTTAGTTTTGTTGTCTCTGTCTTTGATTGTTATAAGCAGTACTGAAGGAGCAAAAAGTCTTCATGAAGATCTTGAAATAGAGAGACAACTCAAGATTCTGAACAAACCCTACATCAAAAGCATCAAGGTGCGTATTATTAGCTTTTATCTTTAAGAAACATATATTATAAGAAAATTATTCATTTACAACCAGTTAATTCTAACGAAATAATTATTTATAAACATAATTAGTTGTAAATAGTCTTTTCATCACAAATAATTGATCACAAAAACCTATTTTTCTTATAATGATATAATATATATATATATTTTTTAATTTTGTTCTAAGTGTAATATTGTTGTCTTTAATTACAGACTGCAGAAGGTGACATCTTTGATTGCGTTAATATCTATGAACAGCCGGCCTTTGATCATCCTTTGCTTAAAAACCATAGTATTCAGGTAAAACTCTCATGATCGAATCGTAGCCATTCGATAAATAAAAGATCAATTTTGCTTCGACTTAAATGGACGATACTTATGCAGATGAAACCTAGTTCTTTCCCAGAAAGAGAGGAACATAAAACTCTACGACATGCAGCCAAGACTTCTGCAGTTGGATTGAGCGAAAGTTGCCCATTTGGAACGGTACCCATCAAGAGGACTCGGAAGGAAGACTTATTATGGGCTAAAATAATCTTGGAGGAATCTGGATCAAACGTTGCCTCTCCTCCTACTCATGTTAGACTTTTTTTTTTTTTTTCCTGTTCTAGGAAAGGGAAAACAAAATGCCTGGTACATTCGGGTCAGGTCTTGCCTGGCCCACCTTTATTTTTTAAAAATTTTGATACTAGGGTTAAGAAAATTAATCACCATTTAAATTCGAATTTTCGAATTCGAAATTTGGATGAACAAGCCTAGAAAAAATGTTTTTTTTTTTATGATTTAATTGATAATAATTGTTTCATTTTTGTCCCATAGTATGCAAGAAGAAAATTACCAAGCAGTCCAGGCAAAAACTATATGGGAGCAGGCGCAATACTCAATATACAAAACCCACAAGTTATAAATAATCAATTCAGCCAAGCATTTGTACAGATCCAAAGTGGCGTTGATGTTATTCAAGTCGGATGGATGGTAATTAGTTTCAAATCCTGATCATGTCAATATTGTATATCTCTTGTCTCTTGATTCTTAAATGGGTGTTTAATTCATTGTGCATTTATTTCCATCTCTCTGTATAATATTGTTGATAATCTTGGTGAAACGTTTTAGGTAAATCCAAAACTACATGGCGATAATACTACCCGAACCTTTGGTGCATGGACTGTAAGGCTGGGACTTTCTTTATCTTTATGTATTTATAAAATATAAACCTCTCAATTTTTTCATTAATACTCATTATACTTGGATCATATTTTTCTTTTTATTTTTCAGGCAGGTCAAAATGGTTGTTTCAATATGCTCTGCTCAGGTTTTGTGCAAGTTAGCTCAAGATTTCCTCTCGGTTCTGTCCTTGATAAAATTTCCCACTATGAAGGGGATCAATTTTATGTAAGATGCGACATATTCAAGGTATTGTTTCATCCTCTTTCTTCTTTTATTGTTAGATTTGGGATTTTCATTAATCTTTAACCATAACAAATAAGTATTTAATAGTCGCTCCCATCTCGTCAAGAGTTTGATGATCTAATGGTATATGACCCGGTTCTTCAAATGAAAAAATTGGATTCGAAACCCTCGCTCCCATCTCTTGTTTAAATTCAAACTTGTGTCATACAACTGAATAACTTGAGATGTCTATGCCCATAATGTAGTATTAAATTAGAAATAAATAAATAATTTTTAATTAATTAATAACACAAAAAAATATGATTAAAAGACAATAAATAATCATTTTTCTCATCATATTTTGGTTTGTATCTTCCCTTGTATTTACTAATCTTTGCATATTGCAAATAGGATAACAAATCAGGAAATTGGTGGCTTGCACATGATGACTTGGATAATCCTGTTGGGTATTGGCCGAATTCCTTATTTTCGAGTCTATCCAGCTTTGCAGCTGAGATAACATGGGGAGGGGGAGTTTACACAGACAACAATGCAACTAGTCCTCCAATGGGAAGCGGCCATTTTGCAGACGAAGGCTACTCTAGGGCTGCTTACGTGGATGAACTTGAGTTTGCTGATGAATCCAACAAATGGATATATCCTGATTACAATTCACTGCAATATGATGCAGATATCCTAAAATGTTACACCATCAATGCTCTATTTGAATCTGAGCATGGCTACCTATATGGTGGCCCTGGTGGGAATTGTCAAGCCTAATTTAACTTTCATTTGTAATTTTTGAATCTCAGTTAATTCAGGTCTTGTTTGAATTTAAAGATAAAATGAAATAAATTTAAATAAAAAAAATAAATTATTTTTTTGATATTGTTATTATTTTAAAATTGGAAAAAGTTATATTATTTACTATATTTTGTATAAAAAAAATTTTAAAAAAAGATTATAATAATAAGATGAGATGAGATAAATTTTAAATTCAAATAAGAGCAACCGCTCTCTAATTAGAATATAAATAATTAAGATCTAAACTTAAACTCTAATTTCACACTTTTATCTCATTTATTAAAATTTTATATGACTTGATATAATATAATCATATTATAAATTTTTTTTTTGTAAATTAAATTTAACATATCATATATGAAATCACGTTAATTTATAATTTATTTTATAAAATATACTTATAAAAGCATGGCGTTTGAAGTTGTGTTTGATTGTTGAACCAAATTCAATTCATCTCAAATCAATTACCTACGTCATCTATTACTTTTTTAACTAAATTTTTTAAGAATAAGGATAGTTTTACTATTCATCTATCACTTTTTTATTTTTTATTTATTTTTTAAAATTTTGTTTTTACTCAATGATTAAGAAATTGATTATTAGTAAAATTCTATATTTTTTAAATTTTTTCTTAATAATTAAGGATATTAAAAAACACTTAAAATGGTAAACAGGTAATAAATGAATTGTAAATATATCATCATTCTAATTTTATTATATACAATCACTTTTACAAATTATTTGCACATTTTATTAATGTGATTGACTAAAATAATTGATTTATATTAATAAAAAGTGTTGCAGCCAATCATACTAATATAATGTATAAAAAATATGTAAAAGTAACTGCAAATAAAGTTTTGAGAAATTAAATTCCTCTTAATAAAATTTAAGAAATATTATTATTTATAACATGTAAACGTGAATGTTTCAAATAATATTATATTAATATACAGTAGCAGGTGGCGCAGGGTGTCCCACAACATTCAAGTGTGAACGTGAAAAGCCCAACCCGATTATTCTATATTCTATAGTTCTGCTTGGCTTTGAAGAAAATGCAGAAAAAAGAAAATGAATGGAACAAATGAGAGTGACTTAGAAGTCAGAGAAGGAAAATGAGGTTGAAAGTAGAAACTACATTTAAATTGAGAATCCCAAATATTTATTCCTTTTTCAGTTAAGTTTCTCGGCAATAGGGAACATGTTAGTATCTAGTTGGCTATTGATATTTATACGTTTTGTCTTTTCTTTAATAATTTTGCTACTTAAGTTTGATAAGTAAAAAAATCAAGGGAAATGATAAATATAGTTATAGAGTTGTAAATGAAGTGCAGTCACTTAAAAAAAATGAATATATATGAGATTCACTTGAAAAAAATTAATTTTTTTTAAAGTAATTGTACGCTTCACGATTATATGTAGCATTACTCAAAAATTAATTTTTTGTGATATATATTATAATTATTTTTTAAAAAAATTTAAAATATCAATTTTCTTTTATTATTGTCCAACCCATTTTAATGTTGTATTATATATATATATATAATAAGCTTATAAATTAATTATTTTTTTCCTTTATTTAATAGATATGGCTACAAATGCATTCTCTTACCTAAAATAAACTCGATAAAAAAACGACCATTAACGACATAATCCAGTGTCGGATCACAATTTGCTGTCCGTGCCCTTTTGTGACCACAAATAAGCAGTTTAATTAATGGGGTGGGGTGGGGTGGATGCCCAAAACATTTAAAAAAAAAAAAACAATAGCAAAACAAAATAAATATGGTTTAAATAATAAATACTAAAGCGAGAATAAGAATCTCCAATAAAAACCATGAGTTAAAGGGAACATTTAGGATGGTGTCTGGCCATCCTCGAAAGATCATGGCATGTTCAGTTTCTGTTTGTAGATGCCAGAGCAATAAGAGAGGCCATTTTCTGTCCTCATACATGCCTCTCTCTCTCTCTCTCTCTCTCTCTCTCTCTCTCTCTCAATAAAAGTAATTAATTGTTGCAAACTTTGCCTTTTTCTTTTCTCAATAATTGTTGACTCTAAATAGTAAGAGCTTTAAAATAATTAATTGTGCATTTTATTATTGTATTTAGCATTATTTTATTTTATTTAATAATAATATTATTTTTATTTTTATTCTGATTAAAGTAATTTTATAAGTTGATTATATAAATTAAAAAATTAAAAAACTAAAAATGAAAAATATTATTTCCCTTTTTATTGTTTCAATTATTACTCATGCTTGCTTCCAATTTAATAAAAAGGTTTTTTGTGTTTAATCAAATAATGGGTATATGATTATGAGATTATCTTGATTAACATGAACCAATTTTTCTCCTTCTAATGATTAAAAAAAAATTAATCAATTTTCTCCTTCCTATTTAATTAATTTAATCCGACCAACGTACCTCATATTTCTTTAATTTCATGTCTTCTAGACTTCTCTCTCTCTCTCTCTCTCTCTCTCTCTCTCTCTCTCTCTCCGGTTTTATCGTAAAACCAAGTCCAAGAAAAAGAGCAAGGAGTGAATAATTGCGTAAACCATGATGAATTATAACATTAAAAATTTGTAAGTTGCCGTTAAAAAATAAAAGGGAGAGACAAAAGATCCCGTGCTGTTCGTACCACTTTACTACCATGTACTTCAATACTAATTGTTTACCAAATGCGGGCACCAACATCACGGTCTTCCAAAATAACGGTCAGGATGAGCCAGTCAAACGTTGTTATCATACATCACGCGCCTTGGGCGCGTCTTTCATGTTGATGACAATAATTAATCACTTTAAACGCTTCAGACAAACTCCAAAACTTTAAAATAGAAATAAATAATTCTCTCTCTCTCTCTCTCTGTCTGTGTGAAAAGTGTTTCTATCTGTGAATCTCTTTCATCTCTCTTTCTCCGTGCCTTTTCGGCTTCTCTGCTTTCTTCTTCTTCGGCGTCTCTGACAGTCTGAGCTAGGTGCTGGAGCAAGAGGGAGCTCTTTGTGCGGGCCGTGCATACAATTTACTGTAAGCATTTGTTAGGGTTTTAGGTTTGGTTTTGCTGCTCTGAGCTGGACTCGAGCTACAAAAAATTTAGTGATTTTAGTCTAGTTTCTTTGATAACAGTAATAGATGGTTCTGTTGGGGTTTTCAACTTGAAAAGTGTTTCTCACTGTCTTTGAAGGAATCTTTATGTGCTTTTGTTGCTTGAATTGTGAGTAATTTTGGTGCCGGATTATTTTCCATCCTAGGTGAATTGGAAGATTTTTTTTTTTTTTTTTAAGTTGTGTGAATGAGTTTGTTTGCCTATGGTTTCTATCTTGATAATTCGTGGGATTAATTTTTGTTGAAATGAATGGCTGAATCGGTAGATCTGTGTTGAAAGAGCGTGCTTTGGGTTCTCGAGCTTCAGTATAATATAGCAATGCTTCAGAATGGATCTGTTCGATAATGATGTGTGCTTGTCAAGATATGATGTTCTACAGAAAGTCACATTGTTGTGTATCTATGTGATTTTAATGTGCTATAGCTATTAAAAAAGTGATTGAGCTTTCAGGGGTGAGTTGTTTACGAGGGGTGAGTTGGTTTGTGCTACTGAAGGTTATTCGGTCGGAAAACGTGAATTTGTCTATTCCCAAGCTGAGATCAAAGCTGCTGGCTGTATTTGTTTCCCAATAATTGTGCTACGGGATAAATATCTATGGATAAAGATTAAAGCCAAGCTAGCGAGCTTCATCCCAAGAATATGGGCAGATTCTAATTGTACTATGATCCACCGTGGGTTGAAATCATTCACTGTGATGTTAGCTTGATGCTCACCTCTCTCAAAATGGTGCGTGGATCCTAGCTGAGTAGTTGGTAGCTGCAGATGGCTTTTCATAATACGTGGATCTTAGTCGAGATGGGTATCGTGTAAACAAACACTCTAGATAAGTTAAGCTGTTTAAAGCCATGCAATCAAGGAGAGATTTTGGCAGTTTGCTTTTCATTAGGGGTGAGCCCTAGAAGTGAAATCCACCGCACTGTTCATTTTTTTTTTTCCCAGGATCTTCCAAGCACATAGACATATATATATATTCTTATTTTTTTTTGGGGGGGGGGGGGGGGGTGGTAAACATAATTATATTCGAGACATAGCTCCGGTGCTGCTCATTTGTTGAGTTTCCAAAGTATTATTTATCTAATCATACATATTTCAGATTTGTTTCGTGGTTAAACTTACCCAATAAAAAAGAAAAAATTTCTTCATTAATTGTTTTGGGTGATGACTGACAATAAATCCTTCTATACAGGTCCTTATAGAGCATTATATCTTCACTCTACTCTGGTTGAAACTCCATGACAGATCTGGCCACCCATCTGTCCTCTGTTTTTGCGAAGATCTGTAGACAAGGCTATTGAATTAGATCTAAAAACTACTTTCATAAAATCAGGTCCAAATTTGGTTTTTGAGTTGGCGTCCATGTTATGGCTTATCTATAACGAAGGACTGGATTTTAACTCAGAATTTGGCCTTTAATTCTGTAATTATATTATATTTTCCTCTGCATTTCTGTGAGTTTGTCACATAAGCATGCCTTCATGGTGGGGAAAGTCTTCTTCCAAAGATGTAAAGAAGAAAGCAAACAAGGAAAGTTTCATTGATTCGATATTTAACCGAAATAAGGGTTCATCTGATGAAAAGTGCAATAGTAGATCAGGAGGTTCTCGGAGACGTTCTAGGGACACTGTTTCAGAAAGGGGATCTCTATCCAGGGTGCCTTCGAGGTCACCATCACCATCCACTCAGGTGTCACGCAGTCAAAGTTTTGCAGAAAGGCCTCATGCCCATCCTCTTCCACTTCCAGGGGTACAACTTGCTAGTGTTGGGCGTACTAACTCAGGAATCAGTGCATCATCAAAACAAAGATGTGATAGAGTCTCAAAGCCACTTTTTTTTCCCCTTCCAAAACCTGGATGTACCCGAAACAGGGCAGATCCCACAGATGCTGAGGTTGACATGGCCACTGGCTCTGTTTCTAGTGATAGTAGCACTGATAGTGACGATCCATCTGACTCTCGTCTTCTCAGTCCCCTGACTTCTGACTATGAAAATGGAAACAAAACCACCATAAACAGCCCTTCCAGGTGAGTCTGCTATTATGTCATTAAAATGCTTTTTTTTGTTTAACCTATTTCAGTATTAATAGAATATCTTCTTACTTATAAAAAAAAAGTATTAATATAATATTTTCTTATATAAAAAAAAATAAAAAGAAAAAAGAGAGAAAAAACTTTATCTTTTGTATGATGATGGATAAATTGGCTATGGTGATAGGAAAAATCATACTTGTGCATCAGCTCTCTATCTATCTCTCTCTCACAATTCTTTCTCTACCTTTGCTGAAGTGGAATGCAGAAAGATCACTTCCCTGCTGTCAGTCAAAAGAACTCGAGCGAGATTTTGAAACCATGCAATGTTCTATTCAATAATCGGAGTCTATCTACATCACCTAAACAGAGACCTTTAAGTACGCATGTACAAAATTTACAGATTCCTCCCCACGGTGCTTTCTGCAGTGCTCCTGACAGCTCAATGTCAAGTCCTTCTAGAAGTCCGATGAGAGTGTTTGGGCCTGAGCAATTTATGAACTTTGGCTACTGGGCGGGAAAATCTTATCCAGATATAGCTTCTGGTCAGTGCTCTAGTCCAGGCTCGGGTCACAATTCTGGGCATAATTCAATTGGAGGTGATTTTTCGGGACAGCTTTTTTGGCCAAACAGTAGGTGCAGTCCTGAGTGTTCTCCAATTCCTAGTCCCAGAATGGCAAGCCCCGGTCCCAGCTCCAGAATACAGAGTGGTGCTGTCACCCCTCTGCATCCACGAGCTGGATCTGCCACAGATTCGTCTGCAACTCGACCTGATGATGGGAAACAGCAGAGTCACCGGTTGCCCCTTCCTCCCTTGACAATCTCAAAATCTTGCCCCTTTTCTCCCACATATTCAGCGGCTACAACTCCAGTTCCGCGTAGTCCTAGTAGAGCAGAAAATCCAATAAGCCCAGGTTCACGCTGGAAGAAGGGAAAAATGCTAGGGAGGGGTACATGTGGACATGTATATGAAGGCTTTAACAGGTTTGTACCAAAGAGGGTGTATTCCTAACTCTTATTTTAATTTACATTCATTGTTGGTACTGTGCTTTATCTCTCACAAGGAAATTATAATTTAATTACATGAGATTGGAATCAGTGGTTGCTCTTAAGTATGGTGAAATTGAGAATTACACCAACCCTTATTCGATTTTGATCTTAGATTGACAATGTATTCAGTCTCAAAATTGATGTTATATGATTGTTCACCTCCATTAAATTAAAGCCGGATTACTTCTAAAAAAGGATAAATGAGTTGGAGTCACATTATTTATCTCACACAATTTCTTTTCAATATTTCTTGTTGTGTCTCATTTTGATCTGATTCCTGGGTCACAGTGAAAGTGGTGAGATGTGTGCTATGAAAGAGGTAACTCTCTTTGCAGATGACGTCAAGTCAAAGGAAAGTGCACAGCAGTTGGGGCAAGTAAGTTCCCTTCGGTAGATTCTTCAAATTTCATGTAGTAGAGCGAATGGAATATATATACTTCTCTTTGAGGAGTTTGAGGTAGATTTCATACAATTTATTGACTTGTGACAGGAAATTGCACTGCTGAGTCGCCTACGACATCAAAATATAGTGCAGTATTATGGGTCTGAGACTGTAAGTTCTGCTTTCATTCAAACAAAAGTATTCTTACATGCTTGCTGTGATACATGTCAGGGACTTGTTATTAGGAAAACATTGATATGGAGACTTGCTTAATGCTTCAATTTCTTGTTTTTGGTTTTATCCACATGAAGTAATGTTAGACCACTAGAAGCAATCGCTGCTTCAAAATTATATATTTAAAATTTTAGGTTCCTCTTCATTTATTGTGCAGGTAGATGACAGACTATATATATATCTAGAATATGTATCTGGTGGTTCCATCTATAAACTGCTTCAAGAATATGGTCAGTTTGGTGAAATAGCTATTCGCAGCTATACTCAACAAATTCTGTCTGGGCTTGCATATCTGCATTCTAAAAGCACTGTCCATAGGTGAGTTTTTTTTTTTTTTTAAGTAAGAAGTAATTTTATTGATGTGAATGAAAGTGTCCATAGGTGAGTTTTAGTAAAGCGTTCAACTTTGATTGTTTTGGAAATATTAGGATTGGTTAATTCATTGGCCCTTTTGTTTTCATCATTTTGGAACATCACTTATTCTTATCAGTAAGGTGAAATTCTGTTTAGGGACATCAAAGGAGCAAATATTCTGGTAGACCCTAATGGCCGGGTGAAATTGGCGGATTTTGGGATGGCAAAGCATGTAAGAGAATTCTTCTTCATTTTTCTATTTTCTTTTGAGAAGTGCTGTTACATGCCCTAAAACTCTTCGATCCTTAGCATCTCGGGTGCCATATCATATACAAAAAAATGTTGGTCGTGGTGATTTCGTTTGTCCATTGAGTTTGTTCCAAACTAGATGGTGGCATTGACATGTTGTGTAATTGCCAAGTAGAAATGCTGTAAAACTTACTTGGCACTTTTCAAAGAGCCAAAAGACTGGTCAAAGCAGGAATTGCCAATTGGGCATTAAATGGCCTGCTGCTTTATATATGTGTGGGTGTATGTGTAAAGGCTAATAACCTGTTGGTTGATGTCAGATATGAATACTTAAACCATGACACCTGGGTTCTAATCTAGTTTCTGGACATTATTTTGCAGATCTCTGGGCAGTCTTGTCCATTATCATTCAAGGGAAGCCCTTATTGGATGGCGCCTGAGGTCAGCATGATTTGTTGTCACACTCTTGAGTCACTATTCTTTATGATGCCTTCTAGTAATAGTTTTTTGTTGAGTCAATTGCTTAGGTTATCAAGAATTCAAATGGTTGTAATCTTGCTGTTGATATTTGGAGCCTTGGATGCACTGTGTTAGAGATGGCTACAACAAAACCACCATGGAGCCAGTATGAAGGGGTTAGTAAAAACTGGATAAGAATTGTTGAAGATAATGCGTTTTCTTGCCAATTGTATTTATAGCATTAAATAAATATACTAATGGATCCACTAGTCAGTGAAAGCTGCATTCTAGATATAGATTGTTTGACATGTTTTCTCTCATGTTCTATGCCTCTTCACAGATTGCTGCTATGTTTAAGATTGGAAATAGCAAGGAACTTCCTGCAATTCCTGATCATCTTTCAGAGGATGGAAAGAATTTTGTGAGGTTGTGTTTGCAGCGTAATCCATTACATCGTCCTACAGCTGCTCAGCTTTTAGATCATCCTTTTGTTAAGAATGCTGCACCACCAGAAAGACCCCCTTTTAGCAATGATCCTTCAGACGCAGCACCCACGGTTACAAATGCTGTGAGATCTCTGGTACAGGCATTTTATTCACCCTCAAACGTCCATGATCAATGCTTTTATTGTTGATGCTTTGGGCTGCAAGTCTGCAATGTTTTATCCCAAAGCAGTCAAATTATGAGAACTTTGCTAAGTGTAATTTGCCACGGGTTATCTAATAGCTGCATCGTTTTTTTCTGATAAGTTACATAAATTTTGCATTGATGTTGTGACAGTTGTCTATCTATTTCTATGCTTGCTCGCCCAATCAATTTATAAATTAAACACTTCAGTGTCGCCAATCTCTCCTTATAGTAGATGACGGCTGCATCATGTGCAAATAGTCATTCTCATACTGTTGTTGAACATGGTTGGCTTCTGAACTTCCATAAGTTTGATGTGGTAACCCAATTACATCTGTGTTAAAACATGGATTCTAGATGTTTAGTTGTTGAACTCGGAATTTATATGTCTATATGGAGCCATTAGCTAGTGAGAAACTAATATTTGATGTCTTTCAATTGTAGTTAATACATATTGCTCCTCAAGTACAGAACTGTCTAGTAAATTAATGCTTATGAACTTGTTGGTATCTATAATGAGAGGAGAAATCTGTTATGGTTTTTGCTGGTCTGCCTTCAGTTAACTGTTGGTTTTCTCTTCTTTCAGGGCATTGGACATGTACAGAGTTCTTCATGCTTAGACTCGGAAGGAGTTGGTATCCATCAGTCTAGAGGCTCAAAAACCGGTTCAGGATCCAGGTCCTCCTAATCTCTCTGATCACACATTGGTACACTTGCATGAATGGAGCATACTCATGTATCGTCAATGCATTTGTGTACATATGTTTAATGTGGTAACAAGTTGTTAAGAACTAGGAAAATGATTTGTACAGGCTTAGGGTGTGCAAGCCCCACACAGGCCCTTTGAGACCAATATGAAAAAAATCAAAATTTAGATCCAGTTTTTTGTAAGGGTTTGAGGAGGACTTGCATGCTCTGAGCCTATGTCTAGTAGCATTGCTACATGTAGGACTGTCATTGTGTCATGGGCGTTATATTAAGAGTACTATAGTAAACTTACAAATTGACGTGATTTTATAAAATTCGCTAAATCTACTTTATAATAAAAATAACTTTACAATTGGACGTACTACATCAAGTCACATCAGTTTGAAGTTTACTTTTGTATAACCCTTTGTGTTGCTAAAGTATTTTCATTATATTAATAACCACCTAACAATTATTTGGTTTTCCAGTGATGCCCAGCGACGGAATATATCATGCCCAGTTTCTCCCATTGGGAGCCCTCTTCTACATTCAAGGTCACCACAACATGTGAGCAGAAGGGTGTCCCCCTCTCCAATTTCTAGCCCTCGTGCGACATCTGGTTCATCTACTCCACTTAACAGTGGTAGTGGTGCTACCTCATTTCATCACCCAAAGCAGCCAACTATGTACTTTCACGAAGGTGTAGGAATGATCCAAAAGGGCCAAAGCAGTTTCTATACTAATGGCAGCACCCCTTATCATGACCCACAGTCTGATCTATTTCGAGGGATGCCACAAGCTTCTCATGCTTTCTGCAAGATAATTTCATCCAATAGTGGTGCTTCTGGGAACCAGATGGGACGTCCTATCCTTGGGGACACCAGGGAATTGTATGAGAAACAGTTGGTTTTGGCTGATCATGCGTCTCAGCAGCCCTTAAGGGAGCATCTGAAGCAAAGTTCGTCAGCAGAACTTAAACCCAGCTCACCGGTGCTCGGTCGTAACTGATTGACACTTGAATCCTAACAAGAGGAGGATTCCAAGCTTACATACCCGATTCTTTCTGATGCTTCAATGGCATCATATTCATGGCTGATAACTCCATTTTGTACTTATGAATTGAACTTGGGGAAGCAACTGAATAAGGTTGGATTCTGTTGCGAGCCTAAGTGACAAGAGAGATGATTTTGAAATGCCCTCCGTACATGATTGGTTGGTTCAAATGGTAAGCAATATTCATAATTGGCAAATTTTGCTCTTTCAGCATTAATTAAAGCATTCTCCAATTCCCTGTATTTCTCCATTATTGTGAATTTTGTATATTTTCTCATGGAAAATGATGCGCATACAACTCTTTACATAATCTTATTTTAAATGAGGCTCATTTTTATTATATAATTATAGAAGTAATATCATCGTTTAGAAATACTCAATTTAATATATGATTATAAAAAGAGTTGTACGAGTATCATTACTCATTTTCCCGTATCAGCTTCAACCGCTTCATAGGTGCTGCCAAATCATTGATTTTGCAGAAGAGATGGCTGCTGAAGATCCAGCAATAGGCAGTTCCTTGCAATGGAGAGCATTCCCGCATGTGTAAAGAAGTGCATTTATACCACACCTGGAAAACCTAAAAAGGTACTAGAGTTACTACGATTAGGACTCTTGATATTTTTCCTTTTTTCTCTTTCGAAAAGGGGGAAATGATATGGTCGTGTCAAAGAATCTTTGTACAGTAAGGATGGGAATTAAATTAGTCGCTTTTTAACAATCTCTTGTATCAGAGTTAATGGTAGCTCAGTCCCCCATCTTTATATATAATACTTGCATCAGATTAAGGAAATCTAGTTCATCTTGTAGCTCTTGCTCTCATGTGAGATCCTCTGGATAGTGATTTAGGCTATACCCCACTCTTGATGATTGATAACCAACCCAGGAGCAAAAGGATCTAGTTTCCTGCTAAAATGGCTTTGATGTTTCGATCTTGGCTTTCAGCTGGGGCCTACTTTTCCTGAGGGGGTAAAAACAATTTCAAGGAATGTGCTAACACATTTATTCAAAGCAAATGCTGTTTATAATTCCTATATGAAAAAGTTGCTGTCGACAACTTCCCCATGGCTAATGCCAGCAGGAATGGCAAAGGAGGTCGGTATCCCACAAATGGTTTCGCAAGTCAAGAACGAATAAGAAAAGGACTACTGCATATATGTTGTTACATGGTGTTCGGTTGTGACCTTTAAAAACTCAACATTCCCATAATCACAGCTACTTTTGGTTTGTCAAATCCACACTAAAGTCCCACAATTTCTTCGCCATTTCTACATCTTGAGCGTGAGTGCTTGGCTTCCCTTTGTTACTGTCCACGAAATATTCACCACTTACTCCCTCGACTTGTGGATGCAATGCCACATAGCATTGGGTTGCTGCTCCCTGCAACAGGGCAAAAGAATAGAATAAGCAACCATGCCGCCGACTTAATCGGTGAAGCCACTTTGTTTTGTTAAGACTTGCAGATTAACCATTGAAAGTAGCAAACATTAATATTAATATGGTACGTACCTGATGAACATTTTTAAGCACATATTTACCAACTATGTTACCAATAGCTGCAAACCAACCAAAACACACGAGTATTAATACAAAACCCGAAATGAATGAAGTAAGAAACTCGTGATCTGGTCAAATTAAAATACGGCATGGTTCCAATATGGTTTTTAAGTTGAAACCCATAATCTAAAAGAAAATCTTTTCCCAGATGCACCATGCAATAATTAAGATGCACTGATTATCGTCAAAGGAGTCCACAAAGTTCAATAACATAACAAAGATGTTTTTCATTGTTGTCAGATTTGTGTAGGTATGAATTTAGAATACCTGAAACCCGATCCTAAACAAAGGAAACATTAGAATTGAACCCAGCAGTTCACATACGGTAAATATGCACGCATGTCTTTAAACAAAATTCAATACAAGTCAAATGGCTCGGAGTTTTACCTTGAATGAAACCATGGTGGCGCAGAAGGTTTGTAACAATTGCTCCCGGATGAAGGGAATTAGCAGTTATATTCACCCCTTCTTCCTGTTTAAGATAAGGAAGAAAATAACAATTGCAGCTTAGATCCCACGTCACTTGATAATACGACGAGATGGAATTATGAACAGACATAACAACAAAACAGACATCGAAAAACTTGTTATCATTCCTGTCCTGAAGATTTAAAAAAAAAAAAAAATAGACATTACACCACGATCTTTATATTGAATCAAATGGTGGCAAGATTCAGTAGTGGTCAATGCAGCAACTATGTCTCGCGTACAATCTTACTGATAATAGAAAACTTCTGAAGCTTGATCTATGCACGCCTACTTAAACTTGGTAAAAAGACACCAAACTAGCTCCTTTAAGCACAGGCGAATTGCAGTGACTTCAGAATTTATTTCTGGAGCTAGCCAAATTAAGTAAAGTTTATAGATGTTTCATTCAATCATGCACACACTCTATCAAGATACTACTTTATTTATCACCACCTATTTGTGCCTTAAGTACATCATGCACACCAGGATACGGATTATAATTTATATGCCAGGCCAGAGTCACAAAGTAAAAACACTCTTTATCATTTGTAAGTTAAGCTAGCAATTTATAGTTTATTAGGATAGAACTTTTTACCAACATAGGTTTAACTGAATTACTAATAAAAGTGGGCTATGCCTATTGCACTTTTAATACAATCTTTGATTGCCTAAAAAAAATTCCAATCAAAGTAAATGATGTGAAAAATCAAGTAATTTACAAACAAGTATTCGAGACAACATAAGAAAGAAGTTTGATGCTTAGCTGCTGAGGATGAGGAAAGGGAAGATGACAGCAACAAACAAAATCAAAAATATAAAGTCCAGTACATCTGGCACAGTATGATTACAAGCACTTAACTCACATTCTTGTACTTTCTCCAGGATATGAATATTAACGCTTATCAAAAAAAAAATATATACGAATATTAACTCTTTATTTATTCATCTCTATTCTAATTCTTGACAATAAGGCCCCGTTTGGATTGCAAGATGATTTCGTCTCATCTCATCCCGATGGTTTCGCATCATCTCATCTCATTTCAAAATCCAAACACCACAAATACAAACACTTTTCAATTCTAAATCTTTAACCTTTTCATCTAGTCATCACATTTTTTCAAAATTTTCAAACAAAAGACAAAATGACTCAACTTTCTCAAATACCAAGATAAAATTATATTAAAAAATTATATTCTAACAATATTTTTATTCAACTTTTTCTTTCTCATTCCCCAAAACCGCATAAAACATTTTTATTCAAATCATTTCATTACTGATATTATTTTGATCATAATTCAAGCAAATGACAACTTTGAACTTGAGTAGGACTAATAAATGATGGCTTATATGCAATAAGTACCTTCAAGCGCCTCGCAAGCTCGTTAGCATGCAATATGTTGGCAAGCTTTGATTGTCCATAAGCAAAAATAGTGTTGTATCTGTTAATTATCAAATAAAAAAAAAATTGGGGAAAAGGCATCGTTATTTATAAGAACCACAGGCACAAAAACATAAGTTACTTAAAAGCCAATGTCATCAAATTGTCCAGTCAAAGGTCTACCCCAATTCATCATTGATCTTATCAAAACGAATTCCTTCATGATATGTGAATCGGTGACCTTCCGATGCTAAATTAACAATCCTCCCCTCCTTCTTGCTTTCATGAGCAGTTTTTTTCATGGTCTCCAATAGAAGGTTTGTCAAAAGAAAATGACCTGCAAAACGAAACAGACTCAGCACTCCATATTCCACTCACTTGAAGGGTAAGTAGCAACTGTATTAACAGAAGATCTTTACACTATGTCATGGTAAGTACATATGGGAACAACTGATAGGCAGCTTTTCAGATCCCAAGACAATCTTTATCTCTGATTCCCCAGAAAAACAAAAGAAAAAAGGGAAGTGTAACTACGTTTCCCTGTTTTGATACTCTCAAGACTATTCCTGATAAAAGATTACTGCAGCCTCAATGCATATCAAAGGAGCTTGAGAGGAACATACCTAAATGGTTAGTTGCAAACTGCAGCTCAATGTTGTCTTGAGAAAGCATGAACGGAGATGCCATCACCCCTGCATTATTGCTTTCAAACAAACAATGCAGAATTTCAGTTCCAGTTTTTAAGTTTCCAATCTTAAAAATGAAACTAAAAAGGGAGTTTGTTTGTGTGTTTGCTTCACTTAGTGGGTGCAGGGATCTTCTTTTTTAAAGAGTTAACATGAAATATAAAAAAGAATTTGATGTGTTCAAACTAGGGGTGTAATTGCCAAGTGGTCCAACTCGGGGGAAGGGGGGTCACGGACAGAAAATTTAGGTCCACCCTTTTCTCAGATCAGACCGATTACCCCTAAGGACTGGCCCAAACTGTTAGCTATCAGTCTGGCCGGTCCACTCGGTCCATATGAGCTATGAACATTTTTTTCCTCCTTTTTTGTAGATAAATTAATACAAAAAAGTAATTAAATTAGTAAAATCAAAACTAAGTGAGCTATTTAATGTAGATTATGTAACTAACTCATTAAAAAAATAATTAATTATAACTATATTTATGATGTTAATAGTTACTAACTTAGTACTTTAGTAGAGTCTGTATCTACAAATAATAATATGCATTATCATATGATTTATCGTATGATATTTTGGTTACTTGATAACATATATTATTTTATATTTTATATGGTCAATGGTGATAGATTCGAAAAAATTACATAATTAACTTATACAACTACTATATAAAATAATAAATAATCTTTAGGAATTAGCTCAAGTGGTAAAAGCCTTGGACTTGAGAGGTATGATCCCTGTCTAAGGTTCAAATTTCCTTGAGTGCAAACAATCTCTAAGGGCCAACTAGGGAATTTTCCTCTTGAATTATCCGAGGTGCACTTATGGGAAACTCTTTGCCAAAGGCCTGTGCACCCCCCAAATTAGTCGGAATGTTGTTCTTGGACACCGGTACCAATAAAAAATAATATAATATATTATATATAATATTTAAAAAATTTATATGTAAGTGATTCGGTCGGTTTTGGTTGTCCAAAAAAAATACACTTGGGGACCGTACCGAAAACCGAAATCTGGAGACACCATGGACTGAGATCGAGTAGGGGCGATTTTGGTCCAGTTCGGCCAATTTTTTCATTCCAGACCGAAAAATTTTCACCCTTACAAATGATGGCATACAAACTCATGCACCCACTTGTTTATAGATAAATGGATTGTAAAACTCAAGCCCAGCACCAAGTCCAAGCTAATTGCAGGTTCTATAAAAAATTTCTTTTGGGTTAACATGTATGAAAAGTCCACTTGGTATTTAACTAGTAACTTTGGAGTAGGTTGCGGGACCAAAGATTTATTTTGGCAGAGTATAGATTTTATTGGACTTTATATTTGGGTTGGAATCTTTTAGTGGACCAAGTGGGAATTGGCCGAAAGATTTATGGGATATGTTGTAATATTTTAGAGGCTGAGTCGGGACACATAACTCACGAAAAAAGCCCAAACCTTGTTTACCCAAAAACCCAAGCCCATGAGAACCCCAAGATCAGTTACCACACCATGCACATTTCCATGCCATGCATGTCTTCCTCCCGCTACATTAACGACAACAATTTTTTGTGTGTGTGTGTGTGTAGATTCACGTATAAGCATGTTGTTTATTCATTTTCCAAACTAGGGTTGCAACACAGTTTTCCAGTAACCAAACCCTAGGACACCACCACCTTCAGCCGTTACTCAACCACTGTGAACCCCCACCACCACATTGCCAGCTAGAGATTCCACGGTGCAGCCCTACATGCACGCAACAACAACCCAGCCCTGAGGAAGAAACGAAATCGTGTGGTATGCCTTCTCCCCTCCTACTTTTCCTCCCCTCTTCCTGATAGTTTCTCCTCCCCCTAGTTTCTCTCTAATCGTTCTCCTCAATCCCACATTTCCTCCCCACTATATTCATATACCTCACCCCCAATTTTCTCTTAACAGACTGACTCTCACTCCCTCACCCTCTCATCAGTTTCTCACTTCACAACCACTTCCCCCAGATGCCCTTTGTCCTCCTCTACACCATGCTTCAATCTCTTTGTTGTTCCTATCTCTCTGTTGCCCACTCTTCCTCTATGATTGTCAATGCCAACCACCACCTCATCCCACAAATAGAAAAAAAAAAATCCACACAATTGCAAGCCACATCTCGGCGTTATTAGCCGCTGCACTTCTGCCAACACCCACTCATCCAACCGGAAACCACAAGTCCAGCTGTGGCCAACCACCGTAACCTCCATCATCAACCTGCCTCCCTCAACCTCTATAGCACAAAACACCAACCTCCATGCACGTCCAGCAGCCTCTAAATAATTTTACATTAGTGCCCTTAATAGGTAAGCCTTGACAGAATACTTATTTGACTTGGGTTGGGCTCAACTTTTAAAATTGGACATGTATTTTGAATTGGACTTAATGTTAAATAGACTTGTGATTGAGTTGGAATTATGTTAAGAAATATTAAGTGGAGATGCATTTTTCATGGGCTAAAATAGTGTATTGACTAAATATTTTAGTCATACACTATATTTTACATAAAATATTTAGAGTTTAATTTACTAGTTGGGGAAGTTAAGTGGATATCGATGAATTTGGGAAGAGATGATATTTTAGGGTTACGAGAATTTTAGATTTTTGGTTAAAATAGGTCATTTTACTATTCAAGCTTAAATAGCATAATACGCATTTAATTATAGATTTAAGTTACATGTTTATTTTATAGACGACGATTGATATTCGTTCGGCACAGTTGTGGAAAACTCAAAGAAGATAAAAAGTTCAAGTGAGGTTCATATATTAGACTTTGCATAAAAGAAATGAACTAAGGTCTAGCCGAGGCATCCCTCAGTCACAACACGAAGCATCAAGCCTCTCACTTGTCAGAGAAGCAGCGGCGAAGCAGGATTCGTGGGACATGCGTAAAGTACTCGAAGACTTGCAGGGGCAATTAAGGATGCTACAGAGGGACATGAAAAAATTGATGAGTTTTGTTGGTTTGTTTAAGGAAGGCAAGGTGAATGAAAGAGGTGAAAGAAAGTTACCGTTGAAGGGAAATACGAGAGGCTGCAGGCCTAGGTTCAAGAAAGAGACTAGGGGCCTAAAGTCCATTCATGTTGGGCACTAGAGAGGCTTAATCTAGAGGAGAGTGGACAGGCCGAAGCCCTTTAAGCATCCACAACCCATGCAGACAATTGTTGAGATGGAAAAGGGGCTTGCTTTTGGGCTTGGGTCTTCCCAACACGTGGCCCTAAAGGAGGCCAGTTTTACAATTGGCTTAGGGCCTGGGTCCGGGTCCTCCCAACCCGAACCGGCAGCTGGCCGGGGAGATTGCTTACCGAATGACAACAGTGCAAGGCATGCTTTCAGTGCGCCGGCGGTGACAGGGGAGTTACAGACCATGTCGACGGTGGTTGAGGAAACTGCCGTTGTCTGTGCGCCGGTGAAGGAAGGGCAGATTATTGTAGCAGAATGTGGATTGGGTTTTCTGTCGTCGTCTCCAAAGGGGGATAGACAGAAAACGCCGACAAGCCTAAGAGGTGTGGGTGGGGTGCCGATTTGCTAGGATATCCAACATTTTTCTGATATGGTTTCTAATGAGGTATTGTCAGCAGATCTGGTGCTCACAGGGGATGAGGAGCCCACCCTTGAGGGCGGTGATCAGTTGGGATTAGACGATATCTCTCGTGGGGATGAGATTCATGTAGGCCAGATAGGTTCCCTAGGTGCTCCGATGGTAGAGCTACCAAAAGAACCTTTGGCAAAATCCACTCAGAAGCTTGGTCAGGAAAGAAACAGCATCGTTGGATCCCCATCGGACTGGATTTTGCCAAAGGTTCATGAGATTCAACACATTGTGAAAATCTCACATGGAGGATGTGAAGGCCAGTTCAACGCACTAATCACTGAGATTGTGGCGAGTCACTCGCGTGAGTTCAAATCAAAATAAGCAAAGAATGGAGTTGGAGCGTCTTTCCTGGGGAATCAACTACGAAGCTCTGGGCAGTAGCTCAAGTCGAGGGAAGTCTAAAGGGAGGGCTTGATATATTGGGGGTAGTTTTTCACTGGGTTGGTTGGGAGGTGTGGTTCATTCTTACTCGGGCTTGATGTAATGGGGGTAGTTTTTTCACGGGATTGGTTGGGAGGTGTGGTCCATTCTTACTCAGGCTTGATGTAGTGGGGGTAGTTTTTCAAGGGTTTTTTGGGGATGGATTTCTTGTATACTTCTAGTGTACTTGGTTATTCCTTTTGATATTTATAATATTATTACTTATCAAAAAGAAATGAACTAAGGTTGATTGGATGAAAAATATGCACATTTCCTTATGAAAATAAATTTGGAACAACTTCATTTATATGTTCCATTTTGGCATTATGTTTCTAAACTGTGCAAAAAAAAAAAACGAATATGAAAATCTGAAAAAAAAAATGTATGATTACAAAAAGATGCTTTAAATTTGTTTTGCTTATGTGAAGATGCTCTGAATCTGTTTTGATTATGTGAAGATGATATGAATCTATTCAATACTCTATTTTAATATGATGTGGCATTTGAAAAACCTTTGTCATAACTTTCTGATGTTGTCTAATTATGTTTCTGTTTTGTTTTATTAAGGCTCTGCCACTAGCATAATAGTGTATATGACCCTGCCACGGGTAATACTGGTGACCTCTATTTGAGTGCACACCATTTGGTGACAGTGATTTATGTTCTATTTGGCTTTCCGCAAATGCACAACCTTATCACAGGAGTTAAACATTGCCTCTATTCTGATATGATGATAATGATGCTCAGTTAAGTTATGCCAAATGATCCTTTTGAATAATAATATTTCTGAACTTTCGCTCTGATACTTTTGATAATATGTTTTGATTTTGCAATCTGAAATAATATTTTGTTCTGCATTCTGAACTTTGTAAGTATTCATATTTACATATTAGTATATGTTCTCTACTTATTGAGTCGTTGACAATTCACCCCTTATTTCCACAATATTTTTCAGATAATTTGAACATTTCAGCTAAGGATCAAGATTAGGTAGCCTGGGTGAGATTATTTGAGCATGGTGGACTAAGCATAGAGGCTTTCTATGATTATCAGTGAATCTTATTGAATAATTTTGTCGTGTTTGGCTGATGTGGTATTATAAATAAGGGGTTGACATTTATATTAAGAGTTTGTGGTGTTCTGAGTTAATTATTTGGAGCAATTGAGTTAAAAAGTGAGATCTATGTGTAATTGAGAAATTAGAATCTATATGCACCGTGAGATGTGAGTTTAAGCGACAGGAAATAACTCTCTAACCCATTCAGGACCAGGGCATTACCTAGAGAGAGAGAGAGAGAGGAATAACTTTGAGGGAATGTAATTGAACTAATTACAGAAGCTCCTGCGAAGTATGCTTACATGAGGATATTCAGTGGAAGACCCAATTCAGTATAATCTGACGCAAATTTCCTTACCGATCCCATTGAGCTAAGATCTAACTCCATGACATCAATTTTAGCATTGGGGATTTCCTTAAGTATTTCTTCTTTGGCATTCCTACCAGCATCCATATTCCTTACAGCCATCATTACATGGACAGCATGCAAAGCCAAAATGCGGGTTGTCTCTGCACCAAGGCCACTTGATGCTCCTGAAATTCAAATCAATGTGAGATTTTAAATATTCCAAAACATGCAGAATTAGTCAATTACTGCAGCCAATAACAGGGTATCTGATATTTTTCTGAAATTCTCCCATACGAGTGACGAAGTGATGGTGCCATAAGATCACATAAGAGTGAACGATTTCCATTAGTCATTTTGTCTAAACAACCTTATGAGAGAACCAACACAATGCATAATCATCTGCTTGCATCATTTTTTTTCAAGAATTTAAAGAATTTTTTTTTCTTTTGTAGGGGTGATTGGTTATAGTATCCACAACATAGCTTCTTTTTATCCCAAAAAACTGATGTACCGTGGCATGCAGTCATTTTGTATATGAGATATTTTTCTCCGAATTTCTAGTATTGTTTTTCATGGGAGTTCAGCTTGATATAGGAAAAAGCTACAGAACAGGTGTATGTTCATTTTCCAGGTAACACTTTCAATCAACAAATGTAAACCGCTCCATTCACTTTTCCAGAGAAACCAACCTCTAAATTAAGCATACATTAGGCAAAATTAAAAAGAACCCAGTAATAAAGTCCCACCATATCACTCGACTGATACTTTAAAAATTGATACTAATATACACCAAGTTTCCAATTTTGGCATCTTAGGCAACAGTTTCAAACATGTGAACAGAAACTAAGACCCTGTTTGGATAGTGAGATTAAATGAGATGGTTTTAGATAAAAATAAAAATTTAAATAAATATTATTAGAATATTATTTTTTAATATTATTATTATTTTGAAATTTGAAAAAGTTGAATTGAAATTTAAAAAAATTGAATTGTTTCTTATATTTTGTATGGGAGTTGAGAAAGTTATAATAATAAAACGAAAGTAGTTGAGATGGTTTCTTAATCCAAACAGAATTTATTTCAATATACCAGGACCGTGATCAATCAATCGTTCAAATAAAGCAGAATAGAATGAAAGATAACCATCAAAGTGAACCTATATACACTAACTTCTGCATCATGTATGTGCAAGGTTTCCATCAACTCCGACTACTCTATAAAAACTCACAAAACCATAATTTCGTCAGATGCTCAATTTGTTTGAGCTCTCATTTGTTTTGCTCTTACCAATTCTATCCCTATAACATCTTTTATTAAGAACTGACACCATTAGATAATAAGCTGGAATCCATGAAAGAACAATAGCAGTTATTTAGAAATAAACAAACCCCATCGATTTATTCTCCAAAAAAAATTAAAATCGAACATATAGTCCAGAAAAAAAATTCCCACGAAAACACAAAAACCCAATAACAGAAAAATATATAAGAATCTGACGAATTAGAATAAATCGAAATCAAAATACCCCCAGACCAAAAGAAACGACCTGTAACGATGGCAGTGAGACCGGTTCCATCAATTCCTTGGGTAACTTGCTCTGCTGTGGAACAGGCTGAAAACCCGGATGGCCCTTTCCAACCAAAAATCCACATTTTCTTGCCGAGTAATACAACCAAGAACAAACTCACCAACTCCTGTGTCACTCCTCACTTCGATACAGCCGGCGGTTTCTTTGGCAGCGTCCAGTCCTCACTAATATTGTCAAGTTAGAGGAATGACTTTGGCTAAAAATTCAAGGTACAAGTTGGCATATTTTCTTAAATAGAAAAATTATATTTTAATAGTAGAGAGAAGAAATTACGAAGGAAAATGTATTTTTATTTTATTTTATACTTTGTTTTCTTTTTATTATTAATAAAATATAATAAATAATTTTTTTAAATATGCCAAATTATATTTTTTTTTTTAAATTATAATCAAAATCATTGCTAGAGTTCTAAACTTTCAACTATTACACTTTTTTTTATTAATAATTTAAAAAACCGGCCTATTTCATTTTCCCATAAATTTTTTATTTTTTTAATTTCTTGGGATCTAAGTAAAAGAAATTATTTTTTTAATAATAAAGTTTATTCGTTTTTAAAAATAAAGCACGGAACTTATATAAACTTTGAGTGTATAAACTCAAAAGTAAATCAATATAAAACTTATATTAAGAAATAATATTTTAATAATATAGTTCTTTTTTTTTTTAAATGTGTGAAACTTATACAGTATTCAATATTATTTTATATATATATTTTTTTTTTGTAAAAGTAGTGGCATATTTTTAATATATATATATATGAGAAATGTGAAATCATCCTATAAAATTTTTTGGTTAAATCTCTTGATATAATAGATTTTTTTTTTTAGTAATTAAGAAAATATTTTTTAATGATATTGTGAATTTTTTTTTAAAATATTTAAAAATATCAAAAAATGAATTAAAAAAATATGCTTTTCAGGACGAACACGAGGATGTAATACTACTCTATTGTTATAAAACTAAAAGAGAAACTACTATTATTGTAAGAGAGAAATATAAATAAACTTCTCAAGAACTCTCAAAAACTGAAATTTTTTTCGTTCTATATATTTTCTTATAAATTTCATTACAAATGAAACCCATATTTATAGGTTTTGAAATTATTATGCAAGTTACTATACAAATCACTATGCAAGATTTAAAAATAATAGTGATGGGATCATTCACATAATTTTGGTAGTGGGATGGGGGGCGGCAACCATCCTTCTAATTGATTATTCATTACACTCTCCCTTGAATGAACAGCCATAAAAAAATCTGTCTCGTTAAAACATTTCCAAAAAAAAATCCAGTGGGAAGAAAAATCAATAGCAAAGGAAAAAAATACAATCTTCTTATGTATCCACAAATGTTTTAAGATTGCTTCATTAAAATCTTGCAAAGAAAAACTCAGTGGGACAAAACCTTAGCGAAGGAAAAAAAAAAGTACAATCAGTACAAGTCTTCAAGATATTTATTTCTCCTGAAAAGTGCATGATGATAGATTTTTGAGTATTCGCATTCCAATGTTATGCACAATCTTCTTGAATGTCGCAGTTGGTAATGCATTTGTAAATAAATCTGCCAGATTATCACTAGATCATATTTGCTTGACACCAATTTCACATTCCTCTTGAAATTCGTGAGTATAAAATAATTTAGGTGAAATATATTTGGTTCTATCACCTTTGATATATCCTCCTCTGATTTGAGTGACATAAGCAGTATTATCTTTATATAAAATTGTTTGGCTATTATTGGTCATGGAAAACCCACACTTTTCTTGGATATGTTGAATTACTGATCTAAGCCAAATACACTCTTGACTTGTTTCATGAATAGTAATGATTTCTGAGTTATTTGAAAATGTAGCAGATAATGTCTGTTTAACAGATTTCCATGATATGGCAGTATCTCCATAAGTAAATAAATATACAGTTTGAGATCTACCTCAGTGTGGATCTGAAAGATAACCTGCATCTGCATACCCAATCAATTGTGGACTTGATCCAGATTGATAAAATAATCACATATCAACCGTACCATGAAGGTAACGAAAGACATGTTTAATGCCATTTCAATGTCTTCGAGTTAGTGCAGAACTATATCTTGCAAGCAGATGAACTGAGAATGTAATATCAGATCAAGTGCAATTTGCAAGATACATCAAAACTTCAATTACATTGAGATATGGTACTTCAGGACCAAGAATTTCTTTATCGCCATCACAAGGACGGAATGGATCATTCTTCACATCAAATGTTCGAACAATCATTAAAATACTGAAGGGATGAGCTTTGTCCATATAAAAATACTTCAGGACTTTCTCAGTATACATGGACTGATAAATACAAATTTCATTTGGCAAGTACTCGAGCTGCAGGCTGAGACAAATTTTTGTTTTGCTAAGATCTTTCATTTCAAATTCATTCTTTAAATATGTAGCGGTTCTTGAGATCTTTTCAGGAGTTCCCACAATATTTAAATTATCAACACCCAATAATAACAAATCTAGATTCTGTTTTCTTAATAAAAACACATGAGTATATAGGATTATTTTCAAATCATTTTTTCAATAGATATTCGCTTAAGTGATTATACCACATGCGTCCAGATTGCTTCAACCCATATAAAGATCTTTGTAGTCTGATATAGTACATATTTCTAGATATATTTGTAGATACTTCAGACATTTTATATCTTTTAGAGATTTTCATATATATGTCATGATTTAAAAATCCATATAAATATGCAGTGACCACGTCCATCAACCGCATTTCTAATCCTTTTGTAACAACTAGACTAATCAAAAATCTAAATGTGATTGAATACATAACGGGAGAATATGTTTTTTCATAATCAATCATGGGTTTCTACAGGAAACCTTGCGCAACAAATCGTGCTTTATACCGCACAATTTCATTTTTCTCATTGTATTTTCGTACAAATATCGACTTATATCCAACAGGCATTACACGTTTTGGTGTTTGGACAACAGAACCAAATACTTCTCGCTTTGCTAGCGATTTAATTCAACTCAATAGTTGTTTTCCATTTTGGCCAATCATTTCTACGTTGATATTTTTCAACGATTTTCGGCTTACTTTCTTCATTACTTCTGGTAATGTCAATGGCCATTTTATATGAAAATATGTTTAAACAACAGTTTTATTTCTATCAAGAATTTCTCTAGTATTCATGAAATGTATTGAGATCTCATTATTTTCAGGTACCCGTTCCTCTTCAGGAGAAAATATTTCATGAAATACCTCTTCAGGAGGTCCATTTTTAGGAGATTTTAGGATAGAAGATTTAACCTCTTCTGGAGTATCAATTATATTTTTAGCCTGTATTGTGGGTATGTGTTCTTCAGGAACACTAAATTCATTTTATATCTTTTTCCTTTGGAGAATTTTATCTTTTGCACCAATAGGTCTTCCACGCTTCAAGCTTGTTTTAGACTCACCTATTGTTGTTCTGATAATTTGTCCTTTAAGGACTTCAATCCTTGCTGGAGCATTAATAGCAGGAATATAAGATTTTATTACACATTTAGTATCAGTAAATACATCCGGTAATTGATTTACAACATTTTGTAAATGAATAATCTTCTGAACTTTTAGTTTACATTCATTTGTATGAGAATCAAATTAAGACAGTGTCTTACTGTCCCAAGTAATATCTTGTCGTGCTTCAGGCACCGACTTTTCTTTACCCATTAATAGAAAAATAGATTTGTCAAAATGACAATCCTCAAAACGTGCTTTAAACATATCCTTTATGAATAGCTCAAGATATCTGATAATAGATGGAGAATCAAAACCAATATTTATTCCAAATCTACGTTGAAGACCCATTTTTGTATGCTATGAAGGTGCAATTGGAACATATACAGCACATCCAAAAGTATGAAGATGAGAAATATTTGGTTGTTGACCGAATGCAAACTATAATGGAGAATATTTATGATATGCAGATGGTCTAATGCAAATTAATGATGCTACATGAAGTATAGCATGTTCACAAGCTGAAACAGAAAGTCTTGATTACATAAGTAAAAATCTAGCGATTAATTGAAATCTTTTTATCAAAAATTCAGTTAAATCGTTTTGAGTATATGTATGGGCAATAGGATGTTCAACATCTATTCCTATTGACATTCAATAATCATTAAAAGTTTGAGATGAAAATTCACTTGCATTATCTAATCGAATGGTTTTAATTGCTAGAGTAAGAAATCTAGCAAATGTAACATTTCTAGTAAAAAGCAGACAAACATATGACTATCGACTAGATGCATCAATCAAAACCATAAAGTATCTAAATAGTCCACTTGATGGATGAATAAGCCCACATATATCTCCGTGAATCCTTTGTAAAAAAGATGGAGATTCAACAATGACTTTTCAAGAAGATAGTCTGATAATCAACTTACTTGAGAAAATGCAGAGCATGGAGATTCATTAGGTAGAAATATATTTTGATTCTTTAAGGGATGCCCATGCGAATTTTCAATAATTCGTCTCATCATTATAGATCCCAGATGTCCAATGCGATCATGTAAAGTCCTAAATACTTTGGGATCAATGCACTTATGGTGCATTACCACATATGATTCAATTGCTCTCGTCTTTATATAATACAATTCAAAATATAAAGTAGACAATTTTTCTAATACGAGTTTCTGGCCCGATATTGTTTTAGTGATAAGAAAATGCTCTTTACTGCCTTCATTGGTCATTTCAATATGGTAATCAGTACGATATATATCTTTGAAACTCAATAAATTTCTTCTGGATTGTGAGAGAAGAGAGTATCATCAATAAAAAAACTTGGTGCCATTAGACAACATAATATAAATTCTTCCGGATCTTTCAATTAAATCTGATAAACCTGATATGGTATGGACATAGGTTTTGTTTAGTATTAGATTTTAAAAATATTTCCTATCTTTGAGAATTGTATGATTTATAGCACTGTCAGCCAGACATATATATTTATCATTCAACTCATAAATAAATAAATAAATAACTCATCAATGTGATCCACAATTCTAAAATATATAAAACGTTTATTACAGATAATTGAAAGAAAATACATTAATTAAGTTGAACACTTCCATCTCCAAGTAAGTAGTCAATTCTACCTTTAAGATGATTAAAAAAATCAGAGATATCAAGATAAGTAACATTTACATCTACTGAATCTAATAAATCATATGCTGATTCTACTAAATTTGTTTCAAAAATTTTATTATTTCCTTTAATAGATACTTGATATAAATCAGCTAAGTATTTGGCCATAGAACAGATACGTGACCAATGTCCAGTCATTCCACATTTATGGCACACCTCTTCACTTTTTTTTGAAAAATTATTCTAGAGATTTTTACCCCTTTCTGAGTTATACAATTTCTGGTGATACGGTATATTATTATTATCCTTTTTACTGTAGTCACTTCTGAGACCAATATATCTATAATTTCTCCTACCATGTCTACGCCACCAATTTCTCTAAAGGATGCACCATTCACTTCTGGGAATGATGTAAATCTAGTATCATTCACTTCAATGAATGATATTGAACCAGTAGGGCGTGATTGGTGGTTTTTCAATAAGAGTTCATTGTTATACTAGTTTCAGAATTGGTAGAACCGTCATGTTGATAACGTGTTATAAAATTAAAAAGGAAACTACTACTATTGCAAGAGAGAAATATAAAGAAACTTCTCAAGAACTCTCAAGAACTGGAACTTTTTTCGTTCTATATATTTTCTTATAAATTTCATAACAAATGAACCTTATATTTATAGGACTTGAAATTACTATGCAAGTTATTATGCAAGATTTAAAAATAATAGTGGTGGAATCATTCACATAATTTTGGTGGTGGGACAGGGGGCGGCAGCCGTCCCTTCAATTGATCGTTCATTACATCTATATATTAATTCTATAAATTTAGTAGGATATTAATTCTCTTAAAGTTTCTTTTTTGACTTTGGATCTGTCTTAATCAAGGGCGGCCACCACATTTCTTTGAGGTGATTTGTTTTAAGGAACAAAAAGGATCTTATGGCTAAGAATGTAGTTGAGACATTTTCAATTAAAAATGCATGATCTCGTGATAATTATTTGAGTAGTTGTGAAAGTAGCCTATTGGGTCAGGTTGTAGGGTCAAGTTGAGCTGTGCAAGAGATGCCTTTGAAAAGAAGCATAGCAAAGTAACCTAAAACTAAAAGACTAATAATATGTTAGTCATGTCGATGTGTTCTATATGTTAAAAAAGAAAAAAACAAGATATGTGTTTGGAGCCATTAAGATATGCATAACATATATTCTCTAATGAAAATATAGATTTAATTTAAATGACAATAAAGTTTTTGTGAACAGGAAATCTCAAGCAGCTCAACCCATATACGAAATAGGGCCCATGGTCCATAGGGTTGACCCAAGCCCAATCACAGATAAAGATTAGGGGTGGAAACCCAGATCATCTTGATTGCCCCCTTTTTGATTGAAAATGCGAGTCCTAGATTATCTCGAGCGTCAACGTGGCACGAGAATTTGTGCTTTCCTTCATATCTCAATTCTAGCCTTAATAACTGTAAGACAAGATTTCGCCTATCAGGGAGGGCCGCATTAAATATAAGGTCGACTCAGGTATGCCGCATTAATTGCCGAGACAACACTGGGGCCGCCACATTAAATGCAGTTCGGAATCCAGTCTCGCCAATCGCCAAACAGAGAGGATGATATGACCAAGATGGGACAGGTAGGGGGAAGATCATCATTTGCCAAATGACCATCGAGTAATATCACTAAGTGTCATCAGCACCATCCATCCACTAATTGGGTGCGAAATCACCTATAAATAGCATCCAGCCTGTCCAATAAGAGGGGAGATTGTTACACATTCTCGCATGTTCAGAACTCATTTTTGAGTTTCTCTTATAAAGACTAAATTTATCATCGGAGAGATCTCGAATCAATCGATCCCGCGTTCCCTCCTATTTTGCAGGGTGGAGTCTGCCAGGTCACTACGTCCTAGCTTTCCCGTCGAAACACATCCTTAACAATTTGCTTCTTATATCTCTTAATGGAAAGTTTTTAAGCTTGGAAGCGATACCATATATTATTTTTTAGTCTAAAGTATTTTTCTTTTATATATAGTCATTTTTATATTCACGTATAGTTTTTTTTTTTTTTGATAAAAGGACTACATTGCATTCCATTAAAAAATGAAGTTACAACTATGACAAATCTCATAATACAAACCAAACTAAACTCGGATATGCAGTACTTCCATACACAAGTGGCAGGCATTGTTTAATTTTTAAGCATTCTCAAGTGACAAAACCAATAGAATTTCTATAAGTTTGTTTGAGAGAGTGACATTCTGAATAACAAAGAAAAATGTCCACACCCTCCAAAGAGGGGAAGAGAATCACCACCTCCATCCTCTAAAGGAATAGAGGGTAGAGAACTCACAACCTCCAAAGGAGAGGATGGAAGTACAACTCAAGAATAAATATATTTCATCTTATTATTACCTACCAACAACAAAACAAACACATAAAATCAAACATAAGAATACTAAAACAAAGAGCCTCATCGTTGGCGATGGTGCGTGAAACACACGCGTCGCCCCTAAAATATGGCGAAAAGATAGGATCACAGCAGGTGGAGGTCCCGAACTCGACTAAGTCATGTGTGATGGCAAAAACCACCCCAGGAGGTGGCGCATGGGAAAGCAAACCCCCTGCTTCTGAATGCGCGTGCAAGTCACGCGCGGTAGCTATTGGCTAAAGGTCGCCCTCGCCTGAGAGATCGATGCCTTGCGAGGCAAGCGACGGGGCACGTTGGGGTTGAGGCTTGCTGGCTTTGAACTTAACGCTGTTCGCACCTTCAAAACAGGATCCGAAAATCTCCCAAACCGGATGTCGTGCGACCCCAATCCAATCTCCAACACCCTAGGGGCCAAAACTAGTCACTGGTATACCTACAAAAAAGAAATAGAAAGGGATGGAGAAGAGAAAGGGGGGCAGGAAAAAAGAAAGGGAAAGAGAAAAATAAAAAACCAAAAACGGGAATGAAGGGTGGAAGAAGAGGGACAGAAGCAGAATGGGAGAAGAGAGGTGGGTGGGAGAAGAGGGAAGGGAGGAGGGGGGAGCCGAAGCTCCCGCTCCCACCCCTTGGCGGCGTAGCTCTGATTAGAGAAAATCAGGGTTTCAACGAGAATGGAAGAGCCCATTGTGCTTTGTTTCTAGTGCTCTTGTAAAGTTAGGAGCCACATTTGCCACTCATATTCGACCTATTCGATCTAGCACCTCTTCATCCTCTGGCCATCTTTGTCTTTTTTGTTCTTAAATTTGTCATTTTGACTGTGTTGAACCCAAGGTTTCAAGTCTTATATCTACGTATAGATTTTGATGATAACAAATAAATTCAAAACTCAAACTCAAGTTATCTACGCATGAAGAGAGTTAAGCACATCAAAAATCAAGTATGAGCAAAAAGAAGATCAAGTCTACAAATGAAACTCATAGAATAATTTCATACATCTCTTAAAATTTAAAATTGGATTAAGGTTCAAAATTAATATTTTCTCATAAAATATCAAATTACATTTTTTACATTTGCATAACTTTATTAAAATATTTAATTTCAGAATTTTTTTTTTCACATATGCATAAAGATTTGAATTTGTAATATGATTGATTGTCATCTTTAACATATGCACGTGTTGTTTGAAAATCTTAAAGGATGGTTGTGTGTTTTTTTGACAAATGTAAAAAATAGATAATTCTGTTTGAAAATTTTGAATGGTGGTTGTGTGTTTTTTTTTTTAACAAATGTAAAAGATAGATGATTTTGTTTGAAAATCGTGAATGGTAGTTGTGTGTTTTTTTTTACATGTGCAAAAGAATATGATTTGGTTAGAATATGATTTTGTCATGTATGAAAAGTAAAAGATTGGGTTTGATTTTTTTGAAAAATGAATGGAGTTGTCTTTGATAAATATAAAAATGAGATGTTTTTATTTGAATATTTTAAAAAGTGAATAGTACTCTTATTTGACATGTGAACATTTTCAAATTTGAATATGAAGACTCATTTACCTGTAAATAGCTCACTTGAGTTTTACAAAAATTACAACAAAAACTTACACATCAAATTTGGATCATTCTTTCAAAACCCTCATTCTCTCTTCTTTAAATTTTGTATTTTAATTCTTATTCATTTTGAAAGAGATATAAGTTGCGCTATATTGTTCTTTTTTCAGTTATTGAAGAGTGTACTCTGATAATCTACCCACTATCAGCTCTTGTATATGCAAGAGGGTGCGTATAACCCTTGTGTGTGTAGAAAGTGTTCTACACATGGAATAGTTAAATCATCAAATGTGAAGTGATTGCAAGTGTAGAGGGTGTTCTACACAAATTCTTTGTAGCGGTATTGATTAAAGGTGTAATAGGTTTCTAGTTCCACCTGAAAGAGATTGAATAGTAATATTGGGAGTCTCAATGGATAACTTGAGGCGATGACGTAGGCAGTGGGACTGAACCTCGTTAAAATACTATGTTTGCTTCTTCTTGCCCTTACTCTTTATATTTCATTTTTTTTTGTATATTATTTATATTTTATATTGTGTATTTGTTTTATAAGTGTTAATTTTTTTAATATAACTCAATTCATCCTCCTCTTGTATTAGTCATCTGGGTAATAGACTGTAATTTTTATTTTTTTTCTTTATTCTTTGCTTAGAATTAATGATTTTTAAAAATAATATCTGTCGTTATACATTGTCGTCCACATTGCCAAAAGCTTCTTGGAGTTTGTCTTGTTTTTTAAGTCTTACGTTGCCAAAATGAGGAATGCCATAATATAATGAGATTTTACAATAAAAAAATTATAAAGAATAATATTATATATAGTCGTGAAGTATATAAGCGCATCGCAACATTTTTTAAAATTGAGAGTCTATTATCAAAAATTATTTTTTTATGTAAATTCCATATTTACTATTTTTTTCAAAAAGATTACGTGATATTTGTGCCCTCTATAATTATAAATATCATTTCTCTAACAGATAATAGTGAAATAATTTGAGTTAAGTGTTTTATTAAATTTTAGAAAATAATGGAAAAAAGGCTAAATAAAAAATATTATAAAGCTAAAATGTTGTTAGAATGAAATTCTTTAATATTATTTTTGTTCTGAATTTTAAAAAAGTAGTGATATTTTTTGTGTTTTACTTAAAAAAAGTTTTAAAAAAATTATAATAATGAGATAAAAAGAATTGAATATTTGAAATTAAGTACTTATATTTATCAAAAACATATAAAAAATTTTAAAATGAGATAGGATGAAATCCTTTTTTTTAAAACAATGCCTTGTAATTGCAAACCCAGCGTATGTATTTTCTCGTTTCTGAAATTTGAGACTTCGGTTTTTTAAATTTGTGAAGTTGATATCGGAATTTTTATATTTTTCCAATTTGAAGCCTCCGTCGATCTCCCATTACATTTACAAAATTAACAATAAAAAGCCGCCACATGCCAGTTCATTTATTGAATGACAACAATTTCAATGGCATGTGTTTGACAATCAAAAACTGATGCGTATCCTCTCATGAATTCTCCAACGAGAGATTGAGGAAGATATTTATTATTTATTATCTCACACGTTAAGGTAAACGGAACCCCAATCCAATCTTTAGACCAAATCACTTTCCTTTGTCTGAAATTGAGTTTTTCTACTCATCATTTTTACATGACATAATTATTAAAAAAATAAAAATAAAAAATTATGTGTAATTTGTAATGTAGAGATGATAAGTAAGATTTTTCAATATAAAAACTTGGGTATCAATTTTGTTAGGCAATCAAAAATTGACAAAAAAATATATTCTATTCATTATTCCAAACACTATATTTTTTATTTTATTTTTACTTACCAAATATATGATATATGACGAATAGTAGAAGAATTCAATAGTTTAAAGAATAAAATGAAAATAAGTGTGATGTATGAAGATGAGAGAGAGTAACAAAGCTCAAAATTGACCTATTAGGTTAGGCTTCGTTTGGATTTGGAGATGAGATGAGTTGAGATGAGTTGGGTTTATTTTTTAATATTATTATTATTTTAAGATTTGAAAAATATATATTAGAATTTGAAAAAGGTATATTGGAATTTAAAAAATGTATATTAGGATTTAAAAAAAATGTATAAAAATTTATATTTTATATAAAAAAAATTATAAAAATATAATAATGTAATGAAAATGAGTTGAGAAGAGCTCAACCCACCTCCCAATCCAAAGATCCTCTGTCTTCTTTGAGTCCAACACTCTTCTCTCTCAACAAAAAAATTATAGCTTCTCTGATTACAGAATTGCTGCCGAGGGAAGGGGAAGTAAAATAGCTCTAAACCCCCCCCCCCCCCCCCCTTCTTTATTTCTTTCTCGTTTTTGGTTTCCTTTTCTTCTCTCTTTGGTTTGCTGGGTTTCTTTTCTCCTTGTTTCTCCTTCCCGTCCCTCCCTTCTGTTTTCTATCTTCTTCTTTTTGCAGGAGTACCGGCAGCGACCTTTTGGTCCCTGGGTTGTTGGCGAATGGATGGTAGTAGTTGTAGTCGAATGGCTGGTTGAAGGTTCAAGTTTGGGTTTTCAAGATGCGATCGGTGGTTTGCCCGGAGCCCACAAGGTCTCAGCCCAACGCACCTCGCCGCTAGCCTCGCAAGGCTCCAATCTCTTAGTCGAGGGTGGTTTTGTGTCGTCTGCCGCCACGCGCGAGGCATACGCTCGCTTCAAAGTGGAGAATTTGTTTCCCTACGCACCACCTCCAAGGGCGATTACCTGACACCTCCGAGGGCGGTTACTTGACGCCACGCGCAACTTCAATGAGATCAAGGTCTCGACAGTTTCGCACCTATCCTACTGCCACCATCTAGGGGTGGTGTATATATTTCACGCGCCACTCTCTACTACGATTTTTGTGCCTGTGTTTTGTTTGTCGATTTATTTCATCGTCAGTTTTATTTTATGTTCTATTTGTGTTGGTTGGTATGTTTGTAATAAACAAAGAAGTCACCTTCGTTACCAGTCCCACTCTTCTTTTGGAGGAGATGGGTTGCTCCCTTATCCTTTTGAAGGAATGGGATTTTGGGTATGGATATTATCTCTAATTCAACAGAATGCTTCACTCTCAGACAAAACTATTATGGCCACATACATGAGAAGAGTGTTTAGAAGTTAAAAACAATGTCCGTTACAAATTTAATTTATGTGCGAAAGAGCCACAATCATTATTGTATTTTATAATATGAGATTTTCTTGTATTTTTTAGACACAAATTATAACTTCGTTATATAAAATAAAATTGTATTCCTTCCTTTAAAATAAAAAAGAAAAAAATTGGCGCAATAGTTTTCAAGCTTTTTTTTCTCTTTAAGGGTAGATCTTATTAGAAAAACTACGAAAAATTGTATTCCTTGTTCTTAAAAGAATAATAAGATTACCAACTTTGCAAAAAAATATAAGAACGTGGATATAATTTTATCATCAACTTTTAAAATCCAAAAATCTAAAGATTAAATTTGCAATGAATCCTATTGAATAGACTTTTTATTTGTATTTTTTGGATAGGGTTAATGTTATTATTATATAGCAAAGACAGCTCCGAGACAACTCGAGTTGGACCAGCAGTGCTCATTGGCAAATGACCTATAAGTGGCCCAAAAGGTGTCCCCAGATACACCTTTTGTTTTCAAGGACACGCCCACTTGCCCCCCTGCCCAGCTTCGTTAAAAAGAAACCAAACCAGAAGTCCTTTAGGTCATTTTCAGACAGCCTGTGGTTTCCATTTTTTTATGTATACCCCAATTAATTCAAAAACACAATGAGAACAGCAGATGACCTAAAGGACCACAACTGCCTTGGGACACACCCACAGAATTCATGTTTCAGACTTTCAGTACTGTGAATTCAAAGGGTTTGCTTTTTTATGCTCACTTTGCACCAGGCATGGAAGAGAGGATCCGAGGAAGAACAGCATTGAATTTTAATATATATATATATATAAAGGAAACTGGGGGGAATATAAAAACAACATAAAGAATTCTCCATTAAAAGCTGTCACAAACATAAAATGGCATAATTTACACGCATAATTAACACCTTAACACCAGATGCACATGGAAGGAACATGGCTCTGAAAATACACAACAAAGAAGGGGAAAAAAAAGGTAGAAAAAGAGAGATAAGTAACACAGATGGGGTTGAGAGATCCAAAGTCTTAATTAATCTCTGGTCTTGAAAGGAATAGCTCTGATGACTATCTGGTGGTACATAGCAGCAAGAGCAGCTCCAATGAAGGGTCCCACCCAGAAGATCCACTGGTTAAAAAGCAAAGAGAAAGAAGAATATTAGCCATTTCATCCATTGAAAAGCATGAAAAAGTAGAAGGAATAAATGTCATCATACTTGGTCATCCCAGGCACGGTCTCTGTTGAAGATAATGGCAGCTCCAAGACTCCTAGCCGGGTTAATACCAGTTCCTGTGATGGGGATGGTGGCCAAGTGAACCAAGAACACCGCGAACCCAATGGGAAGTGGAGCCAAAATCTGTACATCATTTAGACAAAACATTTCATTAGACCCAACAAACAAATAAGAGTATTCAAGCTTGAATATTGAGTTAACGCATCACTTCACCATCCAGTCATATGTATTGCTAGGCTGAGAAACAAATTTTACTACCCAAAATAATTTTACAAACTGAATTGATATCATATCATTTATTAAATCTATTTTAAAATAAAAATAACTTTTTTTAATCTAAAAAACCATATCAAACATCATCATATTATGGGATTTTTCTTAAAGTTTTCTATTGGTGAAATTAATTAAATAAAAGTTACCAACTTGGCCCCGCCACTAATTACTTGTGTCACATCAAGGGAGAGTTGGGACATCAATGAATATCCGATATCAAGATATCTTTATTTGCACTGCACTCTAATCTTCAACATAGTTTATAAATTAATGGTGGGATTGGAGTGTATGCTACAATCATTAGTAATTAATACTTTTCTAATCCAAAGTTGATAAGAAGAGTACCAAAAGGACTATAAAGAAGAGACGAGGGAGAGCCAATATAATTAAAGCCTAAAGAGAGCCCATGGCCATGGTTGTAGTGTCTTATAGTGCTTTTTGTTTGTGGTGGGCCTCACACCCACGAGGTCTCCCCTAAAAGGAGCCCCTCATATCTCAAACACAGATAAACTGACAGAGCCATCACAGCGCAGAACATGCAAGAAACAAGATCAAACGAAACCCAGAAAATTTAATGGGAACCCAGCATCTAATTTCTTGAGTACATGTTTTCTTGTCGCTTTTGGAGAACTACGTATTTAGCTACGTTTGTTCGATAGAATATTAGAAACCAGCTTATTTGAAAAGCAAGAACCACTGGAAGACAAAGGTATGGGAATCTAATGATTAATTTCCAGCAGCAGTCGAAAACAATATATATATATGTATGTGTATATATATATATATATAATCTTAGATCAAACTCACCAGAACAGAACCCAGATTAGCATATAATAAAACAAGGGGAAAATAAGCAAGAAAAACAATACTTTTTTTTACAAGGGCTAGTAAATAGCACAAGAAGAGACTATGGAACAAGAGAAACAAAAACATGGCAGAAGACAGAATAAAGTTAAAAAAAGAAAGAACAAAAAATACATACAGGGACGTGAGAGTCTCGGGCGCTTCTCTTGGCATCAGTGGCAGAGAAGACAGTGTAAACAAGGACAAAAGTGCCAATGATCTCAGCACCTAGGCCATCACCCTTGGTGTAGCCATGGTTCACAAAGTTAGCTCCACCATTCAAGCGCTCGAAGTCATAAGACTTCTCGAATCCCTTCACAACACCAGCCCCACAGATGGCTCCAAGGCACTGCATGATGATGTAGAATAGGGCTCTTGTGAGTGACAGTTTCCTTGCCAAAAGGAGTCCAAAGGTCACCGCAGGATTTATGTGTCCGCCTGTTCCAAAACAAGCACAAATAAGACTGTTTGTTATGAAAAGATACTTATTTTAACAGGAAAGCCAAATGGTAGGAAAAAAAAAAGCATTAAAAGGAAAGTTGGGAAAGCTAACCTGAGATACCGGCAGTGCAGTAGACAAGGGCAAAGATCATACCACCAAAAGCCCAAGCAATCCCTTGGATACCCACACTTCTACACTTCTCAGACTTGCCCACACCCATAACAGTCAAGACGGTGATGTAGAGGAACAAGAAGGTAGCCACGAATTCTGCAATTCCAGCCCTATAGAAGGACCATGATGATAGCTCCCCTGGCTCAAACAATGGAGCTGGGGGTGGCTCCTTGTAGTCTTTGTCTGTCTGAGCGGATGTGCCTATGGGCTGCCTCTCTCCATACTTGTTTGCTCCAAGTCTAACATCTTCTTCCTTTCCCTCCATCTCTCTCTCTCTCCCTCACTACTTTACCGTGTTCTTGTCTTCCTTCTCAATAAAACAAACAAAAAGATGGCAACTTTACTCAACACTCTCGAACGAAGGCTGTGAAGTAGGGAAGGGAAGAAGGTAAAGGCGGTTTTATAGACGGGGGGGAGTGATCTATTATTTGGCTGAAAGCCAAAAAATGGGCTGTCTTTTGTTTTTATTTTTATTTTTTTCATTTTATATAAAAAGAAATTAACAGTGTTTAGTGATATGATTACGTGGAATGATACGCTTATTATTTATTTTTTATTATTAATGTTTTTATTTTTTATTATTTTTTGAAATATTATTTAATATTATTAATCATTAAAAAAATTTTAAATTTAAATTTTATTAATAATTATTTTCTTACTTATTACATAAAAAAATTTAAAAATAAAATAAAATAAAATAAATGATAAAAAAAGTGATAAATGAGTATTAACCATACCTTTGCTTAAACTATAAGGGGTTTCGAGGATTGTTCTGGAAAGTGCAGAGGATGTTGACAGGTACTCTTTGCCGGTTGGTTGGTTTTGTTCTTATCCTCTGGCAAAGCCTTAGCCCTTAACCTTTATTATTATTATTATTATTTTTAATTAATAAAACTATTTTTTTTATTGGTACCATTCTTATGTTCATGAATCACTATGGACTTTGAAATTCTATGATGAACTCCATTAGCTGTTTTTTTTTTTTTTTTTTGGGAACAAAATCGATTAGCTGTTCTGGCCATCCGGAAATGTTTTTGTACATTTTAAACTTATACCTAATATTCTTAAGTTTGTATATTAAAAATATTTCAGATAATAATAAAAATAGTAATGAATAGTTTGTAATAATGAAGTAGTTTGAAAACAGACTCTTTAATATTTATGAGTTTTAATTGTTAATTAATAATAATGTCATTATTTTGATATGCATTATGGGCAATTGGTTATATGTTAAGAGTCATGATATAATATTAGGGTATTGTTAGGGTTTCGTTAGTGTGACCCGTTAGAATGGCCTTGTGAGCGTTAATTTTTTTCTTTTGTTTTTTTTACATCATTTTTTTAATAATTTTAAATATTTTAAAAATATTCACAATATCATTAAATAATATTTTCTTAACCATTAAATAAATAAATAAATAAATAAATAAATAAATAATAATAGGACACAAAAATAAAATCCAGCAAATTTCTTAACATTTTTCATAATATTATAGTTGTAAGAATATTGGTATTGGATTAACTAATTTTTTTTTATAAATTTACGGATATATCAAAAAAATTTATTATATTTGATTAAAAATAAAGAGAAGAAAGTAAAAGAAGGAAATATAAGTACTTTGTATTTTTAAAAATGAATAATAATTTTTAAAAAATGAAAAGTTTTGAAAGATTGCTATTTATTTTTAAAAATAAAAAATATTTTTATTTGCTTTTCACATTTTTTTTTCTCTTCATTATTAATCATATATGATAAAAGAAAAAAATTTGATATATGCAAATTTATATTTAAAATAATAATAATAATAATTAATCTAATATCAGTGCTATAAACTTGCCTAAATATTTTTCCTTCTTTTTTCCTCTGTTTTTAACCCTCTCTGCCCTCTGGCCTAAGTAACGGGACACTTTCAAAGCTTCGACACGGTAAGACTTGGGGCAATCACAGCCACAAGCAGGAACTGCATCGGATGGCTTGAAGAAAGTGGCCGTTTTGTGACCGTTAGGAAAGTGACAGCCTTGTACGAGCACGTGGCAACGGACCAACGGCTAGATATGAAATAATGAAGGGAGACCATCTTAGCGACTTTATTTTCAATTTTCATGCATTGTGGTTTAGTACTTATTAAAAAGGGTCCGTTTTCCAGAGCAAGCTGATCACCATCTCATTCAAACTTTTTTGTTTTAAGTAATATTAACTATAGATAAATTTTATACTAATTTTTTTTTATAAATAATAATAATAAAAAATCTCCTTAATAAAAAGAATAATTTATTAATAAATAATCATTTATAAAAATATATTTGTAACTCTAAAATTATCTAAAATTGTAATGATGATAGCATCATTGAAGGGGCTTGGATTGATTTATGTTGAGTTAATAAGATATGATACAAATTAGAAAGATGGTTTTTCTCTCTAATCGAGCAAACTATGATTTTAGAAAAAGTCAGGACTCAGGAGGGAGGCCTCACTTGGGATAATAATAAGATCTTCAATCAACAATATATATTATAAATAAAGATATATGATTATGATCATAGAATTTAGTTGATATTGTTTCTTCTGTTAGATTTTTAATTATTTCCATAACCTAACATGATTGAAAAGATGTAGAAGTGGAACGACATGCTCTTTTTCTTTTTCTTTTTTTTTATTGTCATATTTTCTATTGTAATTTGCAATCATCTTTACCTAAAAATTAAAAAATAATAAAAATAAAAAATAATAGCCAGATGGGACGGACAAGTTGACAACTCACTCACACTCATTAAATACCTTGTGGGGTCCTGCGTTTACCTCAAGCTCACATGCAGCCCTCAATATGTGGGGACCACCTTCATGCCTAATCAGCCAGTTTATTGAACCAGGCCAACCCTTTGGGGGACTTTGGTAGCAACAAAAAAAAAAAATTCTTTTTTTTGGTTTATCCGAAAAGAATTAATAAATAAAAATACCGACCAGCAGCTGCTCAATGCAGGCTGACACTGACAGACACAACATCCAAACCTCTATGATGTGGCCACGTGCTACCTATTTCATTTCAGTGTCTTATTTTTTCTACTTTGCTAGGTAAGCTTGGCCCCACTTAGCACTTAATAATCTGCAAAGGTTTCTTTCTTTCTTTCCTTTTTCTTTTTTCTTTTTTCTTTTTTCCTTCTCTCAAAGCAATGGCCTAAGCCCAACAACCTTTCATGAGTCACGACAAAAAAAATTTCGACTTTTTATTGATATATTCAAACGTTTCACTTTTATTATTATGGAAAATATTTTGACAATTAAACAAAATTATCTAATAATGTCTGACTTCAAGTTCTTTAAGTAATAATGTTATCGACTCTTTTTAATTTAGAGCTAGTCAAATATTTTTCTTAATGAAGATAAAGGAAAATGATACGTGATGAAAAAGTAAATTCTTCAATAACTATTCTATTATAATAACTACAATGCAAACTTGGTAAAAAAAAAAAAGCGATTCTACCACCAATTTTTTGGTTTCAAATCAAGCTCTATCTTAAAAACAATATTTTTATAAGTCAATATTATAAGTGAGTGTACTGTAGTTAATTATTTTAAGATTTTTTTAAAAAAAATTTGTAGTCCGTTTTCAAAATTATCAATTAAGAAAAATAATAATATAATAAGAAAACTAACATTGGAAAGACAAATCTGCGGCGTAACAAAATTCAACCTGTGACCCTATAATGGTGCGTGCAAGCCACGCGATGGTGGTTTGAAGATGAAGTGCAGTCGATTTGAAAGATCGGGAGACGGGAATTTGTTGGTCACACGCATGTATTCCAAACACGAAAACAAACCACACGTGCGCCAACATTTTTGGCGAGGCTTTGAGACGTCCTAATAGATAGGAGTGCACTGGTGGAGCACGTGTCGACTAAAGATGGACATAATGCGATAGACGTGGCCGTGGGAAAAACCAACCCGGTAGAAAAATGAGAGAAAAAATACTCCGATAAAAACATATGCCCACCTAGATAGCAAAAAAGGAAAAAAAATGGAGAGAAGAATGGAGTCTTGGCTCTCACTCTCCTCTCCAGCTATGGCAATTTGAAGGATGGAGACTTTTTTTTTTTTTTTTTTTTTAATGGAGAGGTTAGACCTTCTCTTTCTAGACAAAGGGGAAGGGATGCCTTTGCATTTTTATTAGTAAAACTTATTTCAAGATTAAGGTTTCATTTAGATGTTGAAATTAAATTAAATTAAATAAAAAAAAGTTAATAGTAGTGAACTAATTTATGAATATCAGTCAAATATTTTTAGTTGAAATATTTTATAGGATTTTAAGAAATAAAAGAGAAAATTGAATAAAAGATTGTAAAAAAATAATATATGGTTATTATATCATTTTTGTTTTGAAATTTGAAAAAATTAATATTTTTTCAGAAATTTGAAAAAAAAATAGTAATGATTAGGTTATGATTAGATGAAAAAATTAAAATTTTAAATTAAAAAGTATTTATATTTAAATAGTATTTAAATATTAAGATGAAATTAAATAAAATAGAATGAAATGAATTGACACTATCTCAACATTCAAACATGGCTAATCATCCTCATGTTACTTACAATATACAAATAAAATTTATTAATTGAATTTATTATTATTAATGAGTATTGCTACATGTACGGAATGGTGCACTGTGTATAAGCACGTGCAACATTTTTTTTTTTTAGTAATGCTACATATAATCGTAGAATTGTAAGTAGCGTGCAGTCACTTTGAAAAAAAGTGGGATCCACTATTAAAAAATTAATTTGTTTTCATGTAAGTCTCATATATATTAATTTTTTTTTAAAACGACTGTACATCGCTAACAAATTCATGACATCATCTATCATTTTTCTCTTTTTATTCTTCATGCTACATTATCATGAAATGTAAAGTTTTTACTAGTAATAATAATGGAAAATGATTTATGCACGGCTTGTTGTAAAAATATCTTACGAAAATAAATTTGCAAGTTAAAATAGTTTGATGTGACATATTAGATTTATTTATAATAAAAATTATATTACAATCTATCGTACTATTAAGTTATATCGATTAGTGAATTTATTTCTATAAAATCTCTTTATAGTTAAAATACTTCTCTTTAATCATTTGCTTTTTTGGAATAGTGGCCACAAAGGGAGCGTTAACAATTGGTTTATCAGGAAAAGAAATGTAGGGAGCATTTCATTTAGGAAAATAATATATGCATAACATAATTATATAATACATTTCACAACAAAATGTTAAATGGGGAATATTTTTGTAAAGTCTTGTGTGTATAAAATATTTTATAAAATTATCTCTCATTTAATAATTGTTATAAAATATGTTATATAATTGTATTACGTGTGTATCACCTCCCTTTCATTTATATTATAATATAATATGAGAAATTACACTGTTAAGCTTATAAAATAAGTATGTACGAAAAAAGTTATTTTATAAACTTACATGATTTTATGTTCAAAACTCCTTTTATTATAAATAAATTTAACTTATCATATAAAGTCATATTAAATTATAAGTTTCATTTTCTAATTTTGTTTTTTAAATCTCAAATTTATCTTATAACATATTCGAGCACATGGTAATTGGTATGAAATTAATTCGACCGTTATTTAATATGGAACACGTGAGGAGGGTTATACTTCTATTAAGTTAAGGGGGAAGACCTTTTATATCCTGGCTTGTAATTTTAGAAGTAGGATACATTTTGTTAGAAGTTTTTATTTGTTCATTATTTATGTATCAAGATAAACTACCCTATTCTATCAAAAAGAAGAAGATAAATTGCCCTAATGGGAACGGAGAAATTACACTAGTTTTGGTATATTTATTTACATGTTGACTAGGAATTTCTTATGAATAGTATCCCTTTCATGTGGTCCATCTACACATCTACATGACAAGCTATACCCGAGAAAATGGTTACAGTTACCTGCTATTATTCATAAATACACTAGATAACCGTGAGTTGAGGTGAGATAAAATTTAAAAAATTATTATTAAATTATGATATTTTGATCTTATTTTTATTTTGAATTTAAAAAAAGTTAAATTATTTATTATATCTTACTTAAAATTTTGAAAAAATTTTATTGATTAGATAAGATAAAATGTTGAAATTACGACCTGGTTTGCTTTAAGAGATAAAATGAAAATTTTTAAATTTTTTTTAAATTCATCATTATACTTTTTTAAGTTCTCATATAAAATATAATAAAAAATTTAATTTTTTCAAATTTTAAAACTACTTTTCAAAACTCAAAAATAAAATTAATATTAAAAAAATATTTTATAAAAATATTTTATTATTTTTTAATTTTTATCTCATCCCATCTTACCTCTAATAACAAACCGGCCAAACAAACCGGCCTAACAATCCAGTATTTGAGTTTGACGGCTCACTAATTAATGCCAAGTGATGACCTTGCAATCTGAATTTTTTTTAAAAATTATTTATTTTGCTCCAAAAGAAAACTACATCATTCTCTTCTATTACAAGCAATAATATACTAATGACATATTCTGCTCAATAATGACAAATTCTTATCATTACCTATATATTTTATTCCTACAATGTGACTTATTGTAGTTACATCAAATTCAATATAATCTTAATCTTCTTGGCAAGTTTATGCCAAAATATATTCGGGTATATTCTAGTGCAATGATTTTTTTGTTGGACTTTCACAATCAGGCTGTCCCAAAACTTCCAAAACTTATTTTTGGAGTACTCTGGTAAAAATTAATGAGACCACTGCATATCATTTCGCCAAACATCCCAAGCTAGGCTCGGGTTATCGAAGAGAAAAGATGAAAATTTAAGGTCAATTCCTCCTCAACAAAGTACTCCTTCCTATGTGGAGCTTGCACACCTTACAGCCGCAAATATTATTTATCTTAATTTAATGCATCAGTGGATAAAAAAAATACCTTAAAAAGGTCAAAAGCATACATTTTTTGATTGACAAAAAGCTCCAAGTTTATATAAAGGAGATCAAGCTAATACAAATTACCATGTTCTACTAAGCTGCTGGGCGGCTATATAACAGAATCCCAATAACAGCAATACATTAGAAAACATGACGACATAATACATGAAGTTGATCTTATTTTTATTCATTGGATTCTTCACAGTGTTATTGGAGTTGGACATGTGGGCAGGGTCTTTCAGGTTCTCCTCTACTCCACAGGACTCTGAGATCACCTCTCTTTTTCCCCAATGCTAGGAATGTTCCTGCATATGTAAAAAAAAAATTGATCAGATAACAGCAAGACATTTTGCAATCCAATATGGCTTTTGGAACTCTTGCTGTACAAAAATTACCGAGGGTGAATGGGACGATGTATAACAATGCCGGTTGGCCATGCCCATCCATCAAGTTCAATGCCACATATGTAATGAGAAGACCTGCCAAAAAAAAAATCCCTGCTTGATGATAGATGTGATGATAGACACTGAAAAATGATGTGTATAGTTTATTCAACCTAGTATCTTTCATGATAAGTCTTATTGTCAGATAAGGACGGTCGAGGTTGTTTTGCAAAATAATAATAATTTTAATGATTTTAATTTTAATAAACAGCAAGTGAAAGTAGACTTTTTGACAAGCAACAGGAGAAAGGAGACTTGTTTATTATTTCTTACCTAATCCATATGCAAGCATTGCCCACAAGAAGTATCCAGCTCGTAGAGTCTTATTTGTCAGCCAATCATACCTGCAAGGATATTCCAAGATATTGATACACATGCACACGCCAATCATAAGAATCATCGAAGTACATATTAGATTAAGAACCCAAGGACTGGAAAACCAGAAGAGGCAGCAATAAGGTTTTCTCGTTGGCAGCACCACTTTAAAGCATGCTACAATTGCAATTATGATTGGAACAGGGAAAAAGAGGAAATTCTGGAATCTAACAACTATTTAGATTTGGAATTGTTGTCTTTTTTTCCTTTCGGCAACGGGGATGGAGGATTCAATATACTGGGGTCAGTGCCACATGGAATTTCTGTTGTAAGAACTAAAATTTCACTTTGTCCTGCATCTTCTAGGTCAAACAAGGGGTATTTTGAGCATTCAAAAACAAATCAACACTCCAAGGAAGCACAAGAACAATCCCTTCTGATGAATAAATTAATTGAAGTTTCTTATCCAATTATTCTGGTCCTCATACTCTTAAAATCAACCAACTTTATTACTCAAATCTATAGCTAGCTCTTTGAATAAATTATGGCTAAAACTTTTTGTTTTTTTGGATAAGTAAATTATGGCTAAAACTCCATGTAAGCTAGACAATCCAAACAAGTAGATTACAGTTGCCCAACAGGCAAAAAAAAAAATGGCGACCATAGAAAAATAAAAAAATATATTTTTTAAAACCCAACCAAAATAAAGGGAAAACTATTTGAGATTGGACAGCACCAGAAACAAGAACACTTTCATAGCTCAAGCTAACAAGTACAAAGCAATTAAGAACAAAATCTTGCATGGGAGAAGAAAAGGAGTTTTGACCTTAGAGAGAACGCTATTAGCAGTCCAGGTAAAAGGATGTCACCAAATCCTATGATGCTGTATCCACCCCAAGGATCAAACATGCGCGGAATCTTCAGTAGCATCGGGATACCATCCTCACCACTTTTATCACCACGAGCTACCTGTGGAAAAGATATAAATGATCGGATGTTCTTTTAGCATTTGAAGGCCTTAGTAGTCTAAACTATTTGTCTTGATCAGTCATAGAGTAAGCTTATATTGATTACTTACCACAATCATCACACTTTCATGGAACAACTTCTTAGAAACAAACACCCAAAAGATGTCATATAGGAAGGCACAACTGAGAAGAACTGTACCCACCTGATTACCAAATTATTAAGAATCAAGTCAGAAGAATGGTTACTCAATTCTTAGGCATATCAATGCTTTTCGAGTCCATTCCATCAACACTTCTTGACATGAAGAAAAACTGATCAATAACAAAATAGTTTCAAAGTAATTGTAAAGGATTAGTCAATAACACCCTCCATCTCAAAATAGAAGAGTGTGCACAAAATAAAGTAAAATGTAAAAAAAAAATATCCATATAAATTTCCACTTTACCCTGAATTTTGAAACTACCATTCTATACCTATGGAAGAACATTTTAAGAAGATTGTTTCATTATATACATACCATTTCTAAACTTTTATCTATTGTGAAATGGAACAAGGATATTAAAGACATAAAAGCATCATGCATAAAGACATGAAGAACATAAAATAATAATAATAAAGATTTCAGCCACAAGCTATTCTCAGTCTTAGTGGACTCAAAAGAGTCGAACACATCAAACAATGCCAATATGCTCTCCAATGCGGAAACTTAAGTCCCAGCCTGCTGAAAGTTCTTTCGAAATTTCAAATTAACAGATATAAATATGCACATACAGAGTCTCATGCTATTTACCAATGTGATATTGTTTTTATGCAGACCATCATAATGTTTGATATGGACCATGAGAAAAAAGACAGCCTCATCCAGATCATTCCTCAGCAATAAAATGATGGAGTTTGAATCATTACCTTGAGATTGGGAACATGTACAATTTGAAGAACAGTGATTATCAGTGCAATTCCCTGATTGACGAGTAAAAGAAAAATAAGTGTTAGTCATCGTCACCTTATCCTAAAAGTCAATAGGATAACTTAGAACGGGCTCCGGGCCACAAGTTTAACCGATGTTAAATTTTCAGTCAATAGCAATCGATTGTAAGGAATGATGAGTTGGCTACGGGTGTAGGAGTGAAGACAAGGCTAAAGAAAGGAATCAAAGGCTGCAATCAAGAACTCAACATAGATGTGTGAACTCTTGACATCTAAAGGAGCTCGTGTGTACCATTGAAAAACGTTGATAACTTAGAGACCTATTGTGTACTACCCTTTGGTCTCTTATGTAATACTTCCAATCATTGAAAATAATAAAAGCAACACATTGAGGTTTATCCTTACAAGTATATCTTGACCGATCCAGGCAAAGGATACATTTCGGTAAACTGCCCAAACAACAGCAAATGCTATGCATACTGGAGAAACAGCCAAAGTTAGATATGTGATGGCTCCAAAGAAAGGTACTTTGATATATGAAGCTCCAGGACGTTTAAAGCACCTGCACAAGGGTGTGGGGAGTTAGTTCTAGACCTTGCAAAATTAAGAACAAAATCTCTCATCTAACAGAGTACTAAATCCTTTAAATCAGTAATCAAATAAGAAGATATAGAAGCACGTGATGAGAAACAGGGGCCAACACAGTAATCTTCACCAAGGCTACAAAAAACTTACAGTTTTTAAAGTTGAGATTTCAAAAGCTTGTACATTTGACTTTGCACATATATAAAGAAGATTGGTAAATGCACAAAACATTCATATTCAAAGAGGGAGTTTGTCATTATTTGTTGGCCTAGTCAAGCTTCTAATGATCATCTAACGCAACAGAGTTCAGGTAAGGGAATATAAAAGTGCAAACACTGAGCCTCCTATGGCAAAGATGCAACAATTATACCAACAGCCAGCAAGTGCCCATGTATCTGGATAGTTACTCCAATACATATTTGTGTAACATGCTGAAAGCCATTGGACTCATTTGTCAGGAAGAGATACTATGTACCTTGATAATAAAGCAACCAAGCAAGTTTGCAAACCCTGCATACACAAGGAACTACAGAGTTAGGCTTCACTCAGAAACAATTGAAAAAAAAAATGTAGACTAAAAAGAGTATAACGTAACAAAGATAAACTGAGTAAATACGTTCAGATTTGAGTCAAGGTTCATATTACTTTTGTGTAATGCTTTTCTGTGTCCATATACAAATACAAGCATGAAGGCAAATTCATAATTATGAAGCAGGGAATACCTCTATACCGCCTATGCAGAAAAGAACAACCAAAAGCTCAACGAACCAGAATGACATAAGTTTGTACAGAATAACCAAGAAGCATGAAGCAATAACAACAAACAGGACAGCAGATGTTATGTTGATGTCTACAACACCACCAGTGCCCATGACCTTGGTACTCTGGATTTCATCTACAGCATCCTGCAAGAATACGATATATAGTAAGCCAGTCTTTTCAGCTGAAAAGAGAATGAGAAGAACACTAGTTTAGGAAAGGCTAACCCTATCTATCTAGGAAAACCAAAAGGTGACCTTAATAAGCTTGTCTTGTTCAATAGCTGCTTCTCTAGCACTCCATGCAGACCAATAAGATGCACATAAGATGGTACCAACTGCCATCAACCATAAAAATACCTCCGCTATGTCAACTACTGGTCTCCGTGGAGAGTATAGCTGCACAGACACTGCAGAGAAAGCCTGAAAATTCAAGTAAGCTGTATAAAAGCAGCAGAGGGAAAATCTATGCACCTAAACAAGATGCCACGGATTTGTCGCCAGACTGAGACCCAAATAGATAATTACACGTTCAAAACAAAACAAAAAAATCTATACCAAACAAAAATCCTTTTGAACATCTGAGTTCCTTGTTGCTTTGTGATTATGACGAACAAGGAAATGCTTACCTCTTGAATTATTCATTAGCATTTTTTCCAAACTTGCACCAGCATCTTGTGGGAGCATGACAGCAGGAATGTGTATATCTAGGTCAGTTTCATCTGGCTCACAAACCATCTTGTAAAGTTCTGCAGGAAAAAGAAACAACTTCAAAATAAAGTGAATAAAGGTGGATATCTAGACCTTTAGCTTTCAGAAATTTTATTCTGGACCACTATCTAAATATTTTAACTTACCATAGATAATCAATACAACACCCTTACATTACTTACCAAAAAAATATATACACAACACCCTTATACATGTTTAAAAAAATGGGATAATGATATTCATTATACAAAATCCTTTTCCCAGGTACTATAACAAGTTATTTATTTACTTTTATATACTCTACTGTCAACATGTGCATCAAAAAAAAAAAATTCGGATATGCTGATTACCTTTCTGGTTATTTACAATGAGTAAAGCTGAAGCACCAGCAGCTTCTGCAACATTTGCCTTTGTTGTGAATTTGCAGTGCCCTCGATGCACAATTACAACATCTCCAGCAAGCTAACAACACCCATCACAGTATCATGCTAGTATCAGTAAGCACAATTTCCCAAAAAGCACGTTCATATATGAACATCTAGAATGGATGGGATAGAAGGGGGAAAAAAAAAACCTCCTTCTTTGGTTTACTGCAACAATCGCGTGGGTCTGAGAGAGTAAGCCGGCTTTGGTTTGCATTTTTCTCCTTTGACACAATGGTAGTGCCAAATCGAGCACCCACACCAACAAATTCAGCATCCTCTATGCCATCAACCCAAGTCTGAATTTTTACCTAAACATATGCAACGTTCGATTTACAGATAAGAAAATCTGCAAGACTAAATTAAAAGAGGTATAAGTCACCAAATCGTAAGGATACGTCCCTCCAGTTTTGGCCGACCAAAAGCACATACATTCAATGCCAATCCACACAGCGTGAGAAAGTTCCCAATTATGACTCAAGAAAGTAGACAAGTTTGTTCATAATTCTAACTGCTGCCTGTAAGATTCTCAAAGCTAGATTACCTGAGTCAGCGGCATCATTAACACTTACAAATCCAAGCGTCTAGTACCCTCTATATGATACATACAAACCAGCAACCACCGGAGAAATTGCTGAATTTAAAATGCATAGAAAAAAAAGTAAAAAACCAAAAACCAAATCCCAGCCCCAACCTCAAGTGAAACAGAAGTCTTTAGAAGAAAACAAGAGCAAAGATAAAAACAAGCACAAATTCTGGAAGAAAATATGTACAAACCTACCTTTCCTCAATGAAGTAACATTAAACTAAGCTCCAGATCAATTAAAGTCTTCAGAGGCTAACAAATAAATCGGGAAAAAACAACAGAAGGGTTTTGAAAAAGAAACAACGATGAGCTTACCGTCTCCGTTGCGTGCAATATTAGCTCCAAATAAATTTAAAAAAATGGAATTTGATATATGTTATAATTAGCGAAAGATATTTTTCGATACATGTTTACTTATATAAAAAAAAAAAAAAAGAAGAAGATATTTTTCGATACAGCTAAACCATTACCAAAAGCCAATAATTAAAGAAAAAAGACAAATTAAGCAAGACCGAGATGACAAATCACGGAAATAAAAATGGGTATGGGAGAGAAAGCTTTTACTAGAACGAAGTCGTTCTCACAACCAGGCTTTTTGGGAGCTAAATCGTCGTCGTGAACTATGTCCCCGGCTCTCGCATTCCAAGGATGGCAAACAATTGAAATCAGAGCTAACACGAAGAAGATCCAGCAAGGCCTCTGCAAATCCATGGGTTCTTGAGCTGCCTCCACGAGATTCACCAACCCTTTTGGGTCTTCTTTCTCTGCATCACAGCCTCGGAGCACACAGGAAGGGTGAGCGAGAGTGAGAGTAGTGAGAGAGAGAGAGAGAGAGAGAGAGAGAAGCTTATATTTTGTTCGTGAAAATAAAAACAACGCTGTCTTAGTTCAAGGGGATCAAAAATTAAATTGGAACTGAATTTCCGAATTTGTGTGGTCTTAAGGTCGATAATTGAACTCTTTTGTTGTTGACAAATTTAGAAATTATAAATAACAAGAAGATATTCGTTTTTTATATAGAGAATTTCATTTTTTTTAATAAAAATATACGAAATTTATAGAAATACATCTAATATTACTAATTAAATAGTAAAAAAAAAAATAAACCAACATTAAAATACACAGAAATGATATAAATTATAAATCTATGTGTAGACTTTATTGACTAACACATTAAGCATGTGTCATACTAATGATATAATATCATGTTGCATCCACTTTTAATTTGATATTTAAAGCGAGGCAAGGATGTCCGAGTAAAATCATGTTGCATCTTTAACTTCTCTTTAAAAATCTTTCCAAACAAACGGCCGAATCTAGGAGGAGGGCTCCTCCCTCCCTACTATCTCCCTCCCCCTTCTCGTCAGTTTCTTTGTTGTTTTTTGGTTTGCAGTGGTCCCGGCAAAGCAGATAATGTGTTTTTGGTTAGTGATAGTGAATGTCCAATCGGTTGGTTTGTGGAGTCTAGTGGCTTCCATGCACCTCATTGCAAACCCGACAAAATGCCGATCTATTAGACAGAAGAAGAAGTTCACCGAATGAAGCGACGCGTAATCCACACACGCTGTCTGAAGCAAGCGGACAAAGCTCACGCACCACCAATATGGATGCTTTTATGCTGCCACACGCGGCTTTCTATGGGATCAGGACCTCCGTCTCATTTGAATCCGATTGTCTGCCATACTCCAAGGACAACGTGTGTTTCTTACGCACCATTACAGTCACTTTGTCGATAGTTTTATTTTCCTTCAATATTGAAAATACGGATCTGTATTTTTTTATGTGCTCATTTTTTTCCTTTTTTATTTTATTTTAATATAATAAAAAACAAAAAATATATAATCTCTTGGACCTTTGATTCGTAAAATAGGTCTTTAAGACATTAATTCGTAGAGTGTATCCTCTACTCCGTTCTAGATCGGATATGAGATTTGTTTTCAACTTTGTCTTAACAGAGTTATATTATCTTTCAGACAATGGTTTTGTAGAGATTTGCAGCAAGGATTAAGTCATATCAGTCGCTTATGTACACCAAAAAGTTATTACAATTGCAGTCGACTTGTAATGTATGTTATAAGTCCAATTATAATGTCTATTTTAATTTTATATAATTTTTTATCACGAAGTATCCGTGATCTATCTCAAAATTCATCAATTTCTAATTTTTTATAATTCATATGTTTTTATAATTTATAGTCGTCTTTTATGATTTAATTAATATTCTGCATAATTCATAATTTATTTACAAATTTGTTTTTACAAACTAGTGTAGAAAATATACTTTCCACAATATTAATACAGTAATATTCAATTTTTATATTTTAAAAAATCGATTATAAACTTTTTATATAAATCAAATATAATCATGTTCTTTATATATATATATATATATATTTCATTAATGACACAATTTGGAAGTAAAATGACTTATTTTAAATGCTAAATTTTTTATCAAGATTTTTGTAGTTAATAGTTATAGCGGTGTCATTAATGAAAATGGGGAATTTTTCTTTTTACTTTTGGCAGCTGAGTTTTTATTTGTTTTAAAATATAATTATGATTTTCATAAGTAAATTCCAACAAAATTGTACGGATGATTAGAATCATAGATGACAGTGCACGAACGCTCATTTGGAGATTTGCGGAAAAAATACGTCAACCGTAACCACCCAACCATAAAATATGTATGGCTTAGAAAAGAAAAAAAACCTATAAAATAGGTATGGAGAGAAAATTGTTCATGCTCTTCTTATGTGTTTGGAAAGCTTCAATTCATGTGATTTTCATTATCCCTAATATCCATCATATATATATATATATATATATATATATATTTTAAACAAGGATAATTTCATTAATAAAATGAAAAGCAATTACAGATAATTATCAAGCCATAACGCTTGAGAAACACAGTCTGAAATATAATCCAACCAAACATTAAAACTATCAATGCTAACAGCATTCCTAACCAAATGATTGGCTACCATATTTTATTCTCTATAAACAGAAGAAAAAGTACAAGATTCAAAACAATGGCCAAGATGTTTTATTTCTTGATATAAGACTCCCAATAGTGAATAGTTCATGTTGTCATCATTTAGAACATCAATGCATAATAGACTATCACTTTCAACCATAATTCTTGATATTTCCATACTCACACACTGATGCAATCCCCAAAAAATAGTCAACAATTACAGCCCCTCCATATCTTCCATATAAGATTCTACTTTGCTGAATGTGAAAAGTAGGCTACCTGACTCATCCCTCAAAGCTCTCCCCATACCAGCCATCTGTTTATATGAAAAGCTTGCTACATCTAAATTCAATTTAAGCTAACCTGAGTGAGGTTTTTGCCACTTCTAATGCTTTAAAAGCTGGAGCCTGGATTGAAGCTGAACCTAACCATAACTCCTTACCAAACCAAGTGCATTAACAGCTACACTATCCAAGCTAACCATCTCTCAATCATGCACAAATTTATTCCTCCGAAACAAGAAACTCCATGCCTTAGTGAATAAAATGTTCAGCTTGCCATACATACTTCTATTGCACAATTCACAAGCCATATCAATTATAGACTTACGAATATCAATTTAAATCTCAAGTACATATTTTCTCCACAAGCCAAATAAAGTACCACATGGAAAATATCTTCACTGTTTGTTGAACACAACCTGCAGGAATCTTCAGATATAGCATGCTTTTTCATCAGATTCACTATAGTAGGTAGCCCATCCTTACAAGCACGCCATGCAAAGATCATTATCTTTGAACTTCCATAAGTGTTTCCATAATACTTGATAGTCATGCGTATTTGGTGCTTCAGCACAATGATTGCCAATTTGAGATTGAATAAATCTGTAACAACTTTTAACACAAAATATTACATTCCTTTCATGAGCCCAAATTCTCTTATCCTCCATACTATCGAAATTTAGGGGTATTTGACAAATATCAAAAATTAAATTTGGATTTAAGAGAGATCTAAATTTCTGGATATCCCATACTTTTTCACCATGAGCAAATAAAGATCAACCAAATCAGTACTGATTTCATATCCACCCAACACTCCTTCAGAAATAAGAGACTTATGCCCAGGAATCCATTGGTCTTTTCATATATGAACAGACTTGACATCCTCTATTCTCCACCTACATCCAGCCAACAACCACTTTCATGCCTCTTAAATCCCCCTCAAGTATAAGAAAAACATCTACTCAAGCTTGCCTCCATGAAAGTAATGTGTGGGAAATACTTAGCCTTGAGTAATCGATGTAGTAGGCACCTATCATCTTGATATAATCTCCAACCTTACTTTGTTAACATAGCAAGATTAAATATTCTAAGATCTCGAAATCCTATCTCACCATTAGATTTCTTTTGGCATAATTTAGACCAACTTAACTAGTGAGTCTTCCCCTCATTTCCTTTTTGACCCCACCAAAACTTGGCCATCATTCATTATAATTCGTACATAAACTAGTTGGAAGCAAAAAACAACTCATTGCATAAATGGGAATTGAAATGACAATTGCTTTTAATAGAATTTCCTTCCCACCCTGAGATAACAGCTTCTCTTTCCAAGTTTGAAGTTTTTGCCAAACTCTTTACTTGATGGATTGGAAAGCCCGATGTTTAGATCTACCAATAATAGGTGGAAGGCCTAAATATTTCTCATATTGTTGTATTTCACAATTACTCCACAAATTTATGACTTCATTTTTTGTGTTAACATCTACGGTTCCACTAAAAATAATGGTCGGTTTTTATTTATTAATACGCTGTCTAGAAAGAAGTTCATATTTTTCCAACAAACTCTGCATTCTTCTATTTTTCTCCACATTTGCCTGGCAAAAAACAACGCTATCACCCGCAAACAAAATATGGTTAATAGTTGGTGCCCCTCTACATATTCTAATCCCAGAAATCTCTTTTCTCCTCCCAGTAGTTTGCAGTAAAGTAATCAAATCTTCCGTTCATAACAGAAATAAGTAAGGGAAGAAAGGATCTCCTTGCCTTATTCCTCTCTTGAGGACTATAGAACCTCTCGGCATACCATTAATCAAAACAGAAAATGTAATAGATGCAATACAGCCCATAATCAAATTAATAAATCTTGGATGAAACTTCATTACTACCATAACAGATTTGATAAAGCCTCAGTCAACTCTATCATACGCTTTACTCATATCCAACTTTAATGACATAAATCCATTTTTTCCTTTCCTTTTATGCTTAAGAAAATGTACTAATTCGTAAGCAATCAATACATTATCAGAGAAAAGACGACCAGGAACAAAAGTAAACTGACTTTCATTAATCACATCAGGCATGGTAGCTTTAAGTCTATTAGAAAGGACTTTAGCAATAAGTTTGTAGGCCACATTACATCGACTAATTGACCTATAATCTCCCATTTTAAGAGGGCACTTCCTTTTGGGAATCAAAGTTATATGAGTATGATTCAAAGTGGAAGGAAAAGAACTTGAATTAAGTGCTTGCAACACGGTTGAAGTAGTTTTTTCACCTACAACATGCCAATATATTTGGAAAAAAACTTGTGACATGCCATCAGGGCCAAGGGCCTTTGTAGCACCCATTTGATCCAATGCTACCTTCACTTCTTCTACGGTAAATTCCCTTGTCAAATCGGCATTCATTGAATCTGAAATTTTCTTGGATAATGGTGCCAAAAACTCTAGGAACTGTGCTGAGAAGTCAGGATTAAAGCTGGTGAGGAGATCTTGAAAATAATCCAGGATGACCTTATCTTTCTGAGTTCCTTCATGCCACTATCCATCATTGTCCTAAATCCTTAATAAAGAATTCTTATTTTTCCTCTGTGAAGCTTTCATATGAAAATACTTAGTATTGTTGTCCCTCTCCTTAAGCCATAATGTCTTGAACCATTGCCTCCACATAATCTCTCGACACTTTAACCAAACTTTCACTTCATCCCTTGCCCGATTCAACTCATTCATTAATATAGTCCCTGGGTTCCTTGCATGGAAAGAATTCAGAAAGTTTTCTAATTCAACTGAGTTCCATCATATTTTAAATCTATTACAATTTGAGAAAGGTTAAGGTTCCGTTTGTTTTCAAAAAAACCTCTCATCTTATCTCATCTCATCTCACATAATCATTACATATTTTTCAAATTTTAATACAAAATAATATAAAAAAAATTTAACTTTTTCAAATCCCAATAAATAAATCATATTAAGCAAATATTTTATAATAATATTTTATTTAACTTTTTACTTAATCTCAACTTATCTTATCTCATCCTAATCACTTTTCTGAAAATAAATTAGGCCTAAGTGAACCAATGGTTTCATTGATTTTTTTTTTAATAAATAAGGAAGTGATTATTTATTAATTTATGTATTTTAAAAATTACATTTAAAGAATATGTAAGAAAGTTGTAATTATCAATCATACTATTATCAATCACTTCAAGCTAATAACACGGCTCTGCTCTCTCAAAACCCCTCCACCACTTACTGGTTTCTCGACATTGCTGCTACCTACTATTTCATATTTGGCCTTTCAAACCTCACACCGCACTCTACACCATATAAGGGTCCTCAAGGGTGGAATTAAAATTTGGTATCTGGGAGGTGATTGATAGAGTATGTGGCATTATGAGCATAATAAATAATATATATTTTTTGTATATGATTATATAAAAAATAATAATCACACATCATAAAAATATATACAAAAAATATATGTCTATAAATCATCTTATAAAATAATTTTTCTTAGGATTTTACGTAATTTGCTAGAGAATTATAAAAAGAAAAGAATTGGGGGGCAATTTCTTTATTTTTTTAATAAATTAGGGGAAATTTTAATTATATAAAAAAACATATATTTATATACTAAAATGATTTTTTTTTATATAAAATTTAGGGGGGCTACCACCCCCCAACCCTCTACCTAGGTCCGCCCCTAAGGGTACTGACCAAATCTACATACAAGATAAATCCATCCTTCCCATAGAGAACATCGGCTCCAATCATCTTCCTTTATCCTCTAGCAATTATCTATTCCATAATATTCTTCATGTCCCTTCGATCACAAAGAACTTAATCTCTATCTGTAAATTTTGCTTAAATAATCTTGAGTTTTTTGAATTTTACGCATCTTTTTTTGTTGTGAAGAATTCATGCACTCAGGTGAAACTTCTTTGGAATCACGTTGAAGATGGACTCTATATCCTCCCGAAGGTTTCAACCAACATGAAATCACCTAGACCAGTCACCACCTTCATAGGCGAAAGAACTATCTCTCAAGTTTGGCATGCCCATCTTAGGCGTCCGTCCTAAAAGATTACCCCTCTCACCCTTAGTCAGTTTAATCGTCCATATCATGCTTGTGCTCAAGCAAAATCTCATGCATTACCCCATCTCCCTTCCCCCTCTCGGTCTAAGCAGCCATATCAGTTTTTACTTTTAGATGTTTAGGGTCCAACACCTATAATGTCCTCACTAGGATAAAGATTTTATTTTTCAATTGTTGATGAATTCTCAAAATACGTTTGGATGTTTCCAATTTAACCAAAATCAAATGTTTCATCGATCTTTAAGGCATTTTTTAGATATGTTAGTAATACATTTCCCACTAATATCATATACGTTCAATCTGACTGGAGCGGGGAATTTTGCCCCCTTAAATTTATATTAAAAAATCTTGGGATTTCTCATTATGTTACGTGTCCCTATTTCCATATCCAAAATGGTAGTGTCGAAAGATGCTACCGTCACATTGATGAGACTTGCTTGTCTCTTATGGTTCATGTGTTTGTTCCTACAAATAGTGGGTTGAAACATTTCAAACTATCGTTTATCTAATCAATCTCATGCCCATACCTATGTTTCAAAATAAATCCACATTTCAAATTTTATTTCAACAAAATCTAGATTACAAATTTTTTAGGATTTTTGGCTCCACTTGTTGGCCCAATTTGAAGCCCTTTATTCATCACAAACTTGATTTTTGGTCTCAACTTTATGTCTTTATGGGCAACAGGCCAAGTCACAAAGAATACTCATGTTTTCACTTACCTACGAGTCGCATTTAAAAATGAATTTCCGTTTAAGCCCACTTCTCTTCTATCACCAAACTCACCTTCCCCCCACTTAGTTTCGTCTCCTCATTTTTCCCTGTTAGCTCATCTCTCGTTCTTTTATCAAGCCCACAGTCTCCTCACATATCACGCCTTACTCCCTTAAGCCCATAATTAGGCTCCTACATGTATAACCCAAGCCCTTATCATCATTTCCTTATCAATCTGTCCAATTCATCTTCTCCACTCAACACGAGCCCTCCAACCCATTATCCTTCTTTGACAAACCCTAGGTTTCCCCATCCTGAGCCTTTTCTACCGTGACCCTCTCCTCAGATACCTTATACTGACTCACTCCACTCTCCCTTATCTTCGTCTTCCGTAGATCATCTATCGGCTCCATCTTCTTTTACTCACTAGAATACTCATCTCTATCTCAGGCCACTAACTTCAAATTCCAGATACATTATCCTTGTTTTTGCACATGTGGTACCATCCCTTAACCTCAACCCAAGCCCCCATTTTCCCTCATCGTCTCCCATTCCCTTTCAGAGGAACCGTCTTCGTATATTATGGCCTCGAAATGGCCCGGATGGCGTGCATCCATGGTGGTCGAGTTTCAAGCCCTACTCCAAAATCAAACATGGGTTCTGGTTCCCCCTTCCTCTAGTACCAACGTTCTTGAGTCGAAGTGGGTTATTAAAGCAAAGTGTAAAGTTGATGGAACCCTTGAACATTGCAAGACGCACCTTGTGGCCAAGGATTTTCATCAGCAATCAAGGCATGACTACACAAAGACCTTCAATCTTGTAATCAAGCTTGCCACCATTCGACTCATACTACCTCTTGTTGTTGCTTCCCACTAGTCGTTGCATCAACTCGACATCTATAATGCATTTTTCCACAATGACCTCGAAGAAGATGTGTACATGTAGTAGCCACCTGAGTTCGTTAATCCCGATCTTCCTTTTCACATTTGTAAGTTGACTAAATCTATATGGTTTGAAAAGACACTTGGGTCTGGTTTTCTAAACTTGCAGATGAGTTAGTCTTGCTTGGTTTTCATTGTTCAGCATCTGAGTCATCATTGTTTATTAAAATTGTTGGTTATGATTGCATCTATGTTTTAGTGTATGTCGATGATACTATTGTCACTGATTCAAATAAATTGCCTATCACTGACTTTATTGCTGCTCTTGGGTTCTATTTTCCTGTAAAGGACCTTGGTCCTTTACACTACTTTCTCAATATTGAGGTTACTAGAAATGCTATTGGTTTGTCTATTTTCCAATCCAAATATATCACATATTTATTATTAGGTATAATATGTACAAATCCAAACTTGTTGCAACCCCCATTTCCTTTATGGCTCGGCTCACTATATTCGTAGGGTCCTCCTTTGAGGACCCTCAATTGTATCGTAGTGTAGTAAGCAACTTTTTTAATATGTAGCATTCACAAGGCCAAATATCTCATTTGTTGTCAATAAAGTTAGTCAGTTCATGCACTATCCAAGATTGCCCCATTGAAAATCAATTAAAAGAATTATTTGATACTTCAACAATATACAAAACTTTGGTCTTCATTTTAGTTCATCTTCCTCCTTAGTACTATCAGCCTTTTATGATGCAGATTGGGCTAGTTGCCCTGATGATTATGAGTCCACGATGAGATTTTGTATTTACTTTGGTTCTCACATTCTCTCTTGGGACTCTAAGAAGCAACTTACGGTTGCAGGATCTTCCACTGAGGCTGAATGTAAAGCAGTTGCAACTACTGCTTGTGAACTCCTTTGACTACAATTCCTCTTAAAATAACTTTTGAGTTTTCTCAAAGATCCTCCAACTTTATGGTGTGATAGTCCGAGTGCTACTTATTTAACTCTTAATCCCATTGTGTATGCTTACACTAAACATGTAGAATTTGATTACCATTTTGTTAGAAAACATATGGTATCTAAATCTCTTCAAATTTCTTTTTTGTCAAATAAATATTAACTTGCGTATATTTTCACCAAGCCATTATCAGTAGCCCGATTTGTATAATTACGATCCAATCTTACCATTCATTATGTTGAGCTTGGATCACGGGAGACTATTAAGGCAGTGCATCCTCTCCAGAGGAATCTTGTAATGAAATTTGGAAATATCTGGATGCATGTTGCATCAACAAAATTGATATTGGTTGTCCCTAGTCTGTTTACAAATTTACAATGGAATTTAGTGTAAATGAAATTTACTTCATTTGGGTGGTTTTGTATAAATAAGTCCACTAGAGTATTGTAAATGATATCCTTGCACACTTGTAACGACTCTTTTGAAATAGAAATGTGTCTTAGATTTTTCCTTAAACACCTACTTTGCAATTTTATTTTTTTCCTCATTAGTTCCATAGGGCACATGATTTTATCCATTTGACTTCCAATAGGTATTCAAATGCCCCCTAAAGGAATGAAATACAAGCAACCATTCTAACCAAAAGTAAAAGTCAACACATCCATTAGAACATACACTATGTATTCCCAAAACTCCCAATATATTGGAATCAATGTTGCCCATCCGGTTCCATATGCACAAAACATAAACAAACTGCATGGGGGGGAGGGGGGGTTAAAACTTTAAACCTTGTGGTGTTCTAAGCAATTGACTAAACACAATTATGCCTATTACAAAACACAACAATAATAACATAAGACAGCTACACAGAAGTCTTGATGAGAGAAATTTTGTCTATGCAATCCTATTGATGAATATGGGATAAAAAAATATCATTTATCAAAAAATATTAATGTAATTTTATTTTTTTTAAATATAACTATATGAAGTTGCATGAACAGTCTCATTTGAGAATTGTGTGTAGACTAACTCGTCAGATTATTAATGATTTGTAAGCTAAAACTTTGTGCATAAAAGAGAGAGAGAACGAGCTACTTGTATTGTTGGCGTTACCATGACCGCCACGAATGTTCTTGAGGCACCAGTAGCTATTACAGTTATTAGTCACAACTCACGGTCAGCTACTAGCGGACCTATTAAGGAGCAAGAATGGCCCTTGTCCCTGCCCGTTAAAAGGATGATTTAATACATGTTATGTTAGGACCCTCTCTAAAAAATTGTCTTGGTCCTATTCTATAAAGTTATTTTGATCTTATAAATTAAGTACTTAAAAGTTTGATATAAAAACCTGCAATTTACAGATCTTAAAATTTATAGTAATTTCAAAAATTTAGAGCATAAATATATATGGACAGCTATTACGTATACACATATTAACAAAATCTGAAAACAGATTAATATTATACATATCTCAAATAAAAAGTGCAATAATCAGAATATAAACTATATATATTTCAACAAACACATGCCTGTACAGACAATGGCTCGGGCCCCTGCCCCTTAATAGGATAATTTAATTTTTTATGATTTAATAATACACATTAATTTTGAAAAAAAAAACTTATTAATTTTGAAAAAAATAATACATATTAATTATTATGATTTAAAATGATGATATTAATATCATTTCGTATTGACCCTCTCTCTAAAAATTATCTTGCCCTCCTTTTATGAAATTATTTTGATCTTATAGATTAATTACTTATAAGTTTAATTTAAAAACTTAAAATTTACAAATCTTAAAATTTATTGTAATTTCAGAAATTTAGAGCATAAAAATATAAATACAAATATTATTATATATTAACAAAATCTGAAAACCGATTAATAGTATATACGTATTTCAAGCAAAGAATACAACAATTAAAATATAAACTACATATATTTTAACAAGCACATGCCTGCATAGAACATGCAAAGAATCATAATCTATTAATCTGAAGAAACTCACAACTTTGAATATATGTAAGATTCAGTATTTGAAAATGAGTTTTTAACAAATAATTTAGTTATTTATATTAAAAGAGAAATAGCTAAGGATTTTAATTTAGATTTAATAGTTGATGATTTTATTTATTTAAAAGAACGCAAATTACAATTTTAAATACTCTAATTTTCTTTTGTTTAATATATTTATACGAGTGTTTTTATGTTATTTCAATAATATATTGTTCTTAACATTGCCATATACTTTTTTAATATATAGATTGTATTAAAAGTAGTTCATTTTTATTTTAGATCTTACTGTCATATTATTCTATATCGCAAGAAAATTTGTATAGAAATAGAATTAAAAAATTTGTCATAGTTTTAAGTTTGTTTGGCCCCTTAAATAAATTCATTATTCCACCACTGTGCACAGAGCATGCAGACAACGATAATCTATTAATTTGAAAAAACTCACCACTTTTAATATATGTAATATTCAGTACTTGAACATAAGTTTCTAATAAATAATTTGTTGTTTATATTAAAAGAGAAATAATTAAGAATTTTAATTGAAATTCAATTGTTGATAATTTTGTTTCTTTAAAAGAATACAAGTTATAATTTTAAACAATTTGTATTTCTCTTGTTTGTTATATATGTATGAGTGTTTTTATGTTATTTCAAATATATATTATTCTTAAAATATATTCATAATAATTAAAATAGCTTTGTTTCCACGATCCCTTTTGAACCAGCGTCATTAATCTTTTAGATATTGTAGATGGGAGACGCTGGTGTGTGGTCGGGCTGCACCCCAACGTTTTTACAATCCACCCATTTTCCACCCCTAAACTCTTATAATTATTATAAAAATACAATAAAAAAATATTAAAAAATACAATAAAAATTATAAAAATTAAAATTAAAAAATACAATAAAAAATACAATAAAATAATAGATGAAAAAATATAATAAAAACTATAATAAAAAATACAATAAAAAAATAAAATGAAGATGAATTTTTAATAGAGATTTGATCTTATCCAACCCCCCTTGCTACTGCCGGTGATGGGCGACACCACCCACTTCATCTGGATTGGAGAAAATCGACGATGTCACCCCTATAACGGCAAGTCCCGACGACCTCTAATGTCCCCGACGATCAGATGTTCATTACATCGATTGATTTTAAATTTTTACAGATGTACAGATTTTTGGTAATTCAAACAAAAAAAATCATCCAATCCTATAACTTTTGGCGATTATTTGCATCCAATACTACTACGTATAAATTTAGGATGTTAAAATTTTGTGCAAACCATCAGAAAAATAATGGATCCATCAATCAAAAGTTATAAATATATATATATATATATATAAGTGAATTTCAGTTTTTTAAAAACATACTATCCAAAACTTTCATAAAATATTATAATCAATTTGTCTTTTTGTCTCAAAAGAATATTCTTATTAGATTGAATAAAAATTATTCTTCAAAAAATATAATTGTATATAAATATTAAAAAATCTTGATCATATTTGATTAAATATGATAATAAAATTTATAAAAAATAAAAATAAAAATATTTTTTGTGAATGATAAAACTAAAATTTTATTTAATAATTATCATTTTTTATATTTCTATAAAATTATATTTTTTATACCCAATCCATTAAAAATACTCTTTAAGACTCCGACATAAAACGTTCAAGACTAGTAGTCGGATACCGTGCTGTCTGTTGTTGGACCAAACCACGTGGCAATAACTGGCAATAACCCAAATATGAGTAGGGGCTACTTGGATTCGGAAGTGGGTTGAGCTCATCTCAATTCACTTCCATTTTATCATTATATTTTTATAATTTTTTATACAAAACACAAATCCCAATACACCTTTTTCAAATCCCAATACACATTTTTCAAATCTCAATACACCTTTTTCAAATTCCAACATACCTTTTTCAAATTCCAAAATAATAATAATATTAAAAAATAAACTAAACTCATCTCAACTCATCTCATCTCCAAATCCAAACGGGACCTCAGTCTTAAATGCATAATTTAAAAACAATTAAATTTATTGTAAAAAATAATTTTTTTATATAAATTTTATAATTTTTTTTTTTTTTTGACAATTGCAAATTTACGATTGTATATATATTTTTTCATCATGCAAAGACTCGCTAGTGGCAGGAAAATAATATTTCGCTTTATGGAGAATTATCAGATCAGGGTGTAGATAATTTTTCATCCTCCTTTCATCTCTTTTTTTTTTTTTTTAAATTTGTTTTTCCCAATATACGCATAGAAAATAATATAATAAAAAACTTCGAAGGAAAACAGCAAGACCCAAGACTGAAATTCCATTCACTTTCAAAAGCATATATGTTGTTGGCACTCAAGATTACTGACTGTAATGAATCAATATATTCCCACATTTCTGCAAGACAGCTGAAGCATATAGCAAGCTGAGACTGATCTCTCTTCTTGTGCTGTAAGCCTATAATAGACAGACGTGAAAACACTGAAAAAGGATTTTTAGTTACAATCTCAGACTCTGAGGTGGCCTTGAATGGGGAGGTATTCAGACCATCAAAATATAGATTCATATACCCTAATTCCACAACAGATTAAAGCAGATGCTCGATAATTTGAATGAACATTCTACCTCTCACCCACACAATTCTTTATACAATCTCATCATGATCTAAAGAGATATATCATAGCCAGTTCCAATATCTTTCTCTCTCAACTGGTAGAAGTATGGGATAACTGTAAAAAGAAAAAACATCCATAGAGAAGCCTCAATATGGACTAAGCAAATCAAGTAATAAGATATTTCATATGGGGGCTATTGAGACAATAGGGTTTGGGAAAGAATGATTAGACAAAGGCATTAATGTAAGATTTTGTTTAGGATCTGTCCCCTTCAAACTACTTTGAAAATAAACGACCCCCTTTAAGGCCTGGCATTTGAAACCCCAAAAGTCCACCATCTGCTGTATAACTGGAATGCCCGTTGAAGTTGTTGCCAACATATTGCTCAGATAATGCATAGTTTTCCCCAGAGAATCTTATTGCTCCTCCATCCATCTTTAGACCCAACAGATTGTAGTTTTCTTGGGGTACACTTTTCGAAACAAGTTGACTTGGGGTGTTAAAGCCACAATCCATACCCTGAACAAGTGGAACTGGGAATCCAGTTCCCATGCTTGAGATTGGGGTGCTGTTTTGGTCGAGACATTCTATAATACTAGAACCTGTTTGAGCAAAGCTTCCAAGTCTTTCTTCTTGCTGCATGTCAGGAAAGTAGTCACGATAAGCACTTGAATCAATCATCAGATTTGTGTTTTCTGAATTCACTGCCCTCCAATTCCCAGCAGTTATTGGGTTAACATAATCGCTTGAAGAAGTCTCAAGCCTGTAATTCTCAGCACACGGCTCTCTTAGGATAGCAGGTAATGTCAAGTACATAGAAGAAGCTACCTTAACAGAGGAATCCGATGGGAATTTCTGATTATCAGGTAATCCCAACCTTTCTCCTTTGACCTTTTCAGTTGATGGCAGAAATCCAGCGGCTTGGACATAACCAACTTGATCTTCAAGTGCTTTTGAGCAATTATTAGAATCAGCCACCCTTCTTCGTTTTACGGACCTCTCTGAAGAGCCATCATTGCAGTTTGGAGCTCTTAAGCCTAACACTACATTCATCTGATGTTGTACTTGGACCGAGGGACCAGACTGAAATTTTGGCATGACAGATGACACCAATCTTGTTTCTCCATTTCCCTCAACTCTTGGAGCCATAGGTCCAATAGTTTTGTGACAATTAGCTCGATCTTCAGATGACCAATAGTGATTTACATAACCAGCTGCTTCATTGATATCACCAGACCTCTCTGCTGATCCATGATTGCAATTTTGATCTCTCATTCCAGGCTTCAAATCTTTTTTACTCTGCATATAGTTTTTCTCATAGCTGTTTTGATGCTGCACTTCAATGGACTCCATGAAGTTGCTTTGATGTTGCACTTGGATATTATCCTCAAATTTGTTTTGAAGCTGTATTCGGTTGTTCTCAAAGTTGTTTACATGCTGCCCTTGGATGTTCTCCCTTCCATAACTGCCTTTCTTACGTTTTGGACCTTTTGGTTTTGAAACAATATCATCTGCCACCAATTTTTGCATTTCTTCCTTCATCCTTCTAAACAAATTTTCTCTAGTATCTTTAAGATCCTCTAGTAAGGACTCCATGAAGATTTTAACATCACCCAGTGCATCCAGGTCAGGAGCACTAGTTTCATTCTTTTTTCTTTCAAGTTCCTCACGAGAATCCCTCCTCATTGCATTATTAACCAAATTTTCCTTTCTACTCCTCCTTCCACTACGCGCTTTTTCAGATTTCCCAGTTTTAATCTGCGCCCCATTGCCGGCAACGTTCTTCCCCTTCAGCAGAAATCTACTGGTATCTGTGGCCTCATCATTTTCATGAGAAGTAAAGCTGGAGACTAGTTTATGCTTCTTCAGAATCTGATGACTACTTGAACTTGATTTGGACTCTTCACTTGAAGAATCAAGCTCATTGTCTCTCCTAACCTCCCACCTCTGCTGAAATTTCAGTTCATCTCCAATAGTAGAGCTTGGGGGCATCATTAAAATTCTTCAATTGGTTTCTTGAAGCACGAAAGCTGATAAACAGAACTATTTCCACCCAAATTGGAGCTCAAACTCATTTCACAATCAAATCAATGATGTAGCACCACACCTTGTGAACAAAATTTCAGCAAATTGTCCCCAAGGAAATCAAAATTTTCTTCTATCTTGCAAAAGAACAGCCACAGATAAATTAGAATGCTTGGAGGGGAAGGGAACATGGCATACATCAAAAGTTTCTCACTGAAAAGCATTATAACCTATGAAGTATAAATCAACCGCCGGGGGCGGGGGGACTTGGAGCAAGAAAATATTTCACTTCAAAGTAGTATTTTTGGATCATTGAGCAAGAAGAAAAAAAGGTTTCACAAAGCCAAACATAGGGAAGAAAACCAATTTTATTTTTACAACAGTCCAAACCAGTTCAGCACCTAGAATTAACAGCATTCAAAGAAAACCCAGATGCAAAAAGGCCAATATAACGCTTAGCCAAAAAGAAAACAATCAAGACCAGAAAAATAATCCAAATAGTGAATTCTCAAATATCAAAGCTTCTTAACAACAACGTTCAGAAACCAATAACATATCACAAGAACCATAGTAAGAGCATCAACCAATTAGTTCAATCAGAAAGAACATTTTACTATTAAAAAGAAAAACTCAACGAGGATATATACAAAAAGTGATAAACAGGCACTAATCTCTAAGCAGAAGAAATTTTCAAAAGACAGCAATCGAACGATGCATAAAATACACAAAAGTAATAAAAAGAACATCTAATAAGCAAAAAGTTGACGAGGATGAGTTTAGGGGATTCATAGTTTTCTAACCATTTATTAGCGGATGAAATTCGGAGCGAAGCAAGAAATTCCCATCCATCCATCCTCACACGAGTAATGGCCAAAGCCTCTATTTCTCAGGGGAGAACCTTTTTTTTTTTTTTACCTTTCTGTACTTATTTATTTATCAAGCTAGGCCTCTCCAAAAGGTAAAAAACAATGCATTTTGTGCTCTGTGTAAATGTTGTTTCCATGTTTGCAGAATGAATTGCTGTATTTGGAGAGTCAGTGAGTTGGGTGGAGAGTGGCAGAGAGAGTTATGGAGATTTCTCTCTTTCCAATAAGTTGGTCTGGTGAATGATGGCTAAGTTAACCATCAATGGCTTTTTTAATTATTCTTCGTCCGAAAAGTTTTTATTTTTATTTTTTACGCTCAGATTCTCAATCCAACTTTTTTTTATGTGCTCCCACCAAATCCCAGTACTTTGATGCAGGAAAATGAAATAAAGTCATCGTTTGGGTGGATAAATAAGATGAATTAAAATAAATTTAATTTATTTTTTAATAATATTATTATTTTAAAATTTTAAAAAATTAAATTAAAATTTAAAAAATATGTATTAAAATTTATATTTTATATAAAAAATTATAAAAATATAATATTAATAATAAAAATAAATTGAAATAAACTCAATTAACTCTGGAATTCAAATGAGATTTGAATCTCTCCTGCTATTGTTAAAAAAAAAAATTAGTATTATCAATAAATTAGTATTTATATTATAATTATAATAATAATAAAAGCACACGCCATGCACAATTAAATATATCTAATAATTTTCTATTTTCAATAATATTGCCATAAATCTCTACTTCCATATTGGTTCCGTTTTCCGCAGGTCTGAATTACTGCAAATCAAAAACCGCTTTAGGATACAATTAAAAGTTAGGTAGGGAGAATTTTCTTCTTTATGAAAAACTGAATACCACAAGTAATTAGACCATTATGAGAAAATAATTTTCTGCATTAAATTATCACTTAGAATCACATTTCAAATTACTAAAATTATTAATCTATACCTAATCTGTCGTTTGTTTTTTTAGCAAGGATAATGATAAGATTATTACATTTTTACTATCTATTTATTATTATTTTTATATATAATTTTTTTTTTAATTTTTAATTTTTAATTTTTAAATTTGTTTAATGATTAATGAAGTGACTATTCGTAAATTTTTATATTTTTTAATTTTTTAATAATTAAAGATGTTAAAAAAATATTTAAAAGAATTATAAAAAAAATCAAATATACCGTAAATAATAAATGGATAATAAGAATGTCGTAACCCACTAACCCTATCACTACCCGGCTAACTGCATTCACGGAAAAATTAGTTTTTTCTTTTTTTAGAGCGGAAAAATCAGTTATATATCTACGTGGGTATCTCATGATTTGTACATCACTTAATTAAAATATATATATATATTTATATATATACATATAAAAATAAAATAAAATATATAAGAAAACAATTGTGGAAAATCACGGGGATATGTAAATTTTTTATGAGTACATTTAACATTTTTTTTAATAATTTACATCATTCGACACTCTTGACGCTCACAGCGTGATCGTAGAAATTATCAAAGATATAATATGGATTGAGGTGTATAAAATGCACTTTGCCCATATCAATCAACTTTTTCTTTTTGTTTTTACCCTAAATGTGTAAGATCATTTACGATACATTCAATAAAATTAATATTTAATTAAATTATAATTAATAAGCATAAATATGAGGTTATAATAGCCACAATAAATGAATAATTGAAATAATTTTTAATAATTTGGTTCAACAGATGTAACTAGTCCTTTGGACTAGTCAAATAATTTTCTAGAATTAAAATATTTATTATTTCCATTAATTTACTCTCCTATGCTAAAATATATATATATATATATATATATTTTCAATTTTCGTCTTCTTAAAGCTCTCAAGTCCTCTCTTCATAAATATATAGTGTGAAGATCATCAATAGTTTTACTTTATTTTTTCAAAAAAAATTATGTCTATATCTTTACAACCATCAACCGTTAAGAATAATATAAACGTTAAAAAATTAATGTGTATTTTTTAATAATGAATACATATTCAAATTACAATTAGAATTAAAATAAATGAAAAGGTAAAAACTAATAGTTTAATAGAATAGCTAATTAATTGAGTCTATTTTTTAGTATAGTAAAAAGTAATTAATTTAAATTTATAAAAATAAAATTTTTAGCTAAAATTTAGTCAAATAATAACCAGTATTTTGAATGTTCAACCAGTTCAATGGCTAAAAGTTAAGAGAAAATCTACACAACCTCCCACAGTACATCACATGTTTTTTATTTTTTTTCTTTTACAAATATTTGTTAGATGAATAATGAATAGAAAATTTTAATTAGTTTAAGAAGAATAAACTCAAAAGGAAATTTTTTTAAAAATTAAAAATTAAAAAAATGTTATGTGTGAAAGGTTGAGAGGTTGTGTAACAATGACTCTTAATGCATAAGCATAATATTTAGATGATATAAGAATTCAAACATATATTTATATTAATATTTATATATATAATACATTGAATGTATTATATATATGTATACTAGATAAAAGTAACGTGAAAAGCACGTTTATCTAATTTAATTTCTAACAAAAATTAGAAGATCATTCATAATTAAATAGATGATAAATAATTACACGTTTTTGTATATTATAAAAAAAAAGTATTAATAAAAATAATAAAATAGTCTCATAAATAAACATAACCTATAATTTTATCAAATTTGTTTGAAATAATTTTGATTGAAATTTTAATTAAAGATTCGTTCAAAATATTATATTTTTATACTTCTAAGATGATAATCTAATATTTACGTCATTTTGCATAACCTCAAAAGAGAAGACATTCAAATACCTATATTTTTAATTTTTGAGTTTTTCTAGATCTACATAAACTTGAATCATTGACAGTTTTTTTAGTTATGTGATTATTTTTAAAAAATAATATAATTTTAAAAAAAAATTATATAGTTTATAATTTTTATAAAAGAATGTTATATTATAATTTATAATATGAAATTTTAATCTTAAATATGTAAATTTATTAGATCATATATATTTCAATTAAATATCAAACATATATAATATATTTATTATATTTATTATCTATTATTACCAATTTAATATAATTATAGTTAATTGTATATACCGTATATTTATCATCTCAAGAAACAAATAAATAATACATTCATTTTAAAATTATAAAATAATTTTTAAAGAATGAAATTATTAATCATATAATAGGAATAAATTTTTATAAAGAAAATTAATCTCCCTAACGTATAAATTAACATTTTTAAGTGAGGATTACATTTTTATATTGTTATGAACGATTTATTTATATATATTGTTATATATTCTATACTATTATTATATCATTCTAAACTATTATTATTATTCTATATTTATTTTACATAAAAAAAAAGCTTTAAATGAAAAATTTATCATTATAGAAAATTGAAGTGGTGTAATTAAATTTAATGTCAAGAATATTATTTTGGTAATTAATAGAATTAATTGATTGTATTTAAAATAATATTTCTCATTAAATACATTATTTATTTTAACAAAAATGGATGAAAAGTGTTAACTTTAACAGAGAAATAAAATTTTCTGTTAAAACAATATTTTTCGTTCGATAACCATTTTATATATTATATATATATATAAAGATATCCAAGCAAGAGGAGTAAATTAATAATCTCCATTTTTGGTATTTATTATGCACAGTTCAGTGTGTTATTTTTTGAGTTATGGTTTTCACATTTTTACCAATTAGAAGACTTCTTACTTTTTAAACTTTCTAATTATATTTTCTGGATGTAATAAAAATTATGAATGAGATCCTTTCATCGCACTACATCAAATAGATTAACGGTATCTTAGTTACAATATGACACTCAATGGGAGTATAAATCCTCAACCAATCAACTAAGAAAACAACCAAAAACAGTTTAAAAATCAATAGATGCATTTAGAAATAATATATATATATATTTATATAAAGTAAATTGATTTAATCACAAAAAGATTTTATAAGAATTCACAAACTAACTAAACTTATTGTGATTAGTCATATGATAAAACTTCTCATATATAAAATAAGAGCAATGCTACATCTATCGAGAATATAGCACGGATTAAAAAAATAAAATTTATTTATTTATTATTACAAAATACTTCTCTAATCACTGAGTAAAAATTAAAAGATTGTATTAAAAAAAATCTTAGAAAGATTTAAAATTTCTCATAAAATAATAACAGTAAATTAAAGGAAAAAAAAAAAGAAAAAGAGGATGATAAGGGATGATGATGTGCTCCTTTCTTTGCATATAAATATATAATTAAAAATAGTAAGAATTATTTGGATGGTTTGGATTGAGAGATGATATGAATTAAGGTGAGTTTTAAAGATTGAATAAAATATTATTGAAATATTATTTTTTAATATTATTATTATTTTAAAATTTGAAAAAGTTTAATTGTTTATTATATTGTGTATGGTAATTTAAAAAAGTATAATGATGAATTTTAGATGAGTTGAAATGAACTCCAAACTAATCCTGCAATATATGTTACATGGTACAACCACCAGTTACAAAATTTTACAATCAACCAAAGTTAATGAGTTTTTATAGAGTTTTAAAGAGTAACAATGTTACATATAGTCGTTAAATGAGTAAATATTATCTAAATATTTTAAAAAAGAATAAATCTACTATTAAAAAATTAGTTTTTTTTTATGTGGGATCCACATTTACTCACTTTTTCAGAATGATTATGCGACGTTTACCCATTCCATGACTACAAATGTAGACCCCACATGAAAAAATTAATTAATTTTTTAATAATAGACCCTACTCTTTTTCAAAATGTTTGTATAGCGTATACACATTCCACGACTGTATGTAGCATTATTGAGAATAATATTTTGAATACTGTATCAGTAGACGTACCAGTCAAGATATTAGAACGAAATATTTCAATACAAATATTGTTTCGCATACCGTTTCAAAATAGTTTATACATAAATATATATATATAAATACATATAAAAATTATATTTTAAAATTAATATATTAATAAAGTATATAAATAAATATTTATATGTAAATATTTAGTCTAAATTAGAATAAAATATAGTAAAAAATGAAAAAACAATAGGTCAAAATTTGATATAGATCATTACGATCAATATTTGAGCCGATATAAAATAGGTGATATATCTATACTACCTTACTAACCGGTATAGCATACATCAGCGGACACAATATTTAAAACCGTTATTGAGAATCACAAAAATCCAGCAGCTGCATGATGAGTAATAAAAGTGAACATCATATCCATCCAAGAATGCTTTTGATAATAGAAAACGTCAGTAAAGCATCACTAAAAGATCAATCAGGTTCTAACTAAAAATAAAAAGGATCGAACAGGCATCAACCACCTCTGCTATTCTTAAGCATGCTGCTCACATCAGCTAAACAAACCCTTTTTCAGCACCACATCGATAAACTATATGGACCTATGGTGTTATCTAACTAAACAAATTATCAATCAGCCGCATAGGGTTGAACTTGGATTCTTCCATTGCAGTCTGCAGTGCCCCTTTCACTTTTTCCATTCAACTATTCCCCCATAATTTCAATCGAAACGCTCAAATCATTGAATAAAATTCATTAGCTTCACACACCAATGATTCATTAATGTATTGATCTTACCATGCTCTCTTTTTCCAGCAAGGAGCACCAGTCATTGGCTTCAATAATAGCATGCATAATATGACCAAAATCACTACCCATAAGTTCTCACGATGTCTTAACAAATTGAAAAGGATCTGCAACTAAGTTCTTGAAGTTTGATCAGCCAAATCACCCGAAAGCGCTTATTCATGTCTTGGACTATGTCCAATGTGCCTTTATATTGAAGAGATTTTCCTTCCCATTTCGTGATATCTATGCATAAATTATAAAAGAAAAAAGATGGAGATTCAGGGACTTCTAACCATATCACCCTCCTCGCCCATGGCAACAGCACAACGTACAACCACTCGTCTAATATCATGCAGGAAAAGCCAGCTATGACCATTAATTGGAAGAGGTGGCTAGTAATCATTCTCACCAAAATTCAGGCAATCCTGCATTATCATCTGAAGTGTCCAATATGAAGATGAAACATCCAGGTAAAGAAAATTATGCTTCCAGGAGTTTAAGCAGCCGTGCTCAACGTCCCATGGCTTCATGCATGCCTTTTATCAAATAGGCAGTGGTTGTCTTCCCGTTGGTCTCCGTTACTCCAGTAACAGCCATATTCTTCGATGGATACCTATAGAAAGAAGCGGGCATTGCTGGAAGAACCACGTGGTGGCCACAATCATCAATGCCTTACACCCTAAAGTCACCCTCTTCGAGATTCCTGGTGGTAGATTTGCTGGAACTTGGATAACTCCATGCGTGGATTTCTCGGCGACTTCCGGTGGGTCATCGTCTGAGGTTTCGTATTGTGGTGTGGGCAGTCGGAGGGTGAGAAATGGAGAGATAGGGTTGAATTTGAAGGAGAAAATATGCGGTTTGATGGAAAAGATGTGGGGTGGCGAGGACACGACGAAGGTCGGATGAAGAGGAAATTGAAGGCTATCACAGAGAGAGAGAGAGAGAGAGAGACAGAGACAGAGAGAGATAATTGGAGGGAAAGACCATGATTGGCTAGTCTATGCAGGTCTAAACTCCGACTTTTGGAAATGTTGAAAGCAGTTATGCCCAACTGCCAACTATTGAAAAAAAATGATAAGAGATAAATTATAGAAATGAGTGATAGATAAATATCAATTGATAATATATGGTATTTAGTATTTGTTATGTATTGCATTGCTAGATGTGGAGGCGCATAATAGATCGATATGAATATCTAGAGCTGTCCCGTAATATAGCTAGTTGTTGTTGATACTTTATTCTCGATTCCTTCTTCTATAATCCGAGTTCGGAGAAAGAAGAGATAAGAGGGCCTCATAAAAAATGTTTTCAGAAATTCATAATAGAATCCAACCACAACCAAGGAATTGATGTTCACGATTCTTTATCCACCGATACAGAAAATGCTCCAGTTTTCCATTCTCATATGAGGCCGGAAAGTTTCTTACAATAGGTCGGCACGAAGTGACGCATCATGCTCAAACATGAGCTGATCGTCGAGTGGTTGATAGCTCCGGTCTTGAAAACCGGTATAGTTCAAAACAAAGAACCATCGAGGGTTCGAATCCCTCTCTCTCCCTTTTTGGCTCGGCAAATAGATTTTTTTTTATTGGTTTTATCCGGCTTAGTATCAGAAAAGATAATGGCTCAGCTAGGGGAGATAGCCGAGCCAGAACAAAAAAAAAGATTAGATATAAATGAGTTAAAAATGAAAAGAAATGAATACTTTTTAAATATGAACTAATCCACCCAACCTAATCCTAAAATGTATAATGAAATCAAATTGATTCCGACTTCAAGCATCAGATCTCCTGTCTTAGTTCTACTCCAAGTCAAGTAAAGATCGGCCCTATTTTTATTTGCATATAGGACAATTGTTCCCAATACCAAGTTTTTTTTATATGACTTTTTTTATTTTTCAATTTTTTTTATGTCATGTCTTCTGCCAAAATATTCAATGTATTCATTATATTACTCGATTGATTAAACAATTTAAGATCACTCCTGTTTATAAATTAAAAATAGAATATGATAAATGTAGTAATTATAGTATATTACCAATTGGTTTTTTTGTAAATAGAGCCTGGATACTTCATTTTATTGCTTCAATCGAGATAGTTATAAAGTATTCTAAACCATAAGTTATTCTAATTGATAATATTAATCTGGATACCTCCGCCTCCAAAAAACAAAATAAATATAATTGCATTTCACGCTCCAAATTTTTGATAAGTCAATCAATCTTTCTTGGGCGAAAAAGAGGATATCTCGATCGGGGGAGAGAATGTGGAGCCGCCTCTGCCGGTGCTGCTAGCCTGATAGCTGATGCAAGATTTTGTAAATTGAGAAATAAAAAATGGGATCCAAAATATTTTGTTTATCATGACATATCAATTAGCTTTTGTTCATCGTTTGTCTTTGACGTTTGTCCCTAACATTACTTCTATTGAAATAAAACTTTAGACTACAACATTATTTTTAGCTCTGGTTAGGCTTGTTTATCCGAGTCGGATTTGCTCGGTCCGGTTTTAATTTTTTTTTTTGAATTTTAATATTTTTACTTTCTATAAAAAAACTTAAGAGGTTCAATAAAATTTCAAATCCGGATAAACAAACCTAACTCCAATAATTTTAAAAAGAGAGATGTTACTTGCAATTCCAATTCCAATTACTTTTTTTTTTGTAAGCAAGTAATATTATTAATATTAAAAATAATTACAGGACACAATAGTAAATAGAGTGATTGGCCTTAACATACAATTAAAATAAGCAAATACAAATAAGACATAAAAAGAAAAAAAAAAAGGTTTTACGATCAATAAATTGACTAGCACCCGATTTCCGTAAAGGGAGGGAATGCTCAAAGTGGTTTTAAGGCAATCCAATAAACGGACTGCATGACTGTTGAACCCAAGGTTTCAAGTCTCGTATTTACGTATAAATTTTGATGATAACAAATAATATTGAAAACTCAAGCTCAAGTTGTCTATGCATGAAGGGAGCTAAACACATCAAGAAATCAAGTATGAGCAAGAAAGATATCAAGTTTACAAATGAAGCTCATAGATTATTTTTGTACATCTCTTGATAAAATTAGAAATTGGATTAAGGCTCCAAATTACTCTTTTTTCTCATAAAACATCAAATTACTTTTTCCACATATGCAAGACATTTTTAAATGTCTTAGTTTTGAAAATTATGTTTTTCACATGTGCATAACACCATCAAACAAAATAATTTCGAAAATTATATTTTTTTATAAAAACTTGATTTTATAAGATGATTGATTATCATATTTGACATGTGCATATTTTGTTTGAAAGTCTTGAAGGGAGGTGGTGTGTTTTTTTGACTAATGCAAAAGGTAGATGATTTTGTTTGAGAATCTTAAAGGGTGGTTGTGTGTTTTTTTGACAAATATAAAAGATAGATGATTTGTTTGAAAATCTTAAAGGGTGGTTGTGTTTTTTTTTGACATATGCAAAAAGAAGATGATTTGGTTTAAAAAATAAATCATGCTCATTTTGTCTTGTATGAAAAGCAAAAGATTAGGTTTGATTTCTTTGAAAAATGAATGGAGTTGTCTTTGACAAATGCAAAAAGGAAATGTTTTTATTTGAATTTTTTGAAAAGTGAATAGTGCTCTTATTTGACATGGGAATCTTTTCAAATTTGAAATTGAAGACTCATTTACCTATAAATAGCTCACTTGAGTTTTGCAAAAATCACAACAAGAGCTTACACATCTATTGCTAAATTTTGCATCATTCTTTCAAAGCTCTCATTCTCTCTTTTCTAAAGTTTTGAGTCTTAATTCTTGTTCTTGTTGAGAGAGATATAGTTTGTGCTGTATTGTTCTTATTTCACTCATTGAGGAGTGTTTTCTGATAGCCTACCCACTATCAATTCTTGTATCAGTAAGAAGGTGTGTATAACCCTTATGTGTGTAGAAGGTGTTCTACACGGGGAATAGTTAAATCACCAAGTGTGAGGTGAGTGGAAGTAAGAGGGTGCGTATAACCCTTGTGTGTGTAGAAGGTGTTCTACACAGGGAATAGTTGAATCACCAAGTGTGAGGTGATTGGAAGTGTAGAGCGTGTTCTACACGGATTCTTTGGAGCGGTGCTGCTCAAAGGTGTAATAGGTTTCTATCTCCACCTAAAGGAGATTGAATAGTGGATTTGGGAATCCTCAAGGGGTAGCTTGAGGCGAGAACGTAGGCAGTGGGGCTGAATCTCATAAAAATACTGAGTTTGCTTTCTCTTACCCTACTCTTTATATTTCCTACTGCTTTATATTTTGGTTATATTTTATATTGTATATTTAGTTTATAAGTATTAATTTTTTAATATAACCCAATTCACCCCCCATCTTGTGTTAGTCATCTGGGCAACAAGTGGTATCAGAGCTAGAGCTCTATTATAAGATTAACTATCTTTTGAGTTAAGATCTTATGGCTAACATTGCAGCTTCATTTGGTGAAGGTCAATCTAGCAGTCGGCCTCCACTCTTTTGTGGAGACAATTACTCATTCTGGAAAGTTAGAATGAGAATATTCCTTCAGGCTTAAGGTCGAGAAATCTGGAAATGTATTGTAAATGGACCTTATATTCCAACAAAAGTAGTTGATGGAGTAAAGGTCAAAAAGGAAGAAGAAGAGTTTGATCGTGAAGACGATAGACTTTATACTTTGAATTTAACTGCTATGAATTTATTATATAATGCTCTTAATGGTAATGAGTTTAATAGAGTAATGACTTGCACTACAGCAAAGGAAATTTGGGATAACTTGGAAGTTACTTATGAAGGAATTTCTCAAGTCAAGGAATCAAAAATTTATATTCTTACTCATGAATATGAAATGTTTAAGATGAATGATGATGAATCTATTTCTAGTATGCACACTCGTTTTACTAACATCATAAACAGCTTGACAGCTCTTGGAAAAATTTATTCCAAAGTGGAGATAGTAAGAAAAATTCTCAACTCTCTACCAAAACGTTGGGAGTCAAAAGTGACAGCGATTCTTGAAGTTAGAGACCTCAAGAAGCTCGAAGTGAATGAACTCATCGGGTCACTTATCACCCATGAGTACACATTGAAAAGAGGAGAAGAAGAAGGAAATTCAAAGAAGAGTTTGGCACTTAAAGCTGTTCCACATGAAAGTGAAAGTGATGAAGATGAGAAAAATGACGACAAAGATGAAGAAGTTGCGATGATAATAAGAAGAATTCAGAGGTTCTTAAAGAAAAATAAAACTCCTCCAAGGAAATCCTTCAATAAGTTTTCCAAGAAAGATTAAGGTAAAAATGACACTTTAATTTGTTATAAATGTAATAAACCTGGTCATATCAAGCCAGATTGTCCTCTGCTAAAAAAAGATCGAAACAAAGGCAAAAAAGCAATGAAAGTTACGTGGAATGATGATTCAAGTAGCTCAGATAGTGAAGCAAACAATGGAGAATCAGCAAATCTTTGTCTTATGGCTAAAGATGACATTGAGGTAACAAATCTTGATAATATTGAAGATCCTTCATATGAAGAATTGCAAAATGTTTTAGAAGAGGTATATGAGGAATTTGAAAAATTAGGTATCAAGTATACTGTTTTGAAAAAGAAAAATTCTTCTTTAACAAACGAAATTGATATTTTAAGAAAAGAAAGTATTGTTTTGAAAGATGAAAATCTTGAGTTGAAGAAAAAGAAAACTGATTTAGAAAATATTATTGAAAACTTTACGAATGGAAAAAGAAATTTTGAAAAACTTCTTGGTAGTCAAAGATGTGTTTTTGACAAGGCAGGCTTGGGATACATGCCAAAACAAAAATACAAATCTTATAAAAACTTCTTTGATAATCCTTCTACATCAAAGTCCAATATTCAAAATTCTTTTCATAAAAATAATTTTGTTAAAAAAGGATACTATTATAATCACTCAAGTTATTCATATATGTCACATGCTATTTGCAATTTTTGTAATAGCAATGATCATAATTATTTTGCTTGTCCTATTAGAAGAAAACATACAATGACTATTAGGGCCATATGGGTACCTAAAAATTTTATTTATTCTAATACTAATAAATAAAGGACCCAAAGAACTTGGGTACCAAGAATTTTTTTTAATTGCTTTTGTAGGTATGCATGAAGTCGTCTACAGGTAAAAGTAAATGGTTTTTAGATAACGGATGCTCAAGATACATGACATGAGACAAAACTAAATTCATTGACTTCACTTCTAAAGAAGAAGGATGCATGATATTTGGAGACAATTCAAAAGGGAAGATCGTGGAAATAGAAAGAAAGATCATCAAGACTTAGTACAAGATGCAACCAAACAGTGAAAATATGTGAAAGATCATCCAGTAGAACAAATTCTAGGAGAACCTTCACGATATGTAAGTACTTGATCGTCTCTTAAAAATATTTATAATCACACTGTTTTTCTATCTCAAATTAAATCCAAAATATTGATGAAGTACTTATTGATAAATCATGGATTCTAGTTATGCAATAAGAGTTAAATCAATTTGAAAGAAATAATGTATGGACATTTGTTCCTAGACCTAAAAATTATGCTGTTATTGGAACAAAATGGGTTTTTAGAAATAAGAAAGATGAGTCTAAAATCATCACTAGAAACAAGGCTCGACTTGTAGCCCAAGGTTTCAATCAAGAGGAAGAAATCGATTATGATGAGACATATGCACCAGTCACAAAATTAGAAGTTATTCAAATGCTACTTGCATATACTTGTTATAAAGATTTCAAAATTTTTCAAATTGTTGTTAAAAGTGTTTTCTTAAATAGTTTTTTTTTAAAAGGTTTTTCAAGAAGAAAGATCGATATAACTCTTTTAATCAAATATGAATAGAATGATATTCTTCTAGTTCAAATTTATGTAGATGATATAATATTTGGTGCTACTAATGAAAATATGTGTCAAGATTTTGCTAAGAATATGCAGAAAGAATTTGAAATGAGCATAATGGGAGAACTTAATTTCTTTCTCGGATTGCAAATCAAGTAATTGGAACATCAATGAGTCCAACCACTAAACTTGATAAAGATGAAAGCGGTAAGCCAGTTGACTCAAAGGTATATCGAGATATGATTGGTAGTTTATTATATTTGATAACTAGTAGACTTGATATTATGTTCAATGTATGTTTATGTGCACGTTTTCAATCATTTCCGAAACAATCTCATTTGATTGCAGTCAAGCGGATTTTTAGATATTTTGCCAGTACCATTGACTTAGAGTTATGGTATCCTAAACACACTTCTTTCGATCTTATTAGTTATTCAGGTACCGATTATACTGGTTGCAAAGATTATCGAAAAAGTTTTAGTAAAACATGTCATTTCTTAGGTCGTGCACTAGTTTCCTGGTTTAGTAAAAAACAAAATTCTGTTGCACTATCTACTGCTGAAGCAGAATATGTTGCTGCGGGTAGTTGTTGTGCCCAAGTTCTTTACATGAAGCAACAACTTGAGGATTTTAAACGTATGTATAATCACATTCCAATCAAATGTGATAATACAAGTGCTATAAATCTTTCAAAGAATCCAATACAACAATCTCGGACCAAAGTGCAGAAGGGCGATATTGCATTAGAATTCACTAGTACACATGATCATTTGGCAGACATTTTTACAAAACCCCTACCAGAAGATAGACTACGCATGATTAGAAGAGAAATAGGAATTATACATGCCATCAATATCTGCTAGATACTTTTATTCCATTAACTCAAATGACCTACAGAAACTTGAGACGTTTAGCCTCATCATTCAAATGCATTTGCTCCTCATAAATCATCATGCCATCCTTATCTAAAGGATTAGACAATCGAAATGCAGAGGCAAGTAAGAATTTTAAATCCTTATTCTGTTGTTTTAAGTCTACTATTTTTTTGTTAGACTCTTGAACAAGTCGTTGAAGAATATCGATCTTCTCATTAAGCTTCTCTATCTCGCGGGTTTTGGACTGCAACCGAGCAGAAAACGCAACAATAGATGATGAGTATCGAGTTCCGAGACCCACAAGCTCGTAAATGGCGTCATGATCTGATTTATTAGCTAAATCAGTCTCTTGTTGCTTCATGGCACCCACGACAGATGCAGAAATAGATTGAGACTGAGGTGAAGGATACCTCAAATCTTGATCAAGAGAAGCACTGAAGGGAATTCTACGAGCCATTGAAAAATTGTAGAATGAGAATGCAAGCAAATTGCAAAGATGAGAAGAAAGCTTGATGCGAAATAGATAAAGCTAAGGATTGCTCTTATAGAAACGGAAATAAGAACAAGACAAACTTACAAATCATGATAATATCTCATTTTTCAGAAACATCAAGCGGATCAAATCTCTGCACCGAATTTCTAGAGCTAGGCCACCTTTGTAGGTTTTATCAGACACGCGTGGCTCCGCACCGAACTGTCAGAGTTAGACTTCCAACATTTGCAGGTTTTGTCGGACATGCATGGCTCTGCACCGCATTGCCAGAGCTAGGCTTGCAGCTTTTGCTGTCTTTATCGGACACGGATAATTTTAAATTATTCAACTTCAAATCTCTGGAATATCTAATTCGTCAATAACATCAAGCGGATTTAAATCTTCTTCCGCACCAAGATGATAAAATTCGGCTTCAACCTTTGCAGGTTTTGTCGGGCACGGGTGGTTCCAACTTCTACTCTCTAACGTACCGTTTTATTTGATTATTGCTTATTACGGAAAAAAAAAAAAAATCTTATTGAAACCAATTACGGTTCCTTTTTAATGATGCCAAAAGGGGGAGAAGTCTTATACTAGTATTATACTACCCTGTTATATATGCTAGAATCATGTTTATATTTTTCTTGAAAAACTAACGCATATTTTCAGGGGGAGCTTAAGTATTACTACAGGTCGCAGATTTCTACTAAGTATTTGTCATCATCAAAAAGGGGGAGATTGTTGAACCCAAGGTTTCAAGTCTCGTATTTACGTATAAATTTTGATGATAACAAATAATATTGAAAACTCAAGCTCAAGTTGTCTATGCATGAAGGGAGCTAAACACATCAAGAAATCAAGCATGATCAAGAAAGATATCAAGTCTACAAATGAAGCTCATAGATTATTTTTGTACATCTCTTGATAAAATTAGAAATTGGATTAAGGCTCCAAATTACTCTTTTTTCTCATAAAACATCAAATCACTTTTTCCACATATGCAAGACATTTTTAAATGTCTTAGTTTTGAAAATTATGTTTTTCACATGTGCATAACACCATCAAACAAAATAATTTCGAAAATTATATTTTTTTATAAAAACTTGATTTTATAAGATGATTGATTATCATATTTGACATGTGCATATTTTGTTTGAAAGTCTTGAAGGGAGGTGGTGTGTTTTTTTGACTAATGCAAAAGGTAGATGATTTTGTTTGAGAATCTTAAAGGGTGGTTGTGTGTTTTTTTGACAAATATAAAAGATAGATGATTTGTTTGAAAATCTTAAAGGGTGGTTGTATGTTTTTTTGACATATGCAAAAAGAAGATGATTTGGTTTGAAAAATAAATCATGCTCATTTTGTCTTGTATGAAAAGCAAAAGATTAGATTTGATTTCTTTGAAAAATGAATGGAGTTGTCTTTGACAAATGCAAAAAAGAAATGTTTTTATTTGAATTTTTTGAAAAGTGAATAGTGCTCTTATTTGACATGGGAATCTTTTCAAATTTGAAATTGAAGACTCATTTACCTATAAATAGCTCACTTGAGTTTTGCAAAAATCACAACAAGAGCTTACACATCTATTGCTAAATTTTGCATCATTCTTTCAAAGCTCTCATTCTCTCTTTTCTAAAGTTTTGAGCCTTAATTCTTGTTCTTGTTGAGAGAGATATAGTTTGTGCTGTATTGTTCTTATTTCACTCATTGAGGAGTGTTTTCTGATAGCCTACCCACTATCAATTCTTGTATCAGTAAGAGGGTGTGTATAACCCTTGTGTGTGTAGAAGGTGTTCTACACGGGGAATAGTTAAATCACCAAGTGTGAGGTGATTGGAAGTAAGAGGGTGCGTATAACCCTTGTGTGTGTAGAAGGTGTTCTACACAGGGAATAGTTGAATCACCAAGTGTGAGGTGATTGGAAGTGTAGAGGGTGTTCTACACGGATTCTTTGGAGCGGTGCTGCTCAAAGGTGTAATAGGTTTCTATCTCCACCTAAAGGAGATTGAATAGTGGATTTGGGAATCCTCAAGGGGTAGCTTGAGGCGAGGACGTAGGCAGTGGGGCTGAACCTCGTAAAAATACTGAGTTTGCTTTTTCTTACCCTACTCTTTATATTTCCTACTGCTTTATATTTTGGTTATATTTTATATTGTATATTTAGTTTATAAGTATTAATTTTTTAATATAACCCAATTCACCCCCCCTCTTGTGTTAGTCATCTGGGCAACAATGACGATGACCAAAAGTCATAGTGTAGAAACTTGCGTTGCTCTTTGCTAGTTTGGACTAGTTACAAGAGATGTTTACTATCTCTCTCTTATGATTATTGGTTAGAGGAAGTGAAAATATATACAAATAGCAAATATGAGAGTTGCTAAATCGCCAGAGTACAGTGGTGGACAACTGTGGTGGCGTGTGGGACAAATGCGCCACGCTAAAAGGAATCTTAGGTTCGAATGAACTGTGGACGCCGGTTTCACCGTGTGGGCGTGACGACAACAACACCACCTCCTGGCGGCAGAGCATGGATCTCGCACGCTCTAAGTTCCGCACATGTCACTTCGATCTGAAATTCTTTTCCATTGATTGAAGGATCAACGACTAAGGCCTCATGCGATGCCGCGCATGTAGGCCATAGATCTTCGGTAAGTAGTAGATCAACTACATTTTTTGCTATGGAAGAAAAAAAAAAACTTCGACTAGAAAAAAAAAAGAAATGGTTTGGAAATACTAGATGGAAGGAGGGAGGGAGGAGCCGAAACTCCTCCCCCCTCTGGGAAGGAAATGATAGATGTTTGGTTCGGGAAGGGGGAGAGTTTTCAGAGATAAAGGGATTAAAGGAAGCAGCAGAATTTATTCAAACTCGAGTTTACATGTACAACTTTTTTATTAAATGACAAAAATATATATTATTTTGATTAAAATATTATTCTAATTAAAAAAATTAAAATTATTTAGACTTACAAAAATAATCCCTATATAGAGATTTTATGTAACGTTCATCTCTTAAAAGCATTTCAACAAAATATATGCTTTTGAGGTTTTAGTTTTTTTTTTTTCCTTTTTCTTGCTGAGTATGCTTTTGAGCTAATATGGGGGCTCTCCCCACAACGTAATTTTAAGAATCACTTGCGATCCTCGTGTTTAGCTTTTCAAATACCATTATTTTAAGATGTATATATTAAATGTTGTTAAAAAATAAAATGGGTAAGTTTAATATTTATATGAAAGTCATTTTTTAATAATAAATCTTATTTCTTACAACTAAAAAGTGTGAGATATTTATACACCATCTTAAAACTTTAATATATGAGCGTCAAATTATATTAATGGATTATGTTCATATCGTATTCAGATATGCATATTATAACTATATGGATCAATTCGAACTTGACATATTAAATTTATTGTGTCTAATATCAAATTTTAATACAATCAGTTAATATAACAGGTTGACACGATACAATCTATTTTGGCCCGTTAGTAATACTATGAAATAGATTAATATGACATGACTTGACCTGTTTTAACATGTAAACGAGTTAAACAAACTCGAAATTAACTTGTTTGGCTTGATTTAGTTTAATATACTTTTAAAAAAATATTAAACTCACAATAGTTATAATATAACTATAAGTCCTAAATTATAATCAAAATAATAAAAAAATTAAAATTTTAATAATTTTACTTTTTTAAGTATAAATATATAATTTCAACTTTAATTTTTTTAACGGGTCAAAATGAATTGACCCGTTATCATTTCGTAAAATAATTGTGTATTTATGAGTCAACTTATTTTGATTTGAACTCATTAAGACTAAATTCAATTCCATTATTATTGTGTTATATTCATGTCAGATTAACGAATCGTATTACATATTACCATATCTACTATAATATAAATAAAGAAAATAATTTAACTTTCATTTTTAATCCTCAAATGAAAATCATTATCGAAGACTTTTTATTTGTCAATAGTAACAAGTTTTCGCTTCTCACCAATGCGCATGTTAATCTAGGTGTGGGCAATGAGGCCCCGTACCTCGCTATCCCGCCCCCACATGGTGAGGCAGGCAATCCCGCACCACATTATAAATTGTGTATATATAATATATATGACAATTTGTTATATTTGTTTACAAAGTATGCATTAGCAAATTTAAAATTTACATATTTTTATTCCCTATGAATTATTCCTTTAAACTAACTTGCAGAATAATTATATTCTGTCAAATGTTAAAGGAGCACAAGTGATGGGAAAGAAAGTAGATTTCTTTTGGATGTTAAGAGACTAAGATTGCGTTTGAAGCACATTAAAGGCTACATTTGGAAAGTGAGAGTTTTTCAATATTATCAAAATATATTATTATTATTTATTATTTTATTATTATTTTTCACCTATTTTTATTACTATTTATTATTATTTACCTATTTTTTTATTACTATTCACAAATAATAAAAAAAAAATAATAATGAGTAGTTTGTGAATAATTAACTGTTTCTGAATAGTAGTGATATAATATGAAAATATATAACAGTTTTGTTCCCATACTGGCTCAAGAGTAGTGGCCAATGGCCATGGCTTTCAAAAGGAACTCGTATTTGGATCTCTATTTTCTGTTTACACTCAGGGTATTTTTGAGAACATAATTGTTCTTAAGCCACTTCGTACTATTTACAAGTAGTTCAATATTACTCACAAACAATTTATTATTATTAGCAAAATCATTATGATTAGTTTACTATTATTTATAAATTACTTTACTATTACTCTCAAATAATCTGCGATTTTCTTAACTTCCAAATGGAGTCTAGTGATATTGGTTCAAATTTAGATACTACACGATGCACTTTTTTTTTTTTTTTTTTTTTATTCTAGCAAAAATAAAAAATGAATGCCCACTTTATGAGCACTTAGGTTTTGTTTGGGAATATAACTGTTCTCATATATTTATAAAATACTTTATTATTATTTACAAACAGTTTATTAATATTCACATATTTTTACTATTTTTTACAAATAATTTGGAATACTTTATTATCTCAACAGAGCCTACAATAAGTCGTATTGAACCATACTCACCCGTTTTGTGCCATATACTAAAGGAGAGAAACTCTACTCCCGCAAACCAGATTTCCGACTGTGGGATAGGAAATTTTTTTTTATATTAATTAAGAATATATATTTTATAATATTATGATTTTTATCAAAAATAAAAAAGAAAACTTTAGGCGGCATTCCAGTCAGAACCCGCCGTTTATAAGTATAGAATTGCTCATACTAAAGTGTCCTTTCAAGGCCATTTAATTTTTTTAAATATAGCATTTTTAATTTATTTTCCATATATTTTTATCTAATCATTATATATTTTTCAAACTTTCATATAAAATAAAAAATAAGTCAACTTTTTAAAGTCAAAAATAAAATTATATTATGATAATATTTTAGTTCAACGTTTTATCTTCATTTTTTCAAAATCTAATAAAAATCATAACTAAATTATTTAATTACTATTTATAAATTTTTCATGTAATCTAATCTAATCTCATTTGAGATTTAAACGATGCCTAAATGTTGTGGCAATCAGACTATATGACCAACCGGGAATGTTATTCATTACTTACTAAAATCCATGTAAGTATCATAACACATTAAATCTTTGTTATTTTCTTTTAAAGAGAAATGATACTTATATTAACATAATACGCAAGTGATGTGCATTTCTTTTAAAAAGATAAATAAATATAAAATTTACATAAAATATAATTATTTAATGAAATTTGGCATGGGGCCTAGACAAATATATATAAATATATCATTACTTTTTTAAAGGAGTTACTATATTTTTAGGGTGTATATATCATATTATCAGATAACATAAATGGTAAGATTTATTTGCAAAATTTAAAATTTAGTTTTTCAAAATCAAATTATGTCAATAATATATTGATTTATAAATTATCATTATTTTTATTTTATTTTAAAAAGTAATACATTTATGACATATTTTGCAATATTTATACAATACATATTATAAAATAAGAATATTTTTATAAACTATCTTATAAAATTAATATTATTTTAGAAATATATCTTTATTTTATAATATATATTATGTAAAATATTATAAAAGATATTATTTTTCTTATAAAAAAATTAAATCGGCCTTCTGGCTCCACGAAATTATATAGTGGCAGGCTGGCAGGTGAGAAATTTAAAAAAATTTGAATGGAGGTCGAAAATCAAGAGCAAGGAGTCAGGACAAATGTTCTATTCAAATCTTCTGATCCAAACAAAAGTGTACAGCATTAGGACATTGACATTTGACCCTGTTTTAGACTACCTCGTTTCGGTAAAATTCGAGAAATCCACCCAATTGCGTTTGAAAGTCGAGGGAAATTGTGACTCTGTATTTGAAGGTGGTTCAAATCATTTTAATTTATTTTTAATTTATTATTATATTTTTATAATTTTTTATATAAAATATAATTTTTTATACACTTTTTTCAAATTCTAATATACATTTTTCAAATCTCAAAATAATAATAATATTAAAAAATAAATTAAACCCATCTCAATTCATCTTATTTTCGAATTCAATCGAGGTCAGAATTGAGATAAATTTTATTTTTTTTATATTATAAATATTTTTAAAAAATTAAATTATTTATTATATTTTATATAAAAATTTAAAAAATTATAAGAATTAAAAATAATAATAAATTAAAGTAAATTTAAAAACTAAACTGGAATCATACTTTTTTGCAATATGCAGTACTCTCTTATTATTATTTTTTTTTCCATTGTATATGCAGTGATAGTGTCTTATGAAGACATGTAATGATGATGGTCTTTAAGCAAAAATCTAAACTGACAAAATGGACGCATGTCGTGTTCTGGTAAACGACACCGTTTTAAAGTTTTTGAACTGCACTAGGAACGCAGAGAGAGACAAAAAGCGCCGATGGAGGAAGGTGAGTGAGACTTGAAGGAAGAGAGAGATGGAGGGAAAAAGGGAAAAGCAACGGAACGGGACGTTGCTTCAGTCGAAAGCTCAATCATCAAGCTAGCAGTCTTGTCTTGGCTAGTCACCAGTCAGTGTCACATTTAACTCCCTCCACTTCCCATTTTCCTACCCTCTTTCTCTCCCCCATGTTCAACTTCCTTTTACGCTTCTTCGCTACCGCAAATCCGATACTAATAATGTATATAGAGACTGGAACCCTGAGAGCACGCGTACTCCGTTCTCGCGAGGTTCTTTATTGCTAAGGGATCACCTTCTTCTTCGGTGGTTATAGACGAAATATATTGCTATGCTCTGCCCTCAGAATGGAGGCTAGGCTATTGCAGGTAAAAATATCCGCATCTGTGACGTTACATTTTTCGGTATCTTCGGGTAGAGTAATGGGAGACTTCATAGAAAGATTAGGGTGAAATCTATTTTAGCTCAGTCACTCGATCGGCGAGTTTTTTAGTACCTTAATCACGCTGTGTCTGAGTGAAAAAGACGAACACATTCCCCAGGACCAGGAGGATGATTTTACTTCTCCTTTTCTGTTGTTAATGTTTTTCAACTCCTGTGTTTTCTTGTTGTTTCTTTGTTATTTATTGTTCGGTATCGAAGCGGCGTCGAGTTTAATATTTTGATGATCTTATCCATCATTCTTTCTCGTTCGACGGCTAAACAGAAGTATCTTGCCCTGTGTTGACGGCAAATTATTCTTTTTTTTTTCCCCTTCAATAATATTACATCACAATTTTCCTTTGTATTTCCTCGTTGAAGAATTATATATACAATGATACACGTGTGCTAGTGTGTGCACTCTCCTGCGCACCTCTTCGTGTTCTATATTTAGAAACTGCCTTAAATTTGTATGTTCTTCAGCTATTGATAATGTAGTTTCTCTTTATTGCTTCTCATTCTCATGGTATTTTATACTGTCTTGTTGCTTAACAGTTGTATGTTCTTCAACTTTCTCTTTATTGTTGTAATTAGGCAACAATTATATTGTGCTATAGCTAAGCATGCCATTTGTATGTTAAAAATGTTGGTCTGGCTGTGTGTGTTCGAAGGATTTATACCTCTTAAGTCTTAGGCCAAGTTCATTCCGATAGGTAGCTCCTTTCAGATAAAAAGTGGTCTGTTTAAGCATGTTTAGAGTTGGTTTTGGTGGTTAATGTTAGTTGTTTTTTTGGAAAAAAGTAATGTTGTTTAACATGGTTTTCCTCGGCCAAAAGTGAGGGTTCTTTTAATAAATTCCGGACAGGGGTCCCTACTGACCTGGGATCCTGACTCTTTGAAAAAAAAAAAAAAGAACAAAAGAAAAAAAAGGCATTTGAGCAGTCATGCTGTTTGTAAAAATTCTTTGATCATATTGTTAGTTTCTTTCAAATAAAATAATGTTTGAAATTTCCTTCAGTCTGCACTTTTTTTCTTTTAAAAAAAAAAGAAAAAAGAAAAAAGAAAAAAGAAAAAAGAAAAAAGAAAAAAGAAAAAAGAAAAAAGAAAAAAGAAAAAAGAAAAAAGAAAAAAGAAAAATGTTCCTCCAATTGTGCATTTTGCATAGTTGTTGAAAAGATAAAAGAACTTTTGGTACAAATGGATGTATTCCAAGAGGAATAAAACTGGCATTCATGGGAAAAAACACAATAATGGTGTCACCTAATTCACACTTTAGATGACATTTGCACTTCTGAATATCGTTAACTGTCATTTGCAATCATATTTTTGCAGCCATTAACTAATTTTTTGATAATCATAAACCACTTTCACTTTTTTTACGGTGAAAAACTGTATAGTTTCTTCTCTAAATACAGAATTCTTCAGATTTTTTCCGAATCATTCAGTTCTCTCTCTCTCTCTCTCTCTGTGCTACTGCTGTTACATATTCCCCGAATCTGTGATTCTGTAGAGCGTTCATATTTTGTATCTGCCCATTATATATAGATTTTGTATCTTGAGGATTTTCTAAGAGAGATTCACAATCACCTCACTTTCCAGATTACAGCATTTTTTCAATTAGTTTCTCCTTTTTTTCTTCTCATTCGAGCATCCCACATTTGCTAATAGGATAATTTGATGTAATAGTCTCACCTTGAGTCCATGATGCTTTGCATGAGAATTGTATGGAAGTTTTTGGTAAGTAGAATATCTTAGACCATTATTCGTCTTCTTTATGACTGCCACCTCAGCATCTTCAAAATATTTTATAGTCATGTAGGTGCTGCATTCAATAAACTTTTCTTTATAGAAAATCAAAACACGTGAGAATCTTATTTATATTTTTTCAACACAGAGAAATAGATGGAATAGTTACTGATGTCCTAATCCTATTTTTAATTAGTCATTTTATGAATGCTGAAATGTAATGGAAGGAATACATCTTGACCATTGTTTGTGTCTCCTAAGTACTTTTATTGCTCAATATTACGTTTTCCCATTGAGCAAGAACCATATTCAACAAGTTAATAATTTTTTTGTTCTTTTAATTTCTCAGGCAATGTGAATTTTTGAAGCTTAATTAGCACACCAAACTTAAGGATAAGGGCAATTGTGTAAGTTCCACCAACCTACTATATCTATTAGGCCCTGCCATATTTTTATGAGTAATTATTAGGTAGCCTTAAAATTCAGACACCTGTAATCCTATCCTCTAACAAGATGCAATATCATTAAAAAAAATAGTGCTTATGCAAGTAAATTTAATGACATAACATCTTGTGATAGGATGTGAATATCACATCATCCATACTTTGGGAGTACCTTAAATTTTTTCGTTTTTATTGATAATGAATACCTTACGCACTAGTATGATATTTTGTGATTTATAATGTTTGTTGACCATTTTCTTTTCTTTTGATCATTTGTTCAAAATTTTTCAGGATAGTAATGTGATAGAGCAGAGCAAACTTAATTGGTAGTATGTATTTACAAAAGAACATTTTGGCGAATTTGAAATTAGGCTTCTGCCATTATTGACTCACAAGTTTAGATATTTCCTTTTTTGTACAATTTGGTCCGGTCGTCTATATCTTTGAAATTGATGTTTCCTTATTATTTTGTAGAAGAGTACATAGAGAGCTGCTGATTAGAAACACTTATTTTGTCCAGGATAGGATAGACAACAAAACTCAAATAGTTAATTCAGATGAGGCAAGTTTAAAGAGGCTTATGGAAGAAGAGAAGCTGTCCGAGAAACAGGCAAAGAAAAAAGTTGTCACTGATAAAATGAGAAACTCACAACCGAAACCGTTAAATAGTTTCCTAAGAAACCATGGAACCAAAAACAAAACTTGTCAAGGATCGTGTGATATACCTGTTCAGGTTTGGGAAGATGTAGTGAATACAGAGCGTTATCCGCCTTCTCATAAAAGAATTGTGGATATCTCTTTAAACAATCTCATACCATCAGCATCAACAAAGGAGTTCTGCAAAGAGGTACATTCTAAAAAAAGAAGATCTTATGGTTGTAAAAGTATCAGCTGCATAGACTATGACAGGATGAAGGGCATTAATCTTCAGCCAGCGCAGACTAATGAAGCAGAGGAAACTGGAAATCAGAAGTTCCCTGACAGAAAATTTCACAGCAGAGATGAGGCAGGCCATGAGTCTAAACAATTATGGGATGCACTGAAGATTTTAAATTCTAATAAGGAACTATTTATAGAAATTCTTCAAGACCCAAATTCACTGTTAGTAAAACGGATACAAGGCTTACAGAATTCTCACGTAAAAGGTTCACAGACTCAATTTTTTCCTGGGGCCAAATTGTCTGAATATCAGTTATGTAACATGAGACAGCATGAAGAGTCCACCAGTCTTGAAAGGTTGAAATCTTGCGATAGGTACCTTCCTAAAGGAAATGGGGATCCCATACCCTCAGACAGGATAGTAGTCTTAGCTCCTGGTCCAACAAGCATCCAAAAATCTTCTGAAAGAATCGAATCTTACTTCTCCTTGCAATATCCTTTTAGCTTGAGAACCAAGGGACAAAGTGCTAGACCCGCACTTTTTTCCTTTGGTCGTGTAAAAAGGAAGTTGAAAGCCATGTTGGGGGTTAACAGAAAAGAAAGGCACTGGATGCCAATGAAGAAAAAATTAGAAAAATCGCTGGGCGACTGCGAGGGTTCAGAAGATGGTGGCAACAGACTAAATGCTAAGGTTGCTGGAATAAAGTCGTCTAGTGGTGTCCTTGACGTTTGTGGAATGGAGGAATCTTCTCTTGATGTCAGGAAAACAGACAAGACACAAAAACATACCCTCTTGCCTACACTCTATCCTGGAAGGGACTGGGAGACTGGCTTTTCTTTGGGACAAAAGAGATTTTCCCCATATGGCAATCATCAAATGATCTATGAGAACAGATGCGAGTTTCAGAAAGAAAGGAAACACAGTTGCTTAAGTTATGTAAAGAAAAACATAGAAGCTCTACCATCAGATGATGCTATGAAACCCAATGATCCATTGCAAGTTCCTGAAACAAAGCCAAATGTCTCAGAGAATCATTTTGCTGATATCAAAGTCAAAGAATTTGATATGATCCCAATGGGTATGAACTGCAAACTTCTTAAATTGAATTTGGTTGTGTGTTCTCTCTGATTTGAACAGATCATCATCAAACTTCTGCAAGTTCTATGAAGATTTTAAAAACTAATGATCCTATATGACCAGGTGAAACTAAGGCTTTGGATGTGCCCTCTGAATCACATAGCACACACCAGGCTGGCCCTAATCATGGCACTGGCATACTCTACGCATGTGACAAAACTGGATATTTGGAGTCGTCAAGACTGGTATGTTGCTCTTATTGGTTACTTATTGTCTGTTGTTTTTTTTTTTTTTACCCTTATTAGTTTCCATCAATGTGTTTAATTGGCTGTGGTCTCCTTCAGCATTCATCACCAAAAAATCAACAATTACAATTTATATCAGAAGTTTCTGTGTCAAACTCTTCAAGCGATAAGAGAGTGGAAGATTCTGAAAAACAGAATGATCAAGCGACGCAGCCGAGTCAGCTATCTGTTCTTGAGAAGGTGTTTACAGAAAGTCTCATTAGCTCTTCAAGCAACATATACCAACCTGGTATGCTTTCACATCGGGAACTATTGTTAAAATTACTTGTAGTCCTCTATGTGCTTAATTCTGCATCTGAGATAATCGATTTGACCTTCTTCAGCTGAGTTACGAGTTGAAGCACTACAAGTTAACTCTGAAGGCCATTATCCTTGTGCTGAAGAAAGGCCTCCTTTAAGCCCCAAAGTCACTGTAAAAACTACTATGAATGGTGGTGTGTCCTACTCTGAGTATATCAGTGCAGTACTACAAGCTTCTGGCTTGAATTGGGATGAGCTGTCAATTAAGTGCCATTCATTGGAGCTTCCCAATCAATCCTTATTTAATGAACTGAAGATGTCAAATAACCAATTCTGTGGTGATTTTATGCTCCTCTTTGACTGTATAAATGAAGTCCTAGCGGAGGCTTGTCAACCTAATTCTGGATCCTCTCCTTGGATACTGTGTATCAAACCAATAACTCAGCCACTTACTGTGGATAAAACTGTTATTCTGGAGGTGAGAAAATGTGTTGATTGGTTCCTTCTTCCACAGCCACCACAGCGAACACCGCAGCAGCTTGCTGAGCTGGACTTGGCAAGATCTAGAACATGGCTGCATATTGGAGAAGAAACTGAAGATATTGCTATTGAAATGGTAGAAGGTGCCTTGGAAGAATTGCTGATGGAAATTATCCTTGAATTGTACATTTGAAGCATTATAGATTCGTGTATTGCACCAGAAGAATTAGGTAGCTTGGATGTGTTAGCACAGCTGGATTTTCAGTTGATCCCTAAACTTCAATGGCCTCTTTGGAGTCATTGCTTGATGCACAGTAATCATTACATGGTATTTCTCATTTGGAAATTGTTTCAGAGGGATAAGAATGAAGCCTTTTTCTGACTTAGAGGAGGTCGGTGGAAGCAACTTTGAATCTGTGGCATGGTTCAAGCTTCCTGCACATTGTAGAATTTACTCTCAGCCTCCAAAAGCTATCAATAATAGGGTTCTGTTGGGGTTTCCTTGATCTTTGCCATTTACCATTCTAAAGAAGTCCTTACTGGACGTAATATTTTCATGAATATACTAGTGCGCAAATTATTTCCATTTTTCCTAATACTGGGGAGACTTTTTGCTTGAATCCGTCATTAGTTCTTGGTGGCACTTAAGCATTTTCTGTGCATACTTCATGTGTACTTGGGCTATGCCTATTTCTATTAATAAAGTTTTACTGTTACTTATAAAAAAAAATCTTTTTTGATCGTCGTAGTTAGTATGTGTGAAGGGAGCAAGAAAAGTCTTTTTTCAAGTTTTGATTTAGTTTCTATTAATAAAGTTGCTTATACGTCGCTACAGAAATTTCAATTTAAAATCCAAACACTTCAGTTTGGCAATCTCCTTCCAATTCTTAGTATTTCTTTCACATTTCATCTTTGAATTTATTGTACAGATACCTGATCTGCCTAGCATTTTTTTTCCATCTATAAAAGCATTAGTTGTAATATGGAAACTTATAGGGCTTTGCTTTGTACAAATTATATCCTAGCACTAGGTCACTTGCAGGTACTTCTTGACAGAGCTGCTGTGTAGCTGTACATCAGTAAGTATGCTAGGATTGGTGTCAGGTTGCTCCTTTTTTTATTAGCTTTGATGTGCTTCTGCTTTATACTGATTTGAGCATCCGCAATATATTTTTTTTATATAGTAAGGCATGCGCAATATTAAGTCCATTATCTTAATATTTGAACTTATGCCCCATGGTTAATCCTTAGTAATAAACCAAATGGATATGCATGACATTGCTTTCCAAATATGATTTTTTATCACTCCGTAAAACTCTTATTTTAAACTTTTTCCTTGTTCCAAATAAAATTGCACCCCTAGAAGAGTTATGCTATATGCTACACCCATATCCCCCTTCCATCCCATTATGTTGTTGTGGCATTGGCCCTTTAGCCATTGTTTTTTTTTTCCTCGACAAAACAAGAGTTGATCTAAGCCTGTAGTATATAGCATTTTCACATGAATATACACTCACCTTTATTAGTTGCATCTTAATGTACTTTGTGTAATTCATGACCGTGAGACCCACTTTCCGTGAAACCATTACTGCTGAGCCAATTTTCGAGACAATTTTTGAGTGATGAAATATATGAGTTTCTTTTTCTCTCCCTCCCCTTTTCTCCCTGTGAAACAAGAGTGATAGGATATGTTCTTCAACCATATAGACTTCACATGGGGATGATGCCTGAAGACATTGCTGCTTTTGCTTTGTTTTATGAGTTTTTTTTTTTCCTAGCCTCAACTTGAATTTTCGTGGATCCCCTGTAGAAGTTCTGCTCAGAGAGTTTCCTAGAAACCAAGATATGTCAGAGAAACACTGAATGGGAGCTGGAATTGGTGAAAACCTCTCTATTCAGTTGGATGTGCCCAGTCCAGTTATTTTATGTTTATTTATTTTCTACTTTATTATGGCCCTTCTTTTTTGGGATATTTCAGGCTTTAGGAGCTGAGAATATTACTTTTAATGGTTGGGCGAGTGCGAGTGCGATTGCTTAGAAGATTAGTCTGAAAAAGCATCTGATGCTCTAGCTCATAGCAGTCCCATTGAAGAGGGTTGATTTCAACCTCCCGCATCGTATGTTGCTGGTTTGTTCTGTTCCTGCTACTCTGAAATGGAAAATATCAGAAAAAATTATGAAGAAGGGTGGGAATCTCCCAACTATAGAAATGGAAATTAGGAATTGAATTTTCAGATTTTCCCTTGTGTACTTTCCATATACAGGTATGCGCCATTTTCTTTTCTATAGACATCCTCTGCTTCTGAAAAAAGACAACACAATAAAGTTATTGTGTACATTATTCGTTATTAAGTTAATTTTGGGGGACACATGCTTATTAGGCCCTTCGGGAATGGAGGTCTCTATTCCTTTTATGACGCCAACTGCATTTAGTATAGAGGGATGATCTGTCATGTCAATCTAACAGTCAAATCATTTATGCCCTTTGGTGCAAAGCTGAATACAATTCCTGTAGGAAAGTGCTTACTTAAACTTGAGTTGTCAAATAAAAGTCCTTCCATATAAGAGACATTTATTGCCTATCGAACGAAATACATAACAGGTTATCCAAATTGAGGAAGGGAAATTTATTTTCTTTGAAAAAGCAAATGCTAGCCAAAGACAGCTAATATTCAGTCGGACTCTATTTGTCAAGAGTTGGGGCTCTCTAATAAATATCATCAAAAGTTATCTTTATTAGCTAGTTACGTTGTCTTGAAAGAACTCACATTCTATCTTTGTTCATGGTTATTGAAGGAAAAATAGATGCAGGATTCAGGACAATGGCTGCTACATACTCAAAGAATACAACAGTTTTACTGCTGGTAACATTTGCCGTCCTTTTAGACTCAGATACAGTCCAAGGATGGGGAGCATTACCAAAGGTAGAAGATTTGGAGCTGGATAGACAGCTCAAACTAACAAATAAACCTGCAATAATGAGTTTCCTGGTATGTTTAGGATTCTTTAGTTTCGACCATCTCTATTTTTGAACTGGGGAAGTCATTTATTTTGTACTTGCAGAAATGTTTTCTGCTATTAATTTGTCATTACTAACAGGGGTTATGTTTTTAAACATTTAAAAAATTTAAAATTTGTTGAGGGCTTTGTTTTGTCCCCCTGAATGCTTTCTTTTTTACTAAAATGACATGTATATGCAATATTTCCCTTTTTTGTTCAAATGAATTTGACGTATTCATCCTTGGTCACTGATATAAGAGTTGAATACAGAGAACTTTCTGATTGATTTTAAAATTATTGAGCTTTTCTGTAGGTGTAGGACTGCCAAAAACTTACTAATTACTTTCTCATAAAACACAAATACTAATTTATTTAGCCGTAGTCAGCCAAAAATTTACAAATAACTTCTCATAAAATATAAATACTAACTCTTTTACTAGAATTCTGATGCAGCAATAATCTCCGTAAAATGGTAGATTAATGCTGCGATTGTTTCACTGGGGATGTTTGAGAAATGAGATGAAATGAGAATTTTGTGAATAGTAATAAGATGGTTTGTAAATGATAGTGAGATAGTTTGAGTTAAGTATTTATTGAGTTTTGGAAAAGGAGAGAAGAAAGTTGAATAAAAAGTATTATAAAGTTAAAATATTATTAGAGTATAATTTTTTAATATTATTATTATTGTGGGATTTGAAAACATTGAAGTGTTCTTTGTTTGAAAATTTGCAAAGGTTGTGATGATTAGTTTAAAAAAGTTGAAATGATTAGGCTGAAAGTGTTTGTGTTTGAATGATGTTTGGGAATGAAATGAGAAGGGATGGGATGAGATGAAGATTTTTTCCAAACATCTAAGTTTTGGCAGTAGAGTTCTAGGTTTTCCATCTGACTGCACCTGCATGAAAATCATTCAAAATTAACGTGTATTTTTTGGTTGATCAACAGACTGAATATGGAGATATTGTAGATTGTGTTGATATCCATAAACAACTTGCATTTGATCATCCTTTGCCAAAAGACCATACAATTCAGGTGAGCAATGTTTCTTCTCTTTACTCTTTCTCCGTCTCTAAACATCTCGGATTATGTCTGCTTTATCCGCTTAGTTTCTGAGAAGCATCTTGGATTACATCAGCTTAATCTCTATTGCTGATGATTGCATGCAGATGAAACCTGAAACCATTCCATATGAAGCTTCAAGAGCATATACACATTCAAACGATGTGCCCAACAAGATATCATGCCCACATGGATCCGTGCCCATCCGAAGGAGTACAAAGGAAGATCTGCTGATGGAAAACTATTTAAAATCCTTGGGAATGAATTACAAAAATTGGCACCTCCTCAATTGACATAAGTGGCCATCATGTAAGTAAATCTGGCACTAAAATACACACTGGCCCTCTTGATTGCAAACTTGTGCATACAAAACTAAGGGGTCATCAAAGATTTATAGAGGTTTTTATTTTGAATCATTGATTTAATAGGCATTAGTAATTTGTCATTTCTCTAATCCTTTCAATCTTCTACATTTAGTCATTTAGTCTGCAGCCCTCACATTCAGAAGCCCAAATTATGGAGGAAAAGCACACATAAATGTATGGAACCCCACCGTGACGGCTGATCAATTTAGCTTGGCTAGAATGTGCATTGTAAATGGGCATGCAGAGGAAACCAACAGTATACAGGCTGGGTGGGGAGTAACTGCTGCAAAAACCAAAATCAAAATTTTCAGTAATTATTCAGTCTGAATCCTAGTTTTATCATAGAAAAGTCCTACTCACCAGTCCTACATTACGTACTCGCTGAGGGAAAAAAAAAATTACAAAATATTCACGTTAGCAGGTGTGTGGTGTAGGGCTACTAAATAGAAGAACTCTTTCATCATATCCTTCCAATTGCCTATCTCCCTTCATTAATAGCTAATTAAATCGTTCTTGTAAAGTCACATCATCCCTCCAAATTATTAGTAAAAAATAAAAAATAGGTGCAATTAAGTTAAGCTTATTAAAAGAACAATAATCTAATTAATTGAACATCATTTTATTTAAACTAAAAAATTACTTAAATGGAAAATGATATATTTTATGAAGTTACTGTTTATTAACTACGGAACGGTATATATTATATTTGCACAGGAATTAATCGGTTCACGAGGATGGGCTCCTCTTGATATTTGCAGAATATGGTCTACGAATCTTAAGACATTTTATGCATCGTTAAAACATTTTAAAATCCTAAATATTTTAAAATTTATTTATATTATTTTAAAATTAAATATGGTCTGTGACTAGTTGGTTGCTACTGTTGCATCGCTCGAAAGGCCATGGCAATGGGTGGGGAAATATGACCCCTATCATGTAGATTTACATCTTAGCTCCTGCTGACTAATTTTTTGTAATATTTGAATTTGTATCATTATCTTAGACTTGGTTTGTTTTTAGAGATGAAATGAAATAAAAATTAAAAAAAAAATTATTGTAAAATATATTTTTAATATTAGTTTAATTTTAGGATTTGAAAATGTTGAATTTTTTATTGTATTTTATAAGGAAATTTAAAAAAGTGTAATGAGAAATTTAAGAAGAGTTTGAGATTTTTAATTTTGTCTCCCAAAACAAATCAAGCCTTAATGATTATGTGTCTCATTTCTTGCTTTTACACATTTGCAGGTCAATCAATTTCTATGTGTAAACAACAGCAGGCCATATACTTTCTGGACTGTTAACTTTTAAACTTCAAATTCCTGACTTGCTTTGCTTCTTTCCATGTCAATCCATGTCATACAAGACTTCTTGAGCAAGTGTCCTCTTACCATTGCTGTCCTCCTTTTAAATATTTATATTGCCATAAAATCTCCCAGGCAGATGGTTACCAAAAGAGTGGTTGCTTCAATGTTCTTTGCCTCAGATTTATACTCTTAGATTTTAATGTTTCGTTATAATCAATGTCATGCTCTTGGAGATTTTCAAGAGCCACAAGACGAGTCTTATATTTGTTGAGTGAGTCATTAGAACGAAACTTAACTAAGTATACTCATTTACAGCCAATCGGTTTGACACTAAAAGGACAAGTCACAATATCCCAAGTGTGATTGTCTTGAAGAGTTCAGATTTCTTCTTGCATAACTTTATGCCAACATGTTTGGGAAGCTGCTTGAACATAAGAGTGAGAAACAGAAACAGTATCTAGAATTGCAGTAACCGAAGTATGAGAAAAACCATACCTATCAGATGCATGTGTAACTTGAGTGGAGCGTCGCACCACAGAATTAGATGGCGGATCAGTGTCTGTTGGAGATGGTGGAGGACGTCGACGACACTAGACTTGGTTTAAATCGCTCAATAAAGGAAAACCCATCATTAAAAGCTGGAAGAAGAGCAACATGAGGATCAAAAATAACTTGAGACGGTAAGAAATGTTGATTTTCGAAGAAAATGACATTCCGAGAGATCCAAAATTTATTTGCATGAGCATCATAACAAACAAATCTTTTCTGAGTAGAACTATATCCCATAAAGGCACATGCAACAGACTGGACAATAAGCTTGTGACGATCAACAGGTGGTAAATGAACAAAACAAATACACCCAAAAGTATGAAATGATTGATACTCAGGAAATATGCCAAATAAACGAAAATAGAGAGAATCATAATTTAAAGTGGCAGTAGGCAAACGATTGATCAAATAAACGAATGATACAGACGAATCAATCAATAAAGTACGAACAACATCTAAAAGATGACGATTCTTACGCTCAGCGACTTCATTTTATTTAGAGGTATAAGGACAAGAATGCTAGGAGATGATCCCCTTTTTTTGAAGATACGTCTGAAAAGAATGAGACATGTACTCCTCTCTAAGTCGGAGCGTAATATTTTGATATAAATACTGAACTGTGTCTCGATAAGAGCAACAAAATTTTGAAAGAAGGAAAACGTGTCACTTTAGAACGAAGAAAATATATCCAAGTAACTTGACTAAAATCATCGATAAACGTCACAAAATAATGATATTGACCATGAGAAACAACATGACTTACACCCCAAACATCAATATGCACAATTTCAAAGCAATTAGAAGCATGACTACCATAAGCTGGAAAAATGTAAAGTTTTATTTTTAACAAGACGACAAGTAGCATAATCAAATGAAACAAGATAGGAAGTAAATGAATCTTTATTGCCCAAAAAACCATGTTTCATAAGATAAGTCAAGACAATATAATTGAGGTGACCCAATTTCTTATGCCAGACTTTATTATTATTGGCAATAGTCATACATGCAAGAGAAATAACATTAAGAATGGAAAACTGTAAAGGAAATAGACGTTCCACTTTAGGCCCCTTCGCGATCGCCGTCTCCGACACCTGATCCTACACAAGACAATCACCACGAGAAAAATGAACATTACAATTATGATCCACCAATTGTCCAACAAAAATCAAATTAGTAGATAATCCAGGAGAGACAAAAACATTTCGGAATGAAGAACCCAAATGACCAACAGCAGTAATAGGAAGAGTACTGCCATCAATAATCTGAATATTTTGCGTGCCTCTATACTTACGAACATCATTGAGACCAATCATACTACCAGTCATATGATTAAAAGCACTAAAATCAACAATCCAAGAAGAAGTGGAGATAGTACTTGTACTTTGCAGGCATAAAGCCGTAAAAGCGGACACAATCATCTATTGGACCATGGTAGGTGTGAGAAAGATGAATAAGAGCTTACAGTGGGGGGCGTAGAAGAAGACAATGGCTGAACAGCAGCTTGAAAAGCTTGAGATTGGCGATTATGAGGCCGCACCCGACAGTCTTTGATGATGTGTCCCTCTTTCTTGCAGTAGTTGCAAACTTTCTTAGGACAATTGCTAGCGATGTGACCGAATTCCTTGCAACTGTAACATTGCAAATTGTTCTTCCCTCTCCCTTGTGCTGCATATGCTACATTCAAAGGCTCATAAGTCATACCCATCTGAGTGGATAACCGTTGTTCTTCACGCAATAAATCTCCTAAACAAATATACAAAGAAGGAACTGGATTGCGGTTTAATAAACTGGCGTGTATAGGCTCAAATTCAGGTCAAAGTTTCATCAAAAACTGATCGCATTGACTCTCAGCATGAATCGCTTGAAGAGTCGCGAGTGCCGTGGTGGGAACCTTAGCATGAATAATAGCAGAATACTCGCTACAAAGGTTAATAAACTCAGAATAAAATTGCTCAATAGTCAAATTACCTTGATTGAAATTGCTAATTTCCAACTCCAATTGAAATTTTCGAGCGCTGTGATCTTAATGATAAATACGATGCAGGTAGTCCCACAGAGCTTGAGTCGTAGTAAAACACCGAAAATTAGTGACAAGATGAGGCTCTAGTGTTCCCAATAGCCAGGAGATCACTTGAGCAATCTTGACCTCCCATTGGGCCCGTTCTTTTTCATCACTGGGAACTTGAACATAATTATCAATATGGTTTGATAATGCTTTTCCTTTTAAGAACATTTTAAATTGAAATTTTCACGTAGGAAAATTCTTTCCAATAAAGCGAACAATGATATTTTCCACAGACATGATGAAAATCACAAAGAAAATAATAAAAAATCCAACCAAATAGGATTAGCAGGCCATGCCAAAGAACGTGTTATTTTTCGAGTAAATATCTAGGCTGCCAAAAAATTACTTAAGGCCCACAAGGAGTAAGCCCACAAGAATAGGGCCCAAGTGACACAGGATACCTGCTGGCCGCTACACCCAGTGCCCAACAGGCTGAAATCATACGAAGCTCAACAGAGATCGCCGGAGATGTCGTTCCCGACACAAAGATCGTCGACCAGCTCGAAACCATCACAGAAAAGTCGAGAACCACCACAGAGGGTTCCGATGACCACAGACACACTAGAATAAGAGACTCACAACCAGAAGCAGGACTCCCAAAGCCAATAGAGCTCCAACAGCCAACGAAATGCAAACCGAGAAGAGGACTCGACACAGAGAGCTCCGATTCTCCTCTAGGAACTAGCAAACGTTCGAAAAATATAGAAGAAAATTTCTCCCGCCGACAGCGCATAAGTTCTCACAAATAGCGATGGAAATCGCACGCCGAGATTAAGACCACAGAGACAGAAAACAGAGTAGGGCTTTGATACCATGTCAATTGGTCTGAATTCTTTTTCCTTGTATTTTCTTTCAATTATATAGAAATATTTACATCACATAGTCAAGTATTTCTGCCACCTCAATTGATACTTTCGGTGCCTACAATTACTTAATTTTAGTGCCTCAATTGTTTACTTAGTTTAGTCAAATATTTATACATAATTATCTCCTTAACAAAATCATTCCATTTGAAGCTTCAAGAGCATATCCACATTCAAATGATGTGCCCAACAATATATCATGCCCACATGAATCGGTGCCCATCCGAAGGAGTACAAAGGGAGATCTGCTGATGAAAAACTATTTAAAACTCTTGGGAATGAATTACAAAAATTGGCACACCTCCTCAATTGACATAAGTGGCCATCATGTAAGTAAATCTGGCACTAAAATACATACTAGCCCTCTTGATTGCAAACTTGTGCATACAAAACTAAATCAAAGATTTATAGAGGTGGTTTTTATTGTGAATCATTGATTTAATAGGCATTAGTAATTTTTCATTTCTCTAATCCTTTCAATTTTCTACATTTAGTCTGCAGCCCTCACAATCAGAAGCCCAAATTATGGAGGAAAAGCACACATAAATGTAACCGTGACGGCCGATCAATTTAGCTTGGCTAGAATGTGTATTGTAAAGAGAAATTCTAAACATAAGCCCACACACTACACACCACTCATCACACACCACACACCATTTTTTTTTAATTTTTTTAATTTCTTCTTTTATAAAATATTTAGCATATACAATGAGTAGAAGAATTTAATTATTTAAGAATAAATCCAAGAAAATTTGAAAATAATTAAAATTAAAAATTAAAATGTGTGGTGAGTAGTGTGTGAACTTATGCGTAGAAGCTCTCGTAAGTAAATGGGCATGCAGAGGAAAGCAACAGTATACTGGCTGGGCGGGGTGTAAGTAACTGCTGCAAACCAAAATCAAAATATTCAGTAACTATTCAGTCTGAATTCTAATTTTATCATAGAAAAGTTCTACTCACCAGCCCTACATTACATACTCGCTGAGGGAAAAAAAAAAAAAAAACAAAATATTCACGTTAGCAGGTGTGTGTAGGGCTGCTAAATAGAAGAACTCTTTCATCATATCCTTCCAATTGCCTATCTCCCTTTATTAATAGCTAATTAAATAATTCTTGTAAAGTCACATCATCCCTCCAATCTTATCATTATTAATAAAAAATAAAAATTAGGTGCAATTAAGTTAAGCTTATTAAAAGAACAATAGTCTAATTAACTCAACGTCATTTTATTTAAACTAAAAAATTACTAAAATGAAAAATGATATATTTTATCAAGTTACTATTTTATTTATTTATTTAGAATTAGCAGTTTTTTCGAAATGTCTTTTCAAGAAGGGTATATATTATATTTGCACAGGAAAAAATGGGTTCACAAAGATGGGCTCCTCTTGATATTTGCACAATATGGTCTACAATGAATCTAAAGACATTTTATGCATCTTTAAAACATTTTAAAATCCTAAATATTTTAAAAATTATTTATATTATTTTTAAATTAAATATAGTCTGCGACTAGTTGGTTGCTACTGTTGCATCCTCGAAAGGGCAGGGCATGGGTGGGGAAATATGACACCTATCATGTAGGTTTACATCTTTAGCTCATGCTGACTAATTTTTTGTGATATTTGAATTGCCTTGAATTTGTATCATTGTCTTAGTCTTAGTTTGTATTCAGAGATAAGATGAAATAAAAGTTAATATATATATATATTATTGTAAAATATTTTTTTAATATTAGTTTTATTTTAAGATTTGAAAAGGTTGAATTTTTTTTATTGTATTTTATAAAAAAAATTTGAAAAAATATAATAAAGAATTTGAAAAAAATTTAAGATTTTTAATTTGATCTCCCAAAACAAATTAGGCCTATGTGTCTCATTTCTTGCTTTTACACATTTGCAGGTCAATAAATTTCTATATGTCAACAACAGCAGGCTATATACTTTCTGGACTGTAAGTTTTAAACTTCATATTCCCTACTTGCTTTGCTTCTTTCCATGTCAATCCATGTCATACAAGACTTCTTGAGCAAGTGTCCTCTTGCCATTGCTGTTCTCCTTTCAAATATTACCATAAAACCTCCCTGGCAGATGGTTACCAAAAGAGTGGCTGCTTCAATGTTCTTTGTCCCGGATTCATACAAGTTAGCTCCGAAATAACCCTCGGCCTCCCACTTCTACCAACTTCTTGAGCAATAGAGTAACCTCGCTTCTTAAGTTTAGGTTTAGGTTTATTAAGTTCTTACTATTTTTTTATGAAGTTATTTAAATTTTTATTGCTCTCGCCTCTTAACAGGTTCTATTGTTCTTTAATAATTTTTTTGTCTATTAAGTTCTACTTTTTTTTTATTAATATATATATATATATATTTTTATTAAGTTTAGGTTTTTACTTTTAGGCTTTAGCATTACTAATTTATTGTTAGATTGTTACTTTGATTAAGTTCATGCTTTAGACAACTTAGACGGTAACTCTTAGATTTTAATATTATTAATTCACTCTCATTTATTTAGCCAACTTAGATTGTACTCTTATATGATAAAACAAAAGAAATAATATTCTTAAATTATAATCTTAAATTATATTATTAATTGAGAATATGCGTTAATTGACAAACTTTACAAAAAAATATATCAATTTCTTGAAATCACTGGAAGTATAAAAAAATATGGATAACTTTTATTTTATGAAAGATCGTTGTCGAGTTTAATTTAAAGACAATTTTGTAAGTTGATCGCTTCTCAAACACCAAATCATAGTTCCGCCCTTGACTACAAGGGGAGTTGTGCTGTAATATTGTACCCATATTTGAGGTATTTTTCATGATCTACAAGAAAAAAACCTTGTAGTTATCAGAAAATAAAGAAAATTTCAGAATACTTTGTATTTAGGGGGGACTAATTTCAGTATTAGGGGGCTAAATAAGGAAGATTTATTTTGTAGATATTAGAAAAATAATAAAATTTCATATACTAACTAAATTTTTCAAAAAAGTTTGGGAGCCCGTAAATAAAGGGGTAAATGGGTTTGTCGATCCATACTAAAATTTATGCAGACAAACCATATTGTTACAATGCCATCCATAGCTTGGGAAATGATAATGAGTGGGGGGCTTGGGAATTGCACATTTTAGGTGAAGTCGAGCAGGTTTCTTCCTTCTTGGCAATGACAATGTACTGACTGAATCTGCTAATAAAATATGAGGACATGTCATTCTATAAATTGCCCTTGGGGATGCTCCTGTCCAAATTTCGGAAGACTATGTTGTAAGAGCATTCATAATAACCCTAGTTATTGATTATTCAGATTTTAGCTAAAAATTTTACTTTTATAAAATTTGATTAGTCACTTTTTATTATATCAAGTAAAAGATTCAACAATCAATAGCTATTTTATTAAAATATTAATTTTCAATTTTTCATTTATTTAACTCTAATTCTAATTTGAATGTTTATTTGTTATTATAAAATACACATTAATTTTCTATAGTTAATACACATTAAAATAAACTCTCAAAAGAATAATACAAGTTGAATGTAAAAAAAAAAAAAAAAAAAACATAACAAAAAATTCTACTAATTAGCTTTTGATTGAACCTCAATATAACAATAAACTAACAAATTTCGATTGCATGTATCCGCCGAACGAACCAGAATCATCAGCAGTAACACGGGAGAATAGTATGAGCCAAACGAAAATAAATCGAAGGGAGGAGCGTAGTGCGTGAAAAGAAGAAGAGAGGAGTAGCAGGAAGAGAACAAATCGAAATAGTAGGATAAAAATAAAATAGTTAATAATTGTTGAATTTTACATACTATATTTATTTTTATTTTATTTCTATTAAATTAATTAAATTCTTTTAGTCGTCATCCATGCATGACATACCACACATTTGATGAGGAAAAATAAAAAATAAAAAATAAATAAAACTCATGTGTAGTGTACTAATCTGTGGTTTAGAAATAATAAAATTTTTTGATACTAGTCGATGTGGTCGGCTGTCGAATGGTAGTATATGGGTAATGATTTACTTATACTTATTATTATAATTATTTTATAAAAATATCTTTTATTTAAAGCGATGTTGTTTAAAAGTAGTGAAAAAATTGAAAATAATAAATAAGGAATTTCTGAAGGAATTTGAATTTGGGGCTATTAATAATATCATATATGTAGATATATATTATTATATATGAAATATATAAATTCATTAATATTCTTAAAAAAATAAAACCAAATTCATCAATATTGTCGAGAATAATACAAAAATGATATTTACTATTATCACCATATTTGTAGCTTTTACAAGGACCATATTTTTTTTTGTTTACTTTTGAATAATGATACCATCGCAACCATTCTTAAATCTTAAGCCTCTTTATTACTTTTTTTTCATTTTTAATTTTTTTTATTTAATAATTAAGAAAATAATTATTAGTAAAGTTGTATATTTTTAAAATTTTCTTTAATGATTAAAATGTTAAAAAAAATACTTAAAAAAATCAAAAAATTTCAAATAAATAGGATAGTGGAGAAATAATAAAGAATGATAATTGCTAAATTCACAAATAAAAATACATCTTATTAAAAAAAGTTTTTTTAAATTTTTTTTAAAGAAAGTATTTTTAATAGTAATAATAATTTATTTTTAAAAAATAAAATATAAAACCTATCTAAAAAAATGAAAAAAAGAAAAAAAATATATTATGCCTGAGCTAAATCCCATTTGGGATCTCAAAAAATGGCTATAGTGTACCTCTAAAAATATTCTTATTGGATTATTTAAAATTATTTTTTAAAAAGTATAAATTTATACATTTATTAAAAAAAAATTGAATTTGACTTTTGTTGAATAAAATTTTATTTTTACTATTTACAACAAATATTTTTATTTTATTTTCTCATTTTTATCTCCAAACTTTTAATCAAATAGATCAAATCTTTTTGATAAATATGTAAATTTATATTTTTTGAAACATAATTTAGACAATTCAATAAAAAAAAAATCAATGCGTAAGCAACTTTGCGCACAGGTCCACTTACATAAATAATATTTTTATTATTTATATAAATAGTAAAAATATTATTCATATATAAATAAGTGTGTGCACCAACCTTCTTACATGCAGCATTACTTTTCAATCAAATTGCTCTAAGGGTATCACTATTCACTACGCTACCATTATTTTTATTCTTATTCTTTTAGGCCCGCTTCCCGCCACTCTCCCCCAAAACCCTACCACTTGGGAAATCCTTAAAACTCCACCTTTGCTTGTTTGTGTTGTGTTAAACCCTAGCAGCCAACTCCAAAACCAAGGAAACATGGCCATGGACCCCAAGGCCGTGAAATCGGACCTGGTCCTGATTCTGGACTTCGGGTCGCAGTACACCCATCTCATCACCCGCCGAATTCGCTCCCTCTCCGTCTTCTCCCTCTGCATCTCCGGGACCTCTCCGCTCTCCGCCATCACAGAACTCAACCCGCGTGTCGTCGTACTCTCTGGCGGGCCTCACTCCGTCCACACACCCGACTCTCCTTCCTTCCCGCCCGGGTTCCCTGAGTGGGCCCAGTCCAACGGCGTCGTCGTTTTGGGTATCTGCTACGGCCTCCAGCTAATCGTCCAGAGGCTCGGTGGCGTGGTCAGGGTCGGCGAGAAGCAGGAATATGGGAGGATGGAGATCCACGTGGAGAGGAATGCAGCCCAGGGGCTCTTCGGGTCGAAAAAGGTAGGGGATAGGCAGGTTGTGTGGATGAGCCACGGTGACGAGGTTGCTACCCTACCCGATGGGTTCGAGGTTGTGGCGCGTAGCCAGCAGGGTGCCGTGGCCGCCATCGAAAACCGGGATAAGAGATTTTACGGTCTCCAGTATCACCCGGAGGTAATTGTGTTTTGCTTTAACACATTTGTAATCGAAGTGAAATTGGGTTTTGGCCCTTTGGGCGGGGGTTCTGGTTATATTTTGGCGTAAAAAGTAGTTATTTTGAAAATTGCTTTTGGCGTGTTTTGTTTAATACATAGGTCATGTTTAAGTCGGATAGTCAGATGTGAGTATTTTAGATAAAGGTTGAAAATAGAATAAAATATTATTAAAATATTAATTTTTAATATTATTATTATTTTGAAATTGTAAAAAATTATGTTATTTATTATATTTTATATAAAAGTTTAGAAAAATAATAATGATTAAATAAATTAGATGAAATAGCTTCGGTATCTAAACGAGCTTAAATCTTTCTTCTTTGTGGGGTTTCAGATCAGATGTACGTTTTAGGACTTTAAGTGGAAATAGATGGGAATGATACGTTTCTTGGGTTTGCAAACGGTTTAATGTGGAGCTAGATGAGTGTGAGCAATGAGATTTTTCCCCATCTTTTCCGCCTGTCATCAGTCAAGTAAAACCTGATGGAAAAAAAAGACGAGGAACACAGTTAATGCATGTTCTGAAAGTTGAGCTTGTCTCATTCCCCTCGTAAATCAAAGTTGTTTCTGACGAGCAGCGTTGCGCATATTTGTCTATAGGTGACACATTCGCCTGAAGGAATGGAAACATTGCGGTACTTCCTGTTTGAGGTTTGTGGAGTCACAGCTGGATGGAAGATGGAAAGTTTATTGGATGAAGAAATAAAAGTGATCAAAAGCACGGTAGGGATCGAAGATCATGTGATCTGTGCCTTATCAGGTGGTGTGGATTCCACAGTTGCTGCTACTCTTGTGCACAGGGCAATAGGAGATAGGCTTCATTGTGTTTTTGTTGACAATGGTTTATTGAGGTGAGAGTGCTTGCAGCTTCTTCTGAGGAAACAATACTCAGTTCCATACTTGTTTGCTGAACATTTATATACTAATGAAGGGCAGGATAATGTTTGGGTAACATTTATTTATGTTATAAGCTTCCTATATTCTCTTGGTGTCTTCCCCATAATTTTTTTCAATGGTTTCTGTTTCTTGTAGGTACAAGGAGAGAGAACGTGTGATGGAAACCTTTGAAAGGGATCTTCATTTACCTGTTACTTGTGTTGATGCAGCGGATCAGTTTCTTAGCAAGTTAAAAGGTGTAGTAGATCCTGAAATTAAAAGGAAAATTATTGGGAAGGAATTTATTTCCATATTTGATGCCTTTGCCCAAGAGTTGGAGGAAAAACTAGGAAAGAGACCAGTATACTTGGTCCAGGGGACTCTCTATCCAGATGTGATTGAATCTTGCCCGCCACCTGGATCTGGAAGAACCCACTCTCATACAATCAAGAGCCATCATAATGTTGGAGGGCTTCCTAAGGACATGAAACTGAAACTCATTGAACCACTCAAACTTCTATTCAAGGATGAGGTGTCCATTTCAAACTTCTTATATTTACTTATCTGTATGATTTGTATCATGCAGTGATCTTATTTTGGTTGTTGCTTTGTCATATATGCAGGTCCGTCAACTAGGAAAGATTTTGAATGTTCCGGAGCAATTTCTGAAGCGCCATCCATTCCCCGGGCCTGGCCTTGCAGTACGAGTATTAGGTGATGTAACTGAAGGCAACGCCTTAGATATCCTTCGGCAGGTATGTGGTGTTTATCCTTGGATGGACTCATTTGTTTTCTTATTTTACATTTTAATGTTTCTCCCTCACGAATGTTCTATCAGGTTGATGAGATTTTCATTCAGTCGATCAAGGATGCTGGGCTTTATGATTCAATATGGCAAGCTTTTGCTGTGTTTTTACCAGTAAGGTCGGTTGGAGTTCAAGGTGATCAAAGAACACATTCTCATGTTGTTGCTCTGAGAGCTGTTACAAGTCAAGATGGAATGACTGCAGATTGGTGAGACTTTCTTCAATTTGTTCTTTATATACATTGCAGCCATATGACTTTATTTACCTTATATTGACCTTTTCTGGATAATTTGGGCATGCAAGTTCTGGAAAATATGGTCATGTCAGCCATTGGTGAAATTCAAACCTGCTAGCAGTTGGCATGTTATATATAATTATGGAAGAGCTTATAGCACACGTGTCCTTATTTCTGTAAAAAGCAGAGTTTTTTATCATTATTTTTTGCCTGGATATGTCTTATACATAATTTCCTTCATAACTTCTCAGCTTCTGGTGATTCTTTTGAGCCATAGGCTGGGAATGCTTCCAGAATTCAAAAACTTGAGCTGGGGTTTGAGACAGCTCAAGATTGAGCCAGCTTTGACTGTTTATGCAGTTAGACATGTGTGCGTAAGCCGTATATCCTAGACACATTCTTGTTGGGCGTGCACACGTACTGAACGGAGGTCTAGCATTCATATGTTTTCCCCTCATGCCACTAAACTGGTAATAGCAGCGTGTGACTGGTTTTAGCTGAAGCTTTCCTAGGATAAGGTGAAGACCAAAAAATATGTGGAAACCTGCTAGCAAGCACCCAAACACACAAGCTTTTCGGACTGAGAATGAGATGGTGGGAGTTGTTTTTGAGTGATGAAGAGGACTTTGTTTGTCACCTCCTCTTATTTAGCATATCATTTTCTGATTTCTTACAAGTATAATTTTATTAGCTTGTACATGTTCTCACTCTCTAAGCGAGGCTTCTCCTCTGTTGAATTGAGTATTGACTGTCGTGCTGCAATCTTTAAAAAACTAATGTAGGATTACTCTCAATTGTCTGCAGTTTTAGATACTCATGTCTGACCTATAAAAAAACTCTCATATGTCATGCATTTTCTCCCCCTTTGGAATTGTGAAATATCAGGTACTATTTTGAGCACAAGTTTCTTGATGATGTTGTACGGAAGATCTGCAACAGTGTTCGTGGTGTAAATCGAGTTGTTCAAGATATTACATCAAAGCCTCCATCAACAATTGAGTGGGAATGATGCCATAATCCAATGCTTATGGTACAATGAGAATGAATGAGAAAATCTGCGGTTTTATATGGTTCTAGGTGGTGATGATTTACGATCAGTTCTTGCCACTTTACTGCATCCGACTTCAAAAGGTTGGGCCGGTAGGAATATGGTCGAGCAAAATATGCAGTGCGATTTATTTATTATTGAAGTCTGCTTGCAGGAATATTACCTGGTTCTACAAGTTAAATGATTCGTAATGGATAACACTATAAAATTCTTTGTGGAAACTTTATAATGATAACTTATTTGTTCTACATTTTAGCTGTAATGATTTCTGAAAATCTACCTTGCCTTGGAAGGTATGCAACTGTTATGCTTAATTTGCATATAAAATGCTCATTTTGGTCCAACACAATGTTGGCGTGTCTTTGTATGTTGGTTATTATATAATTAATTTTTAATAACTTTATAATAACATTATGAAATATGTTTGCCATATTAGAAATACATTTTGGGATGAATTTCTATTGTGTACTGTATTCCATTGAAGGTACTATTTATACAGACTTTGTACAGAATAAAGGAATACAAATCAGTTATGTAACCTAAGGCAAAATACAATACAATTGCCTACGGTTTCGCTGCACTACCCTTGGGTGGTATTTCATTATTTTATATGTTAATACGCCTTTGCGAGTCCAAGGGAGTATTAACTACATTAAAACTCGGGGAGTATTAACTACATTAAAACTCGTCTAGAATCTAAAAAATTAATTAGATACCAAAGATTTAGTAAGAATATCAGCATCTTGATCATTGAAACTAATGAATGAAATCTGCAGAGACTTTGCTATAACCTGATCTCTCACAAAATGAAAATTTATGTCAAATGTGCTGTGCTGTTCAGTGAAACAAAGGATTAACAGCCAAGTAAGTGGCTCTAATGTTATCACACTATAATGTTGGGGCTTGTTTTAAAGGGAATGCCAAGTTTCTTGGGGAGAGTTTGAATCTAAATAATTTTTGCAGTTGAAGAAGCTACTGCTTCAGTACTTGATCCAAAAGTCTTATGCTTCTTAGAACTCCATGAAATGAGATTCTTGCCCTTTAAGTATTGTGATATTCTTTTCACTGCAATCCAGTGAGGCAACCATGATGTGTGCATAAATTGGCACACTTTATTCACAACAAAAGAAATAGGTATTGTAATCTCTCAACAACACTTCGAAATAAAGTGATATCTTCAAAATTAGGTGAGTCAAATTGAGATAATTTTAATGAAGTAGTCATAAGTGAGGTGGTGGGTTTGCTGTGCAACATATTAGTCCTAGTCAATAAATCCTTAACATACTTCCTTTGGAAAAGGAACAAACCATCCTTTAAGTGAGTAACTTTGAGACCAAGGAAGTAAGAGAGGGACCTGAGATCCTTAATAGGGAATGCCATGCTTAATTCATGAATAATGGTGTCAATAATTGATGGTGTAGAGGCAATAATGATACAGTCATCAATATAGATTAAGAGGTAAACCTGTAGATCACCATGATTAAGTATAAAAAGTGAGGCATCAGCATGAGAGGCTTGAAAACCATAATTCAATAACCAAGATGAAAAGGGTCAACAAACCTTTGAAGTTGTTGCATGTATACCTGATCATGAAGAGATCCATAGAGGGACGCATTCTGGATATCAATTTGTCTTAATGACCATCCACAAGTGGCAGCGATGGATAAGATCAATCAAATTGTTGGTGTTTTGACCACTGATCATGTCCAGACATTTGATGATAACATTTGGCCACGAGCCTAGCCAATTTGTGCTCAATGGTCCTATCGGCATGTAATTTGGTTCTCTACAACCACCTGCAACCAAGGACATTAGCAAACGGATTATGGGGAACAAGAGACCAAATTTTGTTTTGGATTAGGGCTTGAGACTCATGTTGCATGGCTTCCTTCCATTCGGAGTGCTTGGAAGCAATGACATAATTGGTAGGGTTTTCAGGTATGAGAACAGTGGTATTGAGACAAGTACAAGAAGGATAAGGAATGGTGTTGTCTAGTCGAATATGAGGTTGAGAAGAATGTGTTTAAGATTTGGTAATAATGGGAGGAGGAGGAATAAGAGTATGGAGTTCAGAACAAATTGGGGAAGAAGGGTTAAGTATTGGGGATGAATTGAGAATTCGAGAGGTTGAAATCGCAGACGAGGTAGGATTAGTGGTAGGAAAGTGGATTGGGCTCGGGATTAGGCCTAAGATAGAGGGTAATTGGAAAGGTAATTGGACTTAGGAAGAGGGAGAAGTAAAAGGATGAGTGGATATGATGGGTCGTGAGGTGTAAGTGAGCGAGTCCTCATGGAAAACTACATTACGTGAGATGTAAATTCTTTGGGCTTTGAGATCCAAACAAATTTAGCCCTTATGGATGAGACTATACCCAAAAAAGATGCAGAGAATTGATCTAAAATAAATTTTGTATAAGTTATATGGCCTTAAATTGGAAAAACAAAGACAACCAAAGACTTTTAAGAAGTGATAGTTTGGAAGTTGATTGTAGACATTAAGAATGAAGAGTGATTATTAGTGGTGGAAGATGGTAGTCTATTAGTAAGGTAAACGGTCGTAGAAAATGCATCGGTCCAAAAATGAGAAGGAAGGGAAGCATGGGCCATAAGAGTAAGCCTAGTTTTCACGATGTGTAGATATTTACACTCAACAAACCCATTTTTTGATGGGTATGTGGGTATGAAAACCAGTGTTGGATTTCGAGTTTGTGACAAATCAATGTGAGTGGTTTGAATTCACCACCCCCATCCGCCTGTAATATGATTAATTTGGAATTAAAGAGGCATTTAATCGTTGGTAAAAATTGAGAAAATATATTGAAAACATCAAATTTATAAGCTTCATTGGATAGAACCTGGTAAACTTGGTAAATTGGTCTATAAATGCAATATATTATTTAAATCCTAATCGAGAGATGTAAGGGGTTAGACTCTAGACATTGATTGAGACTAATTCAAGAGGCCTTGTAACATGGGCCCATGTAGAGTTAAATGAAAATTGATTAAGTTTGTAAGGGGTAGTCGGTGCATGAGTAGTGGGAGGTACTAGGAGATAACTTCAAACAGAGTGATGGGGATGACCCAGTCGGCGATGTAGTGAGCCAAAGAAGTACGTTCACTAACATTTGCAGAGGGAGTTGAGGAAGATGAAGAAGCTGAGGCGGAAGAGGAGCTGAATGTGTACAACCCATTTCATAGAGATCCTGTGAGAAGGAGCTTCCTCGTCGATATGGCCTTCATAGAGAAGAAATTAGAGTGAAACTCAAAATAGTAGGAATTATTAGGACATAATTGAGAAATAGAGACCAAATGTTTTGTTATAATAGGCACATGAAATAAATTACGAAGCAAAAAAGAAGATGAGGGAGAATCAAGTGAAGAGTCACCTGTGTTCAGAATGGAGAGGCTTGATTCGTCTCTAACTCGAATTTGCTCAATACCATTTTAGGGTTTAGGGGTAAGATTTAGGTTGGCAAAATCATGGGTAATAGGGTGAGTGGCGGCTGATTCTGGGCACTAGGTGTTGTCTGTGAAGGTGTTTGGACCAGTATTTTAAATACCGTGCCGTACTGGCCGGTACGGCCGGAATTTTCCGTACCGGCCGACCGGCCGGTACAAATAATATCGAATTTCGTTTCAGCCGATTTTCCAGCCGTATCTGCCAGTACGGCCGAAATCGGCCGAAAATGTCCGGTACGGCCGGTACCGGTCGTACCGGATTTCAGCCTTCCCAGTTTTTATTTTTTTTTTAATTTTTAATTTTATTTTTTACTATATTTAACCTCAATTTAGACTAAATTAATTACATATATATATTTATCTATATAATTTATTTATATATTAACTATTATTTTAAAATATAATTTATAATTGTATTTATCTATATAATTTATTTATGTATAAATTATTCCGAAACGGTACACGAAACGGTACCAGTACCGAAATATTTCGTTTCAATGACTTGACCGGTACCGGTACGGTATTCAAAACATTGGTTTGGACTGGTAAAACTGGCAGAGGGTGGGGGCAATGAAGGAAGAGGGTGCGGCATATTAGTAGCTATGATCGAAATGATATCGGCACTACAATGCAACATTCCCTACTTTGTTGCAGACTTGGCATGTAGGCCATTGAGGACAGAAGGAGTGTTGAGAGGAAGACCTGTCACCACCACCACCACAATTTGAGCAGTTGGATCTGTCGCGGCCACTACGTCCATTTCGCCCCCCTTCTTTGTATGAGTTGTGACCACCTTCACGAGAATTGGTATTTGTAAAATTCACTGAAAGCTCAAGAGAGGAGCTATTTCGTGCGACATGTGCTAGCCTGCTTTAATGAACAAGCAGTAACTGATAAAGTTCATTAGAGGAAATTGACTTAGCTCGAGTAATTATGGAGACGATAAAGGACTTGTACGAGGAACCAAGACCAGTGAGAAAGTATGTGACAAACTTCTGGTCTGGTAATGGACTACCTATAGTGGCCAAAATGTTAGCAAGATAATGGACTTGGCCAAAGTAGTATGTGATGGTCTACTATCCACGAGTGAGATTTGCAAGTTGGAATCTCACCTGAAATTGCTTGACTTGAAATTGGGAAGCAAACGTTGAAGCAAGGGAGAGCCAGAGTGCACGCGAGGTATTTGAAGAAAGGACATGGCTAATAACAAATTCAGACATGGATGAAGATAGAATGCTAAGGACAAATCGAACATTTCCAAGAGGTAAAGTCAGGATTAATCTTGGGAATGGTAAAAGAAGGTTTAGCTAGATATTCATGGGGAGGAGCCAAACTACTATCAACATATTGATAGAGGTCTTGACCCCTCATATAAGCATTTTTTTGCACTTTCTAGAGAGGGTAATTGTCATTGGTTAATTTGGTGGTGACGACATAAAAGAAGGAAAGATATGAGGCAAGGGCCAGGAGGGGAGAAGGGAGAGGATGAGGCCATAGATTATGGATTGCAAGCTAGGAGGCTCTTGATACCATATTAGAAAGACATTTTGGGATGAAATTCCATTGTGTATTGTATTCCATTGAAGGTACTATTTATACAGACTTTATACAGAATAAAGGAATAAAAATCAGTTACATAACCTTAGGCAAAATACAACAGAATTGCCTATTGTTCCACTGCACTACCTTTAGGTGATATTTCATTTTTTCTATATTAATATGCCAGATAATTTACAACTGGCAAATAGCATTCCCTAGTTTAATTTATTTGTGTCAAATTCATATAAAATCGCCTTTCTTTTGTTTTGCATAAATTCATCTATCTTTTTAATGATGCTACTTCTAGCTTAACATATGTATATATATAAACTATATGGATATTGTATTAACTCAAAATCGGTTCCAAAGTTTGGAGGTAAAGTTGTAATCTTTCTTTGGTATGTAGCTGACCTCTCCCTGAGCTCCAATTGCTAAACGCAGCATTCAGTTTTTTTTTTTTTTTTTTATATGAGACTCATTATTGGATTAAAATACGTTATGGGTCTAACTAATTTGGAAAATGGTATTATTAACATAATCAAGTAATCTTGGCACCGGATGAAGTTTTCGAAGTAGAAGCTTGGGAACTTACAACTGTATTGTTGCTTGTTTTATTTGAATTCTCCATAAGGCTAGGAAAGTATACTTGAAAAGAGAAACATGGCTCAATAGTCAATAGTAAGAAACATTGAGGGGCTGAAAATTCATTTTCAATTGAAAAATTCTATTCGCCATCCTCATATATTATACGCCACATTATTTATTTATTTTTCTTTCTTACCAAATTATAGTAGATGGATGATGAATAAACAGAATTCAATAAATTTAAGAAGATTAGAATAAAAAATTAAAAAAAAATTATTGTGTGTGGTGTATAATATCATAAAATAAAAAGAGAAATTTTATATTCGATACTGTATTTATTTTCATCTCACTAAGTATGAAATGACATATTTATTATTAAGAAAAAATTATTTATTGTATATTTTTTTATTATTATTTAATAATGATGAATATATTATATCGTATTTAATAAAATAAAAATAAAATAAAAAATATGATGTATGACATTGATCAAATAAAAATCTTGAGTAGGATACTGAATAATATGTAAAGTAAAGCTCCTATTGATTTAACTGCTATTATAAAGAACAGTAAAACTGCAGGAGTGTTGATATGTGATTAATGGTTTAGCATGCTGATGCAAAATATGGTTATTTGTGATGAAATTATTGAAATATGTTAAGTGTGTTGTGACGTCAACTACTGTTGAGGATGAGTGGGGGTAATGTTTTCTTGTCTCTGTTTCATTTGCTATAATCATGGCTTTGAAAATAGAGGATTTGGCAAATTGCAATTTATATTTTCCTACCATTTCCACACCTACTTTAGAAGCTTTTTGCGGGTTACCATTTACCATCATTTTTGTTGAAAGAAAACTCAATCTCATGCTAGCTACGAAAAGAACCTTAGTTGGGCCCCAACTCCAGGATCTTCTTGTTTATTATAGGACAGAATGCCGGTTCAGATGCATGTATCCTTATAACATGGAGCAATACGAGATCTGGTTGGACTATCAAAATTCAAAATGATTCATAATTCCCTTTTTTTTTTATTACGTCATAATGAATGTTGTTAATAAAATAGAATTATCTTTACAAGTCGGCATCCAGTAAAGTACTAAGAGCATTACTAGTAGCCTAGTCATTCTTTAATCAAAATTGATTAGAAAATTCAATTTTTGAAAAAAAAAAATTTAACTAATTACTTTTTCAACAATATTGAGTAACAAGATCTCTAAATTTATTACTATTTTATTGAAATATTAATTTTAACATTTTCATTTATTTTAATTCTAATAATAATTGAAATAATTATTTGTTGTTAAAAATGTATACATTAATTTTTTAACGTTTATATTATTTTAATAGATATAATTTTTTGACGATCATTTTCTTACAACGATTTTTATTTTTAAAAGTTTTTTGGTACAAACTTACAAACCCAACATTATTCTTTTTGTCCCTTCCATGTCTAGTTCATTATTAATGCTCTAATACGATATAATTTAAATTAAAAGATAAATTTTGACATCTCAACTCTACAATTTAAATAACTTGTATGAAATGCTCTATTCATTAATTTGAAAATAAAGTAACTCTATTAGTAAATGGTACAGAATTTGAGGAAATGGGGACAATTTCCATGATTTACAAAGGGACAAAGAGGCTTAATTTGGGGTGGGCAGCCATGTAAAAGAAAATCAATTCAAGTTTGAAAAAACAAAACTTAGTACCTAATCATCCCATGCGTGTTTGGACAGTATTGCTTAGCAAGTCCAAATCCTTTTCTACTTTGAAAGTCCACATTCTCTTTTGCCCCCACATGCAAGAGGGGCTGTTAATAATTCATCGATAATCTCACCTTATTTTCTCTTCTTTTTAAGGCCTTTGACTCATTGTTAGGGTAGGTGACTTTTTTTTTTTTTTTAATTTTTTATAATTTCCTTCCACCACTGAATGATAATTCACCTTGATAGCTTTTCCTGGTGTTATCAGACCTGTGATTGGTCCTGCTTTTGAGGTGAAAAGCGTGATCTAATGGAAATGCGCATGCATCATTATCACATGTTGTATTAAATAATTAAGGTTTTGACAATAAACTACAATTAACTTCTTCATGTTGTGAACCAAAGTTCCCACATCGCTCCCGTTCGGCTTTGCTGAGTGCCTTATAGGGTGCTTGTCGGGCTTTGCTTGTGACGCGTTTTAAACCCGTGAGGCCGTAGGTGCCAAAGCGGACCACTGTGAGACCTGCATGGGCCACCAGATAGAGGCAAGCCCAAGCCCACTGTGATATTGTCCGCTTTGGCACCTACGGCCTCACGGGTTTAAAACGCGTCACAAGCAAAGCCCGACAAGCACCCTATAAGGCACTCAGCGAAGCCGAACGGGAGCGATGTGGGAACTTTGGTTCACAACACACCCCCCCATCGCGACCTGCATGGGCCACCAGATAGAGGCAAGCCCAAGCCCACCTGTGATATTGTCCGCTTTGGCACCTACGGCCTCACGGGTTTAAAACGCGTCACAAGCAAAGCCCGACAAGCACCCTATAAGGCACTCAGCAAAGCCGAACGGAAGCGATGTGGGAACTTCGTTCACAACACTTCATTCTTTTTACAATAAATATTTTAAAAACACAAATTACAATTTATATCAAAGTCTTCCGTATTGGTAGATTCATTACACACATGTTGCAGTTCTCAAATCTCAAACATTAGGCTTTAAATAATTTATTTTTTTAATATTTAATTATCCTCTGAACAATTACATCTCTGTAGAAAAGAAACTGATGGGTTCACGACACATAATCAAGGGAGTTGGAAGGGGGATATTCTCCCATTATGTCTCGTCAAATTAATAAGATGAAATAATTTAAATAAAAAATAAAAATAAAATAAAATATTATTATTTTAAAATATAAAAAAAATTGAATTATTTATTACAACTTATATAAAAATTTTAAAAAATATATAATTATAAAATAAGATAAGTTCTGCATTCAAAAGAGACTACGCAAATACAACTGGGCTTCAGAATTCATCATGGCAACACCCAATAGACACGGTGTCAGCCTTCTATATTATTTATTTGGTTCTGAAACTTGATCCTTTTTTACAATCCAAATGACTTTTTACTTTGCTTAAAGTTAGCAAGCTTTTACTTACTGGCAACAGAGAAACAAGCATTATATGTCCCTAATCTTGTCTTCTATACACTCCTTTGGGGATTGAAGCTACTTGTAGTTATAAAAATGATTTAAATCACAACAACTTGTAGTTATATATTCTGCTTTGTCTGGGGCTTATCATTGTCATTTTAAGCACATGCACAGTCTCTGTACAAGCCTGTCAAATATTAGTTTCTGTGCCGAGGGCTTCAATAAAACAACCCTTCACCTTTTATAATATGGTTGTTTTTCTTTTCTTTTCTTTTCTTTTCTTTTCCTTTCCCCTCCCCATTTTTACATATAATTGTGTTTTCAATGTCTTGGACAGCAGCCATGTGCACAACAGAATGTAGACCCATGTTGTTCCTTAGCCTCTTATTGTGGGGGACAGTATCTTTAGCTCTTGTCTTAAACATTGTAAATATAAGTCACTTTACATACGTAGTATGATATATAATTAAGAAAGTTAGGCACTGCTTGCTCCTGGAGTGAAATTGGAAGAAAATTTTCCCTCCAAAACATGGGGCTTGCTTCCCTTCAGCTTTTATTTGAGTAAATCTTACTTTTCAGAAAAAAACATACTTCTTTAGGAATATGTTACTTTGTCACTTTTTAAGGTATAATACACCGGAAGTGAAGAAACTATATATCATAACTAAATCTTTATTCTCTACCAGCAGGAATATCCCTAGAAGTTGTGTTTGTGACAGAACCTTGCCACAGAATATATCATTCGATAATCGAACAGGGGATTCTAAAACAGCCGCAAGTTCTAGGGAGAGAAAAACAAGCTTCAACACTTCCTAGTGAATCTCTTAAGTGCTTGTTTGATTATACCAGCTGATGCAACAACCGATCCCTTGAACTGCAGAAAACAATGATTTAATGCTGTTAAAAGTGGATTCTTACATTATTAAAACATCGAAAGATTCTAGAAAATAAAAGTTGTATTGAAAATTGAGAAGCTTGGTATGATGGTAGGAAATAGGTTCATTAGAAATGGTCACATTATATCCAAAGTCCATCCTTTAGGTATGAGCTGGACCAAAAGGTGAAGAACGTGGACTCTTTCCAAAAAAGGAAGAAACAAAAACAAAAGGGTAAAGCCACATTCTCTATGTGATTTTGAGTTTGTACCTTTGATTTAAATGTGAGTGAAAGAATCCCTTCAATGGTATATGATTGAACCGAATGACAATCTAATTGAAGATTGCTTACTGCATCCATGATCTCTAGCAGCACCCCTTCCTTCCAAGGACATTTCATCTCTATTAGTACCTCTTTATTGATCATGCTGACAGTCACATTATCAGTTGCTTCTTTTGATACATTATAATTTATCTCTGGCTCTGTTTCATCAATATCACAAGCCTTCCTCTTGTTGATCATTGGCTTCTTGGTATTATTAATTATGTCGTTGCCATAGTTATCAGATGTTCTCTCTACAGCATCTTGGTATTTTCTTTTTGTTCTTGCTTCCACATCTGTCAACTCTTCAACCCTTCTCTCAAGCTCCTTCAGATATTCTATGACATCATCAAGTATGGAAACTTTGTCCTCCTGCATGAACAAGAAGAAAGAATATTTCAATTAGTAGTTGTAGTCAATTGCCAATTAACAGGGAATGGAGTTTGAATTACCTTGTTTATCGAAGGAACCATTGATCTTAGAATAAAAAATCTTTCATTTAGTTTTCCCCTTCGCCTCCTCTCAGCAACTACATGGTTCACACCTACATCATCAGCTCCTGGTCTCCAAACTCCATCTTTATTGCCATTATCTTCTGGAGACTCGGGTGAGCCACCAACATGCATATGAGGAACTGCCAACAAAACCTTCTTCAGAAGATTTTGAGGGGTTCTGCCTCCCGGATTCTGAAAATTTGCCAAACCTCTTTTATTCCAACTGACAAAACTGGACTCATGATGATTCTTTTGAAAACACGGTCCCAAAATCATCCGGTGAGAACTCTTTAAAAGAGATGAAAGAACACTCTGATAGTGCAGATCATCGCTTTGAAGATCCAATGAGTTCATTTTTGTGTGATTGTATTCTTGAAAGTCTTGCAAACAATCTTCTTTCACCAGTTCACCCTTAGGAGTGAAGACAGCCTTTTCAGGTTCAACAAAAGTTTGAGATATACAATCACTAGAATTCATGGAATGGAGGACACAATTACTGAACTCATCACCCATGAACTGCCAGCTTTGTACTTGAGAAGCTCCCCCATTTATCCCATCAATCATAAATGAAGCCTCTTCTGGTTGATTTGGCTCAAACCCATTTGAACTGTCATTGGGAGAAACAATACCGAATTCTTCACATCGTACATGAGAAATTAGATTGTTTTCTGGAATATCCTGTTCAAACACAGCACAAGCAGGACCATTGCCATTTCTTGTGTGTACTGCTCCTGTGTATTTCTTGGAAATAATTGCAGGATATGGAATCTTCAAGAAAGAAGTTTTAATGTGCTGAATGAGACCAGGATCTTCTAATACCTTCAAAAATCAATTTAGGAACAGAAACAAAGACTTAATTCCCATGTATCATAACAAAAAGAAATTTCAAAATAATTTTTCTATGGAAGTGGGAATCTGAGACAAGAACTTACCCGCTCAGTCACACCTAGCTCGAGTACACCTCCCAGAAACGGAAAGCATACTAGAGTCTGAAAGATGAATGGGAAGATGTTAATGTAATATAGATCTGCAGTTAGAATCTTTACACTAAAGGTTTTCATGTCTATCATAAGCATCAGTCAAAATTTTTATCTTTGGATCGGAAAAGAGTTCTTAGGGCTCTCCCTCTTTAGTAGGAAGTTATTAATCATAGGGTTGAGTGTAACAAAGTCAATTTAGAGGCAGATAACAAAGGGCAAAAAGAGCACCCAAGTACCTGAATAGATGCACTCTGATATAGACGGTAGTTTCAAGTCCATCACGAAATCAAAACCAAACAGAAAAGAAAATGTTCAGTTTCCTTGCAAATTTCTGAGCATTCCATAATTTATTCGATATGCATGGCATTTTATTTAGAAATAAAGGAAAAAGCTGCCTACCCTAGCCAGCAGGGAGCGACTGAAAGCCTTACTATCTGCATAGTGTGCGTTGCACATCCAGATTGGTTGGCCATTTGCAAACGTTCTTCCAGGTAACCTATGAACAGTTTGAAACAAGAGTTGATGACAGCAAAGACTATGAAATCACTACTTGTCCCAAAACCTTAAATTGATAGTAAGATGTATATTTTTATTATTTATTTTATATCTTAACACTCACTCTCACTTGTGAGCCAAATTCTCCCTCAATGGATAGTCAAACATGTGGAATATAGAGTGTAGAGTTAAAATTCGAACTCGGGATCTCTGCTCTAATATCATGTGAAATCACCACTCATCAGAAAAATTTAAACTGATAGGAAGAGGTAGATTTTTATTATTTATTTTATATCTCAACAAAGACTTGTGACTAGATACATATTTCAGATCATAAATAGCAGACTAAAAACAAAATCATAAGGGGAAAGAGATTACCCCTGTCCAATGTTGAACACGAATGACATGCAAACCAAGTAATACCACTCTGTATCACTGAGATCCTCAGGGGATAATGCTACAGAAGGCCTTCTAGATTGGGGGCTGGCCTCACCAGCTGAGAGAGACTCGTATAGTTCTCTCAATTGTTCACTCCTCTGCAAGCCTAGTTGGTCTGCATTGAGTTCTATAGTTTGAGTTGTTTTCCTTGTCTTAATATCTCCATTGTAGTATCCATCATCCCACTCCAAGACCCTATGATATTAAGAGCAGGAAGAATGTTTTAGATTCATAAGGAGGGTAAGCATTTCTTGAAAAAAAAAATTAGCAACTTTTGTCAAGAAATCTCCCTTGCAAATTAGGCAAAATGCAATCAACCGAGGACTCTTATGCTATATCAGAATGTCAAAGAAATTGAAATGCTTGTGCAATTGACATATGTTAATTGTCTGTCTCGACAACATCCAACATAAGGAAATAAATGAACATTAACAGAATTCTCTGCAAATACAAACTTCATGCTTTTAGGCCCAGTACGCACCTAAAATCTAGTCACTTTCCATTCCATATCGAATTTCCAATTACATCAGACCCAATGGCAAAATTCAGGAAGATTGTATTCGAAAGAACATTTTGGATATCTTCTTTCCCAGAAAACAAACAGAATATAATCGAGAAGAAGAAGAAGAAGAAGAAGAATCAGAAGAAGAAGAAGGAGATGCGTAGTACCCTGGTTGTCTAGCTGAAAGAGACCAGAAGATTGCGTAGCTCCATTGAATGCTTCTCACAGCAAGAGCAAGTTGTTTCGTCAAGTTTTTCGGCACCCTCTCCTCCATTGGAGCCAACATGTAACTCAGAAGCTAAAAATTAAAGCACCCCACTACTCAATCTGATCATATGAAAATGGGCTCCGGATTCTCTATCTACCAACACCAGAACCAAATCCATTTCCTTTTCGTGTGGAATATTCCATAGATACAAACAAAAGCACGTGTTTACCTCAAATTCTTGATTCTAAAAAAACCCAGATAGGTTTCTCTCGGGAGTTTTTCCTGGTGTTTACAGTAACAAAGCATTGCTAAAAACAATCATGTTCTGTCTAGAAGAAGGCTAAGAAATCCACATAACCAAACCTCAAGATTGCCGTTTTGAGGGACAACTTGGAGCTAGAAACTAAACTAGTAGAAGGAAGATGGAAGGGGAAAAGTAGTTGACAGTCATCGTCATTAGAAGGGAAGAACTGATTCAGAGATCATCAATGGCCATCATTGGCCTGTAGTAACCACTTTCCTCTTTGGTACAGAATCTGAACACTCACTTTCATGAAAGGGAGAAAGACAAACGCAAGACAGAACAAGTGTATTTACTAGATGAGGTACTTGCATTTGCTTTAAAAGCTAGAAGCTGTTATCTCAGATAACCAAAACCAAGACGGTGCCGTGCCTGTAATGGTACCGGGAGAGGGCGGCGGGGGCAAAAACCAGCTCATCATCAGTAACTTTCTACTCTTAAAACATACACACATAAAAGTTAAAACCAAGTTGAGAAGCAATTAAAAGATCTAGGTTTCTTTGACCGCATAACACCGAAGATGAACAGTGAATGCGTCCACCAAGCGTCCAAGTCCAAGCTCAGAAAACCCAGTTTTTTAATTTTTTTAACAGTGAAGTGGCTTTTTAAAGTGAAGAGAGGTCACATTTATATATATATATATATATATATATATATATTAGTAAAAGAAAAGCAAGATACTTGCACAAAACATGTGGATTCTTTTCTCCCACATACTTCCATGGATTCTCGAGATACACAAGGGAAAATATTACATGTAGCTAGAACAGCGTAGAAATTAAGATGAGAGAGAGAGAGAGAGAGAGAGAGAGAGAGAGAGGGTGGTGGTAAACTGGTAAATATATTTAAAGATCATCCTATATGCTTTAATCGTGTAATTTGACAACAGTATCCACAGCGGTGAAGTTCAAATTAATCTATAATAATAGTATTGTACTGATATAATTCTAAATAATTTATATGAAAATATTTTCGTATGTATCTAATTATAGCTGTAAGTTTTTCTTGATAAATGAATGCGCGATAACATTCTTTTTTTTTTAAATTGTGAAATTTGGGATTTGACAAGAAAAAAAAAATGGAAATTCCGAGAAAAATGTATATTAAGCTAGGTCGTCGTATGCGTATATCACGTGGCTGAAGATATATATATATATATATATATGAGGCATAGCCGAGCATGAGTCCTGATCTCTCTCTCTCTCTCGTTTAGTCTTGTTCAGCTTTCTTCTTCGCGCCCTCCTCGAGTAGTTAGATCCAGACTCTCTCTAACACTTAAAATGGCTTCTTTTCTTGGCATAATTTTAATTTTTTCCCAGAAATAAACTGCATGGGGTTCCGATCTGAGCTTGAAAATTGATCGCCAGAATATAACCACGCAATAAGAGTACTTCAAGGTTCAAGAACCCGTCTTTTTCAATAGAAAAATGATTGTTGTACATGACATGTGGAACACTTGCAGACACGCTATCCACGTGGCCAACTAAATGAAGTGGTGCATTTCGTTCAAACTATCGCTGCCTCCAATTTTGAACTCCAACTTACTACACAATTTCATACGGCAAACTTTTCTGAATAAATCCTAAAATTAACAAGTAGCGATTTTCTAGCTAAATTCGAATTCCTCTTATTCGTGTAAACCAAACTGAATTCGAACTTCAACTCAATGCACAATTTCATACGACAAATTCCTCTATGTAAATATCTTAAATATTGTCAATTGTCAATACCAAATTAAGATTTGCCTTTAAATCACACCCACAACTACAAAAGAAACCTTGGTATCATTTGATCCATGTAAGATGATGCGCAATGCTCGATTCCAAACCCCCTCCTCCCCCTTTTCTCTCTCTCTCTCTCTCTCTCTCTCTCATGAAACTCACCCATGAATATCAATAGCATTTCTCTTTTTACATCTCCACTAAAATATTCTGGAATCGTTTTCATGTTTGGGTGATTCTGAAAATTTCAAAATTGTGGGTTGAAGAAACCAATGGAGCACAACTTGGTTGAGATGCAAAGAAGAAGATGAGAATAAAAAGATGGAATCAAACTGCCGCGAGTAAGGAGATGTATGCAGTACACCCATATCGGCAATATTTTTCACTAGCTTGAACCATAACTGTCATGTTTTCTTCGGAGTTTTCTCTTTTTTTAATATATATATATATATCTTGGCCACGTCAGCTGTGTCTGCAAACGGTACACCATTACGTGTACCTAGTAGTACTCTTTTAAATATAAGGTGTATGCGGTACTCATCATATTATTCACCGCACTATTACTATAAGAAAAATAGATATTTGTGACATTTTAATTACATTCAGAATGACATTCATAATGATGATAATTTGATAAAAAAAATCAACCTGGATACCATATAGTGTTTAATAGAAAATTATTAAAAAATGATATATACAAATTTCAAATCACTATAAAAAATGGAGTATTTGTGACGGATTATTTACAACAAAATGATTATTTGCTGCAGAAATAGACTCATTTTGATAGAAAAATAATCATTTTGGCAGGAAATAACTAACTACGAATAAACAATTTTTTTTATAATGAATGCACAATAGTCGTATAAATTTTTTATAATTAAATAGATTCTACCATAAAAAAATATGAAAATTATTCACTTTTTCTTAAAGGAGCGTACATTATTACAAAAAGTATATACAAGACCTATACATTTAAGATTTATATCTAATATTACTCAAAATGATTAAGTATGATATTGATATATAGCCCCATGCATCCGCCCAAAACTGGCCAACAAAAAAAACTTCGAAACCACGAGATATTAGCATAGCATAGCTCAATCAAAGTGACATTGAAATCCAAAAAAGCATGAGGTGCTGCCAATGCATGCACGCACACGCACCTCTCGATCTCCCACAGCACATAGCACATAGCACATAGCACATGAGCGGGACATAGCCGCTTCTGAGAATTAATTGGGAAGCCCCCACATTAATTAAAGCAGTCGGAGTCTACCCCATCCTGCCTGCCCCTCAGTCGTCGTCACTCGTCAGTATCGCATCAAACTAAGATTAAAAAAAATAAAATAGTTGTGGATAAATAACAAGATACCTCTGAAATCTGAACCAGTACTTGATCTCATGTAATACAAACTTTTTTCTATATCTCTTGTCTCTGTTAGCATGGGCCACCTTTGAATGTTGAGATTATCTTAAATAATCTGAATTGACATATAAATGTAATGCTTTGTGAATTTTATTAATGAGATATATTTTCATGTAAATAAGTTGAAATATTTGTTTCTTCAGAGAAAAAAATATTTGTTTGAATGTATGAAATAGATTAGGATAACTTTACATTATTTATAGAAAGATAGAAAATTAGTGGATCCTATGATCAATAATTGATTAATTTGAAATGAGTTTATATTACTTTAATAAAATTAAAGAAAACTCTAAATACAAGCGACTTCCCGCAACCTTGCACACCATGTGTACCTGGCATGGGACCCACAAAATGAGATGAGGCATTTTGGTCTTGTGAAATAGGGCGTTTTTAGACATGTGCGGGAGACGACAATGGGATGGGAGAAAATGTCAAGAAATTAAATGAAGCATTCTCTAGATATTTCAAGAAACCTGTCTCCTCCACGATCACATTCTCTAGCTTTGTTAAACACGAAGGGATTCAGGATTTATATAGAGGGCTTCGCCCTAGTTGCTTGAAGTTGGTCCCTGCAACAGGGATTTCTTTCATGTGCTACAAAGCATGCAAGAGGATATTGGAAGAGAATAATGAAGAAGCGTGAAAGAGTTTTTTGAAGGTACCAAACAGATCTCACAAAATGTTAGGAATAACTAGTTTTTCATAATTTGTTGTGAAGCTTGCAAAAGCATGCTGGTAGTGATCACTAATGAGAAAGCATAAAATTAAGAGTTTTTTGAAACCACCAAAATGTCGAGGTGTCTTTTATATGCTCTAGAGCATACAAGGGGATATTGGTAGATCTCATAAATTGTCTTCATAAAATCATTACTTGTCCTAAAAGTGTTAGATTTTATTATTTTATATCTTAACACTTCCTTCCATTTATGGGTCAGACTTTCTCTTAATTAGTAAGTCAAACAAGTGAAATATTTATTTAAATGAGATAGAATGTAGAGTGATCAAGATTCGAACTCAAGACTTCTACTCTGATATCATGTAAAATAATCACTTGTCCTCAAAACTTAAGGTAATAAGAATATGTAAATTTTATTATTTTATATTTTAACGACTCTCTCAGAACAATGAGGGAAGAATTGGCTGGTGGAAAGTGCAAATGCGGAAACAATGGAGAGTGAATGCGAGAGGAAAATGGAGCTGATCAGCTTCTCGGGGATTTGCGTCAGCCAGTCATCTTCTTCTCAATGTGTTTTTTAATTTGTATTTTTTTAAAAATAAAAAATACGCCACGTCAATCAGGAAACCGACTGAACATCTATAGTGGATCTGAAAGAAGAAGAAAAAAAACAACCAGAATTAATTGGAATTAATGAATATATAATACCAAATGGCTAAAAATTTGAATGGTCGCTAATTATTATAAAAAAAAAAATTATGCATGTGGTGAATATCTAATATGCTTCGTACACGATTAACACATGAAGTAATGTACATCCCTAGTCTCTATCTATTTTAAGAGGACCGAGAAGAAAGAACCCAAAAATAATATATAATATGCTTCGTACATGATTAACACATGAAGTAATGTACATCCCTGGTCTCTATCTATTTTAAGAGGACCGAGAAGAAAGAACCCAAAAATGGCATGCATGATCAAATGAATTATTAGCATGTGGTCGGTCCCATACATATTTATACATGTAATATGTAAGTCGTCATCTATAGATGATCATAAAACAATGAAGCTGGACGAAAGGTGTCTAATATATTGTCAACTAATTGATCATCTTTCGGCCAACCCCAATACATGCATTTTCTTTTTCTTTCTTTATCTTAATTTTTCAGGTTTTCTCATGCAACAACATTTTCTTCAATCTCTAATATTACTGTAATAACTTGAATAATTAATTAATTAATGGTGGTCTTTGTGGTACTAGATTGATCTTGTGCAATTATTTATAATGGAATAGTACTACCCTATACCTTCACAAATATAATTCATTTCTGATCGATCGAGGCGGCCAATTTATCAGTTTAATTTGGAGAAAATTTTATCAAGACATGATCCATATCAGGTTTTTTTTTTCCCTTTTGCTTTTGTGTACGTAGCGTTTGATTTCTTATATATCTTCTCTTTAATTAATCTCTGTTGTAAATTGAATAAGTACTCGGGCTTGAACTAATTGAACTCGTAAACAATGGCAGTGTATCATCATGTATATATATGTGTGTAAAATTATCATTTTTTTTTATCAAAAGTTTAAACGGAAGAGGTAGATTTAATTATTTGTATTATATTTTTAAATATGTATGTGTATGTTTATGATTTATATATATCGGTATGTACTTATATGTATATATATTATATTATATATTATTCCATATATATATTTATGTATTTATTTAATTAACTTATAATGGTATTTATGTGTATATTTGTACGGTATTAATTAGTGCTTATAAAAAACATAGGTACTGTGTACTACATATATATATATATATATATCTATATCTATATTAATGAACATTTATGACAAGTTATTTATCATGAGAATGATTAATAATAGTTGTTATGAGAATAGATTCATTTTGATAGTAAATGATCATTTTCATAGAAAATAACTTACTACAAATAAGCATTTTTCCTATAATTAGCCTTGATCTAAAATAATAACTCAATTTTGAGTTGAAGTTTGATCAACTTATAGAGAAATGATATTATAAGCGCAATTATTTTATAAATTTTACACAATTATTTAATAAAATATTATAATTCTTTGAATATAAATATAAACCCAGCCGTACAATCAAACAAAAATAAACTAAATGATAAAAAAATGTAATAATACTTTTTTTGAAGATTAGTTGATCATGTATACAAATTTAATATCAGTTCCTCTTAGAAATGGACCTGCTGTGAAACGCCTCTTAATACCTTCCAATAGAAGAAGTCCACGTGAGCAGTTTAAATCCTAGAAAGATGTGAATCAACACACACGATTCCTACCAAAAACAAAATTTATTTGAATGGAAGGGGCGCCTTATTTGGTTTCTCCGCTTCCCAATTAATTTCATTTATCCTGTTGCCAGACCATTGTAACCAGACCACTATAACTAGACCATTGTTGATTTTATTATATGATTGGGTACAAAACTGTGTATTCAAGTAGTGGACAATCTATCAAAAAAAAAGTAGTTCACAAAGTGGAGTCATTTTATGTTTATGACTCAGTGTATTAAAAGGTTTATGGAGCTAGAGCTGTGCATCAGAGTCTCCCATGCTCAACAACGTTTCCATCAAACGATTATTGCCTCCAAGCTATCAAACTAGGATTAGGGTTTTCTTCATGTACCTTTTTTGTTTTTATTTACATTTACCTTTTTGTTTTGTTTTCTGATACTCCCTCTATGCCTCCTCTCCTTCTACGGTTGATCATGATTGAAGAGACAACATTGTTTATGTCAAAATATGTCAAAATCTCCTCTGCATAACTCTAGCAGTGCATGTCAAAATCTACTCTGCACAACTCTCTACATAATTCTAACATTTGATATATTATTTGGCTGTTAATTAGCATTTGTAAAATTGTAGATATGTTTTACGTGATGTGCTGAGAGAATTATTGATTTGAGGGTGGTGTATTCGACTCAGAGATTAGGAGGGAGGCCGCAAAAGAGAGAGAGAGAGAGAGTCACAAGAGAGGCTTGGGCGGCTTTTGTTCCCATGAGTTATTCTGTAATGTGTGATCATATGGTTACTCAAATGTGAGGCCTATGTGACATATGTCTATTGGAATGTGTTATTTGTGAGAAAACGGCCAGCCTGTTAGAAGATATTCTCATTTAATATATACATATATATAATAGTTTTATGATTTTTGTCTATATATATATAATGTATATATTATTAATCCAGATAAACTCTAAAACGAAAGTTCTAATCATCTATTCGATCAGCTTGCGACTAGTTAGAACTGGATTAATATAAACAACTTTAATTTACGATTACGTACCGCCCGCATCTCTGTACTAAGATTGTTTTTTCCATCTTTATCAAAACATTTAGTGATTAGTATTGTACAAAATTAGTAAAAGCTAGATAAATTAAATTGAAGGAAGTCCTATTTTTTGAATTATGATCTTCAAGTGTCAATGTGCCACTTATATAATTAATGACTTCACTTCCGTTATATATATATATATATACAGTTATTTTTGTATATTTTTTACATGACACTATTAATTTGATTGACCAAAGTAATTATCTCATATTAAAAAATAATATAATCAATCACATTAATAATTTGAATAAAAAATACCAAAAATAACTATACATAACTAGCTTAGAGTTTTTGATAATTAATACATACTTTAAGATAATATTAGGGTGAAGTTCTTAGGCAATAATATATTGCAGATCGAAATCATCCAACACTAGACACGCGGCGGACTTGACTTCTACATGATGCCTTACCTACGTAATATATGGGTGGTAACGTGCTACACATGCACGCATCGTGAACTATATACCTTCCAATTTTTTTTTTTTTTTATATTGTTTAATTTGTACTGGGGTAAAATTGTTCATATTAATCTACAGCCAAATTATATCCTGAAATGTCAGACTTTTCAAGTCGATCTTTATAGTATATATATATACACACACGTGACTTATAATACATACACACTAACACGTGTATATATATAACATGATAAATGTGAACATACATTAATACAACTTAAACTCAGAGAGCATCGAAGAAGAATCTATTTATTCAACTTGATTACTGTACATGAGTTCACTTGCTATTTATACACGTGGTAAACTAACCAAGGTTGTCAAAAGACTCTTAAACCAAACTAACCGACTTAAGGCTTAAAACATAAAAGTAAAACTACTACTTACACGTGTATAGACTTATTCAATGAATGAATTGAACATACAAAAATGAAATTTACATTATTTACACTAGTCTCCCTCAAAATGAATGGTACATATTATGAACATTCATCTTAGATAATAAAGAATGAAACATAGTAGATCTGAGAGGCTTGGTGAATAAATCTACAAGTTGATGTGAGGATGCAACCAAAGTCTTGAGCAGTCCAGCTTGTATCTTTTCTCTAATTAAGTGACAATCTAATTCAATATGTTTTGTTTGCTCATAAAAAACAGGATTAGCTACAATACGAAGTGCAGCTTAATTATCACAAAAATTGAGAGAAGGTTGAGAATGATATTGACAAAAATCATTAAGTAATGACTTTAACCAAGTCAACTCACACTGTATAAACCATAAACCGATACTCTGCCTCTACAGGAGACTAAGATATTGTAGTCTGTTTATTAAACTTTGAAGAAAATAAAGAATTTCCAAGAAAAATATATAAATCAAAAATGAATCTCCTTGAATCTGGGTATCTTGCCCAATCTGAATCAGCAAAAGCCTTCAAGTGAATGTTAGAATTGGCTAATAGGAGTAAACCTTGTCCAGGTGCCATTTTAAAATACCTAACAATTCTGAGGGCAGCTTGCATGTGAGGTATTCTCAGTGAGTCCAAAAATTGACTCAAATAGTAGACATAAAATCTAATATCTGGTCTAGTATGAGTAAGATATAATAATCTACCTATGAGTTTTCTATAGACAGTGGTATCTTCAATTAATTCACCATCTGATTTAGGCAGCCTGTAATGAGAATCCATTAGAAAATTTACTAGTTTAACAGCCAACAAACCAACATTTGCAATTAATTTCAGAGCATACTTTCTCTGGCAAATCGAAATTTCTTTCTTAGACCTTGCAATCTCCATGCCCAAGAAATACTTATTTGGACCTAAATCCTTTTGTTTGAAGTGAGCACTCAATGCTTCTTGAGTTTGCTGGACAGCAGATAAATCATTGCTTTCTAAAAGTATGTCATCGACATAAACTAAAAAGGCAACAAAGCATCTGTCTATTTTCTTGATAAACAGAAAGTAGTCTGATTTAGATTGCATAAAACCCAGATCAAGTAGAGTTGCAGTGAACTTAGAGTTCCACTGTCTGGAAGCTTGTTTCAAGCCATACAAAGATTTTTGTAACTTGCAAACTCTAGTGTCCCCCTTTTTAGATAACCAGGTGGATGTTTCATGTATTCTGTCTCATCCAAATCATTATATAATAATGCATTGTACTTGACATCTAACATTACAACACTTATAGGCATCTACTGCGTATTATTGTCTGACGAGCATAGTTAGCAGCTCTTTTTTGTTTTATTCTTTGGGTTCGCACATGGAGCTGCGGGCAAGTCCAGCACAGTTATTTGAGCACTTTCTACCACGTTTCTAATTCACACGAAATGGTATGCATCACAATTTTACACTTTTTAGAAATTGTTTGCCCAGGTTGCCGTTAGTTTTATTGTTTTCTAAGAACATTTGTTGTCGTTGGTTGCAAATTTCTTAGTAATCACAGTGAAAGGTTGATATCAACGACCTCTGTCTTGACATCCCAATCTCGTCGCAGTGAAATTTTGAAATTTTCTAGTTCGAAGATGAAAATTTTTTTAGTTCAAATTGGATATATAAGTTTGAACTAAAATTATAATATCGAACAAGTTCGATTTGAGAATTTTTATTTTGGGATTTATATTTCTAGTTCGAACTTATATGTCCAGTTTGAACTAGAAAAATTCTAGTTCAAAATTGTTTTTACAAGTTCAAAGATGAAATTTTCTAGTTCCAACTGGATATATGTATATGTTTGAACTAGAATTACAATATCGAACAAGTTGGATTTAAGAATTTTTATTCTGGGATTTATATTTCTAGTTCGAATTTATATACCAGTTTGAACAAAAAAATTTTAAATTCAACCTTGTTTTTACAATTCGAAGATGAAATTTTCTAGTTCCAACTCGAAATATTCTAGTTCAAACTGAAATTTTCTAGTTCCAACACTTGTGCCTGCACCTGTGCTGTCATCATCACCATACCGCCACAGTAAAGATGTGATGCTTGCACCTGTGCCGATTGAAATCAAAATAGGCGGGAATTAAGCTCGCGGTTTTGTAAAATGAGTATATTTATTCCTTCTTTTCCTTTATAACTTGATCTTTTTAAGAAACTATTTCTAGATTGCTTAGTATTTATACTGCAAAGGTCTTGCTACTCTATTAGAAGTTCTTCAAGCAAAGTCCCGCAAAGTTTTGAAGTTCTTTTCTTTTCTAGAAGTACATTTCCAGCAACTAATTTCAAAGTTCTATTTGTTAAAGTTCTATGGGTAAACTACGTTACATTGTTGTTCTTCCATAACAAAATTTAGTTTTGTTGTTTAACCTTTTTTGGTATACTACATTTCAATCTATATTTTCCTACTCCTAACTATTATTTAAGTTTGATACTTCGACAGATCATGAAAGAAATTTATTGGTAGAACAATAATCTGAGAGTTTTGTAAATAATATATGAATAGACGGTGGAACAACGAACAATAAAGTTCTTACCTAACGTCGAAAAATTGGGAATGAAATTTGGCATCAGTTATTTCTCCAACGACGAACACAAACCTACAGCAAGAAAAATTTGGGGCTTTTTACTTCTCAATTGCTACGATAATGGCAAACGCCATAAATACCAGTGCAAAGAGTCGACAGGCTTACCAAATCATCTTGTCGTTAATAGATTTATTGGCGTGAAGATCGCGGTAAAAGGCAGGAAGAACTTCGGCAATACACTTGCGAGGAGAAACAGAGTATATGTTAGGACGAATTTCTGGCGTTTCTCCTACGAGAATTCTTAGTACCAAAAAAGCTGTTAAATGTTGTAGTGTAAATGCACTAAGAACCAGTTATGAATTGCTACCAGAGATTAAAAAAAAAAAACATTTCACTATCACCATTTTTTCCACTGGAGAAAAAGTTTCTAAGTAGTCTAGGCCTTCCCTTTGAGTATATCCTTTGGCCATTAATCTAGCCTTATGTCTCTCAATAAAGCTATTAGCATTGAACTTAGTTTTATAGACCCACTTGCAACCAATATGAGTTTTGTTTGGTGGAAGTTCAATAAAAGTTCAAGTATGATTGAATTCTGAGGCATCTAATTCAATGGGCATTGCATCTCTCCAATGAGAATGTGAACAGGAGATAAGTGTTTGTAAGATAGAAATTCAAAATTGATTAGATTCTAAGGCATCTAATTCAGGTTCTTGGTGAGTTGAAATCGATATGCTAAAGGCTTTGCAAGAGATAAGTGTTTGTAAAATAAAAATTCAGAAATGTTGTATTTATTATCTGAAATTATATTAGTTGAAGTAGAAGATGATATGGCTTGGGTAGAAGCTTCTAATGATGCTAGATTGCAGTAATAATGTTGCAAATATCTGGGAGTTTATGTTGTTAGTTTGATTTTCTAAGAGGAGTGAAATGAGTTATGTCTTACAGATGAGGAATTTGAGAGGAATGACTGGGAGGATTTGAAACAGAAATTTTGAAATTTGAATTTGGATTAGATTCCAAACTGGATATAGAATCTGAAATATGATCTGTGGCAGGATTAGGCAAGACAAACTCAAATGATATAAAAGGTGATGAATAAGGAACTGAAGAAGTGGAATTTTGAGAAGGAAATATGTGTTCATGAAACACATCATCCCTAGAAACAAAAAAAGGTATGAGACTGCAAGTCAAATAGTTTGTATCCATTTGTTTCAACATGATAAGCAACAAAAATGCATTGTCTAGCTCTAGGAGAAAATTTGGATCTGTTGTTGCTTAATGTAGAAGCATAACACAAGCATCCAAATACTTTAAAATGAGCATATGATAGAAGATTACCAAAAAAATTTATTGTGGTGAATGATTGTTGAGAATATGAGATAGATTATGATTGATAATATGAGAAGCTGTTAAGACACATTCCCCCAAAAAATTTAAAGGTACATTTGATTGGAATTTGAGAGATCTTGCTACATTTAGAAGATGTTGATGTTTCCTTTCAATAATAAAATTTTGTTTAAGGGTTTCAACACAAGAAATTTAATGCAAAATCCCTTTTGAATGAAAAAGATATTTCATTTGAAATTCTAACCCATTATCTGTTCTTACACATTTTTTTATTGAAATTGTGTAAAAACCAGATCATAGAAGGCTAGAAGAATGTGTTTGATTTTGGATTTTGATTTCATTAAGTACACCCAAGTAGATCGAAAATGATCATCAACAATTGTAAGGAAGTACTTGAAACCATCATGAATAGGTATGGAAAAGAGACCTCATATATCACAATGAATTAAACGAAAAATTGAAGTAAGTTTGTAAGAATGAACTAAAAATGACAATATTTTTTGCTTGGCCAATGGGCAGATAGTACAATGGTAATCATGTGTACATTTATTCAAAAATATATCAGGATTTGACTTAGAAAGAACAAGTAACTTAGAAGGAGATGGATGCCCTAATCTACTATATCATAAATGGTAAGTAGATTTGTGTATGAAATTTACACTAGATGAATGAACTATATCAACAAGTGCACTGACCGAAGGTTGTTGAAGAATGTAAAGACCAGCAAGCTTACTACCATTCCCAATCATCTTTTATGGGATAAGGCTCTGTATATAACAAATATCAGGCATAAAAATGAAACAACAATTTTGGTTAGATGTAAACTTTGTTACTGAAAGAAGATTGTATGTAAAACTTGGCACACATAAAACATATTTCAATACTAAGCTATATGATAATTGAGCAATACCAAGATGTGATATTGCAACACTAGTTCCATTAGGCAATTTAACAAAAGTATTCAAAAATTTTGTAATGGTTGTAAAAAAAACTTTGGAATGTACAATGTGGTCAATAGCACCTGTATCAATGATCCAGGTGTTAGAAAAAATCATTAATTTGTCTTTATTAATAGAAAAAATGGAAGATGAAACTAGTATACCTGAAATAGTTGGCAAAGAAGAGGAAATATTTGTTGCATGATGTTGAGAGGATTCAGTTGCTTGTGGTCGAATTAATGCTAGTAGTTGCCGATACTCATCTTGAGAAAAAGGCATACAATTCTGATCAAATGGTGTACTCGAAGGATGAACCACTTCTTGATTGGCTAAAGAAACATTTCCTTTGGACTTGAAACTCAGAGGATAACTATGTAATTTATAACATTTATTCACTGTGTGGTTGGTCATTCCACAATGAGTACAAATAAGTTTCTCTTTTCGATAATATTTTCCAGATTTTGGCTTAGAATCTTCAATCTTTGTATTCATAAAAGCCACATTAGGTTAAATACCTACTTTTCCCATAGAAATGATCTCCCTCTATTTCTCTTCTTGTGGAACTAAAGAGAAAACTTTGGTAATTGGGGGTAATGGTTCCAACAACAAAATCTAACCCCTGATACGAGCAAACTCTTCATTTAACCTCATAAGGAAGCTAATAACATGTTTTCATTGTTGATATTCAAGAAACAAACGAGCAACATTACATTTACAGGCCTTATATGCTCCATATGTATAACTAGGCAATTGATTGTAATTCACTAGTTCATCCTAAAGACACTTGAATTTTTGGTAATATACACTTACCGAGATTTGATCTTGAGAGAGGGAAAAAATCTCCTTTTATAATTGAAAAATTATCAGTCCGTTTCCTTAAAAAAATTGATTCTTCAATTCACTCCACATTTCCTTCGTAGTGAGCGCATAGACAACAGTCTGGCCAATTTCGCGTAAAACAGAGTTCAAGATCTGTGATAACACCATGTTGTTGCATCAATCCCACTTAGCGTAGGTAAATCCATTTCGCATGGTTGAACATAGAACCATTGACGAAACCAAACTTATTTTTAGCTTTTAAAGCAATCTCCATCGAACAAGACCAACTATTGTAGTTTTTGCTCGTGAAAAGATTCAAAACAAAAACGGAACCAGGAGAATCTCCATTTTGGAGATGATACGGACTAGAGTCTTCCGTGTTGGAAGATTCGGAAGACTCAGGCATTTGTGCAGCGGAAGTAAGATTTAGGGAGAGAGAATCAAAGTAGGAAACCCTAACTCTAGGTAGTGACTAATACCATGATACAACTTGAACTCATAGAGCATCGAAGAAGAATTTGAAAAAATGATTTTATTCAACTTGATCACTGTACACGAGTTCACTTACTGTTTATACACTTGGTAAACTAACCAAGAGTCAAAAGACTCTTAAACCAAACTAACCGATTTAAGGTTTAAGACATAAAAGTAAAACTACTACATACACGTGTACAGACTTATTCAATGAATGACTTGAACATAAAAAAATGAAATTTACATTATTTACAATATTCATACTGAAGAGTTGTAACACAAAAAGGAGTCACTTTCATGAGGCCGCCATGCATGCAGTGTAAATAAATGTGGATCCTAATTAAACCAGCATGCTGGACTGTGACACACATATATACAAGTAGTAATGCCAGAAGAGTTTTAGCTAGCTTTTATATATATATATATATATATATATATGTAGTGACAGGTTGAATCATATACTCTTGGCACGATTCTCTTGTGATGAATTCATGTAAATATAATATATATAAGCTTCGATCTGATCTTGGTATCTGAATTCCTAAAGATCTTACAAGCATATCTGGTTAGGATTATTAATTATTTAACCGCATTTCCAGCTTCGAGAGTACCTCGATCTGCAGATCACCCGGAGCTACTGTCTGTCTGTGTGTGTGTATGTATATATCATATATGTATATATATATCCATTAATAGTACTGTTAGAACTAGATCAAGCCTCTCCCACTCTCTATGATCTCCATCAAGAGTATATTATTCTTAGATATATATATTGTGTATACATATATGTATGTATATATATATATATATATTGTGTTTCAGAAACTTCCCCTCCAAGAGAAGGAAAAATAATAACCCGAAATTCAAAAGCCATCATATATAAGACTATGGGAAGAAAATCCAAATCACAATATGACAATAATCTCTGAGTTGCCAGGACACGATCGATCAGATATGATTAATTATTTTATTGTCTCTTTCGCCTCCATTTTGATTATACAGCAAACAACTAAGAAATTTTTTTATAGACAGGAAAAAAAACCAAGAATAATATACCAAAAAACAAGAATAGTAAGTAAGCCCATGAATGGCTTTTGTTGTTATACCTGAAAAACTAGAGCCCGATTAAAGCAGAAGAAGGGGGGGAAAAAAAAAAACAGGATTTCATGTGAGTGCATGCCCGGAACCCTAGCTAGCTCTCTGTCATTTTTTGGCATGTAACTCTACGACGTGCCCAATCAACCTCACTATATTGCCCTACATCTTAATTGGTAGCTAGAATGGCCCCAAAACCAGCCAAGCAATATTTATGGAGTATTCTAATTCTTTTAAATTAAGAATTATTCATGTGTACGCGCGAGACCGTGTGGTCCTTGGGTGATCGATAGCATTTATATATGATTCTACGAAAAATACATCACGATCGAGCATATACATACATATATATATATATATGAGAGTAAAATGTGGAATTAATTTAATATTTCATCAATGGCATGATATTGCAACGAGCTGATCATGATCAAGAGCTAGCCCAAAATAATAATTTCTACTTTTGAAATAATAAGTCCATGATATTTGTAATATTTGTTCCTAGCCATTAATTAAAAGTCGATAAGATAAATATTACCTCATATATGTGTATGTATGTAAAGGAAAAAGAAGAAACTAATTAAGCAATTAAAACACGTGATATAAATCAGCTAAATCCGACGGCGCTGATTTTATTCATGTAACTAATTTATAGCTAGCTACCAGTCAAGCTACTTATAGACGGGGCCGGGGGACTGCAGGATTCGTATTAATTTATTGGCCGATCGATCGAGCTTGGAGTTCCTATTTACAGGCCACTTGAGACAAGTGATGATCACCAGCCGTCGGATTCATTGGCTTGCGATCCACAAAATGTTAAATGGTCCCTATATATGATCTAATTGGGAGTCTTCCCTGATCTGGGGCTAATTAATCACAAACACACACACACATATATAGTACAGTTTGATTTTGTTTGCATATAAATGATGATCATGATGTGAATGTACCGCATACGTGTTCTTCGATCGTCTGTGATATTATATCTCGGAGATAATATTTTCCCCCAGCTTTTTGCTAACAGATCATATGAGCAATATTACGTTAATTTGGCATATCATTTACAAATCCAAGCAGCCAACCTCTAAATACATGAAGGTTTTTTACTCTCATCGTCTCTTATTTACATGATGGCAGCGAAATATGGCAGCCGATGCTCGCACGTACGTACTAGCGCAGAGAGAGAGAGAGAGAGAGAGAGATCAGAAGCATGGTCTCTGATTGATCAATAATGGGGGCTGAATATACATATATACTGTCACATGATTGAGAGGGTAAAGCTCGACCGAAACAGTGATGGGGTTGATTTTTTCATTAAGCCGTCAATGTCAATCGATTTGGTTTAGATCAGCAGCTAGAAGTTTCATTATCGATCACATGCATAATATATAATATGCATTAATAATTGGGACCCCTAGCTAAGCTTCATTCATTGATATACGGAAATATCACAAGAAGCTGTACTACTGGGTGATATGGCGCTCTTGTTTAATCATCTATGTACGTAGTTTTCAGTTTCTTGTTTAATTTGTCGTTATAGATGCCTGGTGCATGGCGCTCTTTAATTTTGGCGTAAATGCGACCGGTATTATTGAAACGGCCCCGCGGGCGACGATCGACATGACAACTACTGTAGTGTTATCTCGGAGTGAAGGAATGCAGTTGAACAGGTTTTATTGCCTCCTACATATTTAGACACACATCGTCCTGTATATATATCATATATGTATATATGTATGATCTGACACATTCATTTGTATTGCTGTGTAGGGAATAATGTATATAATTAAATATCAAACTGTTCATGAAAGTTTTGAGTTTAACTGGTATATATATTATTAAATTACAACTTGATCATGAGTTCTATTTATTTAATTAATAAAAGAATTTAAACAAAAATTGAGGCTCATTTATTAAATAAGCTGTTGCGTTATCTTTTTAGCTTCTTTGTAAAAATAGTTTCAAGATAGCTCGGATTTTAGGATTTCGAAAATACCCAACTTGATCAGAAAGCATGAAACTTAACGAAAAATGTTAAGATTAAAACAAGAAATAGCAAGATTAAGAGTATAAAAAGTATGCACGTGAGATTTAACATGGTTCGATCCTACTGGTCTACGTCCACAGCAGCAACGACATTACTCCTATGAGAATCTTCCATTGATGGTAAAAAGATTACAAGAGATCAAACCTCAATTATGTACAAGAATACCATAGAGAATAGTCTAAGAATGCACAAAACATAACTCTAGAATTGGCAGAGCCCTCTCTGTTTCTCTCTCTCTCTTCAATATTAAACTTAAATGAAAAAGTAAGTTATACAGTGTCTATCGCAAAGTATATATACAGGCTGAAAAAAATGACAAGTATGCCCTTTAAGTAATCCTAGGCACATTAAGACTTAATTTTAGCCATTGGATTACAACACAAAGAAAAGCATCATTGGTTCGAATCTCTTCTAGCTATTAGCATCCAAGCTTGACATCAAATGCAATAATTCTCCACTTTGGCAAGCTTACATCTGTTGCACTTGTCTCTTTCTCATATTTTTGTTCTTGTAAGTTCCCCCTAGTAAGTACTAACAATTTTTTAAATTAATCAAGTTTAAACAGTGTTTAAACTTTATTTTTAGTACTACCTTAGTTATCATATCATAGGGATTATTCTCAGTCGGAATTTTTTTTACTTCTATTTCTCCAGCAGCAATGATATCTCTCACAAAATACAGCCTAACATATATATGTTTAGACCTCTCATAATAGATATGATTTTTAGTAAAATGAATAGTATTTTGATTGTCACAGTGAACTATAATAGTCCCACTATATATCCCTAACTCATGGGACAGCCCCTTAAACCATATGGCCTCCTTAAAAGCCTTTGTCATGACTATGTACTCAGTCTCTGTGGCAGACAAAACTACCATAGATTGCATGTTTGACTTACAGCTGATAGACCCACCAAAGATAGAAAAAATCATACTAGACAGTGATTTCCTAGTATCTACATTTTCAATATAATCAGAATCTACATATCCATTTAAACATATTTCAGTGTGCGCATCTTTTCCAAATATCAATCCTAACTGCTTTGTACCAGAAAAATATTGAAAATTTTGTTTTAAAACATTTCAGTGTGGTTTTCCAAATTTACTCATAAACTTACTTATAAGACTAACAGCATATGTTAAATTTGGTCTAGAGCATACTATAGCATATATAATACTTACAACCATACTAACATAAGGAATCTTATTCATAAATAACAATTCATCTTCAAATATAGGACATTGTTTACTGGACAATTTAATATGTTGTGCAACAGAAACAGAAACAGATTTTACTTGACTCATACTAAATATGTTTAACACTTTTGAAATGTAAGATTTTTTAGATAAATAGAGAAGGTTTTTATTCTTTTCTCTCATTATTTTCATGCCAAGTATCTTTTTAATAAGACCTAACTCTTTCATTTCAAACTCAGATTTAAGCATGCACTTAACCTAATTTAACAAATTTATATCCCCACAAGCAATTAACATGTCATCCACATCTAACAATAAGTATATTTGACATTCATCACATTGCTTATAATGAACACAACTATCATAATTGCTTTTACATAAATCATTTTGAATCATGTAAGAATCAAATCTCTTATATCATTGTTTAGGAGATTGTTTAAGATCATATAATGATTTCTTTAATAAACAAACATGATTTATATTCATCTCTGTATCAAAACCCTCAAAAGGTTGTATGTAAATTGTTTCTTTTAAGTTACCATGCAAAAAATTGTTTTAACATGAAGTTGTTCTAAGTGCAAGTCATTAAAAGCAACAAAAGACAGTAGAAATCTAATTGAGTTGTGTCTCACCACAGGAAAAAATATTTCATCATAATTCACTCATTCCCTTTTGTGTAAATTTCTTAGTTACTAATCTAACTTTGTACTTAGGTAGTTCAACTCCAGGGATGCCATCTTTCTTTTTAAAGATCCATTTGAACCCTTCTAGTTTCTATCTCTCGGGTTTTGAAACCATTTTCCATTACAAGAATCCATTTCTCAACCTCTTTACTGTCCATGGCTTCTTTAAAAGTTCTAGACTCCACCTCAATTTTTATTTTAGAAATAGAAAGGGCAAAAGTTGTCAATTTAGCTTGCTTAAACCTTTGAGTAGGTCTTATGACCATCCTCTCCCTATCTCTTGCAAGAAGATAGGTTTTAAAATGACTAGAGGTTCCAGTTTCTGAAACTTGTTCCTCAGAATCCACAACCTCTGTTTCTAGATTGCTGTGAGAGGTGGAGGGTTGCTCCACCTCAAACTGCATATTATTGGTGTCAAAATGCATGGCAAACTAATTTGATTTTTTTGGTTTACCCCCATTGTAGTTTCATGGAACACTAAATCTCTACTTATTATGCACTTTTATTTTTTAGGTTTTATCACTCAAAGTTTAAAGCCTTTAACTCCTTTTGAGTATCCCACAAAAATGCATTTAATAGCCCTAGGTTCTAACTTATCAGTTTTAATGTAAGCATAAACTATACAACCAAACAATTTTAAATTTTGATAAATTGAGAGTTTTCTAGACCAAATTTCGTGAGAAGTTTTAAAATTCAAAGCTGAGGAAGGACATCTGTTAATACGGTATATAACAGTGGCCACAGACTCTGTCCAGAAAGTTTTAGGCAGACAAAGGTGACTAACATGTACCTCACCCTCTCAAGGATGATTCTATTCATCCTTTTTGTTAACCCATTCTGTTGGGAGTTTTTCTAACAATTATATGTCTAGCAATGCCCTCAGCTTTATAGAAATCAGATAATTCATTAGACAAATACATTAATTCATTATCTGTTCTCAGTCTTTTAACTTTTCTGCCAACCGGAGTCTCAACTAAGGTTTCTTATTCTTTGAACTTCTCAAAAGTATCACTTTTGTGTTTTAAAACATAAACTCATACTTTCCTTGAGAAATCATCTATTATAGACAGAAAATTTCTAGAACCACCATGAGAATTTACCTTAGCAGAACCCCATTAATCTTAATGAATGTAGTCAAGTGTCTATTTAGTAGTGTGTGTGGACTTTTGAAAATTGACTAAGGAAAATTGACTCTAGTAGACTAATCTAAGATACAATCCTCACAGAATGAAAATTCATCAAGTTTCTTATCTTCTAGCAGTCCTTATTTTTCCAGTTCTTTGAGGCCATGTTGGCTAATATGCCCTAGCCTCTTATACTAGAAGAGCACTTGATTTTTCATTATGTGTTGGATAGGTGAAGCCTCACCTATCACTGTCTTACCTACTAAAGTGTACAACTCATTCTTTAACACCCCTTTAATCACTATAAGTGATCACTTACACACATTTAGGCTACCATTTTAAAACTTAAAAAAATACCCAGTTTTATCTATAATTCTAAGAGAAAATAAGTTTCTTTTCAACTCAGGTATGTATCTCTAATCCCTCAAGACATTTTCAGTCCCATCATGCATTATAAACCTCACTGTCCCAATCCCTTGTATTTTTCATGATTTATTATTGTCTAGGATAACATAACCCCCTTCTTGACATGTGAAAGATCCAAACTAGTTTTTTAATAGATACATATAAAAAGAACACCCTGAGTCTAGTTTCAATTCTTTTTTAGAATCTATCTCAAAGATGTTCACTATCTTAGCACTGTCATATCCATCTAAAACTACTACTGCCTTATCCTCTGGTTCCCTAATAGTACTATTTGCAGCTTATTTTCTTTCAGGACAATTTCTTTTAAAGTGCCATTCTTAGTGGTTTGCCTTTAGACTTTAAACTACCTTTGTTGTTCTTTCCTTTCTTATCTCTTTTCTCAGATCTACCCCTAACATTTAAACCCTCACCTGCCTCTGTTTTGGACTTAGACTTGGTATACAATTCCCTTGAGTTCAATATAGATTGCAATTCCACTAAAGTTAAACTCTCTCTACCATACATCATGGTTTCTTTGAGATTATTGTAAGTGGAGTCAAGAGAACTCAGTAAAAAAATTGTTTGGTCCTCTTCATCTATACTAATACCAATATTAGCAAGATCCAAAAGAATTTTATTGAACTCACCCAAATGTTCATCAATTGTAACTTTAGGGGTCATTTTAAAAGTATAGAGCATGGTTTTCTAATTGAGTTTATTTGCTAGAGACTTTGTCATATACAAACTCTCTAACTTTAACCAGACTCTAGCTGTCGTATCTTTATTGGCAACTTCTCTCCAAACTTTATCTCCAAGGGATAGTATAATAATACTATGTGCTTTCTGGAGAATATCGGGCTTCACCTTCTTAGAGATAGGTGGAGATGGTTTCCCTTCCTTAGAAGAGGAAGCTATCTTCTTATCTCCAAGAATGGCATCTTAAAGCCTTTGTTGAACCAAAATAGCACGCATCTTGATCCTCCAAAAATTAAAATCGTTCTTTCCAGTAAACTTTTCTATATCAAACTTAGTAGTCCCCATAAAAAACCTAGCTCTAGATGCCACTTGTTGCGTTATCTTTTTAGCTTCTTTGTAAAAACAATTTCAAGATAACTTGGATTTTAGGGTTTCGAAAATACCAAACGTGATTAGAAAGCAAACTTAAAGAGAAATGTAAAGATTAAAACAATAAATAGCAAGATCAAGAGTATAGAAAAATATGCACACGAGATTTAACATGGTTGACCCTACCGGTCTATGTCCACAGTAAGAACAGCCCTATAAGAATCTTCCACTGATGGTGAAAAAAGGTTACAAGAGATCAAACCTCAGTTTTATACAAGAATACTACAAAGAATAGTCCAAGAATGCACAAATCCTAACCCTAGAATTGCCAACGCTCTCTCTCTCTTTGATATTAAATGGAAATGAAAAAGTAAATTGTGCAATGTCTATCGCAAGTATATATACAAATTGAAAGAAAATGACAATTATGCCCCTAAAGTAACCCTAATACATATGGCACTTAAGACTTAATTTTAGCCATCAAATTACAACACAAAGAAAAACATCATTGGTTCAAATACCTTCCAACTGTCAGCATCCAAACTTGACATCAAATGCAACATAAGCTAAATTTATAAAAACTCATGAACTCAATTTGTATTATAAGCGCATATAAATTCCTATGTTCTCGATTAATTTTCCAGTCGGTGGAGTTTTGGAATCCAAAATTAACAAAAATAGTAAACATATATAAATAATATAGTTGTATCGGGTATGAAAAATGCCCTTCTACCAGTACTTATAATGTTATTCTATGTGCGAATAGCTTCGAATTTTTAACTCAAATTATTTTTCGGTTTGAAAACAAGGCAATTAATTAAATCTATAGATATAAAATAGTACTGCATCATCCAAAGCACGAGTACGTACATATATACACTTTTTATATAATGTATGGTGATCCACTTTTTAAAAAGACTTAATTACACGGGACATATCTACTTAAAATTTGTATAAATTACTTCTCTTATTCTCAGAAAAATTATTTATGTGGTATAATATTTACTAACAAACACGAGTTTTCATAAGAGATTATTTGTAATAAAGATGACTATTTGCAGTCAATTTGATAAAAACAATTTTTTATAATGATATTGCTTAAACAACATATATAAATGGTACAATTAATCCCTGTGCACAAAATATTGCCATTTAATAATGATCCTGATCACGACTATTAAAATTATTAATTAGATATCATGATCCAAACTAATTCATGTGGGTCATGAAATCAAGTTTGCTCTCTTGACTCCTAGGCGAAAATTTAAAAAAAAAGTAGACGAAAAACTTCATGTTGGCTCTCTTCCACCGTGAGGGAGGTGGAGCTTCGGCTCCACCCTCCCCCTAATCCTTTCTCCATCTTCCTTCCGTTCATCTCCCCCTCCTCCCCTCCATCTTTGGTGTACAATTTTGGATGGTGGTTTTAGGGTTTCTATTTTTCATTTGGGTTTTTGCAGGTCTGGTGCTTTCGGGAGTTCATAGACCAGCACGCGCCTCGACGTTGATCTCTCAGGCCACCGATCCTTCTAACGACAGGAGCTTTTGTTGAACAAAGCGGAGCATGTGTATTACGTGCAGATTCTTTAAGGACGTGTGACCCGTGTGTCTCCGCTATCTGGAAGTTCTTTGCCGCTACGGGTGACTTCTTTGAAACCGGAGATTTCGTTTAGCTCAAACCTATTGGGCTGTTCACTCCTAGCGTGATGCGGGTTTCTTTGCGCTACCATAATCGGTTCATTTTTTGTTGTGTATTTTGATTTATTTTTTTGTTCTGTTGTCATTTCTTTTGTTTATATATTATTAAAAATAGAAATAGTCTCTCGGATTTATGTTCATAGAGTTATAGTTCTCTCTTTGTTTAGAAAAAAAGATTTGTAATCTCCGCCTTAGATAGAAATCTCTCAAACAAATTGTCTGAAAATTTTGTAGAAGTTTAAACAAAACTAGTCACAAAGTCATTTGTTTAGTAGTAGTGGCCTTATATTCTAGATATCCCCAATTTATTTATCACACTTATAGCTTCACCTTTTCGGATATAATAAATGCAATCTATTTCTGTAAGTAAATAAAAAACCCTTGCATGTGGGTCTTAAAATATCATGGCCGTCACCAATATTAGGTAAGTAGAGGGTAAAACTAGCTGGCACGTACACTTAAATTTTGCTGTAGTATATATATATATATTTATTTATTGTGTTGCAGATGATCTTAGATGATCAGCTAGATCGCTATGTTTGCCCCCAGATAGACTCATAAATAATTGCTTGCCTTCTGATTCAATAACCTATTGATTTTGACTGTTGTACAGTGCATGCATGCATGCAGTTACTGAACCTGAAATCTAGCATTGTTGATCATGACAGTCACCACTCATGAACACCAAAAGCTAGGAGTGAGTTTTAAATTTGAGTTTTAAGTTAATTAGAGCTCCATGATCAATTATTACAAGAACAAGAGTTAAAAGATCTTCCTGACCCTGAAAATTAAATGTAGAAGAAACAAATTACAGATGAGCCAAAATTATTACACTGACTGTAAGAGATCAGATAGCAGCAATAATCGGATGCATTTTAGTGGTCTGAAAAAACCAGAAAATTACAAGCCTCAAACACCCATTTTATATCTTTGCCTCACCTTTTATTATTTTTATATATTAAAGTGTACTTTTTGGGCTGTTACATGACAGCAGATAAGAAAATGAAAGAAGAGACTCCAAGTGGCGCCTCCTCTTGTAAATCTCCCCACTCAATTGATCTGATTTATTAAAGTATCAAACATATCTTGACAAGTATAAAAGCTATACAGCAATGATATTGATGCATGCCACTGTTGTTTGGACTTGTTTAATTTGTGTTTGTTTAATCTAATTCCCCACCTCTCTTTGATCTCAGCAATTTTCACCAACTGTTGGTTTCAAGATATCTGTGATGATCATATTGAACGGTGAATGAGATCAAAGAACATGATGATCATGTTATTATCATCATATATTTATTTGTACGTGAAGGATCGAATATATTCATGAATGTAAGATTTTTTTTTTTTTTGGAGTGGCATGCATTAATTATTCTGCATGAATGTACAGAGATATCAGCCTCCAGCCTAGATTAGAGTGTGAGTGGTCTGAATTATTGGCTCATGAGTAGGCACGCACTTTATTTGAGTCACGACAAATGTAATTAAGTGGTGCATTGGGCACGTGAAAATTATCAGCCCGTGCAATTTGGGGTTTGAAGATATTATCCAACGAACTTTTTTTTTTTTTAGAGAAATGTTGTTTTGTTATACTTATTTTGATATTTTATATTTTTAAAAAGTTTTAATTTTTTAATTTTTTGATTTAATAATTAAAGAAGTTGTTATTAGTGTATTGATATTTTTTATATTTTTAAAAATTATTTTAAAATAAGAAAAAAATAAAAAAAAAAGTATACATAAACAATATATTTAAGCGATGCTACTCAAATGCACAACTATTTATATATATGTAAAGACATGTAATATACAATTGTGAAATGCACAATTATTACATAATTATTTTGAAAAATAGTCATAAACTCTATTGATAAAATATACCGATTGTTTTTTTTACTAAATTTTTAAAAAGATATATTTTTTTATGAGTACTTTGTATTTTTTTTAAATATTTAAATGGTTTAAAAAATGTTTTTAAAAAATTTAAACTATCGATATCTTTTCTCAGTACTCTCCCTGCATGTGTGTAGCGCAAAACCTAGCCTATATATATAATCTAAATGAGTTTTACTACAAATAAATTTACAGATCGATCTACGTACTAATGGCATTGTCTTCCTATCAATTCAAATCTACACCATTTTTAATAAAGTCTAACTTTCTAACTAATTACATTGATGAGTATGTATATTAATATACAAAATCGCTTACAACCGATTTTTCCAATCTAAATATGGTAATGAGTTATGAAAACATCGTCCCTTCCTTTTAAAAGAAAGTGAAGTTAACTGGCTAATCGTAATTTATTCACGTTGATGAACAGTGTTGATTCCAACAAGGCCATTGGTCCGGCTAAAGTTGTGTTTTTTCTTTTCTATTCTTTTTGGGTTTATACTAATTAATACATCGAGCTGGGAAAAAATGGGGTTAAGAAATCCAAAGAAAGCCATCTAAATTGAAAATAATATCGGCATGAATGACTATCTGAAAAAGACTTGAGGGATGCGCAAGAAAATCAAGTGTCCACCACAACTTTTCACTTTCAAATCTAATTGAATTATTACTATAATTCAAAAAAGAAAACCAAAAATAAATAAAAAAGAATTAAGATGCAAATTAACTTGATAATATGCAACCATGCATGGTGATATTTTTCCCCTTGCTCGTACGTCGAAGTTAGTGATTCTCGACCGACGCAAGAGTGACTAGCTAGGAGCCAACATTGTTCAAGATAATCAAACCAAGCATTATTAATGTGACAAGCCATTACTTTGTCGTCTTTGAGATATGGAGGCCCACAAAAAAGACTAGTTTGAAGTCAAAGGAAATGTGCTTAGTGTAATGTAATGGAGGCCGTTGTTTATGAAATAAGATAAAAATGAATTGAGATAAAAATTAGAAATTAAAAATTAAATAAAATATTATTAAAATATATTTTTAATTTTAATTTTTTTAAAAAAAAATTAAATTATTTATTTTGTTTTATATAAAAATTTAAAAAAATTATAATAAATTAGATCAAATAAAATGAAAAATTTTGTAAAAGTACATGAAACCTTAGGGGACTTGTGTTGGGCTTCAATCTAATTTAACTCAAGCACGAATTCTCTCACCTCAGCCTCAAGTCAAGCATATCGTGTAATTCTTCGTCATCAATCAGCGTCTATGACTCTAAACTCCAACCAAAAACTTGAAAAATTTCAGACAGTACTAATTTAGAGAGTTTTGTTGCTTACGTATAAAAATAAAATAATAAATAAATAAAACTAAATACACCAATATTTTTTAAAGTGCAGACTCCGTATAAATGATGTGTTTAGTGTATCAATAAACAAGTTTGCATAGAAATTATTTTCTTAGAAAATTCAGGTCTCTAAAATGCTTACTGCTTATTACCGTATTCGGCTTACTGTCTGAAGATGCAAAGGCAAACCTGAGAAATTATTCGGTATTTAGAGACAATTTCCACCCCACAGATCATGAAATTCACGTGAAATGCACCCTTAAGGACAGAGGTCCTATATTACTTGTTTGTTAAAGGCAGTTCAAAAGGGATTGCAAATTAGGAAGAGAACAGTTGTTTGGGCAATGGAAAACAACAGGAAAGTCCATTCAAAGATTGACCCAAGTAAACAGCAGTCCACATATGCTTTGGATTCTACAACCATCAGCCGAAACTCGAAAGATAAAACATTTCCTGGTTGGTCTATGCAGACTGGGGCGACTTGTCAATAGAGAACCACTTTGGACAGGTGATACTTATAAATTAGAGTTATTAAAAACCAATAATAAAGTGACACGTAAGACATTTCACAACATTTAGATTGTGTGCAACGCAGAAAATCCGAATTCCAAAACAAACCAAACCAAACGCACTGCCTCTCTCTCTCTCACACACAAGAAAATGACCTCTCTATTGTCATTTCCTGGAACTTTTTTGTGCAACCAATAGATGGTTAACCGATTATGCTAAGAGGTACTTGATTCCTTGCAAGTATGAGCTCAGTTATATTATCCAAATCTTTTGATAAAAACATTAAACCCTAAACACTGTCCAATTCCAAGATTTCTATCTAAGATTCTCGATTTTCGTGAACAACACACTATCAACACAAAATGGAAGCTGCTTTTGCTCCCAAACGCATGCTCAATTTCAATTTATTCTCTTTGAATACTTGGCAAAGCTTAAAACACTCAATTAAAGGAACAAATGTTCAAAACATTCAAAGAAAAAGAAACTACAAAAACAAAAATAGGCACTCAAATTTTTCATCAATCTCAAATGCTTTTTCAGCAGTAAGGGAGCATATAATTAAGCCATTCTTATTAAATACTGCTGAAGTAAATAATAAGTCAGTTCTAGCCAATTTCGACGGTTCTAAAGCTCTATTCTTCCTGCATTCGAGTTTCAATCTCAACAAATTCTCTTTTTTATGGAAACAAACCTGGCCTTCTATTTCCATTGGCTGCACAATGTTCTCTTTTTTATGGAAGAGTCGATTGTCTCGTTTTATGGAATTGGGGTTTCAGTTTCATGAAAGAGATATCATTTCGCATAAAGAAGAGAACAGGGGAGGGTGGTCTCGATATTGTACTCTACTGCAATGCGAATCAGCAGTTTGAAAGGGACATGCCTTACGTGATAATTTTTTATTCGTCTCTAACAATTTGTGTTTATAAGTGTCACCGGTTCTAAGTTTTTCTCTCGTCCACATATCCCAAAGTCAAAAAAATGATTATACGAGAGTTTTAGACCAGCTTGGGGGAGTGAGATAGGATTAGAATTTTATAAATAGTAATAAGATTGTTTGTGAAAAGTAATGAGATAATTTGAATTGAGTATTTTTTAAATTTTGGAAAAAGGAGAAAAAAATTAAATAAGAAAATATTATGAAGTTAAAAAAATATTTAAATGTAATTTTTTAATATTATTTTTGTGTTGAAGTTTGGAAAAGAGTATTGTTTTGTGTTTTTTTGAGAGTTTGAAAATTTTGTAATGATTAATAAAAAAATTGAAAAATTGAAATTGAAAAATATTTTCTGTTTAAGTGATATATTAGATGAAAATATTTGAGAATACTTAAGAAGACCCGCGTAGCCAAACGGACCCTTAATCATCTAAGTCAACACTCCCCTAGTGCGTGACCACGGCCTCCTTCTTGGTGTAAGTCACTGCACATTAATATTTTTTTTTATTTGAAAGTTTGAAAAAGTAAGAATTGTTTTTAATCTTTTGAAAGTTTGAAAATTTTGTAATGATTAATTTAAAATTTTTGTATTTGAATTATATTTGAGAATGAGATGAGATGAGATAAAATAATATAAAATGAAAATCTTATATCGACTGCCGTATCACAATTCAGCATTATAATATTCTCAAATTCCAATCAAACGCATCCGTACATAAATACAGATTGAAGTTCATGTATAACAATTGAGCTAAACACCTGATCAAACTTCATGGAAGACGGAAAAGCTTGTTCACAGCTGTGTCTAAAGCATCTACACTTCTCCTCAGGATTTTTCTTCACAGGCGTTAAAAAGTTTCAAAAAGAACACAGAGTTGAGTAACAATAATAGTAACAAGAAGACAAGTTAAGGAATTATATAATTTTACAGCATGTACCTTGTAGGATTTGATTTGATTTCAGGTTTTTGGGTATGCACTATGCGGTGGCTTCTGGCAGTATTTTATATTTTGCTTTGCTGTAAAATTATATAATCTGGGTGAGCAATTGAAGTTCCTTAAACCCTGTGTCATGGCCATTGTGCCAGAAGGTGTAGCGTGGGATCCTAATCTATGCAAACATGTATACACAGCAGCGAAATGAATGCAAAGGATACAGCTATGTAGCTAGACTGTCGATGCCCTTCATCTCCACATTTAACCTGTAAGCATATCCAAATCAGTTTAGAATTCCCATGTTTAGCATGCAAAAGCGAGAACACTGATCTAAAAATTTTGTTCCTCTTACAAGTTAGTACTGGGGATATGCTAAAGGTGGCTGAGCTTAACAATATTAACAAGTTCTCTTTAAAATGAACTTTTTGTACATAACATTAATTGGGAATAATAAGTAGGAAAAAAACAGTTGTTTCATTATCTTTTTCAAAATAAAGCTGCAATTATGAAGTAATACGAGTAATTTAGTTCCACTGCCCATATCAGGAATTTTCCCAGGTCATTGCAACATTGACTGAGACACAATTTATCACAAGACAGACAATTGAAACAATAAAATAAGAAATAGCCCCACATCAACTTCAAGAATGGGCATAAACACTAAATCATATATTTCATTCATAAGCATGAGCCTTTCAAAAATATGGCTATATTTAAGCTGTGATATCTGTTAAATGAAGAGAGGGAGAAGGTGCGAATTAACAATACCTAAGACGTGAATTAATGTACCGACTACCCTTTGTTGCAGCATCAAGAACTGCATGGTCAAAGGACAGAAGGATGCAGCATATATCAGATAGACCGTGAAACAGTCAAACACTTGGTGATTTGATATTTCAGTACGCCATCTCAGGCAATCTACAAAGATTCTAAAGACCATCGTGTTTCATATAAAGAACGTACAAGAAAGTTTAAGTCAACTCGAGAGTCTCATGTAAGTGCAACATAGATATTAAAAACTCCTTCCTGACCTACTAGGTGGCATGACATTTTAGTTGATGGTCAGAGTTGATACAAAAGATAGTTGGTCAAGGACTGAAGGGCTTTATGCATGACCATACACGTGGTGCTAGTCACATCTAATATTTGCAGCAATTTGTGGACCATCCACCCAAAATGGTATTGGAAGTGAAAAGAGAAGTCTCATTGATAGCAATCTGCTGGAAGGAGTGAGTCTTTTGACTCTTTTTCACATTTTTTTACTTGAGTATTTGATTACAGTATTACACAACAGATCAAACGGTAGGAAAAATTAGTCATCAGAGAGGCAATCATGATTTAGCATTATAAGCATTCAATTAACTTTTACCAGATTCTTGAAGACGGCCTGCAGCATCACTGAAGCAATGCATGTGACCAACAGAGCCACTAGTAACCTACACCGTTTCACATTGTTCCATCAGATAACATGATCATAGAATAAGGTCCATTATGGTATATGCAACATATGAACTAAAAAAATTTGAAAATCGACTATGTTCCATTGGGTTGCTGGGAAACTTTAATTAAAGAATATATACGGCACCCGCACCAATGAATTTTATCATAGTTTCTTGGACACCAGAAAAAAATTCAGAGTAAAAAGGCTGAGTTTTAACCTCAGAGAGAGCTAAACGAAGAGAATCGAATAGGGAAGTGAAGCTCTCGGCGATGACCACAGAGCCTCTCTCGACGACCTTAAGGGCTTTGAAGATCTCAGTCTGGTTGAGTGAAGGTACTGGTTCGGCGCGGTCATCCTCAGCAAGATCGGAAGCGGTTTGAGGAGACGTGGATGATTGATCGAGAGGGTGGTTCTCTGATTAGGGTCTCTGAGCTGGCCGAATAACCGTCTCTCTGAGCTTGTCGTCCTTCAGGTCGGTCCTCCCCGCGGTTTTGATGGGTTCTCCGCTGTCCGCTCTCCAATTTACTATTCGCTGCAACTCAAGAACGAAGGCCCTTTTTCTCATTTTGTTATTGGGCTTGTAAAAGTAATCGGCCCCTTTTTTTGGGCGTAATCATATTAGAAGCGTAAATCACATTTTAGCTCGAATAAATGATAATTTACTAAAATTTTATAAATAATTATAAAATGGGCTAATGAGCATATGATCTTTTAATATTATTATTATTAAGTTTCTAAAAATTGGAATGATTAGATGAAAAAATTAAATATTTGAAATTAAAAGTTGTTTTTTTATTTGAATAATGTTTGAGAAATAAATTGTAAAAATATATATATATATATTTCAAAATTTCTTATCTAATCTCATCATCCAAACGTGTGATTACATGTAATCACACATTATTATTAGAAGTTTTATGATACAAAATAGTATTTTTCTAGAAGATGGGCTAATGGGCCGCTGAAGCAGCAGTCCTAGAGTACGTTAGCCGCGGCAAAACGCATGACATGCCATGCTTTGCTTGCACATTTCCGTCCGCAATGCCTTGAGTGGTGCTTTGACGGAGATCTGCCTTTTTAACATTCTGATTTCTTGTAGACAATCAAACATTTATCATGAGATATTTGGTATTTTTAGCAGAGGAATTAGTTTGATCACCATTTTATCACAGAACAATGCACGCAGGAAACACAAGGGAAAATTTGGGAATTCAATACAGGTACAAAAATGTGCTCTGACATTGGCATTATATGACTCTAGAATCTAGGCACTAGGCTTTGCCTTGCTCTTAATTAGTCACTGGATCTGGAACATAACTCGGTAAAAAACGATATGAGCATACTAATGTGCCCTTTCTAAGAGAAAAAACCGAGCCTAAAACGGCAGAGTATATCATGATAAACGTTTTGAATGAGGGCAACGCCAACAAGCAATTCCCACATATCAGATGACCTAGCAATTCCCAAGTCCAAGGCTCTAGCCATTTCCGCACTACTTTGTGACTCGGTAAGCCTACAAAACCAGACGCCGCTTTATATAATGCTAACCGAGATAAGCATATACTAGTTGTGTGCAGAATGTAATGTGCAACTTAAACAAAAAGCTTTTCAAAATTTAGAAGTCAAATGAGCATACCTTAACCCTTTTCAATAGTTCTTTCGCATTATTGTCCTTCTTAAAGTGTTCTCTTACTGGCTGCAAATGGGACAGAACGAAGAAATTAGCCCGCATATATAACAAAGTTGATGAATTGAGGCCTCTTGATCAGATTTTGCACTACCAACAACCCGTGTCCATTACCCCTCAAAAAATGTAAAATAGTTAAACAACGACATTTTGCCAGCACCCACACTACATGCTCAGCAGGCTGGCTGGATGCCGAGGATTATAACTCTTCACTTCTTCGAAGTCAGCAAGAAAGAAGAAGAAGAAGAAGAAGAAAACATTATTAACCTGGCCAAACCAATTAAGGTTATGACTCACAGAAGTTCAATATAATTTATCTAATATTAATCGATCAGTGGAATTAATTTAAAGAAGTCCACTTTATGCATAACTGCAAGATAGTCATGACTTGCAGAAGTCCAATATAATTAATCTAGCATTAATCAAGTGGCGGAATTAATATATCAAGGAAGCATTATAAATGAGAAAAAGCATACCTCCAGTATCTTATTCAACGCCTTTGATAAAGCTGGCTTAAGGTCACCTGGGTGTAACTCCCCGCTTTCATAGTCAGCAGTCAATTCTTCAAAGCTTTTGTAAGTCCTGAATAACAGGTATCGAGAATTGGATGAGAACTATCGGGGTGAATGTTTCTGGTGGAAATTGGCTCAGCAAAGGACCTCTAGACAATAATAATATATAACAAGCATTCTTAGTATGATGTGTGAGTTAAGTGCAAAAGCAAAGTCCTAGCATCAATCAGATTTGACAAGTAAAGCTGCTTTCACAAGAACAGTGAAACTTACTTATGACCACCATTATCCGCACTGCGCTCTATAACAAACTCTTTAAACCATGGTAAAACGAGATACTTTACGTACTCCAAGCAAGGATTTCCTTCCACAGTCTTTGGAGGACAGTAAGCTTTCTTTATCTTCAAATTTACTTCAGCCTGCAACAGTCGGGAAACAAAAAGGTTCAAAATCAATGCACATGTTTTCTATGCTCAACTAATAGAAGCAATGCAATTCTTCCCCAAACTAAATGGTAAATTAATATCCCGTTTTGCTTTGTTAGCACCTTACCTCATCATCTTCCATGAAAATGGAGGACGATGGATCACTTTTTGACATCTTCTCCTGCCCTTGCTGTAAACCAGGTAACATGTCTGCAAATCACCATCAAGCAAAAGTATTAGACACCAAAAACAATCGACATAAAAAATATAGGATATAAAAGTAAACATAACAATAGTGAGGTATGAGAGATAAGGAGGATACGATGAGACAAAATAATAGGCTTGTTCTTCCTCTTGATGTCATCACAATACTCTCTTGCAAGTACGTTCACTTTTCGCTGATCCATTCCCAGTTGGCAAATATCGGCCTATGATGGAGAAAAAAAACACCAAAAAAAAAATTCCTGTGGTTAAACAATGATGTGCTTCAACAAAAGCAACAAACAATTTCTATTTGTCCTTCTTTCAATATCAAGAGTATGCACCGCAGTGGTATTCTTTCCATATCAAGAGTATGTACTGCAGCGGTAACATAAGCAAAGGGTTCAAAAGACAAGAAAATCAAAGCCCCCTATCCTGAACACGGGATAAAACATTTAGAGAGCTTATGTATTCCCAAACCCACTATCCCATGGTTTTCAATCAAACAAACCAGGTTCAGTCAATTTCCCCTTCCCCCATTTGGTCAGTGGGTAGGAGTGTGTCAGGTTTCTATGGCGATAAACCTGACTTACTCAACCAGACTAATTACACATTCTATATATAATTCATTCACAGGTTTTAAAACATGTTTTTAGGTGAGCTTTTAAAAAATTTTAAGGTTTTCTAATTTTGATATATAATTTTCTAGACTTTCTCAGCCTCTTCACTCTTCACTCTCTTCAATCCAAGAATCTGCCCTTCTAACCCTAATCACTGCCTCATCCACTCATCGATGCCAAGACACACCACCACCCTACCTATCTACCACTCTACCTTTGCCCCCACGGAACCATGTCTTTGCCATTGCACCATATTGATAACTCTCATTGTCCAGTTAATAGCCTCATGACCTCATGATCAGATTGATGGCTTTAAAGCCTTCAAGGCCTAATATAGATTTCACTAACTCATTCGACTTAGCTCCTCCTTGGTGAATTGATTGATTACCAAAACCATTTATTCAACCATCAGTAGGAGCCTAGTAAATGGGCATTTCTTAGTACTTGCATGAATAAAAAAAATATGCTAAAACCTCCTTGGTGAATTGATTTATTACCAAAACCATTTTTCAACCATCAGTAGGAGCCTAGTAAATGGGCATTTCTTAGTACTTGCATGAATAAAAAAATATGCTAAAACCATGTAACCGTTAATACAACTTGCCATTTGGAGTCCCAAGTGGGTGTTTGAGGACGAACTGGGCTACCACTTATTAGCAGATGAAGCATTCGTAAATATCCATTTCTTTTATAAGTAAAGCATGGGTAAAATATCTCTCCATTAAAGTATAATGACTAAATGAATCAGATTCATGCTCGTGCAGATCCTAACCTCTCCACTAATATGGGTTTCTCTCTTTTAACTAGTCTCAATACGTGGTGTGGCGACTATGCTTTGGAGAGAGTTTTTCCAGCTCTCTTTCGTATTGCAATAAATAAGGAGGCTTCAGCAGCAGATCTGAGAATTTTGTCTCATGGCGTCTATCATTGGAATATCCTATTTGCTAGAGACTTTCATGATTGGGAACTCTCTACTGTTTCAGACTTTTTCAGCTTGCTTTATACCAAGGGAAGCCCTACGGCACAGAGGGATAGATTGCAGTGGCGGGTTAATACCCAGAAAATATGCACAGTTAAAGCATACTATAAAGTCCTAACCACTCACGGTGATATTTCCTTCCCATGGAAGAATATCTGGAAATCTCGGATGCCCTCCAAAGTAGCTTTCTTTGTTTGGACTGCTGCGCTCGAAAAGATTTTGACTACAGACAAATTGAAGAGGAGGGAATGTGTAGTATTGGACTGGTGTTATATGTGCAAGAATACTGGAGAATCAGTGGACCATATTTTGTTGCATTGCAAGGTGGCAAGGGGGTTGTGGGATGAGATCTTTCGCAGGATGGATGTTTCTTGGGTAATGCCAGCAAAGGTGGTGGATTTATTATGTTCTAGGAAGAAGCTATAAGGCTGCCCTCAGGTGGCGGCAGCGTGGAAGATGATTCCATTGTGCCTCATGTGGGTTATCTGGTTGGAACGGAATGATCGTTGCTTTGAAGACAAGGAGCGGTCCATGGCGGAGCTGCAGATTTTTTTTACGCAAACTTTATTGCTGTGGTTTTTAGCTATTGTACTTAATGGAAATGATGTTCATGACTTCTTGTCTCTCTTTACATCTCATAGTTTGTAATTATGTGTTCCTTTGTATACTTCCTGTATAAATGGGTTATGCCTCTTTCTTTTAATAAAATTTATCTCTTACTCATAAAAAAAAACTAGTCTCAAAAAATCCAATGCTCATCACTTATATTTCCTATACCCCTGATTGAAATAAGGATGTCTCTGGCAGAAATTAAGATGTAATCCAGTCGTGCTTAAACTCTATAATGATACCACAATGGCCCTGCCTATAATCCTTAAGAATATAATGATATTAGTGAGAATCTAGACATATCAGTACTTAGATCAGCATTTTCATGATCAACCTTATCATTTACATTGCTTAAGCATTGACATATACAAACTTTTTTTTATATAAGCAAAATATACAAATTTATAAAGATATCTCAACATGACAAAATTAAATTAACTTCATTTTGACTATATTTAGCTGTAACAAGCCTGTGCAAACCCAATGACACATTGAAGCATAAGGAAAGTGCAAGATACAGTCTGTACGCAAACCAACCAGGGAAACAAAACGATCTATTCACAAACCAAAAGCAAAAGGCAAGCACCTTCAGGAAAAATATATCGGCACACTGCATGCAAGGGTAGAAAATTTGAGCTGCAGTCAACTCATCCTGCTCATTTCGACCCATAATTTGACTGCACCTGTAATGAAAAACAGCAAACTATAAGTCAAAGAGAACCATACAACCAGAGCATTGTCACATAATAATTTACCTGATTATCCTTGGTAGCTTATTCCTTCGAGCTATATCCATAACAATAGGCCAGTATTCATGTGCCCTTGAATTAATCTCCTTTGACGACCACAAAAATTCAACTTTTCCACCTTCCAGATCCATTCCAACTGCTTTCCAAATCTCAATCAAGTAGCGCCCAACGGTTTCGATTTTCTTCAAGTCACCCCCCATCTTATTGTTTAGCTGGGCAAACCAATCTGCAATCCATATTTTCACTCTGCACCCAGCAGATGTCAGCTTGTTAACATTTATTGTCTTCATAACTCCCTGTAGAACAAGTTCGAAAACAACTTGTTGAATGAGGTCTTTTAAAGGATCCTATAATAACTTGAAAGATTTTACATACAATAATCAGTATTACCTGAGCGATGTGCATTCGGCCAGAGGGCTCAAAACCGTCGTAGCAGACCGGTTCGGGCTTATTCGCTAGAAGATTTCTCAGTTCGTCTTCTTGAATACACTCCTCTCCCACACTCCTCACGATCCGGTACTTCTCCTCCAAACTCATCCTACACCAATGAAAGAGTGAATTAGATGACCCGGTTGTATCCGTACAAATCCAGAATCTCAACTAAAAATGGGTGGGTTTCGGGAGAGATTCCCACCGGTTCGCTGAGTTCGAGGAGCTCGAGGATGGCCCATCAGCGTGGGAGTCTGAGATCGAGATGGATTGAATAGCTGCCTCCGGTGGGGGCTCATTTTGATGGGGTACTTCGGTCGCCATTGGAGCTACGGGCAAGCAAGGTTCCAACTTCTGGGGCTTTTGGGACTCAGTTTTGAGGTGCTAGGTTTTCTTTCGTTTCCTTCTTTTTTTTATTTAAAGGATTTTCTTTCGATTAATTTAAGGAGAGATTAATCGATTTGATCTCGATGGCAGCTCTGGATGTGAAGAATTTTTCAAGAATTTTTAATATTTTATTATTATTATTATTATTTATTTATATTATTATTCATTACTTTTTTATTATTATTTATTATTTTATTATTATTATTTATTACTATTTATAAACCCTCTCAATATTTCTTAACACCCAAATACAATTTTAAGTAAATTTTAATCCAAATGGATATATATCTATTTTGAATCTTTTAAAATTGATATTGCAGCAATTATCTTTCTAAATTAGTATTTTAGATTTAATTAGTTTTCGCTCGATTCGGTTTTTTGATTTTTAATATAGATCAAATCTTTGATTTCTTATATTTAATATATATAAATATTAATAATAAATAGTACTATTGGTATATTATTATTACTATATGCTAGTGATAACATAGTAATTAATATATTAATCTATATTAGTATAATTAATATATATATATCAAAAGAAATATGTTGAAAAATTATCAAGTCATTAAATATAATAAATATATATTTATATTTAAAATATATGATCAAATAGATATTCATAATATTCAAGATTAAAATGTTAATCATAAATTATAATATAATATTATTTCATATGTAATTATATTATATATATATTATATATAAAAATTATATATAACATAAAATTCATTATATATAATTTTTATATAATACATATAAGGTATTTTATTTGTGTTTTTAGTTTTTTTTTTTTTACATGATTTTTAAGTAAGTATTTTTAAATAATATTGTAATTTTTTTGTATTTTTAAACAATATTTTAAGATGTAAAAAAATTATATAAAAAAATTAAATATTTTAAGATATTAAAAAAATATGTAAAAAAACATAATTTTTTTACATAATTTTTTTTTTACATCTTAAAATATTTTTTAAAAATGCAAAAAATTCACAATATTATTTTAAAATACACACTTAATTATAAATTAAAACTAAAAATAAATACAAATCAAGATCCCAAATTAAAATTTCAAATAGGGACATATAGTATATTTTTTAAATATAAAAAGGGTGGAATCCGGTCCTGAAAAAATAAAACCAATTTCAGATCGTTTGTGACCAATTTAACCAAATCAATCGAGTGTTCGGTTAAGAATGTTCAAAGAATTAAACGAGTGGAAGTGGTGGTAGTTGGTACCGTTAGGCCCGGTTTGCATACAAAAAGCCCTCGATCAATTTTAGTTCATATTATTTAATTATTCTAATAATTTTAAATTTTTATATAAAATATAATAAATAGCTCAGTATTTTCAAATATTAAAATAAAAATATTATTAAATAAAAATATTTTAATAATATTTTATTTAACTTTTAATTTCAATCTCAATTTAATATCTAATTTCTCTTTAAATAAAAATCCATTTGCACATAAGATTGAGACCTCTCGCGTACATATACATTCACGTGTAATATTAACATGAGGCATTGTTCAATCCATGCATGGAATTAACCACCATCCACTAGCCATCTGTGCACCACTAGCCAAAGCACCGTGTCGTCGCATCAACAAGCCTAATGCGTGGCAATTCTCACTAGGGAACATGAAGTCGAAGCTTGAATCGTCACCACCCAATGCCTGGAATCAAAGCAAACCCCACATTGAAGGCAATTTGCATTACACCTAGGGGTGTAAATGGTCCGGTCCGGTCCGGTCCGGGAAATTTGTGGACCGATTTCATTCGGTCCAAGAATTCTCTCACCCTGGACCGGACCGAACAGGAGTTCGGTCCATACCGGTCCGGTCCAATTCGGTCCAGGGGCGGTCCGGTCCGGTCCAGGGGTGCCCCATATGATTTAATGGACTAAATTTAATATATAATTCTACAATAATCAAATATTTTTTTGGTCCAAATTTAATTACTATAAATTATAATATGTTAATATTATAAAAGTATATATTATATATTAATATGTTAGTATATATTATATATTAAGTATGTTAGTAAATTATAACTAATAGTCTAATAGTCTAATAATACTTTCACATTAGTATATGTTAATAAACTATAACTAATAAGTAATAATATTATTACAATTTACATTAGTATATTATATATTTATATGTTAGTAAATAGTGATAAATTATTAATAATATATTAAATAATAATAATACACTTATTATTTATATATTAATATGTAAGAGTATATATTATCTATTAATATATTAGTTAATATTAAATATTAAGTATATTAGTAAACTATAACTAATAATCTAATAGTCTAATAATATTATTACATTAGTATATGTTAATAAACTATAACTAATAAGTAATAACATTATTACAATTTACATTAGTATATTATATATTTATATGTTAGTAAATAGTAATAAATTAGTAATAATATATTAAATAATAATAATACACTTATTATTTATATGTTAATATTATAAGAGTATATATTATATATTAATATATATTAATATTAATATTAAAATTTATATATTATTATTTATATATACATATATTTAAAAAAAAATTAAAAAAAAAAGGGATTCGGTCCGGTCCAGGGGGATGAACTCCCTGGACCGGGACCGGACCAGAATTTTCCGGTCCATATATTTTTTGGACCGGACCGGACCGAACTCCAACCGGTCCGGTCCGGGACAACCGGTCCGGTCCGGTCCGCCGGTCCGGTTCGGTCTTTTTACACCCCTAATTACACCCACCAGCAGCATCGTCAACCAGTAGCACCCACCAGTAGTACGCCCATGAAGAAGCAAAAAAGCATGTCTTTGTTGTACACTCACGGAATAGAGCACGCCCATGACACAAAAAAATTGCATGGAAGCCACTTAGTGAGACGTCGAGCACCATGCAAACATTGTAGTCACTACAACTACCACTCCTATTGTGGAAGGCACTAACCAATGCCAAACTAGTGGAAATCAAGAAACCCATCTCACTAAAAACCACTAGAAAGTCAAAGAAATTGCCAATAAGTTCACTGCATGCAATAGGCACAGAAACACCATCCGAGCACTTTCCGTCAGTCCAGATCTGCCAAAAATCTCCCTGTACGTTACCCGTTGCAAACTCTATCCCTTGCTCCTTGATTCTCAATTTGACAGCACCCTATGGTTTCTCTCTCTCTCTCTCTCACACACACACATACACACAGAGTGTTTTGACGTCCAACTCATTGCCATCACTCGTCTTCCTTTCTCTATAAGCATCTCCCGCACACCACTTTTCTCTCATATGCATTTTGCTCTTAAGTGGAAAAATGGAGCTTTGTGAGCAACAATGGATCTCTCTCAAACTCTTACCGATTTCGATGTTTTGTGGGCGACGATGGGTGTTTTGAGAGCAACAGACGTCTCTTTCTGATTTTGATTTTTCTCTCATTCTGTGATTTTTTTATTAGAAAATTATAGCAGAAAAATACCTCAAGTTCAGCTTAATAAATTGCTCCACAAGTTTCTCCAGACTGATAAATCACCAGCGTTTCCTCTTAGTGGTTAGTGCACTACGTAGTATAAAACTAGAGCGATACTAAATAAATCCACAGCCTAAGAATAATTTTCAGAGAGCACAAAAAAGAAAAAGATTTTCTTATTTTTAGGTATAAATCCAAAAACCAAACTGGGGGGCTATATATAGCCCCCACCTTCACACGGCTGGCCTTAAAGGCCAATCATAAAATGACATGTTACAAGCCATGTAACGCATGGCTTTAAGGCTATGCGTTACATGCTTGTTACGCATGGGAGGGCAGGAGGTCTGCCCCATGTGGGCGCCTCCCCCCCCCCCCCCCAAATTTATTACATGTCCCACTCGCACACAGTGGGCATGACCCCAGGTCTGCATCTCTCTAATGTTCTCAATTTTATTCATATAAGTAAATAGGTCGTGCGACCACTAAGCACATCTACAGAAAGGTGAGAGTACATATACCAAATCTCTCATAGAGAAGACCAGCATAGTAACATCCCTGAAGTGTATGATCATGTGCTAGACTTATTCAATCGCATCAAGTCAAACATTTTTTTAACCATCTTGAGTTAATAAACTCATAACAATGCTTTGATTTTTTTCAAATCATTTCAATGTGTTCACAACCTTAGTCGCTACCAGTATGTAGCGTCATACTTTGACGTCAGCAAACACTATCGAAGATACGATATTGAAAAATCTTCCTTTTGCACTCATATCATTCAATTTTGGTCAAACCGCTTTCTTAGCAATGCCTCTTTAGACCAAATCAATCATGGCCATAGACAGCATGCCAAAGTAGTAGACATTATAACCTCCATCTTGTGACATAGTCAAAAGTAAAGGACGCCTAAAAAAAATGAGACTCACACAGTGAGAAAGAGGGGAACCATTTACTCACTTACTCATATGGTCATATAAACACATGTAGTATGAAACACATGCTACGGTGGATTTCTCTTTCTCAAAGAGCATATGTTTTTATCAACACCGTACAGATCTTAGTCTAACCGCTCCTTAAGCGTCTAACCCAAGTCTCTCTATTTGCACGCCTCCAAGGCATCAAAGAGAATCTCGCATCTGGCTAACCTTAGGCTATATGGATAGTGGGTAATCCATTCACAGTCTTCTCAAAGAAAACTTCATGTTAGCTCCCACTAAGGCGACATATCTTTGTGTCAACTAACTTATCTCTTTAGACAAGTACTTAGGGACACAATATTTCATCTCTACTCGCTACTTAAGCGCTAGAGGCGATTGCTCATGTGAGTGAGTCAATCTAAACTTGTTGACATATCTTGTGTGTGTATATAAGTAAAAGACAATACGATAAAGATAAGAACTGAATCATATTGTATTAATATCCCAAAGAAAATATTACATCTCAATGTCATTTGAAACACAAATTACATTTACAATCTACATAGTCCTAGATTCCTAACATGAGCCTCAAATACATCTCTTGCAATGGGCTTTGTCAAGGGATCAGCAACCATGCGACTCGTAGAAAGATGTTTCAGAACCACTTCCTTTTGCGCTACCATATCTCTGATGTAGTGATATCTGATATCTATGTGTTTGGTTCTTCCATGATATTTTGAGTCCTTAGCATATGTGAGAGCTGTCATGCTATCACAGAATATCGTCACCGGATCTGAAGTATCTGTGCCAATGTGTAAATGCTTGAAGAACTTCTGTAACCGAACAGGTTCTTGAACTGCTGCAGAACAAACTATGTATTATGCCTCTATCGTGGATAGAGTTATGCAGGGTTGTTTCTTGCTGCTCCATGTAATGGCGTCATTGTTGAACAGAAAAACATACCCAGTAGTTGATTTGCGCTCATCTAGGTCACTGCCTCAATCAACATCACTATAACCTCTTAGCTGCAAATCTGAACCCTGATAGCACAGCATATCGTCTGCAATTCCCTTGAGATATAGCATAATTCTCTTGACTGCTTTTTAGTGAGCCAGTCCGGGGTTAGATTGAAATCTACTTATTAAGCCAACTGCATAGCATATGTCAGGCCGAGTACACATCATCGTGTACATCAGACTACCCACAGCATTAGCATAAATGACACAGGCCATCTTTTCATTTTCTCTTTGAGTCTTAGGACACAACTCTTTAAATAAGTTCTCGCTTCTTGCAATAGGGGTGTCAATAGGCTTACATCCACTCATTAGGAAGCGCTCGAGAACTTTATTTATGTAAATCTGTTGGGACAAACACAAAATTCTTTTAGAGCGATCTTTATAGATCTTAACTCCCAGAATGTATTTACCTCACCCATATCCTTTATCTCAAAATTGAAGGATAACCACTCTTTTGTGGCGACTATCAACCATTTATCATTTCCAGTTAGTAGTATGTCGTCAATATATAATGACAACATGATGAAACTCTTCTTAGATCTTTTGACATAGACCCAATGATCTTCTATGATCATCGTAAACCCATTCGAGAGAATGGCTCGATGTAATTTGAGGTACCATTGTCTAGATGATTGTTTTAGGCCATATATAGATCGTTTGAGTTTGCACACTTTGCGCTTTTGACCTTTGACCACAAAACCCGTGGGTTGATTCATATAGATCTCCTCATCTAGTTCTCCATTGAGAAATGTTGTCTTAATGTCCATCTGGTAGAGTTCCAAATCCATTTTTGCTACTATAGCTAGAATTAGGCGAATTGAGACAAACCTCACCACTGGTGAAAATGTTTCCTCATAATCTATACCCTCCTGTTGGGTATATTATTTCGCCACTAAGCGACCTTTATACCTATCTATTGATCCATCCGACTTACGTTTGATCTTAAAAATCCATTTGTTCCCAATAGTCTTACGCTTTGTCAGTGATTAACCAGATCCCAGACCTGATTGATTCTTATATACTCAATTTTATCATTAAGTGCTTTCATCCATTCATCTTTAGTAGAAGATGAGAGAGTCTCATGAATTGTCCTAGACTCATCATCATCATGCGAAGCAACCATGAAAACTTCCCCTTTAATCTCAAAACGACGGCGAAGAATATTTTCACGTGTGCTTTTATGCAGCTGAGGCTGTTGTGATTGATTGACAAGTGGTGTGCTCCCACTCGGACTCAAGTCATTTTTATATTTTATAGGAGTCTGAAGAATTTCTTCCTTATTCTCAACTAAATTTTTTGGAGCACTTTCCTCTTATTCTATAATCTCATGGAGTTCTAAACTCCTATCAATCTCACCTCTACTTAGAAACTCATTTTCAATGAAATCCACATCTCATGACTCAATCTAAGTCATACTTCCATCAGTTTGTTCACATATTAACACATACCCTTTAAAGTGTTTAGAGTACCTTATAAAGATACGCTTCTTTCCTCTAAGGCCTAACTTTCCATACTTATGAGAAAGATTGTGAACAAAACCCGTTGAACCCCATGGCCGCAAATTACTCAAATTGGGTTTCTCGCCGGTCCATAGTTCATATGGGGTGAAAATTACTGATTTGGAGGATACTCGATTAAGAATGTAGGCAGCAGTCAAAAGAGCATCCCCCAAAAAGAAATTGGTAGGTTTACTTGCATCATCATTGACCTAACAATCTTAAGCAGTATTCGATTTTTCCTTTCCACCACGTCATTTTGTTGTGGCGTACTTGGCATCGTCAACTGTTTTTTTATTCATTTTTTTTTATCACAGAGCCTTTTAAATTACTCAAAAAGATATTCTTGTCCTCGGTCAGTTCTTAGAGTTTTTAAACTCTTGTCTAACTGATTCTCAACCATTTTTAAATATCGCCTAAAACACTCTAATGCTTCAGACTTATGGGAGATTAAATAGACTGACCATAACGTGAAAAATCATCTATATATGTGATAAAGTAGACACCTCCGTGTCTTGCCTTCACACTCATTGGACCACAGATATCTTAATGGACTAATTGCAGTGGAAAATATACCCTAGTGGCTTTTCCAAACGGTTTTCTCTTAGTTTTTCCCATTAAACAATGTTTACATGTGAGCAAGATGATCTTAGCGAGATTGTCCATCAGGCCTTCTCTAACCAACCGAATCATTCTATCTTACCCTATATGGCTAAGCCTAGCATGCCATTTATATGAATCCAAATTATTAAATGCAGAAAGAAAAGCAATAGATTCATTCATATTTGAATAATCCAAATCCATTATCATAAAGCCGTCCCGTAGAAAAGTATTGCCATAAAACACATGGCCCAAATAAAAGGAAACATAATTATTTTCAAATAAAATCTGAAAACTAAGTCTTAAAAGAGTAACTACAGAAAGTAAGTTTTGTCGGATTTCGGGAGCGTATAGCACATTGTGGAAGAAAAGAATACGGCATCTCCGCAAGTCCAGCTTGTAGGTACCAAGTCCTAGCACCTCCATGCTAGCTCGATTACCCACCTTGATATCACGGCTCCCAGTTGGAATCCGGTGATACTCCACAAATCTAACTCTATCTCGCGCTATGTGTTCGGTCACTCCTGAATCAACAATCCACATAGGATAGGAGTGAACAGCTATCACATGGCTAGTTACAAAAACAATACGAGAAAAGTTAGAGTATACCTTTTTCGGTTCAGTGCAGTCACGAGCGAAGTAGCCTTTCTTTCCGCAGTTGTAACACTCTAATTTTGACTTATTCTTCCCACACTTGCCCCTCTTGCTGCGCTGAGAAGTTCCTGACACTTTCTTAACTTGTCCAGTAGCTACCCCATTCTTGGACTTCCTGCGCTTAGGCCTTGATATCTTGCGCGAACTAGAATCAGCCACATAGGCCGAATGATTGGGCTTAGCAGCCTCTAGGCGCTCAACCTCCAATTTCAAGTGACGCGAGACATAATCAAAATTTTTTATATTCTCATTATGCGTCAGATTTTGACTCATATTCTCCCAAGAACTTGGTAGTGATCTTATCACTGCCTGGACTTATTGTTAATCAGTCAGGTCGTTTCCTGCCGTCTTAAGTTCGCTGATCATAGTTGACATAACTCTAAAATGCTACTTCATTGTGTGATCAGAACGCATCTTATAGGAGTCAAACCTCGTGGTTAATTCACATAACCTAGTGGCTGAAGTTCCACCAAACTTCAATTTCAAAACTTCCCACATGCTTTGGGCAGTGTCATAGGTCTCGAACTCACACATTAGATTATTGTGCATGTTGCTTAACATAATTATACACGCGCACCAATTTTTCTTAGCCCATTCATTATAGGCTAATTCATCTAATTTGTGTTGTTCTGAGTCTCCTTCTATGGGCTTAGTTAAGGAGTGAGACAAGACCTCTACGACCTCTTGCTCATCTAAGACATACTGAATCTTGCGATGCCATATGTCATAGTTCTTCCCATCCAATTTCTCCTCTTTATTTAAATCAGCAACTATACTATTGGATGCCATTTCACTACAAAATGCAAATGAGGGATATTACACACACACTTAAGAAATCTGCCGCATCCATTCAAGTTAGAAAAGAAATAATTTAGACATGTCACAAGATCGAAAAATCGCTAGACTTTATAATCATCTCTTGTGCCACAATATGCAATTATTAAATTTCTAACCTAATTTCCGCACAAATTTAAAAAATATAGGAAATTTAATCATAAATCTCAACCATACTCCCACTATCTAAAGTAATCACCTATCTAGTCACGCGTAGAGACAGATCCTACTAAAATCGCAGTAACCTGTTAGGCCAGTTTACAAATACAACTACAACAACCACAGCAGCTTGTTGGGCCAGTCTACAAAGATGGTTCATATAAGATCATTACAATTCATTTTTCTTATTCCATCAGTGCATTTACAGTTCTTACTGGGGCTACTATAGTGTGGTCGCTATACAGTGCATTTACAGTTCTTACTAGGGTCACTGCAATTCTTTCAGCCTATCAATCTATACTGACAACACTAACTAAGACTACTTAGTGAGAATTTTCTAGTTTATCACTAGAATAAATTAAAGCTAATGTCTAATCATACAAGTCTAACATTTATACATGATAAAATAATAATACATCCACATGTTGTATACATACATGTTATTACATTTAATCAAAAAAATTAAACATAATATCACATGTAATTTATCATTACGGAATTCATAAAAAAAATATGAATATCATCAAATATCCACATGTAATCATATTTAATCTAAAATATTAAATAAAATATCACATGTTATAACAGAAAATATGTCTAAGCATATATTAAAATGCCAATTTTTTTTTTACACAAAGAAAACAGTGTATAAAAAAAATCCAGTTAGATCATAAGACACTCACGGTCCAATGGGGGGCGTTGGCTTTATTCATTTGATGGTCTTGGGTTCGAAACTCACGGCCGGACTTAACCTCTACTCTTTTTTTTTTAATTTAATTTAATTTTTTATTTTTTTAAACATATGGAGTTGGGCCATGTAAAGACCCAGCCCAAGAAACTGATTAGAAACAAATGGGCGCAAGGCCCAAGCCCAGCCCTTAACAGATGACATAAGTCATCTTCTTCCTCCAGCGCGCGGCACCACGTGGTGGTGCGCACTGCACCACTGTGGTGCACGCTACATAGGTGCAGCACTGCACCTCCAGGTTTTTTTTTTCTTTGTACAAAAACAGTACCAAAATAAATACATATATCAAGCATACGCAAAAAAATCAACTGGAAGCAATTTAACCATGCGCTCTGATACCAATATTAGAAAATTACAGCGAAAAAATACCTCAAGCTCAGCTTAATAAATTGCTCTACAAGTTTCTCCAGATTAATAAATCACCAGCGTTTCCTCTTAGTGGTTAGTGCACTACGTAGTATAAAACTATAACGACACTAAATAAATCCACAGCCTAAGAACAATTTTCAGAGAGGACAAAAAGGAGAGAGATTTTCTTATTTTCAGATAAATCTAAAAACTAAACTGGGGGTATATATAGCCCCCACCCTCACACGGCTGACCTTAAAGGCCACGTTACAAGCCATGTAACGCATGGCTTTAAGGCCATGCGTTATATGCTTGTAACGCATGGGAGGGCAGGAGGTCTGCCCCATGTAGGCGCCTCCCCCTCCATTTATTACATTTTTATATATATAAATTTATCAGATGACATGGCATTAACCACATCGATTGATCTCGTGAAAGGTAACCAACAGTGGGTACCTATTGGGCCCCTTTCGTGAAATTATTCTCCTTAATATATGAGTAGTTTATGTCTTTGTCAGTTTGAGTGAAAATCTAACTACACTAGACTTACATTTAGATCTGTAATGCGTGGCTCGTATGCTTTGAAATTTGAGTTTTGAAAATTGGAGCTCGAGTATCCAAGTTGTAATTGGATAGACGAAATTTTGAAAGAAAAATCTAATTGATTAAATTGACCAAATATTTGGATTGAATATAACATATTTTTTTAAAATAAACATTGTTCAACCCAAGATTTCAAGTTTCGTATTTACGTATAAATTTTGATGATAACAAATAATATTGAAAACTCAAGTTCAAGTTGTCTACGCATGAAGGGAGCTAAACACATCAAGAAATCAAACATGAGCAAAAAAGAGATCAAGTCTACAAATGAAGCTCATAGATTATTTTTGTACATCTCTTGATAAAATTAAAAATTTGATTAAGACTCCAAATTATTCTTTTTTCTCATAAAACATCAAATTAATTTTTTCACATATACAAGACATTTTTAAATGTCTTAATTTTGAAAATTATGTTTTTCACATGTGCATAACATCATCAAATAAAATAATTTTGAAAAGTATATATATATATATATATATATTTATAAAAACTTGAATTTATAAGATGATTGATTATCATATTTGACATTTGCATATTTTGTTTGAAAGTCTTGAAGGGAGGTTATGTGTTTTTTTGACAAATACAAAAAATAGATGATTTTGTTTGAGAATCTTAAAGGGTGGTTGTGTATTTTTTTGACAAATGTAAAAGATAGATTATTTGTTTGAAAATCTTAAAGAGTGGTTGTGTGTTTTTTTGACATATGCAAAAAAAAGATGTTTTTGTTTGAAAAATAAATCATGTTCATTTTGTCATATATGAAAAGTAAAAGATTATATTTGAATTCTTTGAAAAATGAATGGAGTTGTCTTTGACAAATGTAAAAAGGAAATGCTTTTATTTGAATTTTTTGAAAAGTGAATAGTGGTCTTATTTGACATGTGAATCTTTTCAAATTTGAAATTGAAGACTCATTTGCTTATAAATAGCTCACTTGAGTTTTACAAAAATCACAACAAGAGCTTACACATTTATTACTAAGTTTTGCATCATTCTTTCAAAACTCTCATTCTCTCTTTTCTAAAGTTTTGAGTCTTAATTCTTATTCTTATTGAAAGAGATATAGGTTGTGCTATATTGTTTCTATCTCACTCGTTGAGGAGTGTACTTTGATAGTCTACCCACTATCAACTCTTGTATTTGTAAGAGGATGCGTATAACCCTTGTGTGTGTAGCAGGTGTTTTACACGGAGAATAGTTAAATCACCAAGTGTGAGCTGATTGGAAGTGTAGATGGTGTTTTACACGGATTCTTTGGAGCGGTGCTGCTCAAAAGTGTAATAGGTTTCTATCTCCACCTAAAAGAGATTGACTAGTGAATTTGGGATCCTCAAGGAATAGCTTGAAGCGAGGACATAAGCAGTAGGGCTGAACCTCGTAAAAATACTGAGTTTGTTTTCTCTTACCCTGCTCTTTACATTTCTTATTACTTTATATTCTGTTTATATTTTATATTGTGTATTTGATTAATAAGTGTTAATTTTTATAATATAACTCAATTCACCTCCCATTTTGTTTTAGTCATTTGGGCAACAATTGATATCAGAGTTAATACTCTGTTATAAGATTAACTATCTTTTGAGTTAAGATCTTATGGCTAACATTGCAGCTTCATTTGTTGAAGGTCAATCTAGCAGTCGGCCTCTACTCTTTTGCGAAGATAATTACTCATTCTGTAAAGTTAGAATGAGAATATTTCTTTAGGCTTAAGGTCGAGAAATCTGGAAATGCATTATAAATGGACCTTATATTCCAACAAAAGTGGTTGATGGAGTAAATGTCAAAAAGGAAGAAGAAGAGTTTGATCGTGAAGACGATAAACTTTATACTTTGAATTTAACTGCTATGAATTTATTATATAATGCTCTCAATGGTAATGAGTTTAATAGAGTAATGACTTGCGCTACAGCAAAGGAAATTTGGGATAATTTGGAAGTTACTTATGAAGGAACTTCTCAAGTCAAGGAATCAAAAATTTATATTCTTACTCATGAATATGAAATGTTTAAAATGAATGATGATGAATCTATTTCTAGTATGCACACTCGTTTTACTAACATCATAAACTGCTTGACAACTCTTGACAAAATTTATTCTAAAGTGGAGATAGTAAGAAAAATTCTCAACTATCTATCAAAAAGTTGGGAATCAAAAGTGACAGCGATTTTTGAAACTAGAGACCTCAAGAAACTCGAAATGAATGAACTCATCAGGTCACTTATCACCCATGAGTACACATTGAAAAGAGGAGGAGAAGAAGAAGGAAAGCCAAAGAAGAGTTTGGCATTTAAAGCTATTGCATATGAAAGAGAAAGTGATGAAGATGACGAAAATGACGATAAAGATGAAGAAATTGCGATGATAACAAGAAGAATTCAGAGGTTATTAAAGAAAAATAAAACTCCTCCAAGAAAATCCTTCAAAAAGTTTTCTAAAAAAAATTCAGGTAAAAATGACACTTTAATTTGTTATAAATGCAATAAGTCTGGTCATATCAAGTCAGATTGTCCTCTGCTAAAGAAAAATCAAAACAAAGGCAAAAAAGTAATGAAAACTACATGGGATGATGATTCAAGTAGCTCAGATAGTGAAGCAAGCAATGGAGAATCAGCAAATCTTTGTTTTATGGCTAAAGATGATATTGAGGTAACAAATCTTGATAATATTGAAGATCTTTCATATGAAGAATTGCAAAATATTTTAGAAAAGGTATATGAGGAATTTGAAAAATTGGGTATCAAATATAATACTTTGAATTCTTTTTTAACAAACGAAATTGATATTTTAAAAAAAGAAAGTATTGTTTTGAAAGATGAAAATCTTGAGTTGAAGAAAAAGAAAACTGATTTAGAAAATATTATTGAAAACTTTAGGAATGGAAAAAGAAATTTTGAAAAATTTCTTAGTAGTCGAAGATATGTTTTTGACAAGGCAGGTTTGTGATATATGTCAAAACAAAAATACAAATTTTATAAAAATTTCTTTGATAATTCTTCTGCATCAAAGTTCAATATTCAAAATTCTTTTCATAAAAATAATTTTGTTAAAAAAGGATATTATTATAATCACTCAAGTTCTTCATATATGTCACATGCTATCTGTAATTTTTGTAATAGAAATGGTCATAATTATCTTACTTGTCCTATTAGAAGAAAACATACAATGACTATTAGGGCCATATGGGTATCTAAAAATCTTGTTTCTTCTAATACTAATAAATAAAGGATCCAAAGAACTTGGGTACCAAGAATTGTTTTTAATTGATTTTGTAGGTATACATGAAGTATTTTACAGGTAAAAATAAATGGTTTTAGATAGTGGATGTTCAAGACATATGACGGGAGACAAGACTAAGTTTTTTTTATCTTAGATCTAAAAAAGAATGACACGTGATATTTGGAGACAACTTGAAAGGGAATATTGTGGGAATAGGTAAAATATGTTGAGCAACCTCCAGGTTTTGAAAATCATATTTCCCCAAATCATGTTTTCAAACTCACAAAAGCACTATATGGATTCAAACAAGCTCCTAGAGCGTGATACGAGAGACTCAGTGATTTCTTGATTGAAAAAGGCTTTTGAAGAGAAAAAATTGATACAACTCTTTTCATTAAATACGAAAATGATGATATTCTTTTGATTTAGATTTATGTTGATGATATAGTATTCGGTGCTACTAATGAAAATATGTGCCAAGTTTTTGCTAAGACTATGTAGGAAGAATTTGAAATGAGCATGATGGGAGAGCTTACATTCTTTCTCGAATTGCAAATTAAGCAAGCAAAAAGTGAAATATTCATCAATCAATCAAAATATATTAAGGAATTGCTGAAGAAGTTTGGGATGGAAGGTGCTAAGGAAACTGGAACACCAATGAGCCCATCCACTAAACTTGATAAAGATGAATTCGGTAAACCAGTTTGACCAAAGGTATATCGAGGTATGATTGGTAATTTATTATATTTGATAACTAGTAGACATGATATTATGTTCAGTGTATGTTTATGTGCACATTTTCAATCATTTCCAAAACAATCTCATTTGATTGTAGTCAAGCGGATTTTTAGATAGTTTGTCAGTACCATTAAGTTAGAGTTATGGTATCCTAAACACACTTTTTTCGATCTTATTAGTTATTCAGGTACCGAATATACTGGTTGCAAAGATGATCGAAAAAGTTTTAGTAGAACATGTTATTTCTTAGGTCATGCACTTATTTCATTATTTAGTAAAAAGAAAATTCTGTTGCATTATCTATTACTAAGACAAAGTATGTTGCTGTAGGCAGTTGTTGTACTCAAGTTCTTTATATGAAGCAACAACTTGAGGATTTTAAATTTATGTACAATCGCATTCCAATCAAATGTGATAATACAAGTGCAATAAATTTTTCAAAGAATCCAATACAACATTGTCAAACCAAACATATTGAAATTAGATATCATTTTCTTAGATATCATATGCAGAAGGACGATATTGTTTTAGAATTTACTAGTACACATGATTAATTGACAGAAATTCTCACAAAACCCCTACCAGGAGATAAACTATGCATGATTAGAATATAAATAGGAATTATGCATGCCATGAAGATCTGCTAGATACTTTTATTCCATGACCTACAGAAACTTGAAACGTTTAGCCTTATCATTCAAATGCATTTGCTCCTCATAAATCATCCTGTCATCCTTATCTAAAGGATTAGGTAATCGAAATGCAGAGGCAAGTAAGGATTTTAAATCTTTATTCTGTTGTTTTAAATCTACTATTTTTTTGTTAGACTCTTGAACAAGTCATTAAAGAATATCAATCTTCTCATTAAGCTTCTGTATCTCGCGGGTTTTGAACTGCAACCGAGCGAAAAAAGCAACAATGGAAAATGAGTATCGAGTCCCGAGACCCACAAGCTCGTAAATGACATCATGATCTGATTTATTAGCCAAATCAGTATTTTGCTGTTTCATGGCACTTACGACAGATGCAGAAATAAATTGATCACGAGAAGCACTGAAGGGAATTGATGAGCCATTAAGATTTTGTAAAGTGAGAATGAAAATGAATTACAACAATGAGAAGAAGATTTGATGCGGATTAGATAAACTAAAGATTGCTTTTGATAAAGATGGAAATAAGTAGAAGACAAACTGTCATCTCTTTAAATCTTACTTAATCAAGTTTACAAGATATGCCGGATGCATACTGTCAAAAGTTACCGAACTAAACTAGCGAGATTAATTATAATTGTTCCTGTTTCTCTCGTGAAACGCTGCCATTATCTGCTGATGTTGACTATGTACTTGAACTCTTACTCATTCCGATTCCTCTATTTGAAGTTTCAAAATACGAGCTAATTCCGTCAAATCTTTATTTTCTTACTTTAACTTCTTATTTTTTCTGCCTTTATTTGCAAGTTTTTGATGCAGAACGGATATTTGATTGTTAAGTCGATCAACCTCATTTGCCCTCGCTAGTAATTTCCGAGATATGGTCGTAACAGAGGCAGCATATTGAGCACTCAGAGTTCTTGATGCTGTAACAACTTCAGAATTAGTTCTATTTGAAAAATGCATCTCTGCTTCTATCATGGTGTTGACAATCTCATGAGATAAAATGACTGGTTGAGACGGTTCCTGATTCAAATCCAGAAGATTATTAGATGAAATTTTCTCCGTCATTCTATCGTTTTGAATCAATAGAAACTGGATCAATGAGTGGGGTGAAAATTTATTTGAGTATCCGACAGGTGAAAACAGTCTTTTAAACAACAACTTTCAAATCTTGATAATATTTAATTTTTCAATAATATCACGCGGATTTGAATCTGCTTCCGCACCGACTGCTGAAGCTAGGCCTCCAACCTTTGCAGGTTTTGTCGGACACGCGTGGCTCCGCACCAAATTGCCATAGTTAGACTTTCAACATTTGCAGGTTTTGTCGGACATGCATGGCTCCGTTCCGAATTACCAGAGCTAGGCCTGCAGCTTTTGCTGTCTTTGTCGGACACGGATAATTTTAATTATTCAACTTCAAATCTCTGAAACATCTAATTCGTCAATAACATCAAGCGGATTTAAATCTTCTTCCGCACCAAAATGATAAAATTCGGCTTCAACCTTTGCAGGTTTTGTCGGGCACGGATGGTTCCAACTTCTACTCTCTAACGCACAATTTTATTTGGTTATTGTTTATTACGGAAAAAAAATCTTATTGAAACCAATTACGGTTCCTTTTTATTGATGCCAAAAGGGGGAGAAGTCTTATACTAGTATTATACTACCCTGTTATATATGCTAGAATCATGTTTATATTTTTCTTGAAATACTAACGTATATTTTCAAGGGGAGTTTAAGTATTACTGCAGGTTGTAAATTTCTACTAAGTATTTGTCATCATCAAAAAGTGGGAGATTATTGAACCCAAGGTTTCAAGTCTCGTATTTACGTATAAATTTTGATGATAACAAATAATATTGAAAACTCAAGTTCAAGTTGTCTATGCATGAAGGGAGCTAAACACATCAAGAAATCTAGCATGAGCAAAAAAGAGATCAAGTTTACAAATGAAACTCATAGATTATTTTTGTACATCTCTTGATAAAATTAGAACTTGGATTAAGACTCCAAATTACTCTTTTTTCTCATAAAATATCAAATTACTTTTTTCACATATGTAAAACATTTTTAAATGTCTTAATTTTGAAAATTATGTTTTTCACATGTACATAACATCATCAAATAAAATAATTTTAAAAATTATATATATATTTATAAAAACTTGAATTTATAAGATGATTGATTATCATATTTGACATATACATATTTTGTTTGAAAGTTTTGAAGGGAGGTGGTGTATTTTTTTGACAAATGCAAAAAGTAGATGATTTTGTTTGAGAATCTTAAAGGGTGGTTATGTGTTTTTTTGACAAATGTAAAAGATAGATGATTTATTTGAAAATCTTAAAGGGTGGTTGTGTGTTTTTTTGACGTATGCAAAAAAAAAGATTTTTTGTTTGAAAAATAAATCATGTTCATTTTGTCATATATGAAAAGCAAAAGATTATATTTGAATTCTTTGAAAAATGAATGGAGTTGTCTTTGACAAATGCAAAAAGAAAATGCTTTTATTTGAATTTTTTGAAAAGTGAATAGTGTTCTTATTTGACATATGAATCTTTTTAAATTTGAAATTGAAGACTCATTTGCTTATAAATAGCTCACTTGAGTTTTGCAAAAATCACAACAAGTGCTTACAAATTTATTGCTAAGTTTTACATCATTCATTCAAAACTCTCATTTTCTTTTTTCTAAAGTTTTGAGCCTTAATTCTTATTCTTATTGAAAGAGATATAGGTTGCGCTGTATTGTTTCTATCTCACTCGTTGAGGAGTGTACTTTGATAGTTTACCCACTATCAACTCTTGTATTTGTAAGAGGATGCATATAACCCTTGTGTATGTAGAAGGTGTTCTACACGGGGAATAGTTAAATCACCAAGTGTGAGGTGATTGGAGTGTAGAGGGTGTTCTACACGGATTCTTTGAAGCGGTGCTGCTCAAAAGTGTAATAGGTTTCTATCTCCACCTAAAAGAGATTGACTAGTGAATTCGGGATCCTCAAGGGGTAGCTTGAGGTGAGGACGTAAGCAGTGGGGCTGAACTTCGTAAAAATACTAAATTTGCTTTCTCTTACCCTACTCTTTACATTTCTTACTGCCTTATATTCTGTTTATATTTTATATTGTGTATTTGATTAATAAGTGTTAATTTTTATAATATAACTCAATTCACCCTCCTTTTGTATTAGTCATCTGGACAACAAACATAGTTAAGGGTATCAAATTTGTTAATTTGATACCTTCAAGTCTTGAATATGAACGAATGGATAGTTTTATTATCAACCAATATAAAATCAGGGCCAATAACTACTTCCAGAACCTAGTTATCTGGGTTTCATATTAGGTCATAAAAATAGCCGAATGGACAATGCTACTGTTGAGTTCATATAAAAATTAACCCTAATTCACTAGTTTTTATGTTAAAGTAGCATCACATTTATAGGTCTTGACCAAAATTATCAATTATAAATTTGTTCATTTGGATACGATCAAGCCAAGTTATGACCCGATTCATAAATTAATGGACCAAATCCATCCGTTCTTAATCATTAATTTTATTTAGAGTTTACTGTTTGTGTCAAAATTTGTCGTATCTAATTCTAATTGTGACATATTAGATTAGCTCATGAGCTATTCTATGAGAAAATCTTAGGGGAGGTCAGGCTACTAATGTCCCAACAATAGCCCACAACTAGATAGGTGTCATTTAAGTTTTTCACAAAAGTTATCCTGAGGTTGTACTGCATATGATTATTGTGGGTGGGAATAAACTCTAACCCATGCCACTACTGCTTCTGCCTCCAGAAGAACAAGCTGTGGCTCAAATCTATCTCTGAAATCTCGTTTCTATACGGCAATCATATGGCGTTCAAACTCCAGCAAAAGGCAAGTAAATAAATTTCGACCATCCTTTGTTGTCGTCATCTTCCAACCGCGAGAAATCGATCAAGATAATTGCGAGGAGTGTGGGTGGATTTGCAACATTGTTAATCTATTTGATAATATGTTTGATGCACTATAGAAAGCATAGGAAACCAAAGAATGAGACATTGGGGATCATGGGTGTGGGAGTAGAGGTCGGGAGGGATAGGGAGCTAATCATCTTTAGAGGGAGCTCATCATCTTTAGGAATAGCACCTCGACTTCCTCACCAAGTTTGGTTTCAAAACTGACGTTTCCAAATCCAAACACCTCTCTATGTATCTGAAATCAGTTCGCCTTATGTTATTTGTTGTAAATTTCACTTCAACCTACAAAACAATGTGAATCATGCAACTTCATCTCTTTATCATTATTTTTTTGAAGAGTTTCTTGGATGAGAACGAACAAGTTTTATGGGTATGGTTGTGCTGGTGTGAACATATTAAATAATTTCTTCATTATGGCAGAGAGCAATCTTATTATTTGAGTTATTGGCATCGTAGGAGTATGCATTTTTTTTGTGCTTGCTATGTTTGTTGTTGGAGAAAACCCGTCAAGGAGACGACAGAGTGAGGGATTAGAGATGACGAAGAGACGTGCTTAGGTGTGGTGAAATCCATTTCTCTTAGTGTGTTTTTTCTTACATGACAATCACCAAGGGTTGTTAAGGGTTTACTAACTCGACTGTCGCTAAGGGTTTCTTTTATTTTGTTATTAAATTGGTGTATAAAGCACATCATTTACATCACTTTAAATGGTAATACTTAATTTGTATAGTTGAAAATTTTATTTTTTTAGATCAAATTATATCATGCACTCTACTATATATATTATTGGCATCGACTTAAAGATAAATTTTGTTCTCAGTCCAAGCAATCTAATGCCGTCACATAATCTACACATGGGAACTATGAAAGCATAACTCATTTTATCCAAGCGATCTAAGTTGTGTATTCAATTAAACGGTTGGTTTGTGATCCATTGTAATATTTTATGAATGCCACTCTTATAATAAGAAATGCTATTGCTTGTAACATTGCAATTGGTGGTGTGGATTGGATAATCTTTTCCCCTCTGTCCCTTTCCTTCCCTTGAAAGATTTGTAGAATATTAGATCATTGATTTCATGAACAAGAAAGATCACCAATCACTAAAGTCATGGGTGCCGATTCATGCGAAGGTACTTATATATGTTAAATGGTAGAGAATTGAAATGTCCCTTTTTATCATTGGGTGTGGCTTTTACTTCCAATCCAAGAGATCTATATATATATATATATATAAGCCGAATCAAACCATCTGATTTGGCATTCATTTCGCACTAGTCGCCTAAACTTAACCGCTTCCATCGCTACCAGTTAAAAGTCGAATCCCAATAATCTTACGTGGCGATTATACCAAAAAAATTGGATCGGTGGCATTCAAACTTGCACCAAGTGATGCCATGAATTGAAAGAAGGGTTATTTTAATTCAGTTCCTTTTTCAACTTGCAGCAGTTCAATCACGACCTTTCTCAACTTTGCGTTTGCCACTTTTGAAAATAAACCGCTTCAGTTATCTATTTCAATTGTATTAAAGATACAGGTTGAAGTAGTCAAAGATCCACCATACCAGAATTGGTTTACGTTGCTGTTACGTTGCTGTTACGATTTGAATTATTCAAAGATTCACCAGATCATTAGTTTACGTTGTAGCTGTATTATTTTTGATTTTCAAATAGCTGATATGTAGGAACAGAGTTGCTAAGAGATCTCTATAAAATCATAGTTGCTGTATACACTTGACAATCAATGAAAGATATCTTTTACTACTTCCTCTGTTATTTTACATGGTATCAGAGCGCCAACAAGACCCACGTCTAACCTGATCCTTCCCAAAATGCCTCCCACCCCAAACACCAACCTTCCCGCCTTCAACCCCTCTTCCTCCATCAACCTTACAAAACTCACCCGTACCAACTACCCAATATGGAAAGCCACAATGCTACCATACCTCAAAGGCCAAAAGGTTTTTGGCTATATCGATGGCACCCACCAACAGCCTGCTAAAACAATTTCTAACTCTGATGGCTCCTCACTCCCCAACCCAGCTTATGAGTTCTGGGAAACCCAAGACAATCTTATTCTTAGCTGCATTAATTCTTCCCTCTCGGAGGAAGTACTAGCCCAGGTTGCTCATTGCAACACATCTGTTGAAATGTGGTCAGCGTTAATCTCTGCCTTTGCATCACAATCTCGAGCCAAAGCAATTAATGTTCGCTCTCAACTGTCTACTCTACGGAAAGAGAATCAATCTGCCACTGATTATTTCATGACAATCAAACGCCTCACGGATGAGTTAGCCATTGCTGGCCAACCTCTGCAAAGTGATGATATTATCACTTATTTACTTGCTGGACTAGGTCCAGAGTATGATTCCCTTGTGTCTTTAGTTTCTTACCGTGCTGACTCCCTCACCATGGAAGATCTCTTTTCCATGCTCCTGACATGTGAGGCCCGCATTCAACATAACAATCAACCTCTATCCTTGCCAAATGCTTCGGCAAATGTTGCCACCAAACAACAATTCTCAGGAGGACGGGGTCGTGGCCACTCATTCCCTCCTCGAGGCAGGGGGGTGCTCAATTCAATAACATCCGTGGAGGTGGTCGATCCACCAGCAACTTGTGGTGTCAACTTTGTGACAAACAAGGCCACACAGCTTCCCGCTGTTACAAACGGTTTGATCCTCATTTCCAAACTCCTCCACCCCGCCCAAATCCACAAGCCAACTTAGCCTCCAACCAACCTCAGCAGCAGTCTCATGAACAAGAATGGCATCCCGACACTGGTGCGACACATCATCTGACCAACAACATGAATAATCTGAATATCTGAACTGATGAATTTTTTCGCAATGATCAAATTCAAATTGGTGATGGTACAGGTTTGAAAATCACTCATATTGGAACCGCTTCTATTTTGAATTCATCGTCTACTTTTCTTCTTGATAAAATTCTCATCGTCCCACAAATTAAAAAAAATTTGCTCTCAGTTCAAAAATTTGCTCAAGATAATCATGTTTATTTTGAGTTTCACAGTTCTTTTTTTCTGCTTAAGGATTACTCGGGGAACGTCCTTCATAGAGGATCCATGTCGGATGGCCTTTACTGCTTCTCTCCATCTCTTCAACGTTATTTTCCTTCTGCCTTTGTTGGTTCACGGGTGTCTGTTGCAGACTGGCATCGTCGCCTTGGTCACGCTTCCTATATTACTGTTCGGCATGTGCTCAATAATAATAATTTACCTGTTGGATCAAATAATAGACAACATGTTTGTCCTGAGTGTGAGATGGCTAAAAGCCATAATTTACCTTTTCATGCTTCAACTCATTTTGTTTCAAAACCTCTCGAATTGATTTATTCCGATGTCTGGGGGCCCAGCTCGGTTATTTCTAGCTATGGATCTCGGTATTATGTTTGTTTTTTGGATGCCTTTACAAAATTTATTTGGATATTTCCTTTAAAATTAAAATCAGATGTCGAATCCATCTTTCTTCAATTTCAACAATATGTTGAAAGGCATTTTGATTTAAAAATCAAAGCTATTCAAACTGATTGGGGCGGTGAATATAGACGCTTAAATCAATATTTTAAAACTTGTGGCATTCAACATCGCTTAGCTTGTCCTTATACACATGAACAAATGGGTTCGGTTGAACGTCGGCATCGTCAAATTGTTGAAATGGGTTTAGCTTTGCTAGCTCATTCAAATTTACCCAAACCATATTGGGAAGATGCTTTCTTAACAGCCACTTATATTATTAATCGTCTTCCTTCCAAAGTTTTAAATCTCAAATCCCCTTTTGAAATGGCTTACAATCAAAAACCTAACTATTTGTTCATGCGAGTTTTTGGATGTGCCTGTTGGCCAAACTTGCGCGCTTTTAACAACCATAAAATTGACTTCCGCTCTAAAACTTGTATTTTTCTTGGTTACAGTTTATCACATCAGGGCTACAAATGTCTTGATTTATCCACGGGTAAAATATATGTATCGCGCCATGTCATTTTTTATGAGTTTTTTTTCCCATACCAAAAAGAATCTTCAATCTCCTCTGATCTCCAACCTGACTTATTTTCCCTACCATCCTCTCTCTGTCCACCAAGTACCCACGCTAACAATGCAGGTTCTATCATACTTCCACCTGATCCATTGCCGAATACTCAGATAACTCCACCAAATCAAGAAAATTCAGATATTCAGTTGTCATTGTTATGCTCAGATGGCGCTCCAGTACCAGAACGGAATTCCATTCAAAATTCAAGTCATGTTGCTGGAACCAGACCCGTTGAACCAATTATACACCAGCAGCAAAACCGTATGATGACAAGATCTCAAACAAACTCTCTTAAACCAAAAGCACCATATGTTGGTATAGCCCGATACCCCCTACCTCAATGTTTAATGATTGATTGTGTTTCTTGTCCTGCAGAACCTACATGTTTTTCTGAGGCCTCTAAGCCTCTTAAATGGCGTGAAGCCATGGATCTTGAGTTCAATGCTCTTGTAAAAAATGGTACTTGGGATCTTGTCCTACCCACACCAAATACAAACCTTGTTGGCAATAAATGGGTCTTCCGAATTAAGAAACATGCCAATGGGAATATTGAGCGTTTTAAAGCGCGATTGGTGGCAAAAGGATATCATCAACAACCGGGAGTGGACTACACCGAAACCTTTAGCCCTGTGATTAAACCAGGAACTATACGGTTACTCTTATCTCTAGCTGTTACACGACAATGGCCTATTAAGCAAATAGACGTTCACAATGCATTTCTACATGGCATACTACATGAAGAGGTTTATATGCACCAACCACAAGGGTATGTTCACCCTGATTTTCCCAATCATGTTTGCCGTTTAAGGAAAAGCTTATACGGACTTAAGCAGGCTCCAAGAGCCTGGTTTACCAAATTAACCGAAAAATTGCAGCAAATGGGGTTCATTGGATCAAAGGCCGATAACTCCTTATTCACTCTTCACAGGGCTGAGTTTTCTATCTTCATTCTTATTTACGTTGATGATATAATCATCACTGGATCATCCTTGCATGACATTAATATATTTATTCAAAAACTGGGCTCTGCTTTTCCAGTGAAAGACTTGGGCAAGCTTTCCTATTTTCTTGGTGTGGAAGCATTGTTCGATGGCCATGACCTTTATTTATCACAACGTAAGTATGTAGTCGACCTGCTACAACGTGCGAACATGCATGAGGCCAAGTCTTGTTCAACGCCTATGAGTACCACTTGTGCTTTATCTAAGTATGATGGCAGTGATTTCTCAGATCCTCAACTATATAGAAGCACGGTTGGAGCTTTACATTACTTGGGTTTTACTCGTCCCGATATTGCTTTTGCAGTACACCGAGTTAGCAAATTCATGCATCAACCTAAAGATATTCATTGGCAATCTGTCAAAAGAATTCTTAGGTATCTAAAGTTCACAGTTGATTATGCACTTCATTTTCATACTAACTCTGATCACTCTCTTCAAGGATTCAGTGATGCAGACTGGGCTACTGACAAAGATGATAGACGTAGTATTGGAGCCTATTGTATTTTTCATGGATCAAATCTAATCAGTTGGAGCTGCAAACAACAAGCAACGGTTGCTCGGAGTAGCACAGAATCGGAATATAAATCACTCTCCAACACGGCAGCAGAATTAACTTGGATCAAATCAGTTTTGCATGATCTGCAACTTCCCTTAAAAACCAGCCCAATATTGTGGTGTGATAACATTGGAGCAACCTACTTATCATCTAATCCAGTTTTCCATGCAAGAACAAAACATATTGAAATCGATTTTCATTATGTTCGAGATCAAGTTTTGGAAAAAAAACTTCATGTCTCTTTCCTTTCCACAAAAAATCAACTTGCTGATTTACTAACGAAACCGCTATCCTCAGTTCGTTTTCAATATTTACGTGACAATCTTCATGTTCAACAGCTGCCCATTCGATTGAGGGGGCGTATTAAAGATACAGGTTGAAGTAGTCAAAGATCCACCATACCAGAATTGGTTTACGTTGCTGTTACGTTGCTGTTACGATTTGAATTATTCAAAGATTCACCAGATCATTAGTTTACGTTGTAGCTGTATTATTTTTGATTTTCAAATAGCTGATATGTAGGAACAGAGTTGCTAAGAGATCTCTATAAAATCATAGTTGCTGTATACACTTGACAATCAATGAAAGATATCTTTTACTACTTCCTCTGTTATTTTACAAATTGGTGACATTCTTTCTATTTCAAACTTCAACCCATACAAGGATCGAAGACAAATCGCACGTAGTTTCTTCCCCTCTCTAACACCTCGGCCAAATTCTGCTGTCCAAATCTTCCGAAAAATAACCATAAAAAGGTTCTTCTAATTGTCTACTTTTATGGTGGAGCATTCTGCATACTTTGGTTGGTGATTTTCTTTACCACCATAGTCTCAACATGTTGGTTGCTGATGCTACAGAATATTCAAACAAAACAACATGCTATTGGATCGAGAAGCCCTGAAACGCCACGACCATGGCTCGAAAAAAGAGATGGACGCGCGTGCGTCAATTGTGAAGTTCGTGGGATGGTAAAAGCCCCCCGTTGCCGGTCATATTATATGTAAATAATAGGATGCCATACATTACAAAATTTAGAAAACAGATGGAAGATTTGAATTTCGAAACGCGAAGACACATGCTGAAATCAGATGGGAGAGAGAATCTTTTTACATTGTATTTCCGGATATAGAGAGGGATAAAGATTTTTTCTTTATACACACCTCTCTATTTATTTGTGCAATTTGTAGATACTATGTTCTACCATCTGATCCGTACAAGGATTTGCAAATTGTGAAGATAAAACATACCTTGAGAAATCCATGACAACGAGAAGAAGTTGGTGCTGGAATTCGCTTAGCTTGTTGATCACTTGGATTTCCATGGCAACCAAATTTTCGATCCCAACACATTCAACTTACCAAAAAAAAAAAAGGAAATCCAACGAACACAAATTTTTTGGAATATTGAGATTGGAAAAGTAGAGATGTAGATGAAGAAGAAAGGAGGAGGATTTGCAGGAATAAAAGTTTGGGCTTTCAAGGACAGAAGGTTATTGGAATAAGAGCCGAAAGTATATAAATAATTTAGATTAATGGAGTATGGGCTTTTAAAGTACATAAGTATAAGAGAAGAATATTAGGAGTTTTTAGAGTTTTTTGTAGTGACGTTTATGATTTTAGAGATTTCTCGGGCAAGTTTGGTGAGTGATGGCTGATGAGGGTTTTATTTAGAGAAAGGAAGACATTGAGGTTGTAAATCCTTCATATTATATTGAAAAAATATTTGTTTAAGTTGAGCTGTAGCTGCTGACATAAACAGTAGAATTATTATTTACATAAATAGTGATTCTATTATTCATGTGAGGGGCCGCAACTGCAACCCAACTTTAGCCAAACACTCCTCGTTATATTTACTAGCCTCTTTCCTCTTTAAGGTAATTGTTTCCTCTATTTGCTTTTTATTTTTAAAGAATTTTTTTTATATCAATTTTGGATTCTTAAGATTTTATTCAAAGTTACGTTTTCACAAATTGGGCCTTTAAATTTCTAGGTGCGTAAGGGTTTATTTTTGGGTTTGGACTTCTTTCTGACTTTTTAAAACAAAAATTAAAAAGTATCGTGAAATTGACAAGGTGGAGCATAAATTTCCTCTATATCATGTTAATATAATCTATTTTATATTGTTTAAATTTCAACAGTTATATATATATAGGAATATTCTGGGGCATACCGGAACTCGCCGTTGTAGGGGTGAGATTGCCTTAGTCCGCCGGTCCCGATGGCGTGGGCGGTGTCGCCCACCACCACCAACAGCGACTTCGTTCGCTCCATGGACGAATTTTCTTAAATTCATTTTCATTTTATTTTTTTATTGTATTTTTTATTATATTTTTATGTTTTTATTGTATTTTTTATTATGTTTTGTTCATTTTATTTTTTTATTATATTTTTAATCTTCATTTTTTTATTTAATCATATTTTTTATTTTATTTTAATGTGTTTTTCATCATAAAGTAGTCCAACGTAATTGGGCTGCTTTAAACGTTGGGGACAGTCGGACAGGTCCTAGCGTCTCCCACATATATATTGTATTTTTAATATTGTAAAAATTGATCATGAAATATTTATTAATAGTGAACTATTTTATATATGTGTTCTATTTTATTTATATTTAATATGATTTTTTAATAATTTAAAAAACAATTGTTGGGCTACTTTAGACGTTGGGAACAGTCGGACCGGTCCTAGCGTCTCCCATATATATATATATATATTGTATTTTTAATATTGTAAAATTGATCATCAAATATTTATTAATAGTGAACTATTTTATATATATGTTCTATTTTATTTATATTTAATATGATTTTTTAATAATTTTAAAAATAATTGTGTTGAATCCAAGGTTTCAAGTTTCATGTAAATCTACAAATGGATTTTGATGATAACAAATGAATCCAAAGAATAAAGGAGTCTCAAGCTCAAGTTGTCCACACAATATAATCAAGCACATCAAGGAAGCAAGCATGAGCAAGAAGGGAACAAGTTCACATTAAAATCATAGAGTAATGTTGTAAATCTCTTAAAAATTCAAAATTAGGATTAAGGCTCAAAATTAATATTTTATCATAAAACATTAAAATACATTTTCCACATGTGCATGATATTTTGAAAATTAAATTTGAAAATTTTAAAAGATGATTGATTGTCATCTTTCACATGTGCATGACATGATTAAAGGTTTGAATTTTGAAAATTTTGAAAGATAATTGATTGTCATTTTTCACATGTGCATGACATGATTAAATGTTTGAATTTTGAAAATATTAAGATAATTGATTGTCATCTTTCACATGTGCATGACATGATTAAATGTTTGAACTTTGAAAATATTAAGATAATTGATTGTCATCTTTCACATGTGCATGTTTTATTTGAATATTTTCAAAAGTGGTGGATGCTTTTCTTGACTTATGCAAAAGGTAGATGTCTTTATTTGAAAATTTTGAAAAGTAAAGTGTGCTCCTTTTGTCATATGCAAAAAGTAAAAGATTATGTTTGAAATATTTGAAAAGTAAAGTGTGCTCCTTTTGTCACATGCAAAAAGTAAAAATATTAGATTTGAAATTTTTGAAAAGTAAATGATGATGTTTTTGATATGGGAATCTTTTCAAATTTGAAATTGAAAAATCATTTGCCTATAAATAGCTCACTTGAGTTTTGTAAAATTGACAACAAGAGCTTACACATCTATTGCTAAGTTTTGCATCATTTCTTCAAAACTCTCATTCTTTCTTTTCTAAAGTTTTGAGACTTAATTCTTGTTCTTGTTAAGAGAGATATAGGTTACGCTGTATTGTTTCTATCTCACTCATTGAGGAGTGTACTTTGATAGTTTACCTACTATCAACTCTTGTATTTGTAAAAGGGTGTGTATAACCATTGTGTGTGTAGAAGGTTTTCTACACGGGGAATAGTTAAATCACCAAGTGTGAGGTAATTGGAAGTGTAGAAGGTGTTCTACACGGGGAATAGTTAAATCACCAAGTGTAAGGTGATTGGAAGTGTAGAGGGTGTTCTACACGGATTATTTGGAGCGGTGCTGCTCAAAGGTGTAATAGGTTTCTATCTTCACCTAAAAGAGATTGAATAGTGGATTTGGGAATTCTCAAGAGGTAGCTTGAGGCGAGGACGTAGGCAGTGGGGCCGAACCTCGTTAACATACTGAGTTTGCTTCTCTCTTACTCTTACTATTTATATTTATTGTTGTTTCATATTTTGTTTATATTTTATATTATATATTTGATTTATAATTATTATTTTCTTAAATACAACTCAATTCACCCCCCCTCTTGTGTTAGTCATCTGGGCATCAAATTGTGTATAATAAACTATTTAAAATTATAAAATTCAATATAAATAATAATTCACGTATTGCACAGAGTAAATGCTCGTAATAATAATAACCCAATCGAATGTAGTATTAAATGTTCTATAAAAAAAAGTAGTATTAAATACAATCATATATTATGTAAAAAGTATTGCACATGGGCTTTACTACTGTCACAAACCTAGATTTCCACTAGGTTTTATTTATTTATTTATTTTTTAATAGTTTAAAACAATATTTTTTAATTATAAAACTATTAAAAAAACATATCCATCATAACTAAATAAAAAATAAAAAAGACTAAAAAGTCGGAATTTTCGGATTATCACTTTGGCAGTGACTTAAGCATTTTCCATTTTCCATTTATTTCGGAAAAAATAATGTTTATTATTAAAAAATAAATTTTTCATGTGAGTTTTATAAAAATCCAAATAGAGAATATCTACTTTTGATCCTGCCTTCCTCGTATTTTTTATGAGATTTATTGGGGGTAGGGTCCGACCGACCCCCTCACTAAAAATAGCTCGTCACTTCTAGTGGCGGTAGGCGACACCGCCCACCCCATCGGAATTGGCGGGCTCCGCTGAGTTTATTCCTTTAACAGCGACTTTCGACGACCTCCAATGTACCTCACGGAGGCTTAAACCGGAAATTGGTCTGGTAGTCCTGATAGGGTGGGCGGTGTCGCCCACTGCCACCACCCACTGGAGGCGGCGGGCTGCAGCCAAAGTCAAATGTCATTAAAATTCATTTCTATTTTATTTTTTATTGTATTTTTTATTATATTTTTATATTTTTATTGTATTTTTATTATATATTTTTAATTTTATTTTTTAATTTTTTTTAATTTTTTTTTAATTTTTTAATTTTATTTTAGTGTATTTATCATAAAAAAGTGTTGGATTACTTTTGACATTGAGACAACAAAAAGCAAAAATAACAAAAAGATTCTCAAATTTTCCAACTACCCTTTAAACTATTTCATTTAACAATCCCCCCACGCGACCCTTTTTAAAAGACAGATCTCCTAATTCCTAAGTTTAAGAATACAATTAATAATTTTATAAAGATTACTAAAAAAAGTATTTTTATTTTCAAAAATTTTATTTAAAATTAGAGACATTTAAAATATATTAATTCATAGAATATAGTTTTTATTTTCATTTTTTAATTTTCCTTTGTTGTTTGAGGAATTATTCATTTTTTCTTACTTTTAAAAAGTTTTTTGAAGTTTTAAAATATTTTTATGTTGAATTTTATTAATACATTTTTATTTATTCTTTTATTTATTTGAGGAAAATTAATATATATTTCCTAGATTGGAAATGGAACTATGTAGGAACACCAAACGCTTTAGCGCGTGGCGCGTGGTTTTCCGTTTGGTTTTGTTGATAATTTCAAATGCCAGAAGTTTAAACACAACACAAAAAAGTAAGGCGGGAACGCCAGAACTGCAATTAAACAAAAATTGCGGCCCTTCATTTCAAAAGAAAAATAGGGCATCAGAATAAAATAGTAATCTTCACTTTTCGAATCAATTTCCTTGATTAATTTCTTTATTTCTTAATTCATAAATATTATACAATATATAATAAATACCAAACACTACATATTATTAATTGATATTTATCTATTATTTGTCTCTTACATTTTTATTTTTTTAAGTATTTTTATTTTTAATGTCAGATTATTAAAAATGGCTATTACTTTAGATAATTTATAGCCTTTTATTTGGTTCTAGACTCGAAGTCTACAGTATTACATTTTAAAAAATACTATTACATTTATAAAGAGATTATATAAAATAATCTAAAAAATTGATGTAATTTTATTTGATATATAAAATTTATTTATAATAAAAATAACTTTCAATCTAACGGTCAACATCAAGGTATATCCATTTATAGAACTATTTTTATGTAATTTTTCTATAATTAAAATATTTATCTTTTAAATAGGATCGTTCACCCAAATTTCAATTCAAATACACAGGGATATCCAAATTGGAAATCGAGTTATGATTTGGACTTAAATTCAAATTAATTTGGATTTTGGGTTGTACCTTTTTTTTTTCTAATACAAGGCTTTATATGTTATAAAACAAATTCAATATGTCGAAAAACATAAATCTTTTTAATTTAGAAGCCTATATTCTATTTTGTTTTTTCAAGAAAAAATGTGGTTGACCAGCATTTTTTTTAATATAAAAGCTTATAATTTATTAAAGTCTTTTCAAGAAGTCATGTTGAAAACCATAATATTAAATCCATTGAACAGTTCCTATAATAATAAAAATACATTAAAATAGAAAATTCAATTTTATGTCAAAATTAAATAAAGTTATAAACAACTAATTATATTTTTAACTAAATGCTTGTAAAAGGAAATCCAATTTTTTTTTTCTTACAAGGTTGAAGATTTTTTTATATATAAATTTGGATAATGGATTTTAAACCCATAACTCGGGTTTCATGTCCGATCCAGACTGGGCAGGACCAAGTTTGGTAATGCATATTTTGGCCCCGTTTTGATCCAGGTCCGTTTTTAAATTAGTTTATATTAATTTATTAGTTTATTAATATATATTTGTATTATTTATAATGATTAAAATAATTATGAATTAGTATTTTTATAATATGTTTAACTTTTATATAATTAAATCATCGATAATGATAGTATTAATATACTGATACTAATTACTATAATATTATTTCATATGATTAATTTATATAATAATTTATATACATGCTTAAAAGAATTAGTAATAGTAATATAGTATTAGATTATCAGTATTAGATCATAAAATATAAATTATAATTAATTTATATTATACTAATGTATAAAGTACTAATGATAGTATTAAAATATATTAAAATATATTATATATAACATTAATAAATTAATTAAAAATATATATTATATTAAACTTGTTTGATTCTAAAAAGCTTAGAATCGAAATTGGACCAGTACAGCCCGAACTTGACACTATAGGAATCGATTTTGAATTGGTACTAACCAAAAACCGAATCGATTTCATCTATTTGAATCGTCAGTCCAATTTTTCAATTTTTACTTATACTTTTGTCGCAAAATATCTGAATTCTTGATAGAGTTTAGAAAAACTGGTCCAAATGAGCAATAGTAATTTTAAACAGAGTATTACGTGTGTTTAATAATCCAAAATAATATAGAATTGTTTATAACCACTATATATGTTTAATGTGCTAATAAACGAACATTTAATAATATTATGACATTTTTTTGGCATGTTCTATCGATTAATTTTCAAGGTATGTTTAGTTATGAAATTTGTCAAGATTGAAAAATAAAAGAGAAAATTTATTGAGTTTTCTTGAGTAATGTTACTTAATAATTTTTTTTTCTGCTATCATTAGTTTACAATTCCTATTAAATATTTTTGAAATTATTTATTATATTTTATTTATAAAACAAAAACGTGATTCTATATTAACGAATGTTCAGAAGATTTTTTTGATAAAAAAGATTGTGGAGATTTTTTTAAAAAAAGTTTTTATTAGTTTATAGAAGTTGATGGATAAAATTGAACTATTTTTTAATTATATATTAAAAAAAATATATTATCGTAGATATAGTAAAAGATATATTAATTTGTGTGTTTGAATGATTAACGGTGATTTGAATTGAGAAATGATATGAGATGAATTGATATGAGTTTTGAAGATTGAATGAAATATTATTGAAATATTATTTTTTAATATTATCACTATTTTAAAATTTAAAAAGATTGAATTAAGATTTGAAAAAATTGAATTATTTATTATATTTTATATAAGAATTTAAAAAAAATATAATAATCAATTTGAAATAAGCTCATTTCACAGTCCAAATCGATCCTAACCAAAAAGTTATAATAAAAGTCTTTTAGATTTAAATATATATTATTTGATTTTAATATAATTTTAAAAAAGAAATTTTGTTAAACCAAGCATACCCTTAAAACGTTTTGAGAGAAAATATAATCATTTAAATAATTCTATGACATTTTTTTTAATCTTGAATTTTGTAATTGCTATTTAAGTAATTAACAGATAAAATCGTTTAATCCAAAAATTTCGATTACTGAATAAAGTATTTCTAAAAAAAATATGGGTTGGGGGGGGGGGGGGGGGGGGACAGAGACTGGAATAGGATTTAGGGGCCTCTCGCCTATCATCTCTCGTCGTTCCGGTCTCTGAAATCTCGGCCCCAACTAATAGAATTTCGCTTTCGTTTCTCCGACAGATCGGTCCGTAACGCTCGCAGTTTCTCCGTCGTATGTTTGTACGTTGACATATATCCGATCTCGGAGCTCTTAGATTTCTTTTCTCTCCGAAGGTCTCTACTGCATTTCAGAATCCTATGAGTCCTCCACAGGTTCGTACTTTTAGCCGCATTCTGTCCATAACCTTCCATTCCGGCGAAATTTGGTGGTTCGTGCGGATCTGATTTGTCAGAACTGAAAATGCAATACAGAAAACGCTGGCTTTTATTTTCAATTTTACGTATTAATTTATGCTGTCTGATTGCTGAGAAAATGGAGATGAATAATATGTACCTTAATTTCGCGTAATCTAGTTGCTTTTTTATTTTTATTTTTATTTCCTGGTTGGGTGTTTCACACAGGATGAGAAATTTAACTGAGCCAAGCAAAATAATTATAGGGGAGAGTTTAGTGTTGAAGAAGAAAAGAATTTGGTTCGGCATGAGCTTTAGATATCTTCCCTTTTTATTTTTGGGTCGATAAAATATAATTAGGTAACATTTATTAAGGATCACGGTGCCGTTAGGATCAGACTGCTATCTTTTCTAAATGGCCGTTTTGGATCACTAATTTTCTGCATAAATCTCCATTCAATGAAGCCAATCATCTAATGATTTGTAGTCTTTAAAAAGTATGTTACGGGTTGTGTATTCTAAAAAGTGAGCCATGTACCCCTGCATTCTTGATATGGGGTCTCCGCTGATACTATATTCCATATGTTTAACGTAGACTTCTTTTTTCCAATTTGTGGGAACTCTTTAATTGTAGCACTGTGCCCAGGGTTGATTTTGGAAACAAGGCATTTGGGAGGGTCTCAACATGAGCACCTGGTTAGAGCCGCTCACTGGTGAAAATAGGGGATTCTATTCAAATGGAGCTCGTAGTGAAGATATTGAACGGCTAGACAGTTTTGGGGGTATGGCTCAAGGTAACCAGAGTTATTCTCTCTCGTCATTCATTTCCACATACCTTGATCACAATTGACATTGCCATTTCTATTTCCTTTAACTTTAAAACTTGTGTTTATCAGGTGACCGGCAGTCTTCTCTGGTGGAGTGGTTAAATGGCATGCTTCCTCATTTAAGTTTGCCATTGGAAGCTTCGGAGGAGGAACTGAGAGCGTGCTTGAGTGATGGCACTGTTTTATGCAGTATCTTGAACAAGCTCAGTCCTGGTTTGGTAGAAATGGTACTATTGTCTTTTGTTTTGAACCCTTTTGGATTTTTTAATTTTATTTTCTTGTTTTTATTAACTTTCTATTTGGTTTCCACTTTTACCCTTGGTTTTGAAATTATACTGCTCTGTTCTGAATTATTTTTTTTCTACTTTAGGGAGGTGGCCGTTCTGAGACCGTACCAAATGCCAGAATGTTTTTGGCAGCTATCAATGAAATAGGATTCCCTGGCTTTGAACTATCTGATCTAGAGCAGGTGCTTTCTTATAATATTAAAATATAGAACCAATTTCCTTACACTGTTCAATCATTTTTGTGTTTGTTGAGATTGCAACCATATGGCCAACATGGACTTGGGTTTGTTATATTGAGCACAAACGATTGGTTGCCTCATACCTGTTTTTATGGTTTTGAATTGGTCCAATCTTGAGAGATATACATGGGAGTATTCTGGTTCACTTTTTAGCAGCCCTAAAGAAAAACCAATATGGTCTGTGAAATCAAGTCTCGGTTAAATTCTGCAGACATTCAAATCCGTAGTGCTTCATGATCTCTTATAACTATAAATATTTTTCTATTCATTTTTAGTTAATAGTCTCAGATTATCTTGCAGGAATCTATGGTGCCAGTTTTGGAGTGCCTTGATACTCTTAGGGTTCAATTTAACTCTAATGCTGGCGGAGAGAACTTCCAACATCATTTGAGCAAAAGGTGGGATATGTCAGAGGTAGGCTCTTTAAAGGGAATCGATCACTCTGAAAGGTATGTGCTTTCATGTGGACAACATTCAGCTGAAAATGGAGAATGGCAAAGAGACTCTCTTGATGCCAGATTTCAACATTCTTTGCATGGCCCTTCAGGTATGCTTACTGTTTTCTCAGTTGATAGGGAACAAAAGTTATGTGTGTATGACATTTGAATTGTGATGAATGTGCATACACAATGTATTAAGAACATGTATGCAGAATGTTGTGCATCACAATTGGCTATTTGGAGGAAGTAGGTGTTTGGCAGTGGTGGGTAGCATTAATTAATGAATGACTAGATGTGTAGGTTCTAGTAGCATGGATTTATGGATTGACAAGGTTTTGGAGAGAGGGTTGGGGGTGGGAACTGTGGTTGGGTTACTCAGTCTCATTTTGGGTGAGGTACTTGTTGGTCTTGCAATTCCTCTTGGACACCAGTGGCAGTCACTGAAGAGAGACAGATTGTGACACCCTATATAATAAAGATAAAGGTAAGTGGTCCTGCATTATTTGGGAAGAAGAAATTCTTGCTCTTTACAAGATTCTAATGGTGCTCCAATTATATTATTGACTAATCCTTTCAGACTATAAGTCATATGGTTTGGACTTGTCATTGGGGCGTTACAAATGATATTAGAGTTTATCCCAACCAAAAATGTAAGATTGAGTCATGCCACTTACAACGGACAGGCCTGACGAAGATATCGGGAATTTAAGGGGGGAAAGTTGTGACGCTCCATATGATAAGAATAAAGATAAATGGTATATGAGATCTCCCATTGTTTGGGAAGGAGAAGTTCTTACTCTTTATAAGGTTCCAATAGGGATCCAATTGTCTAATTGATTAATTCTTTTGGGGTATAGGTCATGTGGTTTTGCCTTCTATTAGAGCGTTACATGGAAGGGGCTATGGGCTTCAAGGAAAACTTCTCATTCTGATTGCCAAATAATCTTGCTCTTGCTGTTTTCTAGTCTTCAATTGTTGGTTTTTCCTATTTCATGTTGCATTTATAGTTTTTTCTTGTGTAGAGTCATCAGATGCTTTAATACGTCATCTTGGGGATGAATTGCATGACATGTTGCAATTGAAGCAAGGATGTTTTCCTGATTCTTCTGATACCAAAATTGTTGAGATGATCAAGTCAAACAATTTTGATGTAAGCTAAAAATATATATTTTTACTTTCTAAACTTTCTATGATTGAGTCCATTTCTTTGTGCCACTCAATTTTGAACTGGATGCTGTTCTCATGTTTTATTGAAATTCTTTTTGCAGAAGGCATCAACTCGGTCACTTTTCAACATAGTGAATAAGATTTTGGATGATAGCTTGCAAAGAAGCAACGGGGATGTACTTGAGGTACGACAGTAAGAGGACTCATAGATGCTATATAACTAAAGCATACCTTGAACTAATACATTGTAATGGTTATTTTTTTCTTGTACTTTTTATTATTTGCCATTTTGTCTTGCTCACTGGTGTTCCCCCATCTCCTTTCCATTTCCAGTTTGGTGCATGGTTGTCAAGAAAAGTCGTGCAAGTGATTGAAGAGCGAAGTTCAACTCTAGCAGAAAACTTAAGAACTGTAAGCTGCTTTGGATACTTTTTTTTTCCCAAAATCAGAGAATATATGTTATACTGCTCACCAGTTAGTAAGGATTTGTATTGTTGCATGCTTGCAGCAAAATAATCTTTATAAAGTTCGTGAGGAAAAGTATCAATCAAGAATAAGAGTACTTGAGGCCCTTGCAACAGGGACTAGTGAAGAAATTGAGGTATACTTAGTTTCAGTTCTATCCGTTTCAGTTTTGCCAATTTGATTATTAACTGTTCTGGGTTCCTATAGGTTGTCAGGAAACAACTTCAACAGATAAAGGTGCAGTACTGTTCTTCTCTCTCTTTATATTCAAATGTAATTAGACATGTATTTTTTTTGTGAGCCTATATTTTAATAGTTGAGTCACAGAAAAGTGACCGAGTTATATTCTCATTAATAAAAAGAGGTTTATTACTTATAAAAAAAATATTTTAATAGTTGTCTTATAGTATTAGCAAGCTGAAGTGGCATATGACTTCCACACCTGCCTTTTATCTTATATTAACTGATAAATATCATTTTAAGTACTCCATAAGTTACTTTCTGTAATGATCATTATTTAGCTGTCCCACTTATGTTGAAGGGCTTTAGAACTGCTCTGACTTATTATTGTTAGCTTTGCACATTGTTGATTGCGAATATTGTGCCGAACTGCATGAAAAAGTTAATCGGCTATTTTCACTTTTCTAGATTAATTATTATGCAAGATCTTTATATTCTATTTTCTTAATTTGTAAGCATGTAGCATGTCAATTGTGTTCTTTTCACAGATATATGTTGTATGTTTAATCGTATTGCATGTATATTGCATATTTTATAAAGTGTGGGTGATGATTAGATCTTTGCTGAAATCTATTCAGTTAAAGAATCAAGCTTTCTTATTTGTTTAAATTGGAGACTGATGATGAATTCATATTTCTTGATTATTAATTAAAAATGCCCAATAAAGAATTATCAATTTGGAAAAGCTTATAGGCCAACAAATTAAGTAGATGTGGATAATGCCTATTTCATTTTCATTTATTTTATATTTGCAGAAGAACAGCCATCAGAACAACAGGGTTATTAGTTTTGCTGGTGGGGTTTTTATTGTTCATAATGCAGTTTATATGGATGTTGCAGATCCAGAAAAACCAAGTAGAAGATAAGAAGAAACTTGAAGAGCAGGAACTGCAGAAGTTAAGGGAGGAGAAGGCTCGTAGTAACATGGAGATTTTGACACTAAAAGAAGAACTAGAAATTGCCAAAAGGACACATGAAGCTCATTGTTTGCAATTAGAATCAAATGCTAAGGAAGCTAAAGTTGAGTCACAGAAAAAGTTGACAGAACTTGAGTGCCTTTTAACAGATTCGAGGAAGAAAGTAGAAGAACTTGAGGGATTTTCTGAATCTAAATTACGGAGATGGAAAAAGAAAGAACAAATCTATAAGAGCTCTATAGATTATCAATTTGGAGCTTTGCAGGTTTGCCTTCATTCTCATTTCTTAATCTCATGTGGTGTGGAAAATTGATCCCATAACAACGGTTTTGTCGTACAGGAATTAAGAGCAGCTTTAGAGTCCATAAAACATGAAGTGTTGAAGACAAAAAGAAGTTACCCAGAGGAATTCAATTACCTGGGTAGGATTTGATTGTACATAGCTACCTTATAGTCTATTAATTTTTTTGCATTTATCTTTTTCTGGCATTTTTTCATGAGTATTTCTTTTGAACAGGATTTAAGCTTAAAGGACTAGCAGATGCTGCTGAAAATTACCACATGGTTTTAACTGAAAATCGTAGGTTGTACAACGAGGTTCAGGACCTGAAAGGTGAATCTCTGTCTTGTTGGTTGTTTCTTTGGTTTGATGATTCTTAGCTAATGTATTTTTCCCCGAGCTCTTAGCTAATACCTATCATTTGTCCTTCTCCCTCAATTATGTAGGAAATATTAGAGTTTATTGTCGCATAAGACCATTCCTTCCAGGACAAAATAAGAAGCAGACCATTATTGAATATATTGGTGAAAATGGTGAACTAGTTCTTGTGAATCCCTCTAAACAAGGAAAAGATAGCCGTAGATTGTTCAAGTTTAACAAAGTTTTTGGTCCAACATCTACTCAAGGTACTCTTTTCTGAATGAATGATGTTTCCCTAACCACTGGATTTCTTTATTGGTAAAAAAAAATTCTGATGTTCTGACATTGGCTTATTTTAAATCATCTTCTGACAGAGGAGGTATTTATGGACACCCAACCGTTAATCTGGTCCGTCCTTGATGGATACAATGTCTGCATATTTGCTTATGGCCAAACAGGCTCGGGAAAGACATATACGATGGTATGCAAATCTTTCAAATCGATCAGTTTTAGATGTTTAAAGTTATGCCTTACACCTTTTATTGCGTTTCTTCTAGAGTGGGCCTAGTGTATCTTCAGAAGAGGACTGGGGGGTCAACTATCGGGCATTAAATGATCTTTTCCAAATTTCTAAAAGCAGGAAAAGCTCCATTGCATATGAAGTTGCTGTTCAGATGGTTGAGATATATAATGAACAAGTTCGTGATCTTCTATCAGCAGATGGCCCTCAAAAAAGATATCCTTTTCTTCTTTGGCTTTTCTTCTTATTTTTGGGAACCTACTTGATCGTGGGAGGCATTCCATTTGATTATTTAATTGTCAGTACTAATCTTGGTTGCTCCTCTCCTCTTATTATGCTATTGAAAAGGTGGTTGTTTCCTTTAACTTGCGCACACTTGGGATTTGGAACACCACGCAACCGAATGGGTTAGCTGTCCCTGAGGCAGGCATGCACCCTGTTCAGTCAACTGCAGATGTCTTGGAGTTAATGAACATTGGTTTAATGAATAGGGCAGTTGGTGCCACAGCCCTGAATGAAAGGAGTAGCAGATCCCATAGGTTGGGCTCTCAGTTTAAGATCATTTGTTAACTACCTGTACGTTTTTATTCAATCAATAGTTTTTATTCAATCATCTGGTGCAGCGTTCTCACTGTTCACGTTCGAGGCATAGACTTGGAGACCGATGCCATTTTGCGTGGCAGTCTACATTTGGTAGATCTTGCCGGTAGTGAAAGAGTGGGTCGGTCTGAAGCAACTGGGGATAGGCTTAGGGAGGCACAACATATAAACAAATCACTATCAGCTCTTGGAGATGTAATTTTTGCTCTAGCACAAAAGAATCTACATGTACCTTACAGAAATAGCAAATTAACTCAAGTACTTCAGGCTTCTTTAGGTATTTGTCTTATTTTGTTTTTCTATAAACATGGTAATAAGGTATGAATCATATGGTGGTTCTGAGTTCTTTAATTTATGACTTATTTTATCTTACTTCCTTTGTCCGCTACAAATTGTAGGCGGCCAAGCAAAAACCCTCATGTTTGTACAGCTTAATCCGGATATAGATTCCTACTTTGAAACTATAAGTACCTTGAAGTTTGCAGAGAGGGTTTCTGGTGTAGAATTGGGTGCTGCTCAGAGCAACAAAGAGGGAAGAGATGTCAGAGAACTTATGGAACAGGTCCAATATTTTATTCGTCTTAACATGCTTACTCAGATATTCTTCTTTCACACTGATTTAAAATCTTGGTATTTCACAAGATTATTGATCATGTTGGTGTATGACCGAAACAGAAAGATTAATCCTACGATCTTCAACCATCATAAAGCAGCAAGTTTTCAATTATGAATAATTTTAATAACTGCACTTGTTTTGATGAAGTCGTCCTTCTCACAATGGCAGTCATTTTTTCACCATTACATTAACTACTGGGCATTGGTCATCGTAGATTGCCATTTTAAATCCACATTCCATTTTTATTTTACATTGCTGTCGGGAAATTAGACAACTACTTTATGGAAATTCATTTAAAATCCAATGTTCTTCTGCTCTGATACCTTTCCCCCATATTTTGTTCGGAGAGTGAGGGAGGAGTTCACAAGCTCTTAGGCCTTGTTTGTTTTTCCAACTCATCTCATCTCTAACTCATCATTACACTTTTTCAAATTTTCATACAAAATAAAATAAACAACTCAACATTTGTAAATCCCAAAACAACTTTTTTAAATCCCAAAATAAAATTAATATTAAAAAAAAAATATTACAACAATATTTTATTCTTTTTTATAATTTTATCTCATCTCATCTTATCTTATCTCATTTTTGAAAACAAACCAGGCGTTAGAGTTATGCATGAAGGGCGGATTGCTGCATTATTTTTATTATTATTATTATTTTTTTTTTGGGGGGGGGGGGTTTAATAACCCCATCACTTAATATGTAGAATTCTGTGTTGGGTTTGATGGGATTTGATTCAGGGTTTCTGACCTCTTATGCTCTAGATAGGGTTTAGTTGGTTAAAGGTGGAAGATCGTTGTACCTTGCAGCCTGTTCCACGAAGTCTCTTTAAGTTGACTGTAGTTGGGTGTTTTTCAAAGTCTGTTGTGAAGAATCTGTTTTCCCATACAATGGCCTGCCTTGTTTGTCAGCTTTGGGGAGTAAAAGTGTGGGAACTTGTTGGAGGGAGCAAGTTGGGTCTTAATCAATTACCTTGCTTAACGTTTAACAGGAAATATCTTTGATTTTCTTATATTATTTTCATCCTATTTGTTTTTTACCTTGCAGGTGGCATCCCTCAAGGACATGGTTGCAAAGAAAGATGTTGAGATTGAGCACTTGCAGCGTTTCAAGGCTAGTGCCAATGATACAAAGCGTGGCATGACCTCATTTAGGCATGGGTCTTCTTCTCCAAGAAGACATTCTGTAGGGACTTCTCGACAAAGGCAAAGTCTGAGAGGAGGAAAAGGTTTGGGGCTTATGGAGAAAGCGGCTTCAGACATGGATAACTGTTCAGAGTACAGTGATAAGCACTCTGACGCTGGTTCTCAGCACTCAGTGGAAGGATTTAGTGGACATCAGAAGGAATTGTCTCCTCAATTGAAGCTATCTGGAGGGGATGTAGGCCGGTATTCTAATGAAGACATTGAGCTCTTGGGCTTCAGGGATGCAGATTCTGAGGAAAGATTAAGTGATATATCTGATAGTGTTCTTTCAATGGGAACAGAAACTGAAGGCTCAATATGCAGTGTTGTGGAATACACCCTTTTCCCTGAAGTTGCAAAACCACCCGAAAACACATCTCCTGAGTGCATACCAGCTGAAAACACGCCTGTTCAGAACAAAGGGAAGTAAGTCTCTTTTTCATGATATTTCAACTGTCGTATGTATTATTCTGGTTGTTGGAGAACTGACTGGTGTCAATCGGATTACTTTTATACCCAACTAGATTAACGAGTAAATTGTTGTGCTTGTTCTAATGTGACACTTCCATGCATAATGTTCATCTCTTACCTACCGCTCACTCTGAGATGCCAACAATGCAAGCAAATATTTTGTAAATCTTAACCCTCTCCACCCTGAGCCCACTTCTGCAACCTGACATTTTCTTAATAGTTGAAAATTAATGTTGGGAGCTGCTTTGGAGTTTATTCAAATTTCATCCAGCTTTTCTTTGAAAAGTTGTTAATGTGTTCTTGGGTTGGGTAAGCAATGACTAGTTGCAATTTTCATATCAGTTGCTCTTATCTTGAGTGACCAACTGCCAGTGATATCATATCTCTTGTTCAGTTATGAATATTTGCTAGCCTTTTTTTTTTAAAGGAGCATTGTACTGCAATTTCTAATTCCAGCAGCTTCTCTGCCTGCTGCGTTTGGTTTTTTGTTGGAATCTCCAGTTGTAAAATGGGTAACATGGTGGGATTTGGGTTTTCATGCCTGTGAGCATGACATTTCTAGTTCTTGAGTTCACCTTTATTTAAATTGATCCCACTCATGGTTTCTGTATCCTTGTCTCTATTCAGGGAAATCTCACTCATGGAATCATATTTATATAAATTAGTCTGACGCAGAGTGTCTTTATATCTGCTTGAATGCAGGCCACTGATGCTTGAACGCAGGCCAAGTTTACCATCTAAACTTCCAAAGCCCACTCCAAAGCTGGTGCAGACCAAATGTTCTTCACAATCATTGACCAGAAGCTCCTCAAAGGTTTCATCATCAAGTAAGTAAATATATATATATAAATATAAATATAAATATAAAGATAAATATTTCTCTCTTCCTGTAACTAGGTCGGCAGCCATTTAAGTTCCTTAACAGTTCTTTAAAAATCTCTGACCGTCCGTGTCTCCCTCCACTTTTTCTTTACCCATTTTTTCCAATTTCCTTATAATGAATGTCAGGTGCTAGGAAAACTTATGCTGGCAGTTCCTCTGCACCAAAGCCCCTCAAACGGTGGCAATGAGTTTGGTTGGCTGGGGAAGTTGAGAATTCTTTTGACCTAACTACCTTGTATCTATGATAGGAATCAACTGTAGTTCTGTACTCTTTAACTTTACTGTGCTCCTTAGTTTAGATTGTGCCCTGCTTCCATTTATGTCTCGTATTGGAAGAGGCGATTGAAACCTTCCCACTTTGTAAAATGTCTAGGTTTAGGATCAGAGTGCAACTTCCTTCTGTTGGATTTCTCTATTTTGGCCCTTACTCCTGTTTTCATTTTCAGTTGGCCTCGATTCTCTTTAAGATTATCAGGCGTCCAGATGATGGAAAAATGTTAAGAGCTTGGAAATGAGTATATATATAAAACACAATTCATCCAATAGAAAAAGGAAAATGAAGTTCTTCATCACTTTTCTCGAGTGGCTCCATTTGGATGATAATTGTTATTTTTAATAAAAATAAAACTTTTGTTTAAATTGCAAAACTCAATTAAATGTCCATATATTTTTTGAAATGCATGTGGCAAGGGATTGTTGGTGGTCAAGCACTCATTTTGAAAAGAGTGGATAAATTTGAAACCTACACCAAAAATTATATTTTCAATAATAGTTTTCATTTATTTTTTTCAAAGAGATTGTGTGAGATTTGCATATTTTAGGATATTATTTAGCATTAATCTTTCTAAAGAGAAATTATATTTGAAATCCTAAAGGGTGCAAATGTTGTGCATTTCGTTTGAAAAAAAAGTAGAAAAAATTGGAACCCAGGAGTTTTTTTTTTTTTTTTTAAATGTTAGACTTTATTTATTTAAGAGGTGGCAATATGTAACATGACTTATGAATCTAATACAAACATGACACAAAATTAGTAGATTTGACTTTGATATAAATGTGTTTGGGTTCAAACGGATTGATTCGTTAAGACACAATTAATAAATAAGTCAATGATAGGTTAATCCACTTAATCTGAAATCAACTCACAATAGCTTGTTTAAATTTGATTTCAAAGTTATAATTTTATTATTATTGGGTTGTAATATTGATATTTCTCAATATACTTAATAGCTTATATATTTATTGTTGAGAAATTCTTTGTTGAGAGCATGTGTACTCCAGGAATTAGTGGGGATGTTGTTCTAAACACCTAGTGTTAATTAAAAAAAAAATCGAGACATGCTCATATTCATTATTGTTGGATTTGTAATATTGATTTTATAATAAGTTAAAATTTGAAAAATAATGATATTTTTTTTGTTAGTAGTTTGTTATTATTTTTTGAGATAACATGACTACTAATAAAAATAGATTTTAACTTATGTGAAATTATATTAATTAGGTCAAATGTATTGTGAATATCAGTTCAACTCATTTACAGGAAATGTTTTGGAATGAGTCATGTTGTGTTGATCCTCTTTTAATTCACATGTTAAAATAAGTGACATGATATGATGTGTTATTTAAATAGATTGTGATGTTGAAAATTTGACCCGTTTAGTTTAATAGTTTGTTTGCTTAATGCATATAATTTAATATCCATGACTTGACACGATATGGTAAACACTTAGTGTCATCTATATATTTTATTTTTCAAAGAGTATGCTTAATTTACACACCTTATAAAGAATATATCTAATATCAATAATAATAGAGAAAATTTGCATCGGTCCTCCAACCTCTCCCAATTAATAATAGTAAAGTGACATGTAGGCTTTCACCACAACTATTATGCAAATGTACAATATCAAATTCTCATATTTATAGAAACGCACAGCATTTTTGTCTACCTTTTTGCATCTCTCTGTGTGAATGTTTTGTTTTGGTTTTGAAACTGCTTGGATCTAATCAGTTCACTTTCTAATTTAAGATGAGAACTTTGTTTATAAATCCGTGCAAATCTCTTAACTTTTTACATGTCCCATATCAACAATCAACTTTTGTTTAAAATAAAGATTCAAGCTTATGCATCTTGTCGGCGGTGGCAAACCAAAAAAAAAAAAAAAAAAAAATCAACCGAATCTTAGAAATTCGCCTCCACTTGCACAACTTGGATCCTTCCTCGTGCATCTCGTCCGGCAATGGCAGATCAGAGTCATATGGAAAGAAAACCCCACCATCTTCATCATCATTTACCTTCGCGGTGGACTCGAAGGGAGACATGAAGTCCGAGTTGGCCTGTGTGGAGATCTCTTAAATGTTGTCATTGTAGCTGTAGTGGTGGCAGGTGGTGAGGTCATCTGATGGATCAGTTGGGGACTGTGGGCCACAGCGGAAAAATTGTAGCCCATGTAGCCATCTTCATCGAAGGGGCTTCTAATAGGCGAGAGATGATTATAATCACCGTTGGTGCTGAAAGAATCAAACCCCTCTGTGTATTCATTTGGGAAAGGTTTGTTGTCTGGGTTCAAGCTAACTAGGATATATATATATATATATATATAGATATATATAGTGCTTTTGAGAGTTATACCATGTGAATGAGGCTATTTGGGATTTGATGAAATTTCTAACATGACAGCAAATAAAAGAGAGACTGTTATACTACAATATCGATTGGACCGCTTAGAGGCGGAACTACTAATAAAATATTAGCTTGCAATCATTCCTCATTAGATACAAAGAAAACAATTTTAATGGCTAGATAGGTTTACAACACCTGTTCCTGGCGATTTCGAAACCGATTATAGTGCCTGTTTTATTTGAATAAATTCCTTTTATAAATCCTTAGGAGATTTCCTTAATTTTAGATTGATCCTAGAAGTTTGAAAAACTTAGAGAACTGGTAGTTAGGGTGACCACGGTGTAAAAAATTCAATGTCCTCCCGTCCATTAAAAAATGATCATGACCTCTATTTTTCATGTCATGATGGCTGCATATCTAAAAAATGTATAATTAATATTTAGGACTCGCTTGGACATGAATATCTCATAATATTCACGAATAAAAGTGAAATAGTTTATATTAAAATATTTTATTAGATTTTAAAAAATGAGAACGAAAAAATAGAATATAAAATAAAAATAAAAATTGAATATTATTTTTATTTAAAAATATGATTTTTTTAAAAAAAATTTTTATGTTTAATTTGCATGTTTGGGAGTTTGAAGGTTTTGTAATGATTAGGTGATGGTTAGACGAAAAAATTGATAATTTTAAATTGAAATTTAGTATTTTGTGTCTATAATATGGTGTTTGGGAAGGAAATATATGAAAATATTTTCATTCTTAAACCTGACTTTAGAGTTAAAAAAAAAAAAAGTACAAATCAGCATTGCTACATCAGTAATAAAAAAGGAAAACGACAACTTAATATTTGCAAAATAGCCATTCTATTCTTAAAGTCTGAGGGGGAGAATACATAATTGCATCACAATTTAATTTATATAATTCAAATATGTAAATCTTTTTTATGATTTAAATACTGTGCCAGTGTGCTTATTGATCTCCAATGACGCTTATGAATAGAGTTTTTCTTTGTGATATTTGCAATTCTTTGAATTAACCATAAAATGGTTTTTTATTATAATAAGATACTCTATCAAATAAATATATAAATTTATATATATAATTAATAATTAAAATTTAGTGATTGTAGTTTTTTTTTTATTATTTTCTAAAACCATACTCTGGATTTCAATAAATGGCCAGAGCCACAAATTTTTAGAGTCGTAAGGCTTCATAACACACGAAGGACAACTTCCAGAAACCGACTAATTATTAAGAACTACGTTAGAATGAATTTTGCTGCATGTAATGGCGTAAAATTTGAAATGCATGAATCCTTCTAACCTTCGGATTTCTTGTGTCCTATTAGGTTTCGGAGATCAGCTCCCTGCATGCCTATATAAGCCCGGCCGCTTCCCTCAAACGAACCGCGTTAACTTTAATTTCTCGGTTGCTAGTTCTTTCTTCCTCAACGTGATGGAGAGATCGAATCCTGATCAGTTTTCCTGCAAATCTCGTTTCCGTAGACTTCCTTGGCAATTACTCAGTGAAGATGATGATCATTTGGGTTTATTCTGCAAACCCAAAACCCGGCAAAGTGCAAGTGCCGCCATGGCTGTGAAGCCAGATGATAACGAGGCCGACTCTCACCAGTACAAATCGGAACACGGTCTTCATCATCATAAGAAGCATGCAGTTCGCATGGAATCGACAATTTCTAATTATTGGTTTCAAACCGAAGCATCTTCATCAATGGATTCAAGGCTCTCTTGCGGGATTGACTGGGAGGCCGTTTCAACAGAGTTAACGCTCTCTTGTGCCCCCATTCAGATCGAGGCCAAGAAACACAAAGCACCCGAATTAGCTAGAACTTACTCTCTTCTATTTCCTCATGAGAATCACGAAGGAGTTTCGACAGAGCTGAATTTGTTCGATGAATCATGGATCGATCCCAAGAGGCCGACCAAAACACTGAACCTGTTCAAGGACTCTGTACTGATTGATTCGAAGAAGAACGAGATTGTTGAGGACCACCCATGTCTTGATATTCTCCAACTCATCTTGAGGTCCACTCATGTGGTGATATTCCACATTGTGATGAGAACCACCATGTGTATTGGAATGATTGAGCATCTCCAGCTCATGTTACATGGAGGGAGAAGTCCAACCTCTCCTATAAATAGGAGAGGAATGTTGAAACTAAGATCATCCCAATAAGAAGAAGTGTTTAAGTGTGTGAGAGTGTAAGTGCCATTTGAGAGATAGAGAAGCATTGAGAGTGTTTGTAATCTTGTACAAACATTTTGAATAGTAAGTTTCCGCTCCAGTGGACGTAGGCAAATTACCGAACCACTTCAATATTGTCTCTATCTATTTTATTGTTTGTTTTCTGGACAGCATTAGGCACAACAATTGGTATCAGAGCTTCGGTTCGTGCTACCCAGAAAATTTCAGTTGCTCGAAATCAACTTTTGATCACACCAAAACGTTCCTCTCGTCAAGACGGATCCGTTGCCGCGAACGGCAACGAAAACGAACATCGGAGGAGCGCGTACGCGCCGTTTGAAGGTCGGAGCGTGTATCCACGCGCCCCACTCGCAGTTGGAGGTTGAAGACGAGTAGAAAACACGCGCCACGCGCCGCCCACGCTCTGCACGCGCCCACACGCTCCCACACGCGCTCCAGGTGTCTTCTGCGCGTGGTTTACACGCGCCTACGTGCCGCACGCGCTCTCACGCGCCTCAGGTATCTTCTGCGCGTTATCTCCACTCGCCCACGCGCCTTCACGCGCCGTACACTGTTTGAGCGCGTGACACCCACGCGTCCTCACGCGCTTCGTGCCCTTCTGGCGCGTAAAACCCACGCGCCTCACGCGCCTCTGGTCACCTTCAGCGCGTGTATCACACGCGCCTGACAGATCTGGCCGTCCGATTTTCAGATTTGTTTTTTGGCTTGATCTTACCCATTTGGAGTCCGATTTCGACGATCAAATAGTGCTTTCCAACTATTTGGATCATTCCGGACTCATCCGTACGGTTAGAATTTCGAAATTTGTTTTCTAAAATTTCTTAATTAATATGGAAGGTGTTGGGGAAGTTATGAACTCTGGAAATACCAGCAGTTCAGGGCGCAGGTCCACAGTTTCAAATGCCAAGTTTGAAGTTGAGAAGTTCGATAGAACTTCTAACTTTGGTATGTGGCAATGTGAAGTGATGGACATTTTGATCCAACAAGAGTTGGATATGGCGTTGGAAGAAAAACCCAACGATATGTCAGAAAAGGATTGGAAGAAGCTTAATACCCAAGCTTGTAGTACAATCCGTCTGTGCCTTACCAAAGAACAGAAGTATTTTGTCATGAGAGAGGCAAATGCAAAAGAACTTTGGCAGAAATTGGAGGATAAGTTCATGAAGAAGAACATTGAGAGTCGTTTGCATTTGAAGAAAAAGCTCTTCAGATTCCAATTTCGTGAAGGTATTAGTATGTCTGAACATTTGAATAGTTACAATTAAATTCTTGCTGATCTACTAAACTTGGATGTTGAAATCCAAGATGAAGATAAGGCTTTACTTTTGTTAAATTCCTTACCCGATACATATGATCATTTAGTTACAACATTATTGTATGGGAAGGAAAAAATTAGTTTTAACGATGTATCTAGTTCTCTGATTAGCAATGAGTACCGAAAAAAGGATAAGCAGGTACAGCTAGATACATCAAGTGAAGCATTGACAGCAAGAGGGAGAACGCGGTCAAGGTATCCCGGAAAGAAGAAAGGTTTTCAATCGAAAACTCGGGCCACATCACGTGGTTCATCAGTCGGCAGAAAACTCGCTAAAGATGAGTGTTCCTATTGTCATAACAAAGGACACTGGAAGAAGGATTGTCCCAAATTGAAGGGACAACAGAAGAATCAACCCACCACAGCCAATGTCGTGGACAAAGATGAAGATCTAGACATTGCCTTGATAGGTTCATCATTCATTTGTCATCCCGATGAATGGATTATGGATTCCGGATGCACTTATCATATGTGTCCCAATCGGGACTGGTTTACTGACTTCACAGATATTGAAGGTGGAGCAGTACTTATGGGTAACGACAGTGCCTGTAAGACTCGGGGGATAGGTAGCATTCGGTTGAAGCTGCATGATGGAACTGTCAAGACTCTGACCGAAGTTCGATTCGTCCCGGACTTGCGGAAAAATCTTATCTCATTAGGATCTCTGGATTCAAAGGGATTCAGAATCACTATTGAAGACGGAACTCTCAAAGTGGTAAAGGGAGTTCAGGTGGCTATGAAGGGTTTGAGGCGAGGAAACCTGTACATCTTGCAAGGAAGTACTATTGTTGGAAGAGTTTCTACAGGTTGTGAGAAGCTAGATGAGACTGATGCTGACACCACCAGACTTTGGCATATGCGTATGGGACACGCTGGAGAGAAAGCTTTGCAAACACTCGTAAAGCAAGGCTTACTCAAAGGTGCAAAGACTGGTAAGTTGTCTTTTTGTGAGCACTGTGTATTGGGGAAGCAGTCACGGATCAAGTTCGGAACCGCTGTTCACAATACACAGGGGATACTTGACTATGTACACTCCGATGTTTGGGGACCTACCAAAATTGCATCTTTGGGAGGTAAGCATTGGTTTGTAACTTTTGTAGATGATTATTCTCGTCGTGTGTGGGTGTATACGATGAAGAATAAAGATGAAGTGCTGAACATCTTTCTTGTTTGGAAGAAGATGATTGAGACTCAGACCGGCAGAAAAATCAAGCGGCTCAGATCAGATAATGGAGGGGAGTATACTCTAGACCCTTTCATGGAAGTATGCCGGAGAGAGGGAATAGTCAGACACTTCACGGTATGAGGAACACCGCAGCAAAACGGTGTGGCAGAACGGATGAATCGTACTTTGCTAGAGAAAGTACGATGTATGTTACTGAATGCTGGATTTAGTAAACAATTTTGGGCTGAAGCTGTGACATATGCATGCCACCTCGTCAACAGACTACCCGCAGCTGCCAATGGCGGGAAGACACCCATTGAAATGTGGAAAGGTACACATGCTACTGATTATGACTCTTTACATGTTCTTGGATGTCCAGCTTACTATCATGCTAAAGAAAGTAAGCTTGACCCTAGAGCCAAGAAAGCAAAATTCTTGGGCTTTAGCTCTGGTGTAAAAGGGTATAGACTCTGGTGCATAGAGTCTAAGAAGGTAATTATCAGTAGAGATGTTACTTTCAACGAATCTGAGATGCTTAAGTCACATAAGCATAAAGATTCAAGTGAAGGCAGCTATGATGGCGAAACACCCGGTGATTCGCAGAAGGTGGAGTTTATCACTCCAAATGATTCAAAAGAAGACAGACAAGAGGAGGTTGATAGTCCAGTCACAGCACCTCCAAGTCAAATTGAATCAATAGCAACCAACAGACCGAGACGAGAGAAACGTGTACCGACACGTTATGCAGACTACGTGACATATGCACTACCAGTTGAAGGGGGTGAGATCCCCATCACTTACAGAGATGCCATACAATCCAGTGAAAAGGATGAATGGATAAAGGCGATGACTGAGGAGATGCAGTCTCTTCATAAGAACCAGACTTGGGAACTTGTGCCACTGCCACAAGGAAAGAAGTCAATTGGCTATAAGTGGATCTTTAATCAGAAAGATGATCAAGTTGCTAAAAATAGAATTCGATACAAAGCTAGATTGGTAGCCAAGGGCTACGCTCAGACAGAGGGAATTGACTACAGTGAAGTATTCTCTCCTGTTGTGAAGCATTCATCCATTCGGATATTGCTAGCTTTGGTTGCACAATATGATCTTGAGTTAGCACAACTTGATGTGAAGACAGCTTTCTTGCATGGTGATCTGGAAGAGGAGATTTATCTGTCTCAACCAGAAGGGTTTAAAGAAACTGGTAAAGAAAATTGGGTCTGCAGGCTGGAGAAATCTCTCTATGGACTGAAGCAGTCACCTCGGCAATGGTACAAGCGGTTTGACCGTTTTATGATGGATCTGAAATACACTCGTTGCCAATACGATCATTGTGTGTATTTCAGAAAACTTGCAGATAGATCTTTCATTTATTTGCTTTTATATGTAGATGATATGTTGATTGCATGTAAAAGTAAGGTGGAGATAAATCGTTTGAAAACTCAGTTGAGTCATGAGTTTGAAATGAAAGATCTAGGAGAAGCACGAAGAATATTAGGGATGGAGATCAGCAGAGATAGGGTGAAATGTACAGTTCACCTTACTCAAAAGCAGTACTTGAAGAAAATATTGCAACGCTTCAATATGGACTCAAAGTCGAAGCCTGTGAGTACTCCAATGGCCCAATATTTTAAGCTCAGTGCATTGCAGTCTCCTAAAGATGATGAAGAGCGGGACTTCATGAAGAGTGTCCCATATGCAAGTGTTGTTGGTAGCCTAATGTATGCCATGGTGTGTACACGACCTGATATCTCCCAGGCCGTCAGTTTGGTCAGTCGTTATATGCATAATCCTGGAAAGAAGCACTGGCATGCGGCTAAATGGATTCTACGGTATATTCTAGGAACCGTAGATCTTGGTTTGAAGTTCGAGAAGAGTGAAGATAATCTAGTAACTGGATACGTTGACTCAGACTATGCAGGTGATCTTGACAAACGGCGGTCGACAACTGGATACGTGTTCACTATGTCTGGAGCACCAGTTAGTTGGCGATCAACTTTGCAGTCTACGATTGCACTGTCATCCACAGAGGCTGAGTATATGGCTGTAACAGAAGCCGTAAAAGAAACCATTTGGTTACAGGGACTGGTAACAGATTTGGGAATTGAGCAGCAAAAAGTTACCGTTTACTGTGACAGTCAGAGTGCAATTCATTTGGCCAAGAATCAAGTTTATCACTCTCGAACAAAACATATAGATGTCCGTTTCCACTTCGTACGTGAGATATTGGAAGAAGGGGACATTCTACTTCAGAAGATTGGCACTGAAAATAATCCAGCAGATATGTTGACAAAAGTTGTCACTGGAATCAAGTTCCAACACTGCTTGGACTTGATTAATATCTCACACTGCTGAGCACCTAAGGGTGCATTGGCGCTTTAGGGCGCATTTGATAGCGGAAATCTTTCATGGCAAACGAACATTTCAATAAGGAGGTGAAATTATTGCAAGGATGCAACATGTAGTATCCTAGTATGGCACACTTGGGTGGAGGGGGTGATTGTTGAGGACCACCCATGTGTTGATATTCTCCAACTCATCTTGAGGTCCACTCATGTGGTGATATTCCACATTGTGATGAGAACCACCATGTGTATTGGAATGATTGAGCATCTCCAGCTCATGTTACATGGAGGGAGAAGTCCAACCTCTCCTATAAATAGGAGAGGAATGTTGAAACTAAGATCATCCCAACAAGAAGAAGTGTTTAAGTGTGTGAGAGTGTAAGTGCCATTTGAGAGATAGAGAAGCATTGAGAGTGTTTGTAATCTTGTACAAACATTTTGAATAGTAAGTTTCCGCTCCAGTGGACGTAGGCAAATTGCCGAACCACTTCAATATTGTCTCTATCTATTTTATTGTTTGTTTTCTGGACAGCATTAGGCACAACAGAGATCGTACTCATGGAAAACTCTGCTATTAATCCAAAGAAAGATAGCCCAGTCTCTCTCAATTCCGAGGACGTTACAGTCATGTCCTCCAATATTAATGCCGTGATTGCGAGGACTGGATCAGTACGCCTCGTCAAAGATGATCTACATGATGATGCAGAGATCAGGACGCCGACTGCCATGGATGATGATCAGGTCGATCCTTGGAAAATAAAAAAGACGCTGACGGAGAGTGATCTTGGTAATTTAAGCCGGCTCTTGCTGAAAAAAACCTGGGTAATGCATCATGTTTTGCCACTTTTGAATCCTGATATGATTAGAGAAGTTGAGAGCGATAAAGGCACGCAGGTTATGGTTTGGGATCAAGATTCCCGGTCAGCACATGAGTTGGTTCTCAAGAAGTGGAAAACCTGTAAGGGCTATGTTTTGATAAAGGGGTGGCACAAAGATTTTGTGAACAGAAGGAACTTGAAGAAAGGTGATGCCATTGGCCTTTATTGGGATTCCTCTGATTCGATCTTCTATTTTAGTGTTCTACGACGGGCTGATCTGCAGGGTGGAGATCATCATCAGCCAAATCTCTTATAAGTTTTTAGCTGGATGTACGTACGTAATTTCTTGGATAAAATATAGATCATCATGCGTACTCATCATGATCTATTGATGTTAATGCATGTACCAGGTGGATATATGTGGATTATCATGTTCATGTCAGCTAGCCATGCAGCTTCTATGTTTTCTCTTTTGTTGCATGCGATCGTCATGTATATATTTCTTTTTCGTATTTTTTTTAATTAAATCGTAGAATATTATATGTTATGTTGATCTTTCTTTTCTGATCATTATGTCATATATATATTTTAATTTTTTCTTTTTGTTTGTTATTTTGTTAAAAAACTAATTAAGAAATCGTATGACACAGTGGGTCTTGATTAACAGCGCCATATATAGTTTTCTTTTTTCTTATGATCACGATCAGTGTTAATTATCATGTGGTGTTTCTAATATTTTGCTAACAGAACCACTTAGGCATTTAATAATTTTAAAAACTATTAGGTGCTTTTCATTATATTTATAATATTAATAACCAAAATTACCCATTAAAATAATTTTAAAGTATTCAGTCATTGTGGTACTAGCCAAATAATATAACTAAAATTAACGCACGGTTTTTTCCTTTTCCTACGTGCTTAATAATAATAATAAAAGCCAATATTATTATTATCATGTAGGAATTAAGTCCATGGGCAGCCACGAGTTAATGCAAGAAGTTCTTGATCAGTCCATGTCTCAATTAAAGCGCAATATTTTAACATATCCTAGCTATATTATACGATGATTGAAATTGTTATTGTCATTCATCTTAATTTATCTCAAATTAATTATTGAATAAATTCCTTATTTTTCAAATTTTTATAAAAAAAAAAATTAAAAACAGTTAAACTCAACTCCACTTATTTGATATACTTTAACGGTTTAACCTCAGAAATAGTACTTAAATCCATCCTAATCTAAAAAAATTTATAAAATATTATTATTTATAATTCAACTGATCATCTCACCTTAATATCTAAAATTAACTTATTTGGAATGACCTAGTTAAGAAGGATAATAAAAACTTTACTTGCATGCATTCACGTGTTCTTCACTCGTACGTTAATGTAAAAAAATTGGGCTTTGGCATGGGATCACCGACCGAAGGCTTTGAACTAGGAGTATAACCGTATAATACAATATTCATCGTGTAGTATATTGATATATATATATTTTTTTTAACTAAAAGGAGGATGGTACGTACCTCCGTTACTTTATTAAAATCCTCACTTATGACGGAGGCCAAAAACATGGTTACAACCTCAATACTTAACCACAAACCAACACAATATAACCAAACAACTAAACTGAGAACAAAAGAATAAATCCAATCCCATGTGCAAAAATTAATTCCAACGAAGAGAGGCCAATCCCGAAGTCTGTACAAACCCCTCTCCTCACGAGTTAACTGATCAACCGGCGCTCTAATAGCTTATTCTCTTCCAAAGCACCACTTTATGCTAAGCATGAATATGCCAATTGATTTCCTTCTTTATAGCAGTGAGCAATAGAAAAATCAAAATCATCTAATATCAGCATCAACTTATTTAAAAAATCCCAAAGAAATAAGAGTACTGTACAATTTCTTGATAGAATCCAATTTTAAAATCACACTCAATATCGATGGCAAGTGTCCCAATTGCTAACAAAGCAACGTACCTTCTAAAATCGCCCTCAACTCGGCCTCATTATTCAAGCACTGACCAAAGCACTTTGAGAAAGCAAAAATTAAAGAACTGTTGCCATATCGAAGCACCCCACCCCCTCCAAATTGAGTTTGAATCGACCTAGTCTTGGCGTGCACCATTTCACATATTCATTTATATGAATGGCCTTTAAAAAAAAATGTAATATATTCTACATGCATCATTAAAAAATAAAATAGTAGAATTCTTTCTCGAAAATTATAATTGTATTATACCTATACATGTTCAATGGTAGGCACATGAATTATTAATTTTAGCGAAATGCTTTGCAATGGTCGGGCTTTTAATAGCCTAAAAATAGCCATCCATACTCCATTCAGTGGTTGCCCCGCAAGAAAAAACACAATAAATTCCTTAGGCTTCACCACACAAAGACACAATAAGCACTCACACAAATATCATTGTTCAGCTCTCTTTCCCTCTCTTCACCTCCGTAAATGTTTCTTTGCGAGAAAATACTCTCAGTTTCAGTTTCAGCTTCAACATCATCAACTTCTAATCATCTTCGAGCTCTGGTATTCGACTGCAACGATGTGATACTCGAGTCCGAGTACTTGCACCGCCATGCCCCCTCTCATTCTCAATTTAAAAACTCATGCATTTTGTATCTCCACTTTTTCTCAATAGCCAAACAAGTAATGAGTAATTAAAAAAGAGAAATGCATGGGATTGAATTGATTTTGCTTCCATCCATATTCACCCTTCGGCCTCTCGAAACTTGAGAAATTCCTCCCTCGCGACCTAGCTTCTACCAGAAACCAAAATACTCAAACCAAACGCAGCAAACCATAAAATCATTCTATAGTAATGAAAACTAGAAAACTCAAACCAAAGCTAAGCTGCATCTCCAAAGTGATTCCACAGAAATTTACAAAGTATTTTCATCTGCACTAGAAAACGTAAACCGAATCCCATTTCGAAACACCCCCCCTAAAAATAAATTGCCTACTTATATTAAAACCAAATCTACCTTCACCTATTCATATTAAAGCTGAAAGCCCTATATCTGAAGGACCCAATCTAAATCCCATTCTCCCACTTTGGAGCCGAGCTTATACCATAATCTAGAACTAAAATCTTGTCTCGAAAGAACAACTAAATTCATGCTTCGAGTAATCCATGCTGAATAACGGAAATGAGGTGCCCACCAGATGTTTGTGAAAAGTTTTCACATAAATGATTGTATTGAATATTCTATGTTTTTAATTAATTACAACTGTGTATAGTAGTAACTATTTATAGAGTATGTACATAACAGAATAAATTACTATAGACTCGGCCTAATAATTGTGAGGAACCGAGGTATGGGAAAGCAAGGTTAAACCTATCTTCACATGTGACGATGATGACATTCAACACTCTCATTTTGTTGATGGGAGTAAGGGCATGTGATTGAATGATCAATGCCAAGATTGTGAAAAATGGCTTGGAGAGGGCAAAATTCACCCCCTCTATCTATTTGGACCGAATGAATATTGGATAAAAATTGATTTAAGAGGAAATTAATAAAGGCAAGAACAATTTGGGAAACATTGGATTTTAATTGCATGGGAAAATACCAAATAAACTTAGAGTAGTCATCTACGATTGAAAGAAACTAACATGATCCTTTTGTTGACAATATGGACGCAAAACTCCATGCATCAAAGAACAACAACTGAAAAGGAAAAGAAGATCGACTTGAAGAAATAGGATGAGGCAGTGTGTGTGCTTTGGCTGATGTACATGCAGAGTAAGGTTAAAGAGAAACAGAGGTGCTGAAAGGTAGACTATGTTGCCGAATGATGAGGGAGGTTGTTCTTGGACTCGGATGACCCAGTCTGGAGTGCCAAAGTTGGATTGTTGTGTAAAGACCAATAAGAGCTTGTGGGGAAGCAGAAGTGGACGGAGAAGAGGGCCCTGCACCAGTTCGAAGCACGTACAAGCCATCCTCAACATAGCCCTGAAGAAGCAGCACTCTGGTGCATAAATCCTTCATACAAAAGAAAGATGGGTGAAATTTAAAGAAAACCTTATTATCATGGCAAAATTGACGTACAGAAAGGAGATTATGAGAAATAGAAGGGACATGTAAAAGATTAGTTAAGAGAAATTTGTCAGAGTTTGAAGAAAATTGTTCTAATCCGGTATGTTGGATGTGAATATTTGAGCCATCTTTGATGTGCATAATGTCGGGTCCTTGATAAGTAGAAAAGTCCAAGCTAAGGTTCTGTAATTCTGATATAAGATGATGCGATGCCGCCGAGCCTGGAAACCAAGTATTAGATTAAAAGGCAGGAGGGGTAATGGTTGTGTAGTTGGCAATGAAAGTTTGAAGTGGAGGAGATTGATAACCATAGTCAAAGCGGTAATAATAGGTGACCGCAATATGTCCAACCTTTTGACAAACTTGGCAGATGGATTTGTTATAAAATGGGGAAGATGAAGGTCGTGGAGTAGGAAGTATGCCCTTTCCACTGTTACAGCCATGCCCACAACTTCAAAAAGAGTTGTTATGCCCATGAGAAGGATAAGAAGATCTAGATGATTTGTTTTTGACAGTGGTATCGACAAAAATAGAAGTGCCAAAGAGAAGATTCTGAGTTTGGTGAGAAAGTTGAGATTAATGGTTTAAGAGTAAGGTGTAAATTTGGTTAGGAGAAAAAGCTTCAGGATGTACAGTGAGTGAGGTTACCAATGCCTTATAGTCGGTTTCAAGACCAGCTAAAATATAAATGGAAATTTCAACATCATATGAGAGATGACTAGCAGCAAATAAGGTGGTGACAAGGGATTTCACCTTAGTATAGTACTCAGTAACGGACTCTAAACCTTTTTTTATTGTAACTAGTTGGTATTTGGTATGAACCAGGGGGGTGTTTTGATTTGGCCGCAAAGAGATTGTTAAGAGTAGTCCATATCTCTGCGGAAGTGGAGCAGTTAAGGAGCTGGGCTAAAACAGAGTTCGAGAGGGATGAGTTAATGGTAGAAAGAACTAGTTAGTATTAATAAAGCCACTGTGTATACTTGGGATTAGGAAGTTTATCAATGGTGGCAAGAGATATAGGAAGAGAACCATCAACATGTCTGAAGACTTGATGTCCCTTCAGAAATGACTCGATTTGTGCTTTCTAGAGAATAAAATTTTCAATGGCGAGTTTAATATTGACGAAATTAGAGGCAGAATTAAGAAGAAAGGTAGAGGCAGTATTGTTGTTGGATTTTGATTTGGTAGCCATGAGTGTTTGAATGGACGAGAAGCATAAAAAAAATGTAGAAGGAGGAGCGTCAAGCTCATGATACCATGTTGAATAACGGAAATGAGGTGCACACCAAATGTTTGTGAAGAGTTTTCACAGAAATGATTGTATTGAATATTCTATGTTTTTAATGAATTATAGTTGCATATAGTATTGACTATTTATAGAGTATGTACTTAACATTATATAAATTATTAACCACTCTTATGTTGACACTTAGGAGAACTATTTTTGCTTTCTCTTACAATTGATTCTGTAACAATATTCTCACAAATTCTAGACTCTTCTTGCTGATTTATTGAAGGTGATTCACATGCCTTAATAATCCCCAACACTAACCATTAAGATATATAATATACATCAAAACAGAACAACTTAGGATCATCGTAAATTATTTATAAAACAAGGAGGAAAAAATTAAAATGATAGAGCGGAAGAGGTAGCCAAATGTCTTCCAAGAAGCCATAATTAATGAGGCGAGAGGCAGGAGATGCCAGAACTATCGAGGGGGTTTGGGGTCCTGTCGTCATCATCAGTTTAGTTGTTGTCTGAGTGAGTTTACCTCGTTATTGTTGCTAGCTGCGGTGTTTTTGTGATGAGAGAACTGCTGAGAGGGGTTAGGGTTAGGTGCTCACTGGATTTATAGGGTTTGTGTCTCTATTTGGGTGGGGGGAAGGGAAGAGTAGTGATCAAGACTAACGATTGTGTGTAGTGAGGTGTCGAGAAATTGTAATGATTTGTGTACGTGGAAAATGGATATTAAGGGTTGTTTATTTGGGATTATTAGCAGGACTGGCTAGCAGATTTTCTTATTAAAAAAAGATAGATAAAAATGATACCTGAAGAGTATTGACCAACTTGGCTCCGATATGAGATTTTAAGATTTTCACGATCATTTTTGCTATCCACAAATGAATTTTTGCATCCATTTCCTTTTCAAGTCTCCCGTCCATATGCACGGCAATTGATATTTAATGTGAAACACAGTGATGGGGTTTCAACAATGGCTTGCGCTACAAACCCAATAATAGAAATCTAAATAAAAACTCTGAAAAGCATTACAGATTAAACACATCAAGGCTATGAAGTATCATTATAGATTACACACATCAAACACGAGCTCCAAAATATTAAGAAAAAAAAAGAATGATAGAAAATCGAAGGTTTTGTTTCTCTTAGTTGGAGGAGTTGGCCTGATATCGTATCATGGGGTTTCTTAAAATATGGGTTTGATTTGAAAAATCTATGAAGAATCTCATACATAAGAATGAGATTTTCTTGGATGCTACAAGTAAGATTACCTACTGCTTTCAAGTGGGATTCTTCTGGATGCTACAAGTGGTATTTTCATGTATTTCGTACCACAGGATTTTTATTTACATGTTTGGATCAAACCAGTGTGGCTTGCAAATTACCAATGGTAGATGATGCAATCCTCAACTGCAACATTTTTGCTTGGTAGAACCCGCTTTCCTGCAAATTGCACATTACTGTGCTAGAGTTCATGTGCCAATGTCCTTTTGAAGTAGGAGATAAACGGAGTGGGTCATTGATCGTGTGTAGATAAATGCAGATCAAATAAAATAAAAGGTTTACATGGCGCTCAACTATTGGAGGACTGTTTATTGAAGAGGAGTAGCCGAACCAATCTCCAGGTATTCTCTTAATGTTATTTCCAAGTATCACTTAACCCTATTTGGATACAATAATTGTTTTTTCGCATCTCATCTCATCGTTATAACTTTTTTTAAATATTAAAATTATAATAATTTTACAAATATTATTTTAACATTATTTTATTCAACTTTCAAATCAGTTTACCTTATCTCATCTCACTATCCAAATAGAAACTAAACACAAGTCATACTTTTAAATAATCTTAAAAAATCTTAAAGTTTTTTTTATCTTACAATTACTTATTCATTATAACTTTATCAAATTTCCAATAAAAACACAAATTATATTCAAATAATTTTTTAATTTTTTAATATTTTTATTCAATTTTTAACTAAAATCATTTTAGTACTATTCAAAAATTTTGATCTCATTTGATCATTACCGAAACATGCCATTAATCCTCTTAAAAAAAATATGTGCTTGCTTCAAAAAGCACATGATAGATTATAATTGATTATATTATATATATATATATATATGTATCGCACGTATTGAGTAATACTAGATACAATGTGTAAATTATGTGACATGCCCATGAACCTAATATAACGTGACACAAAATTAGCAGATTTGACTTTGATATAAATGTGTTCGGGTCCAAACAGATTGACTCGTTAAGATATAATTAATAGATAAGTTAATGATGGGTCAATCCACTTAATTAAATTGAAATCAACTCACAATAGCTTGTTTGAATTTGATCTCAAAGTTACAATTTTATTATTGTTGGGTTGTAATATTGATATTTTTCACTATACTTAATAACTTATTTTTTTTAATGTTGGAATTGTAATTATTGTAGGAAATTCTTTATTAAGGGCCTGTGCACTTTCAAAATTAGTCGAGATACTGTTCTAGACACTCAATGTCGATTAAAAAAAATTCTACACATATGCTCATATTTATTTTTGTCGGATTTGTAATATTGATTTTATAATAAGTTAAAATTTGAAAAATATTGATATTTTTTTGTTAGTTACTAGTTTGTTATTATTTTATGAGATATTGTGACTACTAATAAATATAGCTTTTAATTTTTTTATGGGAAATTATGTTAATTAGGTCAAATGTGTTATGAATACTAGATCGACTCATTTATATGAAATGCTTTAAAATGAGTTGTGTTGTGTTGATCCTCTTTTAATTCATGTGTAAAAATAAGTGACACGACACGATATCTTATTTAAGAACAATGCTAAGGATCCTTAGGGGGGGATACCCATCACGGTCTGGCTGAATAATTTTATTATCTAAAAAGAAAAGAAAAGAAAAGAAAGAGAGGGAAATGAAAATAGAAATACAGAAAGGGAGGGAGGGAATGCTGTTGAGCGAAACCCATTTTCTGCTGAGCTATTTTCTGGTCTCCCTGTTATGTCGCTGTGTGTGATGCCCTCAAATTTTCCTTAAAATAAATACGAGAATTGAGGCATTAGGATGCTGACAACATGAGTCACGCACCCCCAACGTCAAGTGCTAAGTGTGTGAACATGTGACACACATATATAAAAGCAGCGGATATTTGAAGTCATTATCTAAGTATCAGAATTTTTAAAATTATTTTACAAACCAGTTAATATAAATTCTCCAGTAGAAGATTTAATACAGTCATCTCAAATATTAAAACATTAAAATACGTAATTAACAAGCGGGAAAACAATTTCCCAAAATAACAATTATAATAAGAATACTTCAACAGATGAGTCGCCTTCTCAGGCTCAGCCTCCATAAAACTCTGCATCCAAAAATCTACAACGTAAAAAATGGCATCGCAGGTAAGTACAACCTAAACAAACCACAAGATATAAAATATACTCATGCAACAACGTAACACAAGAACGCGACACCATATGCATGAGGCTTAAAAGCATCATTTTCAAAATAAATAAATAAACCACATACTTCAAAATCCCAAGATAAACCTCCAATAAAATCATCAATCATTTTTCCAGAAAATGATGACCGTAAATCCATTAAAACCACAACCATTTTTCCAGAAAATGATCAGCGTAAAACCAATAATTAAAATCCGTCACTTTCCCAGAAAATGGCTAAAACATCCATTTTATTAACCGTATGCACCATGATCTCCCTTAGGGACCATCTGCACACCCTGACTTTTATCATCATATCGAAAGTAACGACCATGCATGTGATTTCAGAACGGGCGATGCCTAACTAACCGTGCCCAGCACGTACCATGACCAGACATCCCCTAGCTCCCGCCAGCAAAGGAGCCACGGAGTCGGCACGAGGGCGTTACCATCCCGTTCGATCCCGTATTCGCCCAGTGACAACCCAGGGGACATTATTCAGTATATTCCGCTCTCGAGTGACCAGATGAGCTCTACAGGAATAATGCCCTATCCTGACTTGGGATCATGATACACACGCATCCGAAAATCATAAACACATGAAAACCCAGTTTATATTTCCAACACATGAACATCCAATATCATGCTAAAATCCAGTTTCCAAATATAACCATGAACATGTACATAAATACACGATGCAAACGACCATGCATAAAATATTCCATAACAAATAAATTCCAAATAAATCAAACACAATATCTGTTGATGCAAAAATATATTTAAATTTTAAAATTTATTTGAAAAATACTTACAGTGAGTAAAAACGTAAATCATTGAGCAAATGTCAATCTACAACGCTTGTAGCTGTCACTTGTACGTTAGGTTAAAGTACTCGGTTTGATACCAAAATTTAAGAAAACACTCAATGGAAGGTAGGGAATCTCATGGAGGTAGTGGTGTGTCGTCGTAATTATCGGAAGGTGGCGGATCGAGCTTAAAATGGGTGAAAACTTATTTTTGGATTTGGGGTCGTATAGGGAAGGTGTGGCTGCAGTTGGAGAAACTGAGATAGGGGGTTGGTCGGCTGAGAAAGGGAGACCTTTTGGTGGCAGAGGTGAAACCTACGGTGGCCGGATGACGGCGCGACAAAGAATAACCCATTTTAAGACCCATTTCAGGTTTGCTCAAGTGGAAGGAGAAATGGTGGTGCGTGGGGGCTGCCGGTGGTAAGGAAGGGTCACCGGGGGATGAATAGTCTAGTGGTGAGGGCGGTGATGCCGTGGGATGGTGGACGGTGGCGCTGTGGTGGCTCAAAGGAAAGAAAACCCATTTCAGGTTTAAGGGTATTTCGGGAAGGTCCGGGGTAGACTGGAGTTAGGATTGCTGGAGGGAACTCACCGGAGGCTGGTGGTTCCAGTGGAGGGGGCGGTGATAGCCACGGCCGTGCGCGCCAGCGCTGGGTGTAGGGAGAAGGGACGGGCGAAAGAAGAGAAGGAATAGGGGGGGTCGCGCAGGTAGGGGGAAGCAAGGGAGAAGGAAAAAAAAAGAAGGAAAAAGAAAAGAAAAAGAGAGAAAAAGAAATAAAAACCAACTAGAAGAAAAAAACAGTAAATTAAATAAAAACTAATTGAAAATACTACAATTCAATATCAATAAAATAAGATATTTAAAGTCCAACAATAAACTAATTTAAATATAAAACACTAATTAATATTAAGAAAGCACATCAAATAAGATCACATAATAAAATAAAGGAATTTAATTCCAATCATTAAAATAATTATCTCACATTAAAATAAATAAGAAAAGTAACGTAAGTCATTATATAAATATAAAAACAACGTAAAACTAATATTAATTATCTAATTGTTCAAATAAATATTTTAATCAAATAAAACACAACCAATAATATTATTAAAATAAATTACAATAATTAACAACGAGAATAAAATAATATGTAAAAATACACGTAAATCTGAGATATCACACTGTGCATGGTTGCCGTGAGTGGTCTCCGTCTCCGGTCGCCATCACCATCCTAGTGTTGGTCTCTTTGGTTGGTTTTTGCTTCCATCATTTTGGTTTCTTCCATTTTTATCTCTTTGCTTCCATCATTAGGTTTTTCTTCCATTTTAATCCTCTGACAACTGCCTAAGAATATCACAATTCACAGAGCAAAGTGAACACGCTATAGCGATAGCCATTGCATTGTAGTAGACCAAACAAACCATTCAGAATCCTAAAACCCTCAGCAGTCGGCTTGCGTCTGCATGTATACATTTCGGGAAGCTTAAAAAGTTTCTAGCGGATATCTACACTTTGTTTGCTCTCATTTTGTGATGATGGCGAGCTAGTTGGGGAGCTTGGTGGAGTCGATAAAGTCGAAATTGCGGGCATTGAAGAAGTCGAAGAAAAAGAAGCTGTACGTGAAGATGGACAAGAGCTCCAGCGTCAAGGTTGAGATCCACAACTGAAAGGCCCGCATGCTCATCGACAAGACCCTTAAGGTAGCTGACCATCTTGGCAAGGGCAGTATTTCCTTCCTTTTATCTTGAATTTTTCTTTCCCTAAAGGGGGTGAGAAAGGTTGTGGGGAGAAGATAATGGTTCGAGAGAGGAAGGGAGCCGAACGTGAGTAGAAGAAAGGGAAAGAGACGTGAGTTTGTAAAATTGGGAAAAGGCGTCGTCTTCGATCCACGTAGGACGCGAAGCCGCGCCGAGGTTATTACCCCGGTGCGCTAAAGAATTTTCCTTTATTTAAATGGATCGTACTGTTGTTGAAGATTTGACCCGTTTAGTTTAACGGGTCTATTTGCGTTTATCCATATAGTCAAATACTCATGACTTGACACGATATGGTAAACACTTATTGCCATCTGCATTTTTTTTAAAGAGTACGCATAACTTACACACCTTGTAAATAATATATCTAATATTAATAATAAAAGTGAATACCTTAGCATTGGTCTGTCTAACCTCTCACAATTAACCGCCCGTCAATAGTTAAGTGACATGTAGGCTTCCCACCACAACTATTATGTAGATGTGCAACACCAGATTCTCAGATTTATAGAAATGCACAGCAATTTCGTCTACCCCTTTGCACCCCCCTCTCTCTATGTTATTTAGGTTATAGAAATTGCTTTGATCCCAATCAGTTCACTTTCTAATTTAAGGTGAGAACTTTGTTTATAAATCCATGCAAATCTCTTAAATTCTTACACGTCCCATATCAATAATCCAACTTTAAAAAAAAAAAAAAAACAAAGATTCAAGCTTGTGCATCTTGCAGGTGGTGGCAAAAAAATAAAAAATAAATTCAATCGATTCTTAGAAAGCCATCTCCACTCGTATAGCTTGGATCCTTCCTCGTGCATCTCATCAGGCGATGACAGATTAGGGCCACATGGAAAGAAAACCCCACTATCTTCATCATCATTCCCATTTGTGGTGGACTTGAAGGGAGACGTGAAGTCCAGGTAGGCCTGTGCAGGGATCTTGTAAACGTTGTTGTTGTAGCCGTAGTGATGGTCAATAGTGAGGTCATTTGATGGAGCAGTTGGGAGCTATAGGCTCCCAACAGTGGAGTTGGAGGATTTCTAGCCCATGTAGCCATCTTCATCAAAAGGGCTCATAGCAGGCAAGTGATGCTTATCACTATTGGTGCTTGAAAAATCCAACGACGCAATTTCTTGCCCACTCTATGTATTCATTTGGGAAGGTGTGTTGTCTAGGTTAGGGGCAGAGCCACTTGAGGGTAGGGGGCATGGCTCCTCCCAAAATTTTTTGAAATTATGAAATAGCTTAAGTTTTATAAATAATTTTATAAATATTGAAAATAACCTGCCTAAGAATTTATAATTTTTATATGCCCTCTAAAATTTTTTAAAATTTTAATATACGTAAAAATGTCTCTTTCCATTTTTTTTATAGTTTCAAAATTTTGTTTAATTTATATATATTATCTATTTTTAAGGATGTGGTTTCTCCAAAATTAAAATTAAAATTAAGTTTAGGAAAAATAACAAACTTATTAATATGGATCCCAAAATTTTTTATTATATAATATTGGATTTTTTAATATAGAATCTAAAGTATAAATATAAGAAAATTATTTAAAATTGATAATCTACATAAAAAATAGTATGTAGTTATGTTTTTATGATTGTTCAATTTATTTTTAATTTACATAAGAGAAATGGTATATACAGTCCTATGATCTAGTACAAGCTTGACTCATTCCATTCAAAACAATTAGGTAAATTTAAGATCATATAAGAAGGAATCATTTTTTAATAGTAGATTTTTATTTTTTAATATAGTGTGTAAACTTTGCATGCCTTAAAACTATAATTAATATTATTCTTTACGTAAGTATATCACATGGTAGAAAATTTGGTCTTCCCTTGATACAATTACTAGCTTTGACATAATTACCAGGTCTGCCACTGGTCTGGGTCTTGGTTTAACTATGATATACCGTGGGAACGAGGCTATTGTGAATTTGGTGAAATTTCTGACGTGACAGCATATGAAAGATATTGTTATACTACAATATGAATTGGACCTCTTAGAGGCAGAACTGCAAATAAATTAATATTAGCTTGCAATCATTCCTCATTAGATACAAAGAAAACAATTTTAATAGATAGGTTTACAACACCTGTTCCTGGCAAAATTAAAACTAAAATTAAGTTTAGGAAAAATAACAAACTTATTAACATAGATCCCAAATTTTTTTATTAAATAATATTAGATTTTTTAATATAAAATCTAAAGTATAAATATATGAAAATTATTTAAGGTTGATAATCTATATAAAAAAATAGTATGTAATTATGTTTTTATGATTGTTCAATCTCTTTTTAATTTATACAAAAGAAATGATGTGTACAGTCCTATGATCAAGTACAAACTCGACCTATTTCATTCAAAAAAGTTAGGTAAATTTAGGATCATATGAGAATGAATTATTTTTTAATAGTAGATTTTACTTTTTTTTTAATAGTGTATAAAATTTGCATACCTTAAGATTGTATTTATTATTATTCTTCATATAAGTATATTATTCTTTACAACATCTGTTCCTGGCAATTTCGAAACCGATTAATAGTGCCTTTTTTATTTGGAAAAATTCCTTTTATAAATCCCTAGGATTTCCTTAATTTTAGATTGATCCTAGCAGTTAAAAACAACTTAGAAACTGGTAGTTGGGGTGACCACGGTGTAAGAAATTAATGTCCTCCGGTCCATTAGAAAATGATGACCTCTATTTTTCATGTCATGAATATCTAAAAATGTATAATTAATATTTAAGACTCACTTGGACTTGAATATCTCAAAATATTTGCTAATGGAAGTAAAATAGTTTGACTTAACATATTTTATTAGATTTTAAAAAAGAAAAAGTTGAATATAAAAAAAAATATATTAATTTTATTTTAAAATATGATTTGTTTAATGTTAATTTTCCACATCAGTAAAAACTAAAACGAAAAATTAATATTTGCAATAGAACCATTCTATTCTAAAGTCTGTGGGGGAGAATATACATAATTGTATCACAATTTAATTTATAGAATTCAAATATGTAAATCTTTTTTGTGAATTAAATACCGTCACTTCAGTAACATGCAGAACTGTGATTATTGGTCTCCACTTACTTATGAATAGAGTTTTTCTTTCGTGATATTTGCAATTCGTTGAACTAGACATAAAATATTTTTATTATTATTATTATTATTATAAGCCACTTGATCAAACTATATGTATAATTAATAATAGAATTTTACGGATTGTTTTATTATTATTATTATTTTCTAAAGCAATAGTCTAGATATAATAAAAGGCAGAGCCACAAATTTTTATAGAGTCATAAGGCTTTATAATTAATAATTGCATGCTTGATATTCTAGCTCAATGGCGGGAATTTTGGAATACATGAATTCTTTTCAACGTTCGATTTCTTGTCCTACTAGGTTTCGGAGATCTCCCTGCATGCCTATATAAGCCCGCTTCCCTCAAACGTCGAACCCGTCTCTAACTTTAATTTCTCAGTTGCTTCTTTCTCAAAGTGATGGAGAGATCGCATATTCCTGAGTTTTGCTGCAAATCTCATTTTTTGCAATTCATCTTCGAAGATGTTGATGATTTGGGTTTATTCTGCAAACCCAAAACCCCAAGTGCATGTGCCGCCATGGCTGTGAAGCCAGATGATCATGAGGCCGACTCTCGCCACAAATCGGAAAGTGGTCTTCATCATAAGAAGGATGCAGCAGTTCGCACGGAATCGAAAGTTTCTTATGGGTTTCAAAGCAAAGCATCTTCAATGGATTCAAATCTCTCTTGCGGGATTGACCCGGTCGAGGCCGTTTCAACAGAGTTAACGCTCTCTTGTGGCCCCGTTCAGATCGAGGCCAAGAAACGCAAAGCACCCGAATTAGCTAGAACTTACTCTCTTCTATTTTCTCATGAGAATCACGAAGGAGTTTCGACAGAGCTGAATTTGTTCGATGAATCATGGATCGATCCCAAGAGGCCGACCAAAACACTGAACCTGTTCAAGGACTCAGTACTGATTGATTCGAAGAAGAACGAGACCGTACTCATGGAAAACTCTGCTATTAATCCAAAGAAAGATAGCCCAGTCTCTGTCAATTCCGAGGTTACAGTCATGTCCTCCAATATTAATGCCGTGATTGCGAGGACTGGATCAGTACGCCTCGTCAAAGATGATCTATATGATGATACCGAGATCAGGACGCCGACTGCCATGGATGATGATCAGGTCGATCCTTGGAAAATAAAAAAGACGCTGACGGAGAGTGATCTTGGTAATTTGAGCCGGCTCTTGCTGAAAAAAACCTGGGTAATGCATCATGTTTTGCCACTTTTGAATCCAGATATGATTAGAGAAGTTGAGAGCGATAAAGGCACGCAGGTTATGGTTTGGGATCAAGATTCCCGGTCAGCACATGAGTTGGTTCTCAAGAAGTGGAAAACCTGTAAGGGCTATGTTTTGATAAAGGGGTGGCACGAAGATTTTGTGAACAGAAGGAACTTGAAGAAAGGTGATGTTATTGGCCTTTATTGGGTTCCCTCGGATTCGATATTCTATTTTAGTGTTCTACGACGGGCTGATCTGCAGGGTGAAGATCATCATCAGCCAAATGATCTCTAAGTTTTTAGCTGGATGTACATATGTAATTTGTTGGATAAAATGTAGATCATCATTCCTACTTATGATCTAGTACAAAAAATTTAGATATCTGTAACCAATTATTTTCTGTCAACATGACTATTTACTATGAAAATTGGCAGGATATAACTATTTTGATAGAGTATAATTGGTCACAACTACCTAATTTTTTTTATAGCATGATGTATGTGTGATGTTAATGTACTAGGTGGATATATGTGAATTATCATGTTCATGTCTGCTAAGCCAACTTCTACGTTTTCTCTTTGTTGCATGTGATCGATCATCATGTGTATTCTTTTCGTATTTTTTTTTAGTGAAATCGTAGAACAATACTGTTACACCCCGTACTCGTAGAGAGTCCTGAAATCCAACTTTTTTATTGTGACCTGTTTTCATCTACTAATATTATCTCTAAATATTTTCCTGAAATCCACAAGTAATTTCTCATCTCTAAATCTAGACAATCCAATCATAAATATATCCACAGAATTCATAAATTTAAAGTAATACCAACAATCTTCTTCACAAGAATAAAAATATTTTATGAACACTTAAATCTAATAATGCTAAATAACGTAACATCAAATGATTAAATATAGTCTTCACTTCAACCAAAGGGTAACAACTTAGTCTGGTCCCAACATACTAGTCTTGGTCCTCAATCGAGACCCCCACTTCATCTGAAATGATTATACATAAGGGGGTGAGTTCAACCACAACTCAATAAGCAAAGCACCTATATTAGTGTATAAAGCATGGGCATTTTAAATAAAAACTTCTCATGCATGATAACATAAAACTTTTGTTTATAGATAACAGCTCCAAAAATATATCATCAAACAAAAAGCTGAACAAACATATATTTTTCATAAAGTATAAATAGAAACTCACTTTTCAAACAAAACACTTTGGCACAAGTAACTATAACATCTTAACTTATCAATATTTCAGAACATGTACCGTATTTAACCCTCGTGGTAGGGTTGTGCTATCCCCAGTGGCCAAATTAGGTGGTATCATATTGTGAGATTTTTCCTTATTCGTTCTCGAAGTCCCGAGTATGCACACAGGAAAGAAACACATAAAAGGATTACTTTGTTTTTCAAAGTGATTACACTCCTATCATATCATTTCATGATGGTTCCAACCATATCACGTGAATCCATATTCTTACATCATAACCATATCCAAAAACCAAGACAAACAGATAAGCATGCCAAAGATTTTCCATGAACATAACATATCAAAACACTTTATTTTACATGTATAAAAAAAAAACAATAAAATCCATGTTCGCCCATATGCAGATCTTAGAAACATGTTAAATATTGCTCATGTCTACACATTTCATGTCAAAGAGAAAATTTTCTCTATCATATAAATTTCATGAGAATATGCAAAAATATATATACTGAGGTTGTTTTCCCACTTTTTTTAAAAAAATCATAATATGCACATTTTATAAAACCAATCTCAAACAAATTTTCTTTTTATGCAAATCTAGGATATAAGTCCCGCTTACCTAACTCCTGAAGCGTATAGTCAAAGTTTTAAGTCCGATCTCTAAGATTCTCGTCACCTATTCATAAAAATAATTTCCTTTATGTTAATGACTACCCCGAAGGCTTAAATCTGAAAAATTATAAGTTAATTACGTTGCATGCCTAAATTCATAATTTCTAGCAAACAATTGTTCAAGCAACCAGCCACCCAAAATTATTTAATAGCATTAAATACGCCTCCAACAAAAACAATCATTCCAGCCCACTACCGAATCATCTCAAGCATCACTCTGATAAAGCCAACCCAACCATAGGAACATCATTCATCCCCTTCCAAAGTACTTATAACTCAATACGACTGAAAATTAAAATCTTACAATAGTTCCAACAAACAAAGCAACAAACTAGCACGCTCCATACAACTTCAAAACCAACCCAGCAACAACACATCATGCAATCGCTTCCAAAAATTCACACTTCCGAAACTAATAAGCAACCCAACAATTATAGTGTTATAAACATTCCGCAAACCATTTTCCATACCCAAAAAAATCAGCAACAACTCATTAATTTCATGTGTCATGAACCAACTCCAAACCATCTCCATTTCATAACTAGAACAACACAGGACAACAAGGAAAATGGCAGCAAAAATCTGAAACATTTCAACAATTAATTCAATCGAAAATTAAGCCTAGTAACTAGGGGGATTTTCAAATAAGCTCATGCAAGATAAACGTTCGTTCGGGTTCCATAAGTCTTACCTGAAAGGAAGAGCAAGCCGCACGAAACATGACTAACCGAATGAAACAAGGGCAAGTAACTTGCACAAAAACAGAGCAACCAAACGCATGAAAGACAAGGCAAAAATGGATTGAGTTCTTGCTTCTTTGAGTTCAACTCACCCACTGAAAACCACGCCCACCAGATCTTCAGCAAAACAGAAATAAGGAAAACAAAATAAAACTCCAAAATCGCGCCAATACCCAGTGGAGAAACTGAAAAGAAAGTGATGTTTAGAAAGCTTACAAGTGAGATTTGTAGATGAACAAAACTGAGGAGGAATCAGCGGAAATAGGGGTCCCCAAAATCTAGAATAACCGTCATAGAGAGAGAGAGAGAGAGAGAGAGAGAGAGATTTTCATTTGGAACAAATAACCACTGAAAACGTGGTTTAGTGCGAGAGAAGCGGAGAGCTGCGAAAATAGGGGAGGAGAAACTGTCGGGAGAAGCAGAGGAAAGAAAGAAAAAGAAAGAAAAGGAAATGGAAAGGGAAGCAGTGAAATCAACATACCTGACGTAAAACGACGCCGTTTCGGGGTTAAGGCAGAAATGGGTTCGGGCCTGGGCCTGGGCCTGAGTAGCGGGCTTGGGCCCGGGTGTTACAAATATATTATATGTTATGTTCTTAATTTCTTTTGATCTGATCATCACGTCATATATTTTATTTTTTCTTTCTGTTTGTTAATTTGTTAAAGAACTGATTGTAAATTTGGAGTACTTCTCGTGCGGCTAATTAATTAAAAAATCGTATCACATGGTGGTCTTGATTAACAGCACAGTTTTCTTTTTTCTTATGCATGATCAGTGTTAATTATCATGTGGTGTTTCTAATATTTTGCTAACGGAACCACTTTGGCATTTAATAATTTTAAAAACTATTAGGTGCTTTTCATTATTTTTTTTAATATTAATAACCAAAATTACGTACCCATTAAAATAATTTTAAAGTATTCGGCCATTGTCATAGCCAAGTAACGAAAATTAGCGCACGCGTTTTTGCTTTTCCTACGTGCTTAATAATAATAATAATAAAAGCCAATATTATTATTATCATGTTTTATTGAAGACCCAGAAAGTAGGAATTGAGTCCATGGGCAGCCACAAATTAATGTAAGTAGTTCTTGAGTCCATATCGTACGTCTCAATTAAAGCGCAATATTTTAACATATCCTAGCTATATTATACGATGATGGAAATTGTTATTGCCATTCATCTCAATTTATCTCAAATTAATTATTAAATAAATTCCTTATTTTTTCAACTTTTTATATAAAAAAATAAAAACAATTAAACTCATCTCCACTTATTTGATATACTTTAACGGTTTGACCTCAAAAATAGTAGTAAAATCCATCCTAATCTAAAAATATTAAATTCATCTCAATAAAATTTATAAAATATTATTACTTATAATTCAACTTATCTCACTTTAATATCTAAATAACTTATTTGGAATGACCTAATTAAGAATGATAATAAAAACTTCACTCGTGCGCATGCATTCACGTGTTGTTCAATCGTTAATGTAAAAAAATTGGGCTTTGGCATGGGATCACCGGCCGAAGGCTTTTGAACTAGGAGTATAACCGTATAATACAGTATTCATCGAGTAGTATATTGATCTATAATATCTTTTTTTTAAAATAATTAAAAGGAAGACGATACTCCGGAGTTCGTGTGAATTGGATATCCAAAATGCTAGTTGTGTTTGTATCATAATATCATGTTTTAATTTCCTACCTATTTTTTCAAATCCTAATTGCACCCCAGTATTCATATGTAGTGATGAGATTTCTGCCTTCAATCCTAACTAGTTTACATATATGTCTTAGAATTAGTAACACTATGCAGAGGGATGTGGATTATGATCATTGTTGTCATCATATAACAAGTTGAAGCTCTCTGTGGGCGGGATAAATTTTAATACGGCGAGTTTTGATATTATATATACAAACTTTTTTTTTTTATTTATGAGTATGTTATATATACAAATTGCATGTTAGAAAGTGTATATGCTAAAAATAGTTTCGATTGCCCATATATTTTGGCATGCTCTTTTTAGGATATTATTAATATCCTTAAAACAGATCATATAAAAATAGTCTGCTCTTATTCCAAGGTGTATTGGAGATTCACATGGCAATATCTCGTTTAAGTTGACAATTTTTTTAGTGCATAGTATCATTCTATTTTGTAATAAACTTTCAGATGAAAATGGAATTCAACAATTCGTTATTCATCTGCTTAGCCCCATGTTTAAGTTGACATGTAGTTTAATGTATACCAATGGTTATTAAGGTTGCAATTTACTTTATTTGAAGGTAAGCACACAGTGCTGCAAGTAAAAGGTAAAATCTTCCCTTTCGGTTGTACTTAAAACTTTTCAATATAGAAAAATAAACTGGACGGAAATAGAAACTGCTTCTCCTCAAATTTGGGTTTGGTTTTGTATGTGCAGTTGCCGAGTGGAGGATAATGTCAAGCAGTAACATATCATGTAAAAATTAGATCCTCTCAACTAAGCCTAAGAGAAAGGTTTATAATCAGTACAATACAATGGATATTTTGTTTTCTACACTGAACATAATGCATAATACATTGGATATTTTGGGTCTGGTTAAATATTGAAAAATTATTTTGTTTTCTACATTAAACATAATGCATGCTGCGTAGAGGTACAAATCCATATTGGGGTTTTATACTTATATGCTGATGACATAATCAAGTCATTAGAGATTATTATGACTTGTTTTTAGAACCACGGAAAATTCTTTCCCTTTGTTTGTGAAATGTTGAACTAACCGAGGTGTTTGCTTAGCTGCAATATGAAATGGGCAGATTGGGGGAGGGGGGGTGAAGGGTGATGTTATTAAGTACTCAATGCATTCTGGTATTGCCAATATGCTGAGTTATTCTAAATTTTTCAAAAAAAAAATTAGGCATAATGAGGGCTCTTGGTGGTCGAGGAAGTAGAGGACGGGGTCGACGTCCTATACCACATCAAAGACTGCGGCATTTAATGCTTGGCCGACCACGTGGTGCAATTCTGAGTCGGAACACAGAGTTAGATGAAGCTGAGGCTACCTCTGATGAGGAAATACAACATCATTCAGGATATTGGGATCTGTCATGCAACATTCCAAGAATGCCGCCCTTAACTACATTAGCGGATGATGGTAAGCTTAATGACAACATATATTAAGAATTCAAATCTATACACAATAAAGCATGAAAGTACTTAATAACATTAGATATTAAATGCATGGACTTCCACACAAAAACTTATGTATTTTTTTGTATGTTAGTAGATGTGGCCACTATGCCGATAATAGTACCGAGTCCACAAAAGAAACGTGGCTGTGGGCCTACACAATGCACTGAGTTCGATAAACTTAGAAAACATGAAAATGTGCCATTTAAGATAAATGATGGAGATATGGCACTGTGTTGTGAGCACGCACAAATGTTCACAACGAAGATTAGTAGGATAGTGAAACACCACTGTAACATGGGCCATGCGTGATGGTCTGATGTACCAAAGTCTGACGTACCAAAGTCTGACAAGGATGAGCTGATTGAACGTGTGCTGAGGCTTTGAATTCAAGTAAATTATGTGACTTTAATATTTAATACAATTATAATTCAAATAGCATGATACTTGGGTGTAGGAGGACTTTGAGTTGGACTGGGACCTATACAATCATCGCATGGCAGTTTGGAAACAGCTTCGCAAGCATTTTAGTGCCGTCCATTATGAATTGCACAAGAAGTACTTGGCATTTGAAAGCCATGAAGAAGCCTTGGCTGGTGGGATTAGCATGGTCGACCCACTGGTATGGGAGGCATTGTGTGGGCGATGGGGTAGCGAGTCATTCAAGGAATAACCTAATGTTAAACTGTAAACCTCCTGGCTTTTCTTGCTCTTCTTTACATAGGCTGATAAGCATAATATTATGGTGTTAACATTTGGGTTATTATGACAGAAAATATCAAAAAAGAATCGAGAGAATCGCAAGTTGCTGAACATTAATCACACATTTGGCCATAAATCCTTTGTCCGTAGACTAGAGGAGATGGTACATAAATTTTATGCAATCCTCGAAACATAGCATGCATGCATTTTATTTGTTATTGGTGTGTTACAAATAAATCTAGTCATTTGGACTAAAATGTTTGGTAAGCTAGAAATGCAAGCCTACCAACATTTAGCATAGTAGCAATACACTTCTGGTCTGCAACTTATTTATGTTGCTTGCTCAAGTCCATGAGGGAGACTGAGCCCTCCATATACTTTATTTTCTGAAGATATATATAAGAAATTTCTTGCATGGTGTGACTTCTTGTTTCTAGAACATTAAGCAAAGTGTTCATGCAATGGAAATCATATTTAATACTGCACTTCTAACCAAAACATGCAGGCTGTTGTTTGCCTTCAAAGGGTCGTGTTTAAGGTAATTGAACCAAAAGCATTCACTTTGATTGAATATGACACTAACTTCCCATGCTTTTCTTCTTATAGCGTGATGACAATGTCGATCTAGTGGATTTCTTCAAGTTGACTCGTTATTCAAATAAGAAAGGAAAATTCATGACAGATGCCACAGAAAATCTACACGAGTATGAACCCCTTTATATTATCATTACTTTCCCAAATGCTTTGAGGAAGGGTAATAGTATTTCAATTGGACCCAAGTCTGGATTTTCATAATTATTAAAGTCCACTTAATGTAATTGCTATTAATCATGTATGTGCCAGAAAGAGATGGTTGGTAAAAGGGATTTATTAGAATCCGAATAGCGTACTGAAGATGTAGCAGCAGGCATATTTAGGAAGGTACTTGGCTTCAAACCTGGCTATGCAAGAGGGCTAGGGGAGATGGTGATCCCCAAGGCTACAAGAGAAACTGAGTTTAAACGGAACAAAGAATACGCTGCTATCTTGGACCGACACAAGAAAGAAGCTGAATTTTACAAACAAAAAGTTGAGGAAATGGCAGCCAATCATATCCTGAGATGGAGCGGTAGATGATAGCCAATGATGCATTAGAGCATTTATTGGAACGCGACCAGCAGTACAACAGAGAGCCTCTCAAGGAGACTTCCTAGGGTGCTAATTAACTTGTCCAACTTGTGGGATGATTATTTTTTGCTTTTTGGTAATAGGGGTGCAGTAGACATGCTGAATTTGGTGGTTGTTTTTTTATAATGGGCATGCCAATAATGCATTACTTACTTTTTTGGGAGGTAACTAGACCAGGACTGTTGTAAATGGTTATATTGCTGATATGGACTAGTGATATGCTGACAAAAATGGTTGTCTGAAGCATTACAGTTGAAAAAAGGTAATTAATTCACATCTTTAAGGCTTGAGCACATTTGGAGATTGCCTTTTTAATTAAACCCGTGCATATTATATTGACTAGAATGAATGTACACAAACCTATACAAAAATAGTAATAATTGTATGTTAATTAGTCGACATTCAAGCTGGCACATTGTTTGGAAACTAAGGAATAGAAAGCTACCCCAATAAACATTTGAATTATATTGTTGTTAGTCTGTGGCTCTGTTATAAACATATCATGAATTATTGAAAATGTCAAATATTTTGAAATGGTTCGTGGAAATGAGACACAAGCAGCTGATTTTTTTTATACAAGAGATTTCCTTGTATGTACATGATCAAAATATTCATTTTGATGCATAGTATAAATTCCTTGATTCTTCATTGAATTGAAACAAAAAATAAAAAATAAAGTAAACCTATTCATAACAACCCAAATAGAAGAAATCATACTTTAGATCATATTTATTTTAACTTGGTGAAAAAATGTATATATCTTTAAAAGAATATAACAAGTAGATGCCACGTCGGGAAGTAAAAATTTATGACAGTTTTGTTATTTTTATTGAAACAAGTATAGCAAGTAACTTTAAGATCCTTGTTAAATTTCTATTTGTATACTGTGATGTGGCTAGGATGGTTTTGTTATGCATAAGTATGGATCCAACTTGCTATTGTTATGAGAATGTTAGTACATGGCCTGTTGTGAGTAGGTTGTAATTAGATTTTGAGCATGAGTATTTTCTATATGAGCATGATTTCAGACAAAATTTGATGTGGCTGCTAGCTTAATTAGGAGTCTGAAGGCTGATCTTTGGGTGATTATATTGTCACATGATGCCTATTCACTGTTATAAGGTGTAGTAGACATTTTACAAAAATTCCTACATACACTAATTGTTAGCTTCAGTACTTTTGCGTCACAATTTAGCTTTCAAAAAGAGGTTAATTATAAACTTAATTCTAATTATTTAGATCAAATATAATGATGACCACATGTGAATTTAGACTACAGTAATTTCCATGACTGATGGAGCCTATGTTTGTATAGGTGGCAAAAACACATTTGGCCCTCCACCATGCTAAGAAGTTAGTATTAGTTGGGCTTCATCTCCTCAGAGTTCAAGATGGCTTCATGAAGAGATTGATTAATTTCTACATACTTAGTGTTGGTTGCAGTGATGTTGGAGATCTCACCCACTCCTGGATTAAAGCATGTATGATATATTGGTGCACCTATGCAGTACAATATTTCTGACCCCTTGTTAAAGTAATACATGTGACTAGTTATATGTGTAAGAAAAATAGTGTATCTAAACATTGTGTTGCCTTGATGATGCTACGCACACATGGTAACATATATTATGTATTTAGGCGTTTACATAACATGTTAGTGTAATGGGATGTTTACAATTAGTGTTTTCTGAAGGTAGAAATATCTATATCTATGAGCATTTAATGGAGAATGTTATAGCACAAGTAATTAATAGCTAGCCATGACTACACAGGTTATAAATATAAATAAGTTGGTTTTGCTCGATATTTTGTTAACTCATATTGGGTAGTAGTTAAAGGTATTGATCTACCAGCTAATCTCACTAAAATATTTGGAATTCACTAAAAATAAATTAGAAATATTTATTAGAATATTCATTAAATATTTCTCATTTATTGTTAGTGAATAATTGATCAAATTTTAATTTAGTAGTACTACTAATTAGGGAGTTCTTCAAATTGAAGGAAATATGGGCATCTAATCAATGGGGACGAAATAACATGATTTATTTATTCCCAAATAAAAAAAATAGGAAAAACAAAAACAAAACAAAAAACACAATTATATATAATATATAATTTGGCCACTTAGTTGCGGTGAATTTGGTAATGCCGCAGATTTGGTACAGGAATAAACTCAAGATATATATTGTAGCGACCAGAAATCAAGAAATATTGACACTTTTTTTTTTTTATCAGGGTTAGGAATCTTTGCGGCATATACATCTTGACGCATTAAGATATTTCTGTTAAATGAGAATTTCTATTACGGCAAATATACGTGCAGCTGTATACAGACCCCGACGATGAAAAGCTGGGCCGCTATAACTTTGTAATCTTTACCGACGGGCCACATTAGTATTAGCGGTGGGCCATAAATGCCACTACTGGGCTTTTGTTGCACTTTTCCCCAGCTAGTTTGACTAGCAATAGCGGTGCTATGTTTGCTATTGGTGGTGCCAATATTTAGCTGTGAAAGTATAACAGTATCGGTTATTTCTGTTTACCAAGCTACAGACTTTTAGTCAGTGGATTATAGCGTCGTTTCTCCTACGCACGTAAAAATACCGAGTATACGAATGCGCGGCATTTTTTGCCATTATCAGGGACCAAAACAACCAACGAAACGACCTGCCCAAGAATTTATAATTTTTCTATGCTCTCTAAAATTTTTTAAAATTTTAATATACGTAAAAATGTCTCTTTTCATATTTTTTTTATAGTTTCAAAATTTTGTTTATTTATATATATTATCTATTTTTAAGGATGTGGTTTCTCCAACATTAAAATTAAAATTCAGTTTAGGAAAAATAACAAACTTATTAATATGGATCCAAATTTTTTTATTATATAATATTGGTTTTTTTAATATAGAATCTAAAGTATAAATATAAGAAAATTATTTAAGGTTGATAATCTATGTAAAAAATAGTATGTAGTTATGTTTTTATGATTGTTCAATCTCTTTTTAATTTACATAAGAGAAATGATGTGTATAGTCCTATAATCAAGTGCAAGTTCGATCCATTCCATTCAAAAAAATTAGGTAAATTTAAGATCATATGAGAATGAATTATTTTTTAATAGTAGATTTTACTTTTTATTTTTAATAGTGTGTAAAATTTACACGTCTTAAGACTGTATTTCATATTATTCTTTACGTAAATATATCACATAGGATAAAATTTGTTCTTCCCTTGATACAATTACAAGCTTTGCCATAATTACTAGGTCTGCCACTAGTCTGGGTCTTGGTTAACTATGATATACCGTGTGAACGAGGCTGTTGTGAATTTGGTGAAATTTCTGACGTGACACCAGATGAAAGATAGGTTGTTATACTACAATATCAATTGGACCTCTTAGAGGCAGAACTGCAAATAAAATATTAGCTTGCAATCATTCCTTATTAGATACAAAGAAAACAATTTTAATAGATAGGTTTACAACACCTGTTCCTGGCAAAATTAAAACTAAAATTAAGTTTAGGAAAAATAACAAACTTATTAACATAGATCCCAAATTTTTTTATTAAATAATATTAGATTTTTTAATATAAAATCTAAAGTATAAATATAAGAAAATTATTTAAGGTTGATAATCTATATAAAAAAATAGTATGTAATTATGTTTTTATGATTGTTTAATCTCTTTTTAATTTATATAAAAGAAATGATGTGTACAGTCCTATGATCAAGTACAAACTCGACCTATTTCATTCAAAAAAGTTAGGTAAATTTAGGATCATATGAGAATGAATTATTTTTTAGTAGTACATTTTACTTTTTTTTTTTTAATAGTGTATAAAATTTGCATACCTTAAGATTGTATTTATTATTATTCTTTATATAAGTATATTATTCTTTACAACATCTGTTCCTGGCAATTTCGAAACCGATTAATAGTGCCTTTTTTATTTGGAACAATTCCTTTTATAAATCCTTAGGATTTCCTTAATTTTAGATTGATCCTAGCAGTTAAAAACAACTTAGAAACTGGTAGTTGGGGTGACCACGGTGTAAGAAATTAATGTCCTCCGGTCCATTAGAAAATGATGACCTCTATTTTTCATGTCATGATACGTACATATCTAAAAATGTACTTGGACATGAATATCTCAAAATATTTGCCAATGGAAATAAAATAGTTTGACTTAACATATTTTATTAGATTTTAAAAAATGAAAAAGAAAAAGTTGAATATAAAATAAACATTTAATATTATTTTGATTTTAAAATATGATTTATTTAATGTTAATTTTCCACATCAGTAAAAACTAAAACGTTAAATTAATATTTGCAATAGAACCATTCTATTCTAAAGTCTGTGGGGGAGAATATACATAATTGTATCACTATTTAATTTATAAAATTCAAATATGTAAATCTTTTTTGTGAATTAAATACTGTCACTTCAGTAATATGCAGAACTGTGATTATTGAACTCCACTTACTTATTAATAGAGTTTTTCTTTCGTGATATTTGCAATTCGTTGAACTAGACATAAAATCTTTTTATTATTATTATTATTATAATAAGCTACTTGATCAAACTATATGTATAATTAATAAAAGAATTTTACTTGTTGTTTTATTATTATTATTATTTTCTAAAGCAATACTCTAGTCTAGATATAATCAAAGGCAGAGCCACAAATTTTTATAGAGTCGTAAGGCTTTATAATTAATAATTGCATGCTTGATGTTCTAGCTCAATGGCGGGAATTTTGGAATACATGAATCCTTCCAACGTTCGATTTCTTGTCCTACTAGGTTTCGGAGATCTCCCTGCATGCCTATATAAGCCCGCTTCCCTCAAACGTCGAACCCGTCTCTAACTTTAATTTCTCAGTTGCTTCTTTCTCAAAGTGATGGAGAGATCGCATATTCCTGAGTTTTGCTGCAAATCTCATTTTTTGCAATTCATCTTCGAAGATGTTGATGATTTGGGTTTATTCTGCAAACCCAAAACCCCAAGTGCATGTGCCGCCATGGCTGTGAAGCCAGATGATCATGAGGCCGACTCTCGCCACAAATCGGAAAGTAGTCTTCATCATAAGAAGGATGCAGCAGTTCGCACGGAATCGAAAGTTTCTTATGGGTTTCAAAGCAAAGCATCTTCAATGGATTCAAATCTCTCTTGCGGGATTGACCCGGTCGAGGCCGTTTCAACAGAGTTAACGCTCTCTTGTGGCCCCGTTCAGATCGAGGCCAAGAAACGCAAAGCACCCGAATTACCTAGAGCTTACTCTCTTCTATTTCCTCATGAGAATCACGAAGGAGTTTCGACAGAGCTGAATTTGTTCGATGAATCATGGATCAATCCCAAGAGGCCGACCAAAACACTGAACCTATTCAAGGACTCAGTACTGATTGATTCTAAGAAGAACGAGACCGTACTCATGGAAAATTCTGCTATTAATCCAAAGAAAGATAGCCCAGTCTCTGTCACTTCCGAGGTTACAGTCATGTCCTCCAATATTAATGCCATGATTGCGAGGACTGGATCAGTACGCCTCGTCAAAGATGATCTACATGATGATGCCGAGATCAGGACGCCGACTGCCATGGATGATGATCAGGTCGATCCTTGGAAAATAAAAAAGACGCTGACGGAGAGTGATCTTGGTAATTTGAGCCGGCTCTTGCTGAAAAAAACCTGGGTAATGCATCATGTTTTGCCACTTTTGAATCCTGATATGATTAGAGCAGTTGAGAGCGATAAAGGCACGCAGGTTATGGTTTGGGATCAAGATTCCCAGTCAGCACATGAGTTGGTTCTCAAGAAGTGGAAAACCTGTAAGGGCTATGTTTTGATAAAGGGGTGGCACAAAGATTTTGTGAACAGAAGGAACTTGAAGAAAGGTGATGTTATTGGCCTTTATTGGGTTCCCTCGGATTCGATATTCTATTTTAGTGTTCTACGACGGGCTGATCTGCAGGGTGAAGATCATCATTAGCCAAATGATCTCTAAGTTTTTAGCTGGATGTACATACGTAATTTGTTGGATAAAATGTAGATCATCATTCTTACTCATGATCTATATGTGATGTGAATGTACTAGGTAGATATATGTGGATTATCGTGTTCATGTCTGCTAGCCAGCTTCTATGTTTTCTCTTTGTTGCATTTGATCGATCGTCATGTATATTCTTTTCGTATTTTTTTTTTATTGAAATCGTAGAATAATATATGTTATGTTCTTAATTTCTTTTCTGATCATCATATCATGTATTTTTATTTTTTCTTTCTGTTTGTTATTTTATTAAATACTACAAGAAAAACAGGTTTTTGAGGTCAGTTATTTTCTACGAACATGACTATTTGGGACGAAAATAGTCATCCCAAATAATCATGTTCGTAGAAGATAACTGACCTCAAAAACCTGTTTTTCTTGTAGCGAAAGAATTAATTATAATTTTGTAGTACTTCTCGTGCGGCTAATTAATTAAGAAATCGTATGACATGGTGGTCTTGATTAACAGCACAGTTTTCTTTTTTTCTTATCATGATCAGTATCACTTTGGCATGATAATTATCATGTGGTGTTTCTAATATTTTGCTAACAGAACCACTTTAGTATTTAATAATTTTAAAAACTATTAGGTGTTTTTCATTATATTTATAATATTAATAACCGAAATTACCCATTAAAATAATTTTAAAGTATTCAATCATTGGTAGCCGAATATATATATAACTAATTTTCCTACGTGCTTAATGATAATAATATTATTATCATTTTACAAACTCATGTAAGAAGTTCTTGAGTCCATGTCTTATCAATTAAATTAGCGCAATATTATTTTAACATATCCTAGGTAGCACTATATATTATATCATGTTGGAAATTGTTATTGTCATTCATCTCAAATAAATTATTGAAGTCCTTTAAAAAAAAATCAATTATTGAAGGGACTCATTTTTTTTTCATCTGTTTATTAAAAAAAAAACTCATCTCAATTTATTTGACACACTATAACCTCTAAAGTAGTACGTACTTAAATCCATCTTAATCTGAAAAAATTAAATTTACCTCAATAAAAATTAATTCAAATCAACTGATCATATCTCGGATGCCCAATTAAGAAGAATAATAAAAACTTCACTCGCATGTATTCAGACGTACGTGTTCTTCAATCGTACTTAATGTAAAAACTGGGCTTTGGCAAGGGTCACCGACCGAAGGCTTTTGAAGTAGGAGTATAAGCGTATAATACAGTATTCTTCGTGTAGTATATTGATCTCTCTCTCTCTCTCTCTCTCTCTCTCTCTCTCTCTCTCTCTCTCTCTCTCTATATATATATATATATATATTTTTGGGCCAAAAGGAGGACGGCACCTTCAATGTTGTAATAAAATTCTCACGTATGACGTAGGCTGAAAACATGGTTAGTTGTACTGTTGTTGATTTATGTTTTTATAGAAAAAAAAAATTATAATAAAAAATAGTTTTCTAGATCTCTAATCCCTGGAGTTTTAGTTTCTTTTCTCTTTTAGATAAGAAATTCTTACTAATTGCCTTCTTTAGAGGTAGTACTTAGACTTTTAGACGTTTGTTTGAAAGATATAAAATTTATGTCTCAGCTGCATGTTAGATGACTTGTAAACTGGGAGTAGATTTAGAAGACAACTTTATTAACACTCTCCAACCTTCTTCATTATTTTATTAATATTATTTTTTACCTATTTTTATTACTATTTATTAATTTTTTATTACTATTTAATATTTTATTATTATATTTTTATTATTATTTACAAACATTATCAATATCCAAACACAACCTGAGTCTCCTCAATCTTTATAGGTCACATTTATAAACTCAAATTCTTGATTTAATGATAAACCTATTTCTCAAAAAAATTAAAAAACAAAAGAATAAATCCAATCCCCCTGTACAAAAATTAATCCCAACAAAGACATGTCAATCCCCAAGTCTTTACAAACCCCTTCTCACAAGTTAGCTGATCAACCGCTCTAGATAACTTATTCTCTCCCAAAGCAACACTTTATGCTAAGCAATCTATCAATTTATTTCCTCCATAGCAGTGAGCAGTAGACAATTCTTTTTATAGAATCCAACTTTAAAATCACACTTAATGTCAATGTGCAAGTGTCCCAATTGCATACAAAGCAACATACCTTCTAAACCCGCCCTCAAGTTGGCTTCATTGTTTGAGCACTAACCAAAGCATTTTGAGAAAACAAAAATTAAAAAACCGTTGCTATACCGAAGCACCCAACCCCCTCCATCGAGCCTAGGATTTCCTAGACTGTTGCCATCCAAATTGAGTTTGAATCGAACCAGTCTTGGCGTGCACCATTTCACATATTGATCTATATGTATGGCCTTTTTAAGCACCCATATAGAAATCATTGTTCAGCTCTCTTCCCCTCTCTTCATCTCCATAAATGTTTTTATGTGAGAAACTATTCTTGTTTCAACTTTAGCATCATCGACTGCTAATCATCTTAAAGCTCTAGTATTCGACTGCAACAGCGTGATACTTGACTCCGACTACTTGCACCGCCATGCCCCCCTCTCATACTCAATATAAAAACTCATGCATTTAGTATCTTCACTTTTTCTCAGTAGCCAAACATGTAATAGAGGAATTGAAAAAGAGAAACATTGCCAAGCAGTCACGCTGATTATATAGGATAAACTGTCCTCCAATGAGAAGCCGACATGTCAGCAAGTTCACTAAACTCGCAATAGACTCGTGCATGGGATTGAACTGATTTTACTTCCATCCATCTTCACCCTTCAGCCACCCGAAACCTGAGAAATTCCTCCCTTGCGACCTAGCTTCTACTGTAAACCAAAATACTCTTAGTGAATGAGGGCAAATGTGATGCCCCCAAATTCTCCTTTAAAATAACACGAGAATCGAGGTATCGGGATGATGACAACACGGGTTACGCATCTCCAACGTCATATGCTAAGTGTGTGAACACGTGACATACATAAATAAAAGCAGCGGATAAATTAAGTCGATAACTAAGTACCAGAATATTTAGAGTTAATTTATAAACCAGTTTAACATATATTTTCCAACAGGAGGTTTAATACAGTCATTCGAAAGATAAATCATAAAAATACATATTTATAAAAAGAGAAAAATAATTTGTCAATATAACAATTTATAATAAGAATACTTCAATAACGAAGTCGCATCCTCAGGCTTAGCCTCCACAAAACTTTGTATCCAAAAACTATGACACCAAAATGGTATCGCAAATAAGTACAACCCAACCAAATTACATGATATAAAATATACTCATGCAATAACAACCACTTCACTCATGAACAGGACACCTTATGTATGAAACTTAAGATCATCTTCCTCAAAATCAATAAAATAACCACACATGCTAAAATCTCAATTTTAATCATAATGAAACTCCAATAAAACTATCCATCATTTCCCAGAAAGTAGTATCCGCAAAACCAATCATACAGGGCATTACATATCGTTGTCCCCGATATGATATACACACATCACCAATCATAATGGGTATTACGTATCGTCGTCCCCATTATGATTCATACACTCATTTCATATCGGGCGTTACGTATCGCCGTCTCCGATATGAAATACACACCCAATGATTATAACGGGTGTTACGTATCGTCGTCCCCGTTATGTCATCTACACACCATCAATCATAATGGGCGTTACGTATCGTCGTCCCCGTTATGTCATTTACACACCATCAATCATAATGGGCGTTACGTATCGTCGTTCCCATTATGACTTACACACATTTCATAGCGGGCGTTATGTATCGCCGTCTTCGATATGAAATACACACACAATGACCATAATGGACGTTACGTATCGTCATCCCCATTATGTCATCCACATCTACACTGATCACAACGGGCATTACGTATTGCCGTCTCCGTTATGACTCAGCCAAAAATCATTAAAATCCATAAACCCAAATAACCACATTTCATATTAAAATCCAAACACCAAATCTCATATTAAAATCTCAAATATCAATATACACATGAATGACTGTGTAATTTCACATTGCATAACACCATGTACAAAATATCCAATATTCAATCAACTCAATTAACCAACTAACAATTAATAAATTACAACATCAACCAATAAATCTCAACGTCAAACAAATACAACATTTGTTGATGCAAAAATATATTTAAATTTTAAAGTTTATTTGGAAAGTACTTACAGCAGTAAAAACTAAATCCTTTGAGCGAACGTCAATCCACTTCATTCGTAGCGATCACTTGTACATTAGAGTAGAGTGTTCGGCTTGACACCAAAATTTAAAGAGATAATTTTTGGAAGGTGGAGAATCTCATAGAGGTAGTGGTATGATGACACAACCACTAGAAGGTGGCGGATCGGGTTCCAAAAGGGTGGAAACCCATTTTTGGGTTTGTGGTTGTATAGGGAAGGTGGGGCCACAGATGGGGAAGCTGAGTTAGGGGGATAACCGGCTGGGGTAGGGGAGTGCTTTGCTGGCGGTGGTGGTGGTGAGCCTACAGTGGCTGGACGGCGGCGCGGCGAAGATAGATCCATTTAAGGACCCATTTCGAGAAGAGGGACAAACGGCGGAACTGGGTGACTTTGAGCGGTAGGTTATGCTTGCCGAAGTGAGGGGAAACTGTTGGTAGGTCGCCAGTGCCAAAAGGGTGGCAGGTGATGGCCGGAAAATGCAAGAGAAGTTAAAATACCCATTTCGAATTTGTGGCCATGGAGGGGCGGTGGGATGGCCGGATGTGACATCACCGATACTATTGGACTCACCGGCATATGGAGGTGAGGTTGGGCTGGGCGGTGTCGCTGAAGGATGGCCGACGGCAGCGCTGGGTGGAGATGAGAGAAACGGCGGGAGAGAGGAAGCAGGGGAGGGGCTCGCAGGTCTGGGGGAAGCAGGGGAAGAAAAAGAAAAGAAAAGAAAAGAAAGGAAAAGAAGAAAAAGAAAAGAAAAGAAAAGGAAAAGAGAAAAGAAAAAGAAGATAAAGTGGACTAACTAGAAAAAGCACAATAAATTAAATAAAAATCGATTGAAAATACTACCATTCAACATTAATAAAAAAAGATATTTAAAGTCCAACAATAAACTAATTTAATTTAAAGAAAAATTTAAATATAAAACACTAATTAATATTAAGAAAGCACATCAATTAAGATCACATAATAAAATAAAAGAATTTAATTCCAATTATTAAAATAATTATCTCACATTAAAATTAATAAGAAAAGTAACATAACTCAATATTAACTAATTAATAGCTCAAACAATTATTTTAAATAAATAAAACACAACCGATAATATTATTAAAATAAATTAAAATAATTAATACCGAGAATAAAATAATGGATAAAAATACACGTAAATCTGGGATCTCACAGTAAATATCGTCTTAAAGATAGTATTTTTATATACCTCAAAGTCTTGATTCATTTTCAGATTCTCTTTTCCATCTCCAGAATTTCCCAACAAACTGTCCCCCCTCCCCGAGTTTTCCCTTTGAGTTTCCCCCTACGGCTAGACTTCACAATCCCCCAAATTAAGCATTCTCTTAGCGAAATGTGCAATCCCTATAGCGGCCTAGTCAAACCCGATTCTCTCAATGAAACGCACTTTACAATCTCTGATTTCACTCAGCATTTGACTTACGTAAGTGTAATTACATTTTTTAGACTGCAAACAACTTTTAAGTAGGCTAGGGTTCTTACTTTGCTAGGATTATGTATTTTGCTAGGGTTTTGTTTTAAACCCTAGCAGAATAAAGTTCTTATGAGATATTTTGCTAGGGTATGATAGGATAGGCTAAAATTGCCCTTATAGGTTTTGTATAGTCTATATTACCGTTGCCAAAGTCCTTCCAGAGTATTGGATGATTGGTAAATTGAATGTTTGGTGAAGGTTTGGTGTTTCTGTTGTCATTTAGAACTAGTATAATATGATATGGCATGTGCTATTTGCCCAAGGACTTAGAATTATTTATTATGTTTTGTTTTTACATTTTACAAGAAATAAACAATTAGTACGATCCTCGATCGGCTTGTATACGTTAACAGCTTTTCTTGGAGAGTTTTTAACTTTTTGGTGTATACAAATACAAAATATAGAGAACGTGGAAAGCAAGAGAAGAAGAAAGATGCATGAATATATAAAGAGTGATTCATATGATGAGAAAAAGAATTTGGCAACGTAATTAAAAAAAAATGGGAAACGTGCTAGTAAACCGTGTGACTGGACAGCATATAAAATACTTTTCTACTGTTAGATTATTATACTAATCTTGGAATCTGCTCTTATTTTGTTATGGCGTGCGTCATTAGGATTGACTCAAGTATACATTAATCAACATAAAAAAGCTTATAGGTTGTTAACATTTCAGTAGAGACGAACAATAACACATAAGAAGAAGCCCCTTCAGTGGCGGCTTCCACTGATCATACCCGCCAGCCCCGTGATCTCCATCAGTGCCTTAATCTTTCCAGCAATCACAGATAGACGGATAGAATATAGTTCTAGTTCAGATGATGAGAGAGCAAAATTGAGCTATGGGGAATTAGAATATAGCTTATTCTCTCCCAAAGCACCACTTTATGCTAAGCAATCTGTCAATTTATTTCCTTCTTCATAGCAGTGAGCAATAGAAAAATCAAGATCATCTAATATAAACTTCAACTTATCTAAAAAAATTCAAAGATATCAGACGGTACAATTTCTTGATAGAATCCAACTTTAAAATCACACTCAATGTTGATGTGCTAGTGTCCCAACTGCACACAAAGCAACATACCTTCTAAAACCGCCCTCAAGTCGGCTTCATTGTCTGAGCACTGACCAAAGCACTTTGAGAATGAGCATACCGAAGCACCCCAACCTCTCCACTGAGCATAGGATTTCCTAGACTGTTGCCGTCCAAATTGAGTTTGAATCGAACTAGTCTTGGTGTGCACCATTTCACATATTGATCTATATGTATGGCCTTTTTTAAGCGCCCACATAGAAATCATTGTTCAACTCTCTTCCCCTCTCTTCACCTCCGTAAATATTTTTCTGCTAGAAACTACTCTCGTTTCAGCTTTAGCATCATCGACTTCTAACCATCTTAGAGCTTTGGTATTCGACTGCAACGGTGTGATACTCGAGTCCAAGTACTTGCACCGCCATGCCACCCTCTCATGCTCAATATAAAAGCTCATGCATTTAGTATCTTCACTTTTTCTCAGTAGACAAACAAGTAATAGAGTAATAAAAAAAAATGCTACCAAGCGGTCACACTGATTATATAGGATAAACTATCCTCCAATGAGAAGTCGACATATTAGCAAGTTCACTAAACTCGCAATAGATTCGCGCGCATGGGATTGAACTGATTTTACTTCCATCCATCTTCACCCTTCAACCTCCTAGAACATGAGAAATTCCTCCCTCACAACCTAGCTTCTACTAGAAATCAAAATACTCCAACCAAAACCAACAAACCAGAAAATCATTCTATTGCAATGAAAACTAGAAAACTCAAACCAAAGCTAAGTTGTATCCCCAAAGTGATTTCGTAGAAATTTACAAAGTATTTTCAGCAGCATCAGAAAACTCAAACTAAATCTCATTTTGAAACCACCCTCCCCCCTCCCAATTTCGCTTATTCATATTAAAACAAAATCTACCTTCGCATATTCATATTAAAGTTGGAAGCCCCATATCTGAAGGACCGAATTTGAATTCCATTCTCCCACTTCGGACCCGAGCTTATACCGTAATCCAAAACTAGAATTCTATCTCAAAATAACTAAATTCATGTTTCGAGTACTCCACAACACTTACCATTTAGATATATAATATACATCAAAACATAACAACCCAGGATCGTTGTAAATTATTTATACAAAAAAAGGAAAAAAATCAAATTATAAAGTGGAAGAGGCAAGAGGCAAGAGGCGAGAGGCGACGAAATGTCTTGCAAGAAGCCATATTTAATGAGGCGAGAAGCGAGAGGCGCCAGAATTGTCGAGAGGGTTTGGGGTCCCGTCGTCATCATGAGTTTAGCCATTGTTTGAGCGCATTTACCTCGTCCTCGTTGCTAGCCGTGGAGTTATTGTGATGGGAGAACTGTCGAGAAGGGTCGGGATCAGGTGCTCACTAGATTTCTAGGATTCGCGTCTCTGTATTTTTGGGGCGGGTGGGGGAGGGCAAGTAGTGATCAAGGCTAACGATTGTGTGACGTGAGATGTAGGGAAATTGTAATGATTTGTGTACGTGATAAATGGATATTTGGGGCTGTTTATTTAAATTATTAGACGGACTGGCTAGCAGATTTTCTCATTAAAAAAATATGGAAAAAAATGATACTCGAATAGTATCGACCAACTTGGCTCAGATATAAGATTTTAAGATTTTCACAATCATTTTCTACTACCCACAAAAGGATTTTCGCACCCATTTCCTTTTCAAGTCTCCGGTCCATATGCACGACAATTGATATTAATGTGAAACACGGTGATGAGGTTTCAACAATGGCTTGAGTTGCAAACCCAATAATAGAAAGCCAAATGAAAACTCCGAAAAGCATTACTGACTACAAACATCAAGGCTATGAAGTATCATTACAGATTACACACATCAAGCACGAGCTCCAAAATATTAAGAAAATAAAATAATGATAGAAAATTAAAGGTTTCGTTTCTCTGAGTTGGAGGTGTTGGCTTGATTTCGTATCATGGTATTTCTTAAAATGTGAGTTTGATTTTGAAAAATCTATGAAGAATCTCATACATACGGATGAGCTTTCCCTAGATGCTACAAGTAAGATTACCTACAGCTTTCAAAGTGGGATTCTTCTGGATGCTACAAGTGGTATTTTCATGCATTTCGTACCACATGATTTCTATTTGCATGTTTAGATCACACCAGTGTGGCTGGCAATTTACCAATGGCGGATGATGCAATCCTCCACTGCAACATTTTGGCATTGGCAGAGCCTGCTTTCCTGCAAATTGCACATTACTGTGCTAGAATTCATGTGCCAATGTCCTTTCAAAGTAGGAGATAAATGTAGTGGGTCATTGATTGTGTGTAGATAAATGTGACCAAAGAAAATAAAAACTTAAGTGGCACTCAACTATTAGTAGGGCTGTAAAATAAACAGGTTACTCGATATATAGCTCGAAATTGACTCAATAAAACTTGAGATCGACTCAAATTGTATATTAAATGCGCCGATCGTGAACACAAAATTCTGCTCGACCAACTCGTATAAAATTCGACCGACTCGTTTAATGTTCGTGAACAAACTCGCATATAGCTCATTCGACTTGAGTTCGTCGACTCGAACAAACTCGTATAAAGCTCGATCGACTCGTATAAATGCGTAAACTCGACTCATATATATTTTTACACATATAAATTGATAAATTATAATATTATCTTCTAGTGTAATAGAAGTATAAAAGTTCTATACTTTGTAATGATTGATGAATATATGGAAGCAAATTCTAATAAATATATAATATTATATATTTACAAATTGCACTATATAACAATGTAATATTAATAGTCTAATACTATTAGTCTATTAGACTATTACTATTTACTAATATATGGTATGATGTATATCATAAGTCTATACTTTATTAGCATAATATTAAGATATATTAATATATGAAAAAAAGATGAGATCTACTAATAGTATTATAATTTAAAGAGTCATATATTAATACTATATACTATAATAATTTATCACTAATTATTAATCTTATTACTTTATATATAATTAATCAATAATAACTAAAGTCTAGTATTATTTTATTCATAAAATTATATCAACTATAATAAATTATTAAATTAGTAATATACTTCATACATGTTTAGTGTTAATATCTACTATTATTAATAAATAAGCTCATACTAGTATACTACTGTAATACTAAACTTAGTAGTACATTAGTATTAAAAATAAAAATTAAAAAATTAAAAATAGGACTTAGTATGTATACTAACTTACTAAGTATATCACTATATTGTATACTACTACAATATTAAACTTAGTATAGTAGCATTAAAAAAAAATTTATATATTAATATTATAAGTTATAAGTTTTAACTTATTTGTATAAGTATTAATATTAGTAAAAGTAATGGTATTATTTATTAGTATCATAACTTATATTAAAAATCTCAAAAACTTATCATATAACTTTTAAGTATTAGTATTATAAATTAGAATCTATATTATATACATATAACAATTAACATATGTTGGTGTATTAATAAATATATAGACTAATATAGCTTGGTACTACTTAAAAGTTAATATACTATTTACTACCACTATACTAATTTATCATACTATAAAGTAATAATTGTTATAATTTATCACTAGTTATTAATCTTACTACTTTATATATAGTTAATCAACAATAACTAGACTAATATTATTTAATTCGTGAGATATATAAATTATAGTAAATTAGTAAAATACATCATACATGTTTAGTATTAATATCTACTATTATTAATAAATAAGTTCATAATAGTATACTACAATAATAATAAACTTAGTAGTACATTAGTATTATATATATATATGATTTAGTATGTATTAGTATTATAAGTTATAGTTTTAAATTTATAAATTATTAGTATAAATATTACTATTGGTAAAAGCATCAGTCTTAATATGCTTAATTTATATTAAAAATCTTGAACACATACCATATAGGTATAACTTATAATTATTAGACTATTAATAAGGTAATTTATATTACATATGTTGGTGTATTAAAAATATTATAGAATAATAAAATATTATAAATTAATAGTTTATTAGTACTAACTTATTAAGTATTAAGTAGTATAGATTATAGTCTTAAGACTCTTAACTTATTAATACACTATATTTATTATTTAATAGCATTAAAAGAATTCATAATTTAAATATATATATAGTATTATAAATTTTTAAATATATAATATTAATAGTATTAATATATAATATAAATAGTAATAATATATATAGTAACATAGTATAAATTTATAAATATAATAAGTTAAGTGTAATATATTAATTTGTAGCCGTTAGATCCTAATCAAATTAATTTCATCCACTGATTTATAAAGTAGTATTTTCAACTTGTAGCTATTAGATCATTCCCAGATTAATCTTACCCGTTTATTATCCATACTGCAGCCTTCATTTTATTGCCGTTGGATTCATAGATAATTAATCTTGGCCGTTTATTTAAATCCTATAAATAGCTTCGATCGATCTGTTCTCCTTCAAAACCTAATTCTTCTTCCCCCTTCACGCTGACATGCTTCGCCCAGTGCTTCCAGGGTTCCACTTTCACCCCTCCGTTCCTCCTCAATCCTCCCATCTATGTATAGGCTGGAATTGAAAATGGAAAGATATTTTTCAGTCTTCACCATAATCGGCGAGTTCTCATCTCTCTCAGTTTCTATTATCAAAATCTCTCTCGCGGTCTCGCTCTCTTGCATCTTGGTAGCGATAAAATCCTACACTATTTTTTTTTTGCTTTGTTTGGATCCTTGAAAAATTTCTTTGCTTTTCGGAGAATCATAGTGCATTTCTATTGACTGCTTGTAATAGGGACTTCGGGCATAGCTTATTTTCATCTATTATTTGCATGATTGCGTCATTGTAATGATAAATTTAGGGATCCTAACACCCTCGAATCGATCTCGAATCTTTTGTGTCCGAGCTCGATCTCCATTCTCTCAAGCTCGACTCGTTAAGAACCGAGACCGAGCTCGAGCTCGAGTTTGCATTTTCTCTAAACGAGCTGAAGTCGGACGTCTTCCTAGGCTCGGCTTTAGGCTCAGCTGTAAACGAGCCAAGTCCAAGCTCGACTCGACTAGCAAACGAGCCGAGTTCGCACAAGATAAACGAGCCGAGTTCGCACAAGACAAACTCGTTTGAACTCGGCTCGTTTACAACCCTAACTATTGGAGGGTTGTTTATTGAAGAAGAGTAGCCGGACCAATCTTCAAGTATTCTCTTAATTCTATTTCCAAATATCACTTAACCCTATTTAGATACAATAATTGTTTATTCACATCTTATCTCATTATTACAATTTTTTTAAAATTTTAAATTAAAAGAATATTAAAAAAAAATACTTTAATTATCAACTTTCATATCAATTTATCCAATCTCAACTCACTATCCAAATAGAACCTAAACACAAGTAATACTTTTCAATATTTTTAAAAAATCTTAAACTTTTTTTATCTAGCAATTATCTATTCATTACAAATTTCTCAATCTTCCAATAAAACACAAATATATTCAAATAATTTTTTAATTTTATAATATTTTTATTCAACTTTTTCTCTTTTATTTATGAAAACTTAATAAAATATCTTAACTCAAATTATTTCACTATTATTCACAAAATTCTTATATCATTTGATCAGGGGTGAAATCAGGATTTAGTATTTGAGAGAGCGATCAATTTAAGACTTTCCCTTCAAATTAAACTTGACCGCGATTTTTTAAGAAATAAAAGTAATCTATAATTATTTCTGAAGTGAAATTTTTAACAATTTGTTTTTTAATATAAACTAGTAACTAACAAACATTAACAATATGTAGAGATGGCACAAGGGACCAATTCTTTGCAATCCTTGACTAAGTCGGCCAAGGGCCAATGCCCGTAACGGTAACTACTAACAAATAAACAAACTAATATGAGACATTGAGAGTAAAATCAGCACTAAATCATTATCACTATCAGCATATACGTTAATGGCACTAAATCAATAAAATTGGCAAAAAATTAGAACGGTAGAACCTGTTGAAAGCAATTTGCAAAGATGGCGCCGAGTCGCCGATGAAGTCACCTACTCACCGGTTCCAACTTCCAGACCAAGCTCTAACGCCGCAGGCCCGCAAGAATTTGGTAAATCTTAAGAAGTGAGAAGAAAGAGGAACACTAAAAAATGAGAAGTGATTTGAGAAATGAGAAGTAGAAAATTCACAGAATTCGAAAACTTAGAAATGAGAAGTTAAAACTCTAAGAAGGGCAAGGAGTTCCCGGTTCAGACTTTCAGTTCACAAATTCACAAACTCACAGAGTCACAGTCTAATATGTATAGTACATTGAATTTTTGGGTGGGTAGCCCCCCCACCCTCCAATGTGATTCTGCCCCTGCATTTGATCATTATCCAAACATGCTATTAATCCTATTAAAAAAATATGAGCGCTTTTCAAAGAGTACATATATTAAAATTGATTATATTTAAAAGAATATACATATCACATGTATTGAGTAATGATAGATACAATGTGCAAATTATGTGGACTTTTTTTGAATAAAAAAAATTGAAGTCCACCATTCAAAAATATTTTTTTCATGTGGCCCCCAAATTATTTTTTTTAAACAGATAGCATGAGATTTGCACACCTTAGAACTGAAAATATCATTTTTTCATACATGTTTAAGCATGAAAATTCAAGCCTAAGAAATTTCCTTCAATCTAATTTGGAGAAGAATTCTGTCCAAGAGAAAATATAGGTTTTTTCTCCTTTTTTTTTATCAGATGATTATGATGCACTACAAAAAAAAAATAGTTTTTCTCACAATTTTTTTTCCTGCGAATATAATCTGCTAGCAAATAATGACATTTTGTCACCAAAAATTACTTGTCATAAATGTTTTGTCAGAAATAATTATAATGGACCATTTTATTTCCAACGATGTAAAAATTGTGAATATTAATTACTTTTTCCAACGAATATAGTATTATTAGAAAAAAATTGGCAAATAATACTTTTTTCCTATGACTTGTGGAATTATTACTTTCAGTACTATTGTGTAACAAAAGAAATACATTTTTTAATAATATCTTTGGCAGCTAATAGTTATCTTTTCTAACTCAATTCATATCATCACAAAACTTGATGTATCAAATAAATAAATTGGACAAATTTATTTGTCACGAATTAAAATACGTGGAAATTAAATATTTTTTCTTACAAATAAAAATCATAAGAAAAAGTTTTGCATCTAAATATTAAGTATATATAATGTATTCATTAGTGACGTGAGTGCTTGGTGAGAAAACCTATATTATTTTTCACAGAGTACAAATTAGTAGGAAATAGTTGTATTTTGCTACCAAAATCACTCATCAGAAAAACTTCATTATCTACCTTCATAGTTTTAAATCTCAAATGCAAAACGGTGTGCTTTGAGTTCCAAGCCTCTTAACCCTCTCGATAGCAACTCGGGCCTCTGCTCTTCGAAATCCTTCCCACCTCTGTTGATCTTCTTCCCTAAAAACCTGCGAAGTTGCGATTGCGAATCCACCTCCTCCCTCAACAGACGACCCCATTTTAAGTTTAGAATCACTCCCGTGAGTACCCCGCTCCCTCTCCCGCTCCTGTAAGCACCTTCCTCCCTCGACAGGCTTCTCAAAGCTCCTCATCCCAAAATTTCCTCTCGTAGCAACACATCTCTCAACTTCTCTGTCTCTCTGGTTTCAATTGCCTTAGCCTTTTCGAATATTATGTGCTTATCTAGAGGTTTGAAATCAAAGAAAAATCCAAATCCCGTCATCCACATTCAAGGTATGTGTTTTCACACATCTCCTCAAATATCGTCTCTAGTTTTAGGGCATGGGATTTTCGTTTGGGAATGTATGTAGTGAATGAAATTTTTGAGTATTTGTGTTGATGATTCATGAACAAATGGATTTGTGTCACTGGTTTCTTTGATGTTGGGTTTGAATATTGTATGTATTAAGGAAGGTTTTTGGTGGGTTAGGTTACATAGTCACTCGGTCTCGTAGAACTGCCCACCAAGTGTTTGTTTTTTATCTCCAACCAAAATCTTTCTTGCATTCATCAATATTTCTTGCATTTTATACAATTTTATTTGGGGAGATGTAATTATCTACTTTATTAATCCTTGATGTATTAATACGTTATTTATTTCAAAATTATTTGCTAAGAAAACTGCAAGTCCCTTTCAAAAGAACAAATCAACTCGATTTCCTCCAAATTCCCATTATATTATTTATACTGCAATTTTATCTTTTGCATGCTAGGCTTTAAATGTACTAATATTCCCTTTTGTTTTTTAATTTTCTATCTACAGGTCTCTCTATTATTAAGAGCTCACTTGTCTGTACATATACTCATCAAGGTATTTAATTTTGGTATACTCATATCTATTCAATAACTAAATAGCACGCATGCATGCAAGTCTGCTCTATCTTCAGTTGCTGATCAAATTTTTGTAGCTTTTACTTGTTAACTTAAGTAGTCAATAAATAATATATTGTTTGTTTGCTAAAACCTTCGATGGTTTTGAACATAGTATATTTGGACTTAATTAACTATTGAGCTGGAAGCACCTCGAAGCTATAATATGTCAAAGTGGTCATCTGCAACAAATAATATAGTAGTTGTGGGATAGGTCCCTTGAACTTTATACTTTTGTTTCCCTTGATCAATGTGTTGATATGTGATTTTTTGTTCACCTTGATCAATGCTTTGTGATAGAAATGCTCGATTAGACAGCTACTAGAGGCACTCATTATATCTGCTACATCAATTGCTGCATTCTTCATCACTGCTAATAAAAAGATTTTAGAGTGTGCAAGAAGAAATTCTCGGCTTGAAGATGCCTTGAGACACCAGAGATGATGTTGTGCAGTTGAAGTTATGGTGTATTTCTATAACTATTTAACTTAATGTTTCATATTGCATGTCCTATTGTAGCTTGGTAAGATGGGCCTTTTTTTTCTTAATTTGCTTAGTGTGACAGTTAATAGTTACTACATTTCTGTAGCTTTTTGGAATCAAAATAATAGGTAAGAAGGCATGGCACCATCTCTATCTATTGTTAAGTATAACTTAATGCTAAATGTGTTATCTCTAATTTATTCCTTTTAGAGTTCAAATGGGAGGTTATTGGGTGTATTTTAGCAACATAATTCCTGTTTTATCTTGAATTAATTTGATAAAATTTGTAAGGTTCTTGAAAAAAAAAACAGCTGCTAGAGGCTTTAAATAGCTCAACTTTCACGACTTTCCTATATCTTTTCAACTTCTAAATAGGCGTTTCTCATGTATACCCCTATATACATGGGTTGTGCCTTTTTGCTCTTTCTCTTGTTAGTTTTGGTACATGCACATATCTACTATTTGTAATTCCATCTTTGAAGTCTTATCTCTTTTTTTCTTGTATTGAAGGGATATCAAATGTGCTAATATATTAGTGGATGCTAGTGAATCTGTGAAGCTTGCAGATTTTGGATTGGTAAAGGTTTTTCCTCCCTTTATCTGTCATGATTTTCCCTCATTGTAAATAACTTCCAAAATGGTTTTTTTCCCCCCTAACATTCATAGTTTTATCATTTTTCAGGATATTAAGTTTAGTGATCTTTAATCTTGCACGGGATCTCCATTCTGGATGGCTCCGAAGTTTTCTTTTATCCTTTGTTATGGCTATAAGCTAACAAATGGTTCAAGTGATAATGAACCATTGAAGTCAGAACTTGAATCTCAGAGTTTCTTCTACAGTCTTTGTAGTCTCGAATTCATTCTTTCATTAGTGTAAATTATTTTTGTTCATAGATGATATTCAGATTTTTTTTGGTTTCTTTGTTTTCCATACAGCTGCTTGCTTCAACAGGTCAAGTTGATCATGTATGTTTCGGCCTACAAGTTTTTATGTTCTGTCTATGCAGGTTGAATATGTAGGTAAACATTATTATTTCTGATCATATATATAAACCATTGAAATGGTGATGATCATGACTTGCTAGCAATTAGTTCTCTTTCCAATTTTAAATTTGGGCGGCTTATCTAAGAGAAAGTTATGTTTTTTTTTGTGGCGGAAACACTAACTTCAAAGATCAATCGTGCTACCTTTTTCTTCAATGAGTGGGATGTTTGTTAATTTAAAAGCTAAGATTGCTTGTAATCTAATATTCCAATTCTATAATGGTGGCTGAGCTCATTCATTTTCTTTTCTCTGTTTCCTTTTTATTTAGATACAGGGGTATGGCAATTGGAGAATGTTACCGAAGAATGGCGGTATATTGTGACTTTACCTTCAACTATCTTTTCTTTGTTATACATATTTTTTAAGGTTGTTTTTGGATTTCAACTTTTCATGTCACTTCTTAAATTGTGTAGGACTTCAAAGGTGCGGAAAAAACTGCCGTCTTCGATGGACTAACTTTCTGAGACCCAATATTAAAAGAGACGGGTTTTCATTTGAAGAGGAGGAGACAATTATTCAGCTGCATGGTATATTGGGTAACAAGTAAGTAAAGATATATGAGGTTTTGCAGTTTTCTTTGAGCTGGGCCTTTTAGAAGCATGATTTGTATTTGAGCTGGTGCTTATAAAAGCATCTCCTTGGTTCTAATCTGAGGTAGAGGAAATCACTGCTTAACAATCTAGTTTCATTCATTTCTGGTACTAATAATTTATTCATCTAGTATTTTCTATTTAAATTTAATGCTACTGCCAGTTTTGGTTGATACGATGACCAATGACCAATGATTTTATTATGTACTCTCTGATTTACTTCATTTTTTTTCTTTTTGGGACATATGCTTACAAGTAAAGTTAGATGCACAAGGGGATCGATGATAATAATATTAGAAAGATCCTCAAGGGTACAAAACTTTTATACTTGAATATGGTCTTCTGTGGATGATATGCTTGCTAGTGCTAGAACTTGGTTGCAGTTATTTGGATTTTTTTTTCTCATGACTATATGAAATGTCATGGTTAGTTGCAAGAGTTTCTGTGGATGGTCGTTTTAAAGATGAACTTCAACGGGATTATGGGAGGAAAGGAATATGTTATATATTTTGTGAAAGCAATATTGATTCTTTAATGTACAAGTATATATTTTAATAAATTTATGTCCATTACTTTTTAATTCATTTACTACATTTTCCATGTTTAGTACTTGTATTTATTTTTTACCTTTCTTGTCAAACTACTTAGAAATTGCTATTTGCATTTCAATATATATATATATATATATATATATATATATATATTGTAATATATTGTTAATATTCTTTATGTATTTTAGGTATAAGGTTGTGTGTTTGTGATACTATGTACTAATATTTTTTTATTTCATAAAAGACTATTTCCTGCGATCATAAATCGTGGGAAATATTTTTTTTGGTCGCAATAGCTTATTTCCCGTGATGTTTACTGTGGCATATAAATATTTCTGACCCCTGTTAATCATGGTTAGCACATCTTTTACAACGAAATCTTGTACTTTTTGTGAGGAAAAGAATCGTCAAAAATAAAGAATATTTCTGACGATTTGTATAGTGGTAGCTTTAAACCCTTTAAGTTACTAGTCTATTTCTGCGAGTCTGCTATGGATGTATTTGGTGACAAAAACTTAATTCCGACATAAATATATGGTATTAGCCACGAAAAGATACGCAAAAAAATATAATTTTTGTTGTAGTGATGGGTATATATCCTAAGAATGGATATATGAAAATCTCTTTTTACTTTATGGTGGGATGGTGGGATGATGAGAGAGCAAAATTGAGCTATGGGGAATTAGAATATAATGATCACTACGAAAAAAGAGCCTATTTTTGGCGAATTTAAAATTGCCACAAATAAAATTGCTGTGAATATTGGTTATTTGCAACGAATTATTTTTTGCTGCGTAGAGTTTTCAGTTAGTTTTCCATCCAACTTATTGAGGCGATTATATGTACTATTGCAGTAAATGAGTTCGTCCCAATGCACTATTCACTTTTTGCGGTGAATATATTCGCCGCAAGTAACAATATTATTTCATCCTTTTATTTTACAATGAATTTAATCGCCTTATATAGTATGGTGCAGACGACGTTGTAACGCATAGCGTCAATTTGTAGTAAAATAATTCACTGCAGTTAATCCTTTTATATTATACACGCGGCAAACCTCCCCCCGCCCCCCCCCCCAAAAAAAAAATTTTGCTATTCTCTCAGCGAAACACGCTATTCCTAAATTAAGCGGCCTAGTCAAACACATTTCTCTCAACGAAACGCACTTCACAATCTCCAATTCCACTCAACATTTGACTTCATGCAAGTGTAATTACATTTTTCGGACTATAAACAACTTCTAAGTAGGCTAGGGTTTTTACTTTGCTATGATTATGAATTTTGCTAGGATTTTGTTTTAAACCCTAGGATTTTGTTTTAAACCCTAGCAGAATAAACTCCTTATGAGATACTTAGGGCATGATAGGATAGGCTAAAATTGCCGTTATAGATTTTATAGTCTCTATTTCCGTTGCTAAACTCCTTCCAGAGTATTGAATGTTTGGTGAATTGAAGGTTTGGTGTTTCCGTTGTCATTTAGAACTAGTACAATATAATGTGGCATGTGTTCCAATTCTTATCCGCTCAAGGACTTTATGTTATTTTTTATGTTTTGTTTTCACATTTTACAAGAAATAAACAATTATACAGTACGATCCTCGATCGGCTTGTATACGTTAACAGCTTTTCTTGGAGAGTTTTTAACTTTTTGGTGTATACAAATACAAAATATAGAGAACGTGGAAAGCAAGAGATCAAGAAGAAAGATGCATGAATTTATAAAGAGTGATTTATATGATGAGAAAAAGAATATGGCAACGTAATTAAAAATAAAATGGGAAACGTGCTAGTAAACCATGTGACTGGCCGGACAACGTATAAAATACTTTTCTACCGTTAGATTATTATACTAATAATCTTGGAATCTGCTCTTATTTTGTTATGGCGTCATTAGGATTTACTCAAGTATACATTAATCAACATAAAAAAGCTTATAGCTAGGTTGTTAACATTTCAGAAGCTGAGACGAACATTAATAACACAGAAAAAAGAAGCCCCTACAGAGGCGGCTTCCTCTGATCATACCCGCCAGCCCCCTCGTCTCCATCAGCGCCTTAATTTTTCCAGCAATCACAGATAGACGGATAGAATGTAGTTCTAGTTCGATGATGAGATCAGAGCAAAATTGAGCTATGGGGAATTATAATATAATGATATTGGAGACTCCTTTGATTATAAAAAAAAATCTACGCATCATGATAGATCTATTTTCTTATTCTCTTATCGTTTTAATATATGATATGACATTAAATGATAGATATATAAATAATATATAATAAATCATTTTAAATCATTTTATAATATCACATGATCATAACATATGAAAAGCAAAAGGATCATACAGCATCCCGCGAATATTTGTGCTATGATTGGTGAGGCATCCCATGGCCACTATACTGAGCAGTCTCAATCTAGCTAGCTCAAATGACTGAGAATTAAGCATCATTTGATCATCTCTCTCTCTCTCTCTCTCTCTTCTAATAGTTATATATGCTGTTCTAGAACTCTGATTATATAAGGATACGCTGTACTCATGTTTTGATATTATAATTAGACGTTCCTAGCTTGGATCTTACGACAAATAACCTAGCTAGGATCATCACTGATATTGAAGTTTTCCACGTCATAACTAGTATATTTCGACCAATAAAGTTTTTACGTACCGATTTATAATAAACAACAGAAATTTGTTATCAAACATCAAAGCTGGCATGTTTTGAAAAATTTCCAGTGATGCTTTTTCTATCGCGACCATCTTATAATTAGTAGGCATATATATATATATATATATATGGCCAGAAACCATCATGTACGTACGTACGTATAATCTGTCAAGTTATATATATATATATTATATGTTTGAAGGAAGCTGCTGCTCCGATCCATAAAGGCTCAAGGAATCTCCCTTGAGCCAAAAGTGTCCTTTCCTTTCAAGCAATTGAAGGAAGCTGCTCCTCCATCTCTTAAGTTCACAGCCTGCAACCAATGAAAACTCCAACAAACTACGTCCGTACAATCTGATTCTCTTCTTCTGAATCACCTTGAAGCCTGCATATATTCCACCAATCACGTCCACCATTATTCTTTACATGCAAGGATCAAGTTCAAAACAAAACTGTTTTTGTATAGGCTAGGGATGAGATAAAACAAAAACTCTATTATTTTTGCATATTCTTTACGTTTTCTATTAAAGTGTGATTGATTATTTTTTTAATATAAAATAATTTTTTTGATCAATCACATCAATAAAATATATTAAAAAAATATGTAAAAATAACTATATATAGTAGAAATACTAAAAAAAAAAGAGGCTGCATTGAAGTATTATTTCACTCTTTAATAATATATATATATATTTTTTCTTATTTTCCTTCTGTCCTCATGAGCACATGATAAATATATAATATTATATAATATAAAGTGCATCAGCATGAGAGCGGAGAAAGAAACATCTAGCCTTTTCACTATCTTTGGGCGATGCAATATGCATGTGGATGAAAACGGATTATGGAAATCATGCAGACTACAAGAAAAATTGGCATATAACGATGGAGATGACCGGAATTAGACTGATGATCGTTCAGAGTGATTAGATTATCAATCATTGTCTAGGTTGAATATTAGATTATCATGTGCTGTATGTCATCATGATCTTGACAATATAGTGGATTTATTCATGCACCATTATTATTAATTATCAACATCAATGCATCTAAAAATAGAAAACTTGGATCAGTGCTATCAAAGTTATAAAGCTGATCGTGTGCATGATATGATCATATATTAGTACTACTGCTTGTTTGGGTTTGAGTTTAGAAGGTTGAGACTTAATTACTTTTAATAGTTAAACAAAATGGTGTGTTAAATAAATTTATAAGTACAAATATAGTTTTAAACTTTTTAAGTATCTAAAAAAAACCTAAAAGTTTATTTATTATTTTTTTAAAAGTACCAAATTAAAGCATTTGTTGAAAATGTTCCTTATATATACGTGGATAACAATATTTAAAAAATTAGGCGAATTTTTATTAAATTAGGAAAAAGATATATAGAACCCCGATTGGGGATCCCGCTCTCAATCCCACTGATCTCCATTTTTTTCAAGTTTTGTTTTTTTAACTTAAAGATTAAGAAAGTATAGTTTAATAAATATTGTGATTTTTTTTTAAAATATTAAAAAGTACTAAAAAATTATATAAAAAAGAAAAAAAATTGCACTAATAGGTAGGACTGGACAACAGAACCCCAACGAGATCCCTAACATTGTCCTTTATTTAATAATAAACAACTTTTCAGTCTGTACGATTTTTTAATAAAGCTCTACAATAAAAACTTTAACATGAAAAGCATTACTATTACAATCCAAAATATGCACTTATATATTTAAGTTTTGTTTAAATTTAAAAATGAGATAAAATAAATTAAATTAAGTTGAGTTGAGTTTATTTTTTAATATTATTATTATTGTAAGATTTAAAAAAATTAATTTAAAATTTAAAAAAATTATTTTAGAATTTAAAAATTTTATATTAAAATCTATATTTTAAATAAAAATATAAAATAATATAATAATAAGTTTAAGATGAATTAAGACGAAATTAAAAGAATAAAACTTATAAAATAAAACGTTTTCTGATAAAAATAATTATTAGTCATAAAAAAATTATATAATTTTTTTATATAAAAATAATGAGTAATGCTAGAAAGAATATAAACTCAGAACATTCACTTTTACATAATACTGTTTATATAAACAGTACTTTATGAAAATGAGTATTTTGAGTGTAGATTCACTCTATAATTTTTTTAAATTAATATAATTTTATATGATTTATTAAATCTATTTAATAATAATAATATTTTATAATTTATTAAATCATATTCTATCGTATCAATTTATAAAAAAAAAATTATATAATTTATTTGTAATACGATGTTTCCTACGAAGAAATATTCGGAGACGAGGTAAAAGCCATACGGTGCAGCGAGTGGCATCGGAATGTTCCCCGCAACTTCCAGCCAATCCCACGACACATCAGCACGGAGGGCTTTCCGAATATTGGAATTTAGAATTTTTGATGGGTTGGAAAAAGGAAGAGAGAGCGTAATATGAATTTGTTCTGTTCGGTCCAAGACTCCAAATCCTATATAAACCCACCCCCACTCCTCCTTAAACCCTACTAATTTTCTCTCCGGATTATTTTCTCGAGAAAATGAATTGCAGAACTACTGAGTCTTTACTTCTGTCTCGCGAGCCATCGCCTTTTTCGAGGTTCCACTTCTCAAAAACTCCACATCTACATTGAACTTTCTTTTTCGTTTTTGGGATTTATTTTTCTGTTTGGCTGGTGATAAAACTCAGGGAACTGGAAGAAAGTACTAGCTGGTATAGTTGCTTTATTGGTCTGTTTTGGGTTCTGGCATTTATTTTGTTTGAATATGAAAATAGTAAAGTTTGAAGATTTATAAGAAATGTTTAGTTTTATCACTGTAACATGCTCATTTCGCAATTTCTATATGTATTGGGTTTGCCATTTGTTTGTGCTGAAATATTGAAGTCCGAAATTAATTGCTACCATTTAATTTCCTGCAATGCTATTACTGTTATCAAATCTGGATATACTTGTTTAATGAGACCACTCTCTAGTAATCTGTATTATTCGGGTATATTTAGGGGATAAAGATCAAGATTCTTTTTTCAACTGTTGTTTGAAGGTGTCGGTTAGTGTTGGTTACTGTGTAACTTTTTTTCTTTTTCGTTGTCAGGGTTCGGTCATTGTCAATCTGTTCATTGTATTTCTTGTGGATCCGAGGAGCTGGAAATCAGCAGTTTTGACTCATTTATTGAGAAAAATGGGAAGGACTTGACTGGTAAATTATTTCGACATGCTTTTGTTCTACTGTTCTGTCTGGTTTGCTTAATGAAGTGTGAAATCTTGCATATGACGTGTGGGTTGTGTATTTTCAAGCCATCAACCTTATGTCTAGATAAAGGCAGATGGTAATTTTGTCTTCTTCATAAGAGAGCATTGAAAATGGCTTCCTGTCTAAATCTGGATGTGCATAGGAGACACCTAAATAAACCTTTGGAAGGAAGAAGAATGGAAATACCAGAAAATGCTTGGGCATGTCCAATGGTTGACTAGAGCATGGAACCATTTCCAAAATTTTCAGAGTTTGAATCTGACAGTGAAAAGAAAAAAACAATTTGATTTTCATTTGTTTCATAAGCATTTTCAATCACAATGAAATTGAGATTGAATTGGTAATAATGGGGGTTAAATGCTTTAGTTTGATCAATCGTTAGTCAACATTTTTTTACATTTTCTTTAGTGTGTTTATTTTTATATTTCGTTTTGTGATTGATAGTGCTGATTTGTAGACCATATATGAGTAGATGAGAAGTTGTTGAATGTCGTATATTATGTTGTGTTTTGATTGAAAAAGAGAATTCTATTATTCAGCATTCACATCCTTTTCCATTATCTCACGAATTTTTTAAGAGTGAAGTGGTTTCAAAAGATTTTTTTTTCTGTAATGCTGTCATAAAAAAATTCTACTGTGCAATTTTCAGTATGAGGTGATTCAGTCATTGGACTTAAGTAGAACAAACTACAAGAAATTGCTAATTATTTTCACAACATCATACTGCTTTCATTTTCATTTTTCGTTTGATGCACTCAATTTAATTTGTTATGGTGTTTTAATATAGCTGCTAAAAGAATCCCATTTCTGTTTTTTTTTTTTTAGTATAGCTGTTTTAGTATAATTTTGGTAGACATTTTTCTTTCGAGTTTTAGTTATTTACATAAGATTCCGTGTCTGCATATGGAATTTTTCCTGAAATTGTATGGTGGTTTAATGTTCTACATAGATATCTATATATCCGGAAGCTTTTATTCTCTGTTCTGTATTGCACACCTGTTGTTCTCTTGTCAATCATTTGCTATTTGTCTTGTTCTGTAGCCAATACAAGAACTAAGTTAAGGTTATTTAAAGTTTGGTTAATGTCTTTAGTCTAAATACCAATAGTTTGGTTTACATGGTGAGATAAATAGATTGAGATTGAAAAAAGAAGTCTTTAAGAATATATTATCAACTTGCACACAATGATGCAATTCATTAATCTCGTGTTGCAGTTGCTTCTTTCAAGGTATTATTTTAGTGTCTACTTGTCAAAGGAAATTCGTTTAAGATTTGAGAAAATGGTTGGATGTACTAAACCACCTAGAAGTGATCAACCTTCAATCAAATACAGGTCTCTCCCAGTTGAGGGGGCATCCTTTGAGCTTCCTGATTTTGTTCATGAAGAATGTGCCCCTGCCCCCTCTGATAAGAAAAATAATCTGGTCAATCAAGCTTCTGAACCCAAGTCCGTGTTAACTACAACTCAGCTCATCTCGGCAGTTGGTCAGATATGGGACTGTGCAAGTCGTCCTCTTGGTGTTCTCCAAGCTAAGAAAATTTTTAATTGCAGTGATAGAAACTTTGAGCGAGAGAAAACATTGGGTCATCTGGGTGTGGAGGGAAATGGAAAGGTACGAACTTCAGCTGATGGTGATTGTTTTTGTGTTGAAATAACAACTGCTGGCAATATCTCACCTTTGGCACAGCCAAACCTAGACTGTTTTAAAGCAATCCAAAAGATGTCAGCATTCGAAAGTTGTAGCGAAAATTACACTCACTCATTATTCAGTAGTTTACTACGACGTCATAACAACACATCTAATGAATTTTGGAAGGAAAAGGGGCTTTCAAGTGTAAAGATCTCAAATGAGTTGGGAAATATATATGGATGGATGAGTGAAACCATTCCTGTTGGACTAAAGTATCGCATAAAACTCACTGAAATAAAACTCACTGAAACTGAGAACAAGAAAACTGGTGGGAGCTGCATTGCGAGAGATATGGGCTGTCCTGCAAATTTGGCTAACTGTGATTCTGACTTAACCAAATGTAATGATTCATCATCACCTAATACTGTAGATTTGGCAGTAAATGCCACAGAAATGTCCACTCTGTATAAAGATTATTTCCTTCAGCCAGTCCAGGATAGTCGGGCAGATAATTGTGTTTCACCAAGCCCGGGTTCTAGAATATATACAGACTATCATATGTCGGATATTAGTGTTTCTGAGCTAAAAACTACCACTTTAGCTTCGTGTAATAGTGCATTTAGAGAATTCCAACAACAGACTGATGCGAATGGACTGCCCGAGAACACAAAACAATCCCAAAAGTCTGTTATTGAGGATGAATTCAAAATGGAAGTTCAACCTTCAGCACCAGAAAAATCTCATTATGCCTTTGCAAAGCAAGAGCATGCCTTCGCAGGGGCATTGGCTGGTATATTTGTAAGCCTTTGTTTGCATCCTGTTGACACAGTTAAGACAGTTGTTCAGTCATGCCGTGCAGAGCAGAAGTCTATCTGTTACATTGGAAAGTCTATTGTTTCTGATAGAGGTAAGTTGCTTTAGAAGGTGAAGTGTTTTCCAAAGTTTTAAAGACCCAAAAGACTATTTTTCAATTTGTAAACTTGCCCAAATGCCACATTGATGATTGATAGAGGTTGGTTTCAGGTTTGACTGGACTTTATCGTGGAATTGCTACCAATATTGCTTCTTCAGGTCCGATTTCTGCAGTTTACGCTTACACATACGAATCAGTTAAAGGAGCTTTGCTTCCTCTTTTCCCAAAGGTAGTTTTTTGTCTTGCATATGTGTGCCTTTCCTATTTCCTCATTTAGTGTTGTTTTCTTAAAGTTATATGGGGTAGGGTTGGAGAGAAAGCTGAGTTGAACACATTTATAGGCCTGTGGAAAGTCTTTAATTATTTTGTGTTGGCTGTTGGTTCTGATTGTAAGTGTAACACTAAATGGCTTTCGAGTCTCACCCATTTCTTTCCTGCAGGAGTATTACTCTATAGCCCATTGTATGGCTGGTGGTTGTGCAAGCATTGCCACTTCATTCATTTTTACTCCTAGCGAGCGTATAAAACAGCAGATGCAAGTTGGTTCACACTATCAGAACTGCTGGTATAACTATAAGATCCTGGTATTATCTTTATTTTTTTATTTTTTGTTAAGTAAGAGATAAGTTTTATTAGTAGAAGTGAAATAGGCATAGCCATGTACACAGGTATTATCTTTATTAATATTACATCCTTTTATGCTTACCATGCATTGATTTTGATGTTGTCTTTAATCTGGAATTCGTTCAACCGAGGATTGGTTTGTTTCAACCATTGGTAAAATGTTGAATATTTCTGGATTTTGATATTTATTTATTCAGATTGTAAGATTAAAATCCAATATGTTTTTTTTTTATACAATGTATTGGTTCTGCCACGTTTCTTTCTTCTTCTTCTTCTTCTTCTTCTTCTTCCCCCCTCCCAAAAAAACAAAAAAAAAAACTTGGCTTTTCGTTCTACTCATTGTTCTGTTTTTGCAGGAATGCATTGCTTGGAATTATTGGAAAGGGTGGTATACGTTCATTGTATGCTGGGTGGGGAGCAGTACTCTGCAGGAATGTTCCTCACTCAATAATCAAGGTCCGGTTCTCCATCTTACCAGATGGGTTCTTGCCTAAATACAGGGGCCATCTTTACAAAAAGAGCTGTCTGCAGACCCAGATTGGCTCTATTGTATGCATGTAATAATGAGTTAATGTAAAAAATAAAATAAAATAAAAAAACCAGAGAGGGGGGTGGGGGTTGGGGGAGGGGGGGAGGGAGAGAGAGAGAGAGAGAGAGAGACTTGGTTATATCATGTAGCAGTTTTTTTTTTTTGTTATCCTACCATTATAAACTCTTCTTTTTTACTTCTGCCTGTGATTTTTGAGGCTATCTACCAATATGTGCAGTTCTACACATATGAAAGCTTGAAGCAAGTGATGTTGTCATCAATACAATCTACTGCTCCAGTCAGCACATTGCAGACGGTCTGTTTGTCCCTTCTTAATGCCCCAAACTTGAGTTAATTTTCCCTACATAATGTAGTAAGATTTTTTTAATGATAATCTGGCCACTTTCTGACTTGATTCTACCAAAGTTTTTCCTTTTTGTCCATATCAAATATTACACAGGATATCTTAAGGTTCTTCTTCCATCCCTCAGTTAGTTTGTGGAGGACTAGCTGGATCCACTGCTGCTTTGTTCACAACTCCTTTTGATGTGGTGAAGACAAGATTGCAGACACAGGTCTGTTTGATTGTAGAAATTTCATGGAGCTCTTTTAGGCTAATTTTTGTTGCAATTAGCACACCATTCAGTAAAACATATATGAGCATTATCTATGCTATTTTCAGGACTAGCATTGTGAGATGAGTATGAAGTCTGATTAAGAGAGTTTTTTTTTCCTCCCTGTAAGACTTTCCACAGATTGGATGTTTTCTGTTAATGTCATGTCCCAATGCCTAACTCTTATTGTACGCCTACATGAGTGAGTTCAGAAATAGACTTGCCTGGCCAACAAGGCGGGTTTAGGTGACCTTGAAGATTGATCCTATAAAATGCCCCAAACCTATACAAATATGTTTATATTTTCATGTTCTTTATCTTCTAGGGCTCATCATCACACATGACTGTTTCTGCTTCTTGGTGGATGTTATGCAGATTCCAGGATCTATGAACCAATATGACAGTGTGTTTCACATCCTTCGAGAAATAGGCAAGAATGAAGGTTTGCGAGGCCTCTACAGGTATCATTGCCTTTGTTCTGCCTGTTATCAATTTTTTTTTTTTTTTGAGAGATAATTGTCATTTAATATATTAGGATGACATATGCATGAGCTTATTTGTCCATATCCAATATTATACAGGATCTGCTGCTTATCCCTTGAACTGGTCTCCTTGTTATAATTGTTACCTATATGCTTTGGTATCTGTATCCATGACCTGCTTATTCTTATTCTTATCTTTCTAATCAGGGGATTGACTCCAAGATTGGTCATGTATATGTCTCAAGGAGCAATCTTCTTTGGGTCGTACGAATTCTTCAAGAGATTATTTTGTTTAGAGGTGCCACAACATAATGCTCAAAGAACCCAAAATAAACAAAGCACAGAAGAAGGCACATTGTCGCAATTACCAATCCTATTGTCATCATCATCCGCACCATCAACATCCTCATCATCATCATCAAGACTAACCGGTCTTCATTCATGATGATTCAAGAGCCTGTGCAATAGAGGTTTTCTTTATAGAGATAACATCCACAGAATTTTGTTCTTAATTCTAGAGGAAATCCAGATCTACAACTTATTTGAGAAAATTTCTGGAAGCTTTGGTTGCAATTTTTTTTTTTTTTGGTCCTATTGAAAATTTAACCAGAAAGTAGGATGCAGAAATCTGATTGTCATTGGTTGTGTAACTTTGAAATAAAAGATGAAATGGGTTCTGTCTCGCAGAGTTCCTTATTGTTCAGTGTAAGTAGTGTATCATTCTTGGAAATGTAATAAAGCAGATGTGAGCCCACTCTCTGTACATCAGAACATTGTAGAAGCTATTGTCAATAAAGTAGCAATGTTTTTGTAGTGCAAATGCCGAAGTTGCTCAAGTTACATTTGTCAACGCCCATTTTTCCATCATAATTTTCTTCCTCCGTCCAAATGAAGGCTTTGTTTGTAAGTCTCAACTAGTGATTCTGACTATAATACAATAAAAAGCAAACCCACTAATACATAATGACCAAATCAAGGTTAAAATAAATCACTTGCAGCTAATTAAGATGTGGTTTGGATAGTGAAATGAGATAACATGAGATGGTTTTAGATGAAAGTTGAATAAAATATTATTAAAATATATATATATATTTTTAATATTATTATTATTATTTTGATATTTAAAAAAATTATAATAATGAAATAATATGACTTTCACTATCTAAACGGAGTCTAAAAAGATAACTTATAACAGGTCAGATATGGCTCAAACCTTTGTAAATCATTGGAACCATGTCTAACTCAGAGTCAGAACATTCTTTCGGCTCTCCCAATCTGTTTCGTTGTTTTTTCCTGGGCCGTGCTCTTAATTGTATCGGTAAATAAATTACCAGGCCCGGATGGCCCATTGGCCCAATATTTTTCTTGATCATAGTTTTAAAAGGCGCGTTGCCATCGATGTCGTTGTAGTATAGTGGTGAGTATTCCCGCCTGTCACGCGGGTGACCCGGGTTCGATCCCCGGCAACGGCGAATTAGTTTTTATTTTTCGTTCATCTTCTTACAGCCCCAGATCCCTGACGTATTGTGACACGTAGAATCTTAAATTGTGGAATCATTTCAAAGCCATACCAAGAATTTCATCGTTGTTTCAAGGCTGGAAAGCTATGATCCATACTGGTTCGTATCATACTGATTGGTATTAAGATAATCGGCTTGAGAATGAGCCTATTCTTTCTGAAGAAAAGGCATGCAACTATTCGCTTTCTGATAACTGATAAGTACAACTATTCATTATTTCGAACAAGGTATTTATCTGGTTTCCTTGGCACTTGGCACCATATCCTTCATGATACACACAAGGCAAAAGAGAAAGGATTACTCACTCTAGGCAACCTAATGATTGCTTCTATTCCCTCTTTATCAAGCTACAGTATGGACAATGCTTTGTTCTATTTAGAATTTTAACTCTCTATAGAAGTTGAAGAATGAATTGAATAACATAACTTAAGGATTTTGGCACCTCAGCTGGAAATAATCCATTGTAGCTGTACTAAGCAAGCTTTCTGAGGTTGGGGCCATCTCTAAACGCATCTGGGATAGTCTCTAAGATCCATTATAGCTGTACTAAGCAAGCTAATTGATGAGGGTCGATTCTACACTCGAGCTATGGGAGAAAAAGGAGGATTGATCACATAAGATGGTGGGATTTCTTTTACCATCTTTGTGACTTTTGTCTTCTCCCCTGTTGTGACTGCTTCGATTAGAAATTTCACATCATCATCGATAAGCACTTTCAGCGAGTTGTTTTGTGATAACTGTTTGTTTCTGTCCTTCCTGGCGTCGATTGAAGCTTCTGTGCCGTGTAAAATGGCAACGCAAATTGAGAATGCTTGTAACGTGGATAACTGTGCATGGAAATCAACTGCATACTCTCCCTCTTCAACAACTGTCATGGTCAGGGATGGTGTACTCTCTTTTGCTCCCTATATGTGCAAATAAAATGGAATGGCTTGTTAGATGCTAATTATAACCATAAAATTAGTGCATTAGGAATGAATAACGACGAAGGAACTCAAGCGATAATGCTTTTTAGGGGGTGCAAGTGATATGTGGTATTAGCTTAATGCACCATTCCAGCAATGAAGAATCATTATGCACCTTGAAACTGTTATCTTCCTAGTAAGGTGAAAAGAATTTTAGTTCAAACAACGACTATAGTTTTTGAGTATCATGAGTTGCAAATGGAGATAAGTGCAAGATATTCTTGCTCTAGTTCGAGAAGTCTTTTTCCCCCCTTAAGAAGCTAATACATGCACTGAAATAGCAAAACTAGGTTCATTTATTAAATAGCAAGCAGCTATAAAAATAAATTGCACCATTTTTAGACACGTTTGTATATATGCTGCATCTAGAAATAACCAAGATCAAACAAGATGCCTACCTGAACAAACAGCTCCAAAGGCTGCTGATTCTTGTTGAGTGGTTGATCTTCAGTACATTGAATACAAGGATTGCCTAAAACAGTGAGGGGACAGCCCATGTCCCAGCCACCACAGTCACAGCCTCCGCCTGATCTCCAACGATCTAATAATGATGAAGGGCCTCGACATTCTGCACTTGGGAAACCATGGTTTCCAGTTGGGATTAACACCTTTAATTTTTCGGGACTTCTGCTATAATGGAGGTCCTCTTTTGTCTGCTCAATCATAGAATGATTATGTAGGCTTGGGATCAGTTCATCACTAATTTTATCGTCGCTCTTGTATCTCAAGCTCTCTCTATTCTCAAATGGTACTTGCATAACAATGGCTGCAATTTCAAGGTTTGGATGCAATTCTGCTGATGCCCAAGGATAAGAATTTGAAGAATTAAGATCACCTTTATCAGAGGTTTGTTGCTGTTTTAGTTTGACCTTCATCAAGTGAGACCTATCATTCTCAAATGTTTCCTTTGCCAAGCCTGGATTAGAACCTTTGGGAAATTTAACAGCATCAGGGGTACCATTTTCTTGGGCTGCAACATTCTGTCTTGCATGCTTAATATCATACAATACAAACTCTGTCACCACAGAATTGACAAAAACTCCACTATCTTTTAGTTCTGAACATAAATAACAGGAAACTTGCATCTGGCCCACCATGGAGGAATCTCTGTCCCCGTTATTCCATCCCCGTCCGCTGGCATTGCTCTTCTTTCTGCCGTCAAGGGAGTGAAAGGTATATACCCACTGGAAAGCATTATCTGTCTTCCACACCTTGGCGACAAAAACATCTTCTGGGGACTTCAAAGAGAACTCGAAAAATGGCACTCCATGTTTGTATTTTAACTTGAGATAGCCATGTAGGTGAACAGCTGAACAGGCCACCACCGACTGTTGGTTCTCTCTTCCAACAACCCGAGGATCAACTCGTGATACCTTCGCTGCATTTGAGAAATCATGCAGCAAAGATTTCCTGGATGTTTTACTCCTCATGTTTGTCGTCCCAGATGCTTTGAGACCACCAGGTTCTACTATGTAACCCAAAGGACTTCGCAAGGATTTGGACTTCTTGAATGGATCAAACAGATTTCTGATAGGGCTAAATCTAGTATTGGAGCTGGCTCTATAGGAGCAATCACTGTGTGATGGTGAATGAGAATGGGGCATTTCAACCTTAGCCGAAAATGACTTGTGCAATGAGTGAACTCTCTCTCTTTCAAGAAGCTCATTGCTATCATTTAAAGGACCAACTGCTTCATCACTTCTAGAATTTTGATATACTGAATCTCTCCCCAAGGTATCAGCAGGGTTATCCCTGCTATTCAAATTGAGACAAATTTCAAGAAAGCCATCTGATGAGCATGGTTCTGCACAAGGCCTGCAAACAGATGTTGGACTGAAGTTTGAATCCGAAGTTACCATGGGAGATCCTCCTTCTTCATCTAAACCACACAATGAGTCAACAATTCTAAAAGAGAGGGAGGTGTCACTACTACGACAAATTTCAATATTTCTCCCTCTTTCAACTGTGCTTTTCTTCATTTTCCTTACCTCTTTGGAACTTTGATACATGGACCCTCGCTTGAGCTCAATGTTACCTTCCAGATCAACAGGTCTATATTTTATGCTTTTACAGGAAGAACTGCGATAGCGAGATAGGTTAATCTCTATGAAGTCCTTCTTTAGGCTCAATGATTCATCTTTACAAGAGGATTTCCCTTTCAACTTTCTCTTTTCAACACTTGAGCAATCTTGATGAGATGGAAGAACAGTGTTCGGACTCAGACCAACTTTGCAACTTTTATGAAAGTCCAACTCCATCTCTAGTCCCATTGTTAGCTCCCCAGTTCTGAATCACATAAAGAATTTGAGTCAATATCCATAATCAATAATGTCGCTAGGTTTGTAATGGCAAGCTGGTATAAAAGCTTTCCTTGCTGTGAGATGTGCAAATTATTGAAATTACATCTCTAAGACACAAAGCATAACAAACACAATCGCCTTCTCTACGAAAATAAAGCATAATTTATGCTGTTATTCGTGCATAAGCTATAGATAATATCTGCGGATCTGCCATTGAGTTGCGTAATAATACATGAAAATCAGGAAGCACAAAACAAGATCATGAAGAACAATTGCCTATGACAGTCGATTCAATTTGCAGAACTAAATTCGTAGTTATAATTCATGAAAGTAGGAATACAAATCAGCATATTAGATAAGACAATTCAAAGTCAAAACAATGCGGAATCCTAGAAGCAGTAGAACTTAAATGATCTTAACCCCAGAAATTACCATAGTTTGGAAAGGCACACAATCCATAACTGATCCAAACTTTACGATCACAAAAACCTCAAAAAACCAATCTTGATCCTGAAAACCTGCAACCCCTAACCCCTATAACACCGAGGAATCTTAAGGTCTATACAGACTACCGAAAAACAAGTAGCAAATAAAAAAGCTACATTATAGTTATTAAAAACAACAACTTTACTTTTCCCCTGCATTTTCCAAAGAAAATGCTCGTAAAGAAAATGCCATACCCCACTAGATCTCAGAGAAGTGAACTGAAAGAAAAACCCCACAAACGAATAGCAGATGCAATCATGTCGTTCAATCTCTTCAGCTGAAAGTCACGATAAATCTATATAAAGACCAAAACCCAACAGCCCGATTGAATAAACAGGAAGGTGTGACCCATAAGAGGACTGCAAAGGCTTCCCAAGTAATCAACAAAAGTGCAGGGAAAAGGAAAAGACAGACAGAACCATGCCAAGAGCAGTAAAGCAAGCTTGCATAATAAAAACACAAAAAGCAAGTTCTAGAGAGAGTTAGAAGTTGAGGATAAGACAATTTTAGAGAGAGAAAGCACGCCTGATTTGAGTGAATGTTAGAGTGAAACCTCTCTCTCTCTCTCTCTCACACACACACGAGGAAGGGTTGCAAAGAACGACAGTGAGCTGCTAATCAACAGTTCTATGTCTAGAAAAGCAAACTCCTTCAAAACCACATCATATACAAAGTTTTAAGCGTGTGCTTTTTTATTGTTCTTTTTTTCCAAGACTTTTTTAAAGACAGCCTTGAAGAGAGCACCCATATCAAAAAGACAATGAAAACCTCGAATCAAAGCAGCTCTGGCTGTAGTTTAGCTGGTAATTTTGAGATTATATGGTCATTAAGTAAGAGGTGAAGTGCACTAAGCGTTAAAAGTGTAGGTGTACAAATCACTGACAGAAATCATTATCTTAAGGTTTCGGGAAGTGCAGATTTATATATCATCATGCCCGGAAACCTACATTTAATCTGACCGTTTCCCAGTGATTAATTATCGATATTAACGCTGTAAAATTACTTTAGGGACCTTAATATAGATCTCATTGTTGACAGCAATGCCCCCTCACGAAACATCATGTGCTGAACGGAGCCACCAAATCCTGAAAATTGGTTTTGGTTACATAAAATTATTTTATTTTATTTTATTTTACATAATTATTATAATTTTTTAAAAATTTTGTATAAAATATAATCAATCAATCAATCAATCTTTAAATCTCAAAATAAAATAAAAAATTTTATTCAATTTTTAATAAAATATCTCTTCTTATTTTATCTTATTTGAATTACATAAGCAAATGAAAATTTTCAAGTCATAAAAGCAAAAAAGCAACTCACAATTTACAAAAGAAAAAAAGGGGTACAAAGTGACCAACTTATTGTGCTACCATCAATTTGTGGTGGTCCTAAAGTCATTTTTTATATGTAGATGAAGAGGGATAGAAACAGAGACTTTTGTTGATCCCAAATTCAAGGTTGAAAATCCCATTCATTTTTCGAATTTTTAAGGTATTAATCTAATTAGAAAAAGAAAAGTTTTGATTCAATCTTTTATTTTCATGGTTTTCCTTTTTGTTCTATTAATTAGAAAAAAGAAAAGCTCATGTAAGTCATGTTGAATATGGTTTGAAACACTTTTTGACCTCTCATAAGTTAAGGGTAATAATGTAAAATCACTGGTAAAAGGAAATTGCGTAACGTTTGCTAGTCAAGGAGAGTAACGTAAATATGCATGCATATGATTGGTGACGTGTCGGCTGAAGGAGGCAAAATCTCCGTGGAAGTCGGTCACATCCGACCCGCGGAATCTTGGTACTCTTCTTAAAAAAATCCCTATTAATATTTTTTTTAATAGGTTAAAAAATATTAGTATTGATACTACAAGATCTACGTATTAATTTATATTTATGAAAATTACTTCAAACAGAATATAAGATAATACTGGTATATATATATATATAGTTATCAGGCTCTTGACAATAATTACTGATATCTCAATCTGTATCTAAAGATTTTAATCTTACAAAATCTAAGATAATAACTTGTGGGCATGACACATAACCATGTTGGTTGCTTATGAAAATACACAAATTTATGTCAGACATGGCATACACATGACTGCTGATTGCAGAAGAGATAAATTACTGACTCTGATAAAACTTAAAAAGAAGAAGAGAACGCAGCTGCTCTTTCTCAACTACTACTCTCAGTAATCCAAAACAGTAGATTTATGTTTATGAGGATTTAAATCCAAGCAACTAAGGCAGACTTTCTTTCTTTATTTTTTATATGTATCCCTCTCTGTCTCTGGCACTCCAATTAAAGTGGGTTAGAGTAACAAGTTACCTCAAATTTAAAATGGATAGAAAACTAATAATACAGCTAAATTATGGACCAACCTACCCACTTCAGATGCTATTTATCTAGCTTTATTGCTTCTATCAGTCTCTGCATGCTCTGGTATTTGAATCAATTGCTTTCTTTACCATTTTTCCATAAATGGAACAAAAATAAATTCAAAGATATCTGATATTGCATTGTATACTGGGCTCTGCATAGCTGCCTCACCATTAAGCTATAAGCATAATATCGAACCATTCAGCTCTCTAAATAGAGAGTGGTCCATCTATTGTAATGGACAATCAAAGAAATTCAACAGACTCTTAAATTAGCATGTTCTTCAATACAATCAATTGTGACTGAAAACTCACAAGAAAAAAAAAACCATACTTCTTGTAACAGAAGATTGCGAATAGAACTGAAAATAAAAGAGGTCTTGGTAAATAGTAGTGGATTTTGATTCAACGTAAATAGCAACACCATCCAAAACATCAAGAACATGTATAAGTTAACTTCTATTTGCTCGAGGCTAGATTTAATAATAAAAAACAAAAAAAAAACTGCAGCTTAGAGTGATGTATTTATACACCAAGCCCACCAACAGTAAAACTAAACAAAAAGGTAATTCATCAAACAAATAAAACACTTCGTCCGTGACCCAAAACTGCAACGGGTCAACAGATTCTAGTCGTCATTTCTAGCAGGTTCAGGTTTTTCTTCCATTTTGGATCTGCCATACGATTTCTGAGAATCCAGGATGGGCATGCTCGCATCACTTGCATTTTCTAGAACATCAATGGCCGACTTGTCAGATTCACGAGGGCTCACCAGCTTCTTCTCTACATCTTCAAACTTGGCAGTGGACCAAGCCGTGCCAACACTTCTGGACGTACTTGGTGCATCTATTGTCAATTTGGATGCCTCATCCCTAGAGGCATACCAGGAATGACCACAGGCAATACACTCTAACTGAATCCACAAAACCCGGGGAAAGAAGTCAAGGGCAATTGGAAGGAGACACATCCACACAAATGTTAAATCACTACCAGAAACAGCCTTTGAATCAAAGCCATCTTAACTAACTGCCAAGGGTTTCCATCATCGATATAACCTCAATTACCAAGTTGTTTATATAAATTTAGTCACCAGTGAAATTCCATATAGGACCATTAGTAAATAATAATATTGTTGATGTTTCTTGGCTTGATAGACTTTGGTTCTGCTTCGATTATTTCACACGTGATACGTAGATCTATAGTCATATATTTTCACACAAGTAACCTTCTTTTCTTGGGCTTTTTTTTTTTTTTTTGTGGTGGTGGTGTTAAGGAATGGGGAGAGGAAGAGGAGATTCAGACATCTAGAATACCTAGGAATTCAAATGGAAGAAGAAAACATTTTTAGAACCTGATAGCGTTCTCCATGTCCTGCTTGTATAATGTCTCTTACGCCAACCTTAAACTCGTTACACCTTGAGCAGCGAGCATCTGTCATCTGTTTCAGGATCAATGATAGAACACTGAGTGCATTGCACCAAGAAAGAGTAATAACTCATAGTTAATACAAATAAAAATAATAATAATATCAAAATGAGCCAATAGAGATGACCTGCATGCGCTCTGACTCCTCAGGCTCCTTTTTAGCTGTTTCCTCAGCCATTAACCCTTCCTGAAAAAAAAAATCAGCGTAGGTCTTTTCCCCACTTGTACTAAATAAAAAATACAATGAAAAATGCAAAGCATGAGACAAACAGCATAGCGTTCATTGGTCTCCACCAAGGTTCTCTCTTTATATGTTGATTGGTAGGTCATAAATCCACCCAGTAGGACTTGAACCACGACTTCACCCTCCATTCTTAGGAGCAAGCAATATATGAGTAAGAGAGAATCGGCCAGTGTGTAAAAGGTTAAATGTGATCAATGACAATGTCAACTCAGCAACAGGTTATAAATTACTTGTTGCTGAGTTTTTTTCTTTTTTTTTGATTGGCATTGGGTGTCCGGGAATAGCATCCCGACTAATCCCAGGACTACACAGGCCTTCGGCAAGGATTGCTCGAGGCATTGATGGCCGAGTTATTTGAGATTTTGGGTGGTTCTCCTCGGTTAAATGTAAATTCCTATAGGCAGCCCAATATTGGAAAGATAGCATTTTCTCAGGACTCTTCAACCCATTGTACTCCACGGGAATTAGAAACAAAGAGGTAGAAAAGATGCTGTGGACTCTCTCTAAAAAGGGACATTCTCCTTATGCTCATTCGCTAAGGCCATCAACCAAAGAAAGCAAACTATTAAGGCTGCCTTCTTTGTATGCAGCCCCCAATATCTCATCAAAAGTTTGTAAGTAAAAAAAAAAAAAGTTGTCATATAGATAGACACCAATTGCAAACACACTAGCAAGCTAAAGGAAGAATGTATAAGGTTAAATCTTTTGGAGCCATTTATCGGCAAATCAAACACGACATTGCCAACTTCTGTCAGATAAGATGAAATTTCTATTTCACATAAATCAGTAATCATGTTCAATGGAAGGAATTCTCAGCATCATCAAAATAATTATATCCTGTACATCCAGCTACAGTCATCATAAGAAAAACGCCCAGCTATATTCACTATGGGAGTAACCTTCCCTTGAGAAACATCCATGCATGAAATGCATAGAGAATGAAAGCACAAACAGCATACCTTTAACTCATTTGGCGACATATTCAGTATTTTTGATGGTTCCAACTCTCCATTAAGAAGGCGTCGAGCCAAAAGTGCATTGTTCTACAAAAAGATAAAAAAATACAGAGATAAATTTATAAAACAAAACATCAAGTTTGAGAGCAAATGCAACAGCTTTGAAACATATTGTAGGCATGCTAAAGATAGATTCTGTTTCCATTAAAGCAATTTAATATGCTTTCCTCATTCTTAACCCTAACTCCATAAGACCAATAAAAAGCCAATTGATAGAGCTTAAAGAGAGTCTAGTATGAACGCAAACCATGTCCAAAAAAAAATAAAAAATTAACTCCACCTTATCAAGGTAAAAGCATAGATTTCTTCAACTCTCTCAGTTATAACTTCTAAATTTCTAATATTATCAGCCTCGATAGTACAGTACTGATAAGACATCCCAAAAGGAAATATTATGTCAGTAAATGCATCAAGGTTTTAAAAAGTATTGACCAAGTAGAAACATGCCTCAGATAATGAAATACAAGTAAATTCTCTTAGAAATAGCTAAAGGTACACCTCCAACAACAACCTAATTCAACCGACCATCAATCCAATTTAAAATTAAGATCTAAGATCTCTTGCACCAACTGCTCATTAAAATCTTGTTACCTATACTATAACTACTATTTTTTTTATCAGTACCACTACAACTATTAATTATTTTTTCGTTTCACCAAATTCAAAATTCAATATGCAGTATGAGTCTACTATGAAATATATGAGCCTACAAACCTTGAGATTAAAAACCAGTGACCTCATCTTTTGGTTATACTTCTGAAAGTCAAAGGAAAGAGTATCGTGTGCAGCCTGCTCAAGTGCAGTTACAGCAGGAACAGCAGCATCCGGCCAAAGAAAAGTGTCACCACTCTGCGGAAAAAACTATCTTTGTAAATTATTGTTTTCCATTTTTCCTCTACTTCCAATTATTTATGAACAACCTAACAGCTAACATAAACAAGGGTATACCTTTAGGCTTTTTTCTTGAGATTCATTTGCAACTTCTTGACACTTACTCTCACTTTCATGGCTAATGCCATTAGAACCACCTTTTTCTTTGTCATCTCCATGCATGCTGTCAACAGGGTTGCACATGTATTGAATTCCCTGAAGAAGCTTCTCCATACATTTATCACGATGGTTGTCTCCAGTTAACGCGTTGAAATTGACTAAAATATTGTGGTGTTCTGAGGAATTATTAGTACAACTTCCAGGTGTCTGATTTTGATCTGGCCTGGCTTCATCCTCCCTTGCAACATCAATAGGCGAAATGTTCTTTCTGCTTAAGGACCGTTTACTCTTAAACTGATCTTCCTTATCCACACAAATATCTTCAGTTTCAATGTCAGGAAGATCCCCCAAGCATGATAGAGTTTTCTGAACAAGAAGATCAATCTCATGCTGCTTGCTATCTTCATAGTCTTTGTCAGTTAGTTTCCATAGTTTGTGTTGAACAGTGTCATACACCTTTTGTACGATAAACCCAGGATTCTGTTTACGACTTGGAATCTGCTTGTTTATGGGAACAAAATGAACCACACACTTGTGCATCACAGATTCTGCTGGGACATCATCACGATGGAAACTGTAAAACAACTCTCTTGTATCGCGTGATTGCCAACTTCCCCCATCTCCTCTCTCTGCCTCCTCAGGGCGATAGAACCACTGCCCATTTACCAACACATTCCCATTTTTTGCCCGAGTAATATCCTACCAATTGCAAGATAACTACTTTCAGGGAAGTAGAGCAAAGGATACCAAAAACAAAATAAATGCAAATCAAAATCCCCCCCCCCAAAAAAAAAAAAAAGAAACTGTCAATTAGAAGGTATCCCAACTCTCAAGCATCATATGCAGTCCAAATGATCTCAGAAACATCAGTTACATACAATAGGTTGTATGATTTGACATCCCACAAAAGGGAATGCCTTTGCCATAGGTCCCATGCTTATGGCTCACAGGAAGATATGCAAGTAAGATGTGTTTGTTCAAATTAATAATTGTGTATTTTAAGTGAACAAAATGAACACCACAGATTCTATCTGAGACTATTACTCATGGAAATAGAAGAACTTTCATGTTTTTGCAATAAACTGTGGTGCTAAAAAAACTGAATGGAATAGATACAGTCTTCACAGAATAGCTCCTGGGCCACCTCACTATAAATTAGATTTAAACAGACTGATCAACCCGACATTAAGAAATGAAACTTCTAGTTGACATGAGATGTTAAACACAAAACTGCATCAGAGACTACAAGTACTTGCAGAAGATTGTAAGAGTAATTTCATAGAGGCAGGAGTACCTTAATAATTGCCACATAAGGCTTTTGTTTATCCTCAGGAACTAAAAGCACAGGATCCTCCTGCAGGACAACCAAGATAGAAATAGCTAATTGCAAACAGAGAAGAAAAGAAAACAACAGCATAGGCAAGATGTGAGAGCGCACAAGACATTATTATATACCCTAAAAAACCGCTGAGAACCAGGTTGCTACCCACAGTCCCTCGGACAGAGGGTGCCCCTATCCCGTCCCCCCCCCTCCCCCTCCCCCTCCAGCCAGGCGCAATGGCAGGGGGACAATTTGGGCCCCTGTACCCTGCCCATCATGGTAGGCAGGTGCCCCTGTCCAGGCGCAATGGCACAACCGTCTGCCCTACCCCACCCACCCATAGCAAAAACAACTGCAAAACAACAAAAGATCCAAAACAACAACAAATCCACATCGATCCACAAAAAAAAAAAAAAATCCAAAACACCCAAAATACAAGAACACAACAGATCTGAGATTCTGAAAAATGAGAAACGGCCACAAATGGTCATGGGACACTTCTCAAACCCATGGCCACTTGTCTCATGGCCATGGACTCATGCTTCAAGAAGAAGGGTAGAAAAAATGGAAGAGGAGAGGATGGGTACGCTGCCACGCCGGTGTGTGTGTGGGGTGGGGGGGTGGGGGTGTGGGGCGGTGTGTGTGTGTGGGTGTGGGTGTGGGTGTGTGTGTGTGTGGATGTGCCACTTGTCTCATGGCCATGGACTCATGCTTCAAGAAGGAGGGTAGTAAAAATGGAAGAGGAGAGGATGGATGCACCGCCACGCCGGGGTGTGTGTGTGTGTGTGTGTGTGTGAGAGAGAGAGAGAGAGAGGGAAAAGAAAGAAAGAGACAGACGGGGAAATGGGAGTTTAAGGTCCCATTTAGATAGTGAGATGCAATAAAATGATTTTAGATTAAAGTTGAAAGTTAAATAAAATATTGTTAGAATATTATTTTTTAATATTATTACTGTTAATATTACCCTCTGATCAAGAGTACCCTTTCTAATTTATCCATTTATTTCTTATCATTTTTTCCTATTCCAGCTAGGGTGCAGGCCGTCTTGAAAAGCTACAACAAGACTTTCTGTGGGGAGGGTTGGGAGAGGAGTTCAAGTCAAAGTTTTTCATTTCATACTGTACCGGCCAAGTAGCCGGTAAGCTTGATAGTTGCATTTCATTTCAAATTAAATACCAGCTGTACCGGCCAATATTTGTGATTCCGGCCGAAATAGAAATATCATCCGGTAAGTTTCATCAGACTTTATGAGTGGCATTTTTGTTAATTTTGTAAACCTGCTAATTGGACGATTTCGGCACTAGACTCTACCTTTCACATTCTGTTTTGATCTTCCCTTAGGAACACGTGACTGTCCTTTCTGACATAGTAGATCTTCCGTTTTCTTTGACCATTTCATATATATATCTATAATCCCTTAAGAACAAGTGAGTATCCTTTTTGACATAGTAGGTCGATATATAATCTCTTAGGAACAAAGTTTTTTTTTTTTAATTTTGTTTTAGTTTTGTTTACTTTAAACTTTTAAGTTGGCCGTATTAATTTTTGGTACTTTAATAGTTAACTAGTGTTGAGTTATAAATGATTATGCAGGACTTGAGAGTATAAAAATGTCTAGTTGCCATTTTTAATGAGGAAGAGTGATTTTATTTTAATGATTGAATTAAATATTAATAACTTATTTAGTTGTATGTTTGTTGTAATTTTTTTTTTTATATGTTTGTTGTAATTTAAAACTTAAGACTTGTATTGAGAAATATTGAGGTGACTTATTTTATTGTTATTTTGGAATACAATTAGTGCTTGTATATATATAATTTATTCAGGTGTAAATTATTCCGAAACGATACACGAAACGGTACCAGTACCGAAACAATATCGATACCAAAATATTATCCTGAAATGGTACACGAAACAGTACCGATACCAAAATATTTCGTACCAATGCCTTGAGCAGTACGACCTCTAGTACGATATTCAAAACTTTGGTTTAAGTATCATCTGATCAAGTGGGAGAAGGTGTGCTATCCCTTATCAGACTGTGGTTTGGGGGTTTGTAACTTGAGGATATTCAACCGAGTTCTGCTTGGCAAATGGTTGTGGAGATATCATTGAGAACCAGAAGCACTTCAGATATTGGTGATTGATCACAAATATGGGGGTGCAAGGGAGGGGGGTGGAGCTCCAATGAAGTTAGAGGGCAGGCTGTGTAGGAGTGTGGAAAAACATAAGAAGTGGGTGGGGGATCTTTCATCAATACACCAGGTTTCTATGTGGTGCAGGCTCAAGAATTAGATTCTGGAAAGATCTTTGGTTCGGTGATAGGACCTTGACTGACTTGTTTCCTTCTCTTTTTCAAATTCCTAGTGATAAAAATATAACTGTGGGGAGGCCTTGGAGTTAGCTGGGGGATGTCTACATTGGAACATCAACTTCAACCGGGCTGTACAGGATTTGGAATTAAGCAGTCTTGTGGAATTTTATAGTCTCACCTATTCCCAAAGACCGAACATCCAAAATCTATCTCTGGTGGACCCCTGTAGGGAGAGGAATTTTTACAGTCCGTTCTTTCTATACGGTTCTCAACCAAGGACCTGAGTCGCAGTTTCCGTGAAGGAAAATTTGGCACCATAAAGCACCCTCGAAAGCGGCCTTCTTCATTTAAACCGCCTCGTTAGGAAAGATCCTCAAAACGGATAACTTGAGGATAATGAGAGTTATTGTAGCAGATTGGTGTTGCATGTGCCGCAGGGGTAGAGATTCGGTAAATCATCTTCTCTTACATTGCGAGATAGCCAAAACTCTTTGGAATGAGATCTTTGGTAGATTGGATTTAACTTGGGTCATGCCTAAGACTATTGCGGCAACAATGACTTGCTGGACTTCCATGAGGGGCGAGCGACATATCATAGCTGTATGAAAGATGATTCTCATTTGTATCATGTGGTGTTTCTGACAGGAACGAAACAAGTGAACTTTTGAAGACAATGAGAGATCCCAGGAGGAGTTGTTGGTTTTTTTCTTTTTTATAGAACTTTATGTACCTAAACCATTGTCGTGGACTTCAACGGCACGGACCTACATGATTTCCTTGTATCCAATGTGCCGAGTTAATAGGCCCTTGGAATTTTGTATGTGGCTTTTGCCCATTGATTAATATATTTTACTTATCAAAAAAAATATTATTACTATTTTCGAAATTGAAAAAGTTGAATTGTTTATAATATTTTGAATGGAAATTTGAAAAGTTTCAATAATGAAATGAAACTATTTCTATGTCCAAATGGGACCTAAGTTAAACCCAACCCTGAAACGACATCATTTTATTTAAAAATAAATAAAATATAAGATAAAACGACTCTATTTTATTAAAAATATATATATATAGTGGACGGGGTCTAAACCAGACCAGCCTGAGCACCGCCCCCCCAGCTGTGTGCAGGCATCCGCCCACAAGCCCCCCATCTGTGGACAGCCCCTGCCCCGGCCAGGCAGATGCCTCAAGGTGGGCGGTGCCCGAGAACCTAAAGTTTCTGAATCACATGGATGCATACCTTCAATCAAAGGCATTACCCAAACACATGACACAAAAACGCTAAATCCAAGCACGTAAACATAAATTGGTAGTGAAAGTTTATCAGAATAGAACGCCAACAGAATGGCTATTGATGCTTATATGCCCTTCTTTCGAGCATGCACACCTACGTGGTCATTTTTACGGGCCAGATTAATGAAAAATTAAGGCATAACAAGATAATAAGCTACTTTTCGTAAAAGTAACCAACCGCTAAATCGCACCAAAACACCCAACTGCGTTATCAAGGAATCCAAGGAATCCAATAAATCAACAAACTGCAAGCAACGATTATAATGAAATCCAGAATCAGAACCCACAAGAAAGACTACCAAAACGTTCTTTCCCTTCCTCCAATTTCCTTTACTTCCCCAAATTTCAACGCAAAAACCATAACACCCAACACCCCCAGAAAAAACCCCCCACATTTCAATTCGAAAGGCAAAAAAAGAAAAAAAAAATTCTCACCAGGTCATATCGGTTCCCGTCAAACTCGAATGCCTCGTAGTGGGTCCTCCGTCCTTTTCCTTTCCCCGAAATCCTAACCGGATCCCCGATCGGTTTTGCTTCCTCCTGCTGTTCCTCCTCGTCGCCGCTCTGCGGTACTTCCCTATCCTTCTTCTCCCACTTATTTTTCTTCTCCTTCCTCTTCTGCCGTGTCTCCTCTTTTTCCTCCGCAAGATTCATACGCTTCAGCCTCCTCAGCCTCGGCTGGCCCTCCACTGTATTCGAGGACTGTTGCCTTGGCAGCGCCTCTTCCTCAGCGTCCTCATCGCTCGTCGATATCTGCGCAAACCTCCGGTAACCCATTTCGCTGCCACCCTATCCTCGCGCTCTCTCTCTCACTCTCTCACTCTCTCTCGCTCGCTCGCCAAAGAGACTCCAACCATAAACTTCCAGACTCAAGCTCGGGACAAAATGGTTAAACACCTTCAAAGTTAGGGTATATGTGGTATCCTGATACCAAATTAGCGTATTTGAATTTAATATTGATGGATTCGGATTGAAACGAATTGATCGGATATAATTTATAAACCGGTTAATTTATTTTATACAAAATTAATTTGTATTGACTTATTTTAAATTTATTTTTTAATTAAAATTTTATTATTTTTAAATTATAATATTGGAACAGAGGTAGTTTAGTTTTTGAATTTCGAGATAACTATATAATTACTTTTTTTAATTAAAAAGATCCAAGGCAAAAATCCTAACTTTATAGATATAAACTAAATAAAGCCATATAATAAATGGAAAATGTTATTTTTCCCTCCTAAAATTATTTCGGTGGTTCTCGTTTTGCTTTTTTTTTCAATTTTGTTATATAATTTTTAAATAACTTTGTGATTTTTAAATAATATTATGATTTTTTTATATTTTAAAAAATATTTTAAGATGTTAAAAAATCATATAAAAAAATATGTTTGTTTTACATAATTTTTTTAACATTTTAAAATATTTTTTAAAAATATAAAAAAATCATAATATTATTTAAAAATCCTTATTTAAAAATCATATTAAAAAATTAAAAAAAAATCAAAACGGAAACTATCGAGATAGTTTTGAACGGCGTGAATAGCACTGCCCATAATAAATTGTTCATTGTCCATTCTATAACAAATAAAAATAATCAAATAAATACACTAGTAATTAAAGTGATTATATCAGGGTTGAAATGCTTTTGAGTTACTTCATCTTAACTTCTTAACGAAAGACCAGAAGTTATTCTTTTCTCTCCTTTCTAACGTTTTCTCTAGTCCACTAGTTTGTTAGTCCTTCCACTGGTGTGAGGGGAGCAGAGCTTCAACTCCGTCTCTCCCTCTTTCTCTTCGTTTCTTTTCTTCTTCCTTTTCCATTTCTTCTTCTTTTATTTTTTCGACCACCTCTTTAATGGTGGGTTTCGGGTTTTTTAGATTTTGAGACTTGGTTTGCAGGTTTGGAGGTAGCGGAAGCCAACAGACCACTACGCGTGATGTCACCAACCTTCTCGTCTGTCGATCCGGTCGTCACCAGAAGTTTTTTGTTGTTCGATGAGACGCATTGTCAGCACATGCGAGGTCCGAATGATGGATCTCGCCTTTGGTTGATCATCTCCTACCGTCGGTGGTGATCCCAGATAGTGTTGCCTCCTGGCCTGCGGTGCTACACTCCTAAAGGGCGCGTGCTGTCCACACGCGCCACTGTAGACCGCCTTTGTTGAAGTGTTTGTGTGTTTTGTTGGTGTTGTTGTATTGTATATTTTGTCTATATAGTAAAAATGTAAAAAATGAGAAATAGTCTCTCAAACTATAATCTCTTGAGAGTTTAGTATTATCCGTTTGGAAAAACTTAGTAACTGCTTCTATTAAAGGCAGTATTTGATCCTCTCATGAGTTTCAATTTTTTTAGAGATTTAGAAGTTGTTCGTCAATATGTAATTTAATTTATCAGTTGATCACATAATAGGCTTCTTGTATCTTGAGTTTCAATGAATGAAACTATTTCTCAAAATTAAAAAAAAAATAAATAAAAATAATCATTCTCGGATAATCCTATATACAGTCGTGGAGTTGCAAGCGGCATGCAATCGTTTTGATAAAAAAATATGGTCCATTATTAAAAAAGTTAACTTTTTTCAAGTGGGTTCCATATATATATATATATATATTTTCAAAACGATTGCATGCCGCTTATAAATTCACATTTACATCTATCATTTCTCATCATTCTCATATCAAAAGTTTATCTTTATGACTATTCTATCTTTTTTTCTTTTCAAGGAAGTATTTTATTAAAAATATATATAATAAGATATTAATAAAAAGCGGTGGTTCCTTACAAAAACTCATTCAAAAGATGGAACGAAGAAAAACGAAACAAAAATTAACAATATTACAAGGTTGTGAATACCGTTTCATACCAGCCAGTATGGTCAAAATACGTCATACTGACCGATATTTTGAGCGTGTCGGCCGATATTTTTGATTTCAATTGGTACTAGCCAATATGCCTATTTCAGCCTATTATTTTTTATTTTTTTATTTCTTGTTATTTTTAGATCCTTAATTCATACTAGAATATTTATAAATATAGATTATATAAATTATTTATATATAGAGTATTATGAAACGATATTCAAAATTATACTAATATCAAAATATCTTATTTTAATGCCTTGACCAAAATGGTATTCAAAACATGACAATATTCTCATTAATCAAACTCAATTATCTTTAATCTATCTATTATTTGATCGCATTATTTTATCTATAAGAAAATTACATAAAATGACTTGTAAATATTATTTATTAGTGATGTACAATATTGGGTTATATGGGACAAAATTGTCATTACATAATACATAATAAAACAAGCTATGATTTATATATAAAAAAAAACTATGATATTTGAAAAGGATAGGTTGATTCTTAATGCCAAATAGGATATTGCTCCGACTCTGATGGAGTTAAAGTTTGGAGTTTCCGACTCTGACTCTAACTCTTATCAGAGTCAAAATTGGCTTCCAACTCCGACTCCGAAATGGAGTCAGAGTTCGACTCTGATCGGAGTTCGGAATTCCAATCAGATGTTGGAATTCCGACCTCCAATAAGAATCCATTCCTCTGTCATGACTCATCGAAAAAATATAACAAATTGAAATCATTAATCACTAATCAACCACTAATCAGTATCCAAATTCACAACCAATTGAAACTCAGATTATAAAGTAGAAAACAACCACAGAAAGATTCATAAAACCTTAATAAAATAGTAATCAGCTCTCAATTCACAAATCGATGAGGTGAAAGTTACAAATCTTAGTGTGGATCCTGCAAGATAGATTCATAGAAGTCGATGGTTCGTTGGGCCAAACATAGTGCGGGGTAGAAGCTCTACCGTTGGATTCAGAGAAGCCATCGGGACGCCGATGAGGATAGAAGTTACGAACCAATAAAGATGAACCATGATGAAGACTGCCGAGTAGAAACTAATAAGGTGGAAGATGAAAATAAAGAGATGAGAGAAGTTGAAATAGAGAAGGGTAGCCTTGAAGAAGACGAAATAGAAATTAAAGGTGCTGGGGGAAGAGAAGAGAGAAGAGAGGCCGAAGGGTTTGGGTTTAGTTTAAGATGTACATATATAATGATGAAATGGCGTCGTTTAGAACTTTTTAAAAAATTAAAAGGTTGCAAATGGAGAACCGCGCACGCGAGAATTCGAATCTGAAATCCAGAGATTACAAATTAGTCTTCAAACCATTATGCTAGTTGGGCCTATTATATTATTTATATGATATATAATATATAAGGGCTAAATAGTCAAAGTTCGGAGTCGGAAGTTGGAACTAACTTGGACTCTATTTCTGATTTCGAACTCCAATTTTAGAGTCGAAATAACTCTGATTCCGACTCCAAACTCCGACTTCCGATTTCGATTGGAGTCGAAAATGGAGCAGCAGTCGGACAGAATTTGGAAATCAAAATTTTTGCACACCCCTAACGCCAAACACAAAAAAGATGGCTTAAATAAATCAAAATGAGATTTTTTAGCATCCAATAAAAAAGGCTTTTTTTTAACATGTTATAGATATAGATATAACATATTGTTTAAAAATCATCTACTTAATCATTTAGCAAACTAAAAAAATGCAACATAATTTATTTTTTTATAAAATAAAAAGGGTTCAAAAAGAGAAAATTATAATTTTGAATTATAATTTTTATATATTTATATTTATAATTTATTTATTTATAAACTATTTTAAAACTGTATTCAAAACAATACGATATCAAAATAACTCTTTTCAATACTTTGATCGAATGATTATCGAAATGGTATTCAAAATATTGCAATATTCTTTTCAATCAAATCTTATTATCACATTATTATAAAAAATACAAAAAATGACTTGTTAAAATTTATTAGTGATGTGACACAATATTGGGTTATATGGGACAAAATAGTTATTACAAATAAAACAAACTATGATATTTGAAAATAATAGATTGATGCTAAATGTCATACACAAAAAAGATGGCTTGAACAAATCAAAATATGTAATGAAAAGAAAGAAGAAAAATACGACGGCAGCCGCCCCCTGTCCGACCACTAAAATTATGTGAATGACCCCACCACTATTATTTTAAATCATGCATAGTGACTTGCATAGTAACTTACATAGTAATTTCAAAGCCTATAAATAAAGGCTTCAGTTGTAATGAAATTCATAAGAAAATATAAAAACAGAAAGAAAGTTTCAATTTTTAAGAGTTCTAGAGAGAATTTCTTATTTCTCTCTTGCAATAGTAGTTTCTTTTTTTAGTTTTATAACACGTTATCAGTACGACGGTTCTACCAATTCTGAAACTAGTAGCCTTATTCCTCTGTAAGTTTTTCAATATATTATTTGAAATTTTTGATATATTTTATTGATGATTATCTGTGTGAATTTATAAATATATTTTCTGAGATACATATATTTATTTCATTAGTTATATGTGTAGAAAATGGTAAATTTTACAAAATTGGAATTTGTTGTTCTTGACATATCTAGAAAAAATTATTTATCATGGATACTTGATACTGAAATCCATCTTGATGCAATGAACCTGGGAGAAACTATTAAAGAAGGAAATCAAGCATCCCTGTAGGACCGTACTAAAACAATAATTTTCTTTCGCTATCATTTTCATGAAGAACTGAAAACTAAATATCTTACAGTAAAAGATCCATATATTTTGTAGAACAGTTTAAAGGAGAGGTATGAACATCAGAAGACTGTTATACTCCCAAGAGTTCGTTCTCAATGGTTGCACCTGAGGTTGCAAGATTATAAAAGTGTTAGTGAGTATAATTCCGCACTTTTTAAAATAAGATCAGTATTAAAATTATGCGGTGAGAAAATCACCGATAATAATATGTTAGAGAAGACTTATACTACTTTTCATGTCTCGAATGTACTCCTGCAGCAGCAGTATCGAGAGAGAAAGTTTAAAAAATATTCTGAACTTATATCATGTCTTCTAGTAGTTGAGCAGAACAATGAGCTCTTATTAGAAAACCATCAGTCACGCCCTACTGGCTCAATATCATTCCCTGAAATGAATGGTAATAGGTTTGCATCATTCCTAGAAGTGAATGGTGCATCCTTTAGAAAAAATCGAGGGCGTGGACGTGGTAGGAGAAATTATAGAAATGTTGGTCCCAGAAGTGACAATATTAAAAGAAATAATAATATACCGTATCACCAGAAGTGGTACAATTCAGAAAGGGGTAAAAATCCCCAGAATAATTCTTCAAAGAAAAGTGAAGAGGTGTGCCATAGATGTGGAATGATTGGACATTGGTCACGTACCTGTCGTACGGCCAGGCACTTAACTGATTTATATCAAGTTTCTATTAAAGGGAAGAATAAACTGCATGAAACAAATTTAGTAGAATCATCAAATGATTTATTAGATTCAGTAGATGTAAACGTTACTCATCTTGATGTATCTGATTTCTTTAATCATCCTGAAGGTAGTATTGAACACTTAATTGGAGATGGAAGTGCTCCACTCAACTAATGTATTTTCTTTCTATCTGTAATAAAAATTTTGTATATTTTGTAGAATCATGAATCACATTGATGAGTTTTTTTATCTCTGAGTTAAATGATAAAGATATATGTCTGGCTGACAGTGCTACAACTCACACAATTCTCAAAGAAAAGAAATATTTTCAAAATTTAACACTAAGTAAAGCCTATGTCCATACCATATTAGATTCATCGGATTTAATTGAGGGCGCCGAAAGGGCTTATATTGTGTTGCCTAATGGTACCAAATTTTGTAGTAATAATGCTCTATTCTCTTCACAATCCAGAAGAAATTTATTGAGTTTCAAATATATACGTCGTAATGATTACCATATTTCAAACGACCAATGAAGGCAGTAAAGAGTATCTTCTTATTACTAAAACAATATCAGGCCAGAAACTCGTATTAGAAAAATTATCTGCTCTATGTTCTGGATTGTATTATATAAAAATGAGAACAATTGAATCATATGTGGTCATGCACCAGAAGTGCATTGACCTTAAAGTATTTATGACTTGGCATGATCGCCTTGGACATCCGGGTTCTATAATGATGAGACAAATTATTAAAAATTTGTATGGGCATCCCTTAAAGAATTAAAAGATATTTCTACCCAATGAATCTCCGTGCTCTGCATGTTCTCAAGGTAAATTAATTAGCAGACCATCTCTCTCAAAAGTCATTATTGAATCTCCATCCTTTTTACAAAGGACTCACGGAGATATATGTGGGCCTATTCATCCATCAAGTGGACCATTTAAATATTTTATGGTTCTAATTGATGCATCTAATCGATGGTCACATATTTGTCTGCTTTCCACTAGAAATGTTGCATTTGCTAGACTTCCTGCTCAGATAATTAAATTACGAGCACAATTTCCTGAGTATCCAATTAAGACCATTCGATTGTGTTGATGTAAAATTTGGTAGTTGGCAAATTTCTAGTGAAAAACCTATTATAAATGAGTTGTAACTAATGGTGGACAGAGTACACATGAAGAGGATCAAAATGGCTTGAGAAAAACCGAACACAGTGATCTCGCTCGACCCTCGCTCAACATGGCGCTCGAGCGAAGTCCAGGCAGAGACTTCGCTCGACACTCGCTCGACATGGCGCTCGAGCGAAGTCCAGGCAGAGACTTCGCTCGACACTCGCTCGATATCCCGCTCGAGCGAAGTTAGTGATAAATGGATTTCTCTAGGGTTTGAGCGCCGTTTTTGAAGGTGGCCTATAAATATATCTTTAAGTCCTCAGCTGCAGTGGGAAAGACAGAGGAAAAGCCAAGGAGCCCCATTTCATGTCTTGAGAGAAACATCTCCATTGTTTTCAAGGATCATTCTCTTGGATTATATTTCTCCCCCACAACACACATTCATAATTTTAGTGAGTCCATTGGAGTGGACGTGTTCATCAAGCTGGAAGAGTTCTTCAAGGTGCTTGGATGAAGAAATCAAGGTGTTCGTGTGAGAAGCTATAGAAAGGTCGGAGTTCCGGCACTACATGCGTGTAGAGATCGAGTGGGTCACTCGTGGTGTTGCAAGACAAGTTTAGATGCTCTTGTTGGTTTGTAAGTGTTTCTAAATTAGTTGTAACAAACTAAAATTTTTATAGTGGATTAGAGGTGGTGTCTTACACCCGGAGTGGTTTTAGATTTTGAAGAGGTTCTTCAAATGAGTTTCCACTTCGTAACCAAAATCAGTGTGTTGATTTCTCATTTGATTGCTTTTGTTTGTTGATTAATTTTTTAAACTGCTATTGTTTTTGTTAAACACCTATTCACCCCCTATAGGTGTGTAAGGTAATTAGCTACCGCTTTTTCAATTGGTATCAGAGCGGGTACACTTAGTTAGGATTAACTTCCTGAGTGTGATTCTGCTTTGGTGGTCAAGATGGATAGGTCTCAATCCCTCTCATCACCACTATATTTTGATGGTAGCAACTATGCTTATTGGAAAGTTCGAATGAGAGCGTTTCTTAAGTCTATAGATGAACGTGTGTGGGTGTCCTTGATAAGAGGATGGAAAGAGCCCATCACCATTGTTGATGGAGTAGAAGTTCCCACAGATGTGGACAACTACTCAAAGGATGAGTTAAGTGAAATTAACTGGAATAGTAAAGGCCTAAATGCAATTTTTATGGCTGTGTCCCAGGAGGAGTTCAAACGAATCTCCATGTGTAATACAAGTAAAGAGGCATGGGACATTCTTGAGATCACTCACGAAGGAACTAGGGCTGTAAAAAATTCTAAACTCCAAATGCTTACCACCAGCTTTGAGGAAATTAGAATGAAGGAGGATGAAACCTTTGATGTCTTTTATGCAAGATTGAATGACATTGTAAACTCTCGGTTCAACTTGGGAGACAAAATCCCAGAAAATAGAGTTGTACGAAAAGTTCTCAGATCTCTTCCTGAGAGATTTCGTCCCAAGGTTACTGCAATTGAGGAAAGTAAAGACTTGGATGTCATGAAAATAGAAGAGCTGGTGGATTCCCTGCAAACTTATGAACATACTCTGCCATTGGATAGGAAGAGCAAGTCCATTGCTCTTAATACAATTCAAGAGGACTCAGATGAGTTATTCGATGAATTAGCAATGAGTGACAGAGAAATAGCATTTTATGCTAAGAAGTTCAGAAAAATGTTTGTAGCAAAAAGGCACAGGAGCCAAAGACCAGAGAAGAAGAAGTTTGGGAGATATATTGAGGGGTCAAGCTCAGAGAATAAAGAAAGAGCTTCCAACAATTACATTAGGCCTAACAAGGACAAGACACAAGTACAGTGTCATGAATGTCATGGATTTGGTCACATTCGTTTGGAGTGTGCAAATTATAAGAAGAGTAAAGAAAAGGCAAAGATTGCCTCTCTAAGTGAAAGTGAGTCTGAATCGAGTGACTCATCTGGCAACTCCACTCCCAAAAGGAATCTCAACTACATGGCGTTTACATCTTCCGTTGGAGACATAGATCAGTGCAGTGAACAGGCTTCTGATGATTGTAACATACCGGAAGATGAGTCCGAGTGTGAAGATCAATTGCAAGAAATCTATGAAAAACTTTACAAGGAGTGCATGAAATTGAGAAAAGTCAACAAAGCACAGACTGAAAAGATAATTCAGTGCAAACAAGAAAATGATGAGCTCCAAGGCAAACTGAATGAAGCTTATATCCTGACTGACCAATTGCGAAAGAAAAGTGAGATTTTGGAAGATGCTATGGAAACTAAGGAAAATGAATTAACCCAGCTAAAGGGAAGATTGCTAGCCTTTTCCACTGGAAAACAAAATCTGGACAAAATTCTAACTCTTGGAAAGCCCTCAGGAGACAAGAGTGGAATAGGTTATGTTAGAGGAAAGTTTGAAGTGGGTACGAGCTCGAAAACTCCTCAAAATAGCATGGTGAAAAATCACCCATTAGCAAAGGGAAAGAAAGTCATACATGCACAAAAGTTTGTTTCATCTCAAGAGAAACAAATAGCTCACAACACAAGACTCGTGTGTCATCATTGTGGGAAGTTGGGTCATGTGAAAACAAATTGTTTGAAATTTGAAAGACTCACCAGAAAAGCTCCTAAGGATGACTTGCCAGTTAGGAAACAACAAACTCACAAAGAATACCGCGTTTGTCATAATTGTGACAAGTATGGTCACATCCGGCCTAACTGCTATGAGCTCAAAAAGCTCTCTGTGAGAAATAAAAGGAGAAAACCAAAAGGAGATCACATAAATCTGTGGGATAAAGTCATGGTTCTCACTAGACAAAATGCCCGTCTAAATGCCAAGATAGACAACCTGACAAGTACCCAGAAGGTTGTGCAAGTCAACTCTCCAAAGGTCAAAAGAGTGTGGGTCAAGAAGGAAGAAAGAGACACATGTCACATTGCTCACATTGCCTTGAAGACCCAGAACAATTCACTGTGGTATCTTGATAGTGGGTGTTCACGACACATGTCCGGTGATAAAACTCTTTTTAAGACAATTGAAGAGTACAAATGTGGGACAGTGACATTTGGAGATGGTGGAAAAGCAAACATAATTGGGAAAGGTGAAATTAACATTACTGGACTACCGGCATTGAGAGAAGTTCTATATGTTGATGGATTAAAAGCAAATCTTCTTAGCATAAGCCAAATGTGTGATAATGGTGCCGAAGTTCGGTTCTCAAAAGATATGTGCGTTGTTTCTGATAACAATGGACAATGCTTGATGCGAGGAACCAGGACATCTGACAATTGCTATGGTATCGCTCCCATTTCACAGTACAGCTGCAATAGTACTAAAAGTGAGGCCACTACTCTCTGGAATCAAAGACTTGGGCATGTGAATCACAAAAATTTGTCAAAGATTGCTAAGAAAGAAATGGTGATTGGACTGCCCGAACTTGGGAAAGTGGAGACATCTGTTTGTGGATCATGTCAAGTGGGAAAACAAGTTCGAGCAGCCCACAAGAACACAACAGATATCCTGACCAAAAGACCTTTAGAGTTGTTACACATTGATCTTATGGGACCCTCTAGGACTGAAAGTTTGGGGGGAAAGAAATACATACTGGTGGTGGTAGATGATTTCACGAGATACTCTTGGGTAGAATTTTTGAGGGAAAAGGGTGAGGCTTCAAATGTGATAAGGAACTTATGTAAGAAGTTTCAAAATGAACAAGGGAAACCTATTGTCAGAATCAGGAGCGATCATGGACGAGAATTTGATAACTCAAGTTTAGAGAAATTCTGTGATGAAGAAGGCATTCGTCAAGAATTCTCTGCTCCCATTACTCCACATCAAAATGGAGTTGTTGAAAGAAAAAATCGAGTTATCCAAGAAATGGCTCGAGTTATGATGCATACCAAGAATGTTTCTGCTCATTTTTGGGGTGAAGCTGTGAACACAGCATGTCACATTGTGAATAGAGTCTACCCTCGACCCAACACTTCTCAGACACCATATGAGCTGTGGAAAGGAAAGAAGCCAAATGTGAAGTACTTCAGGGTGTTCGGGAGTAAGTGTTACATTTTGAGAGATAGGAAAAATCTGGGTAAGTTTGACCCAAAGAGTGATGAGGGAATATTCCTTGGTTATTCCAGAAACAGTCGTGCTTACAGATGTTACAATCTACGCACCCAAACTGTCATGGAATCCATCAATGTGGTTATAGATGATACTCATAAAGAGGAGTTGAATCAAAATCTAATTGATACACCAAGTGGAACTGAAGAGAACTCTAGTGATGTTAATGAAGATCAAGAGACCTCATCAACTGAAAAAGTTCATACTCACAAGGAGCCATCTTCGAGAGTGAAGCTAAACCATCCTCAAGATAACATAATCGGGAATGTAAATGAAGGGATGAGGTTGAGGAAGAAAGTGATAAGTCAACTAGCCCACTCATGTTACATCTCTCAAATTGAACCAAAAAGGGTGGAAGAAGCCTTAAATGATGAGAATTGGACAAATGCCATGCATGAAGAAATTAATCAATTTGTGAGAAATGATGTGTGGTACCTGGTCCCAAGACCTGAAATGCACAATGTTGTAGTTACAAAATGGATCTTCAAGAACAAATCTGATGAAAATGGAATGATTGTACGGAATAAGGCAAGATTGGTGGCACAAGGTTATGCCCAAATGGAAGGAATAGACTTTGATGAGACATTTGCACCGGTGGCAAGGCTTGAGTCAATCCGAATACTATTGAGTATTGCTTGCCATATGTGTTTCAAACTCTATCAAATGGATGTAAAGAGTGCATTCTTAAATGGAATCCTTCAAGAAGAAGTGTATGTCGAGCAACCAAAAGGTTTCGAGGATCCAAAATATCCTAATCATGTCTATAGGTTGAAGAAAGCCCTGTATGGGTTGAAACAAGCTCCCAGAGCCTGGTATGAGAGGCTAACTTCGTATCTTTTGAAGCACAAGTTTCTGCGAGGAAGTGTTGATAGGACACTTTTTATCCAGAAAGTGGGTGAGGAGATAACTGTAGCTCAAATCTATGTGGATGATATTGTGTTTGGATCATCCGTTGATGACCTAGCTCTTGAGTTTGCAGAAGAAATGAAGAATGAATTTGAGATGAGTATGGTGGGTGAGCTAACTTTTTTCTTGGGACTCCAAGTAAAACAGTTAGATGAAGGGTTGTTCATATCCCAGTCAAAATATGCAAAGGACCTGCTGAAAAAATTTGGATTAAATGGGAGTAGCCATGCTAGAACTCCTATGAGCACAAGTGTAAAACTCAGTGCTGATGTGTCAGGAAAGGGAGTTGAGCAATCTCTGTACAGAAGCATGATTGGGAGTCTACTGTATCTCACTGCTAGTAGACCGGACATTGCTTTCAGTGTCGGCGTTTGTGCTAGATTCCAAGCAAACCCCAAAGAATCCCATCTCGTGGCTGTCAAACGCATACTTCGCTATGTGAATGGTACAGTGAATTATGGAATTTGGTACTCCAGAGATTCCAACACTGAGCTTGCAGGCTACTCTGATGTTGATTGGGCGGGAAATGCCGATGATAGAAAGAGCACTTCAGGTGGATGTTTTTATATGGGAACAAATCTTGTTGCTTGGATGAGTAAGAAACAAAACTCCATTTCTTTGTCTACAGCTGAGGCTGAATACATTGCTGCTGGGAGTTGTTGTACTCAATTGCTGTGGATGAAACAAATGATTCGTGACTATGGTATTACTCAAGGTGTGATGAGCATCTATTGTGATAATACCAGTGCCATCAACATCTCTAAAAATCCTGTCCAACATTCTAGGACCAAGCATATTGACATTAGGCATCATTTCATTCGGGAACTTGTGGAAACACATGTAATTACTCTTGAGTACATTCCCACCGAACATCAATTAGCAGATCTTTTTACCAAACCATTAGATGGTTTTCGTTTTGAGTGTCTTAGAAAGGCTATTGGTATTTGTGTTTTAACACAAGAGATGTAACATGCATTTCATACATTGTATGCATATCATTTTTTTTTTGCATTGTTATTCTTCTGGTATTCATCTTCTTCTTTGTCCTTCCTCTGATTCATTTGTCCTTTCAAGCATGTGTCTTGTGAAAATTGTATCATAGGCTTATGTTGCAAAGGTGTAAGATGTGTGTCATTTTAAATATGCTTTTTGCCGCACACACTACACGCCTAGCTCAATCTCTTGACATTTGACCTTATGTGAGACTTTGGGGAGGCAATCAAAAGTGTAAGGGGGAGCCTTATGAGTGATCAGAATTGACCTCGGGCTAGATGACCTGTGTAAGAACTTTTGTATCCAAAAAGGAAAGAAAATGAAGAAGCTCTATTATTGTATATATATATAATAAAAAAAAAAGGGGGGGTCAAAATAGAAATCCTGACTCTAGTTCTATTAGACACAAGAAATTAGGTCCTAGCAGCATTGGGTTTGACTTTCTGCACTTTGACGGGTCTCCCAAACTCTTATGGTTTCTTGTTTAGCCCAACCCCACTCACACCTCTTGGTTAAAATTTCTTGATTGAGCAAGAGCACTATCCAAACACGCATAGTCATATTAATTGTGACATACAGTCTTTATACGTGCGTGACATTGAGTGTATGATATTATTTTACATTTGCTCTGCTACGTATTTTTTTTAAATTGTCCCCAAGTTTGAAGTAAAAAAAAAAAAAAAAAGAGTGCTGCAATTTCGCTCGATAACTCGCTCGACCATAAAATCTCGCTCGAGCGAAAAACCCTTATATTGCGCTCTGCATCGCGCGATAAGCCAGTCTGCCGCACCTCCTCTTCCTTCTCTCATTCTTCTTTCTCTCATCTTCTTTCAAACACTCAATCCAAATCTCATCATCTCATTTTCTCTCAAACACTCAATCAACGGTAAGCTTTCCTCTATCCATTTCTTCTAAAATTTTTTTTTCTTTCTTTTTCACGGATCATTCCATTCATAGGGTTGTGTTTGGATTTCATTAGGTTAGTTTTTTTGGGGAAACTTGGTGGTTTCTTTTTGGTATGGATGAACCTATTAGAGTAGTGTTGTATTTAGGGAGGAATGAGAAAATTAATTGGGTCTTAAACCCATGATTACACAGCATGCACACTACATGTTCGATAAAATGCCTCAATGAAATTTTATCTTCCATTTTGTCTCTCCTTTTGTGCATTGCTCTTTAGACAAAATGTATGTCTCATTCATAGTCTGCACACCTTGATGAGAACATTGTTGGGTCACATTTTAGGCATCTTAGGTATATAAGGCATCTTAGGCATTTTTTTTTAGCATGATGGACATCCATATGCTGGTATCATGTCATATATGTCTCACTGTCTGTACTTGGTCCATCTACAGCTGTCATGGCATCTCGGCGTGTTCGTCCTCGCACTGCCCCATCCGCCTCTCGGACTTACTTCCACAGTCCCCAAGCCGCGGAACTCTACACACAGAATTTTTCTCATCGCTCCCTCCTTGTGGAACGTGAAGTTCTTCTCGGTGAGTTTCGGGATACCTATCCCATCGTCCCTCAGATCTTTGAGTCGCGCCAGTGGCTTGCTTTGACCACTGGTCATCCCGCTCCCTTGGTGGAGTTGGTCAGGGAGTTTTACTCGAACATCCATGACATCTCAGAGGGATCTTTTCAAGTGGATATCCGGAATATCACCTTCCGGGTGACTCCCGATCTTGTGGCACATTTACTAGGGGTACCACGAGTAAACAATCCAGTTTACCCCTATCTCCATACCCCAGCCCCTAGCAGACCTGATCTGGGTCGCTTTCTCACCAGGTCTCCTATGACTTGGATTGGGATTCCTCCTCTAGCGACCAAGTCGTTTCCCCATGCATACCAGATTGTGAGTCGGATTGTTTTGACCAACATATACCCTACTGGACACTATAGTGACATTGGTCCAGATCGTGCCCTTCTTCTACATGCCTTGCTCACTGATGTCACTATTGATTTGGGCAGTCTTCTTTGTCGGGTCATGATAGAGGCCCATATGTCGTCAAACTTTCGAACTGGTCTTCCTCTTGCATGTCTCATTACGAGGATAGCCTTGGCTCAATCTGTGTCCATCACTCCCCAGGAACTTAGAGTGAATCTTAAGACACCAATTGGACGGAAGACCATGCAACTAAGTCAGGCGCATCTTCCTAATGTTGAACCCGCTCCTGCACATTCTACCCAGAGCGGACCTACTCCTCACGCTCCTGAGTCCAGCTCGGGTCCTTCTAGCTCGGGTCTGATGCCACCAGCTACAGAACCAACCCGGCAGACCCTATTAGATTTTCTCATTAGCATTCAGCAGTCCGTGACCAGCATGGATACCCGTATTGATAACCGACTTAACAGCCTTGAGACTCGGGTTACTCAATTGGACACTCATATCAATGCTCGGTTTGACACACTTGACATTCAGGTGATTGAGCTTGGAAATCAAGTCCAGCATCTTCTTGCTGAGGAGGAAGAAACTGATGACGATTGAGACCCCTTACCATTTGTGACAAAAAGGGGGAGTAGCTAGATTTAGGGGGAGCTGAGCTACATTTTAGGGGGAGCTAAGCTACATTGTAGGGGGAGTACCTAACCGTTTGATGTTTTTAGTTGTTGCTATGTGATTAAATTTTTTTTTGAACTCTTGATGTATTCTGTGTTGAACTAATTGCTATTGAAGGTTTAATGTTAAAATTTTGTGGCACTCTTTTTTACGTTTGAAGTTCTCCTGTTAAATTCCTTGCAAGTGTTTTCGTTTGGTACGTTTATATGTTTGTTAAGTGTGCAGATACTTCACTTGCCAAGACTAAACCTACATGTGGAAGTCCTGTTGGTTGTGTGTGATAGGATTAGGTCCAATGTATAGGCTAGAGGTTTTGTCACAGAAATGCCAAAGGGGGAGATTGTTGATGTAAAATTTGGTAGTTGGTAAATTTCTAGTGAAAAACCTATTATAAATGAGTTGTAACTAATGGTGGACAGAGTACACATGAAGAGGATCAAAATGGCTTGAGAAAAACCGAACACAGTGATCTCGCTCGACCCTCGCTCAACATGGCGCTCGAGCGAAGTCCAGGCAGAGACTTCGCTCGACACTCGCTCGATATCCCGCTCGAGCGAAGTTAGTGATAAATGGATTTCTCTAGGGTTTGAGCGCCGTTTTTGAAGGTGGCCTATAAATATATCTTTAAGTCCTCAGCTGCAGTGGGAAAGACAGAGGAAAAGCCAAGGAGCCCCATTTCATCCCTTGAGAGAAACATCTCCATTGTTTTCAAGGATCATTCTCTTGGATTATATTTCTCCCCCACAACACACATTCATAATTTTAGTGAGTCCATTGGAGTGGACGTGTTCATCAAGTGGAAGAGTTCTTCAAGGTGCTTGGATGAAGAAATCAAGGTGTTCGTGTGAGAAGCTATAGAAAGGTCGGAGTTCCGGCACTACATGTGTGTAGAGATCGAGTGGGTCACTCGTGGTGTTGCAAGACAAGTTTAGATGCTCTTGTTGGTTTGTAAGTGTTTCTAAATTAGTTGTAACAAACTAAAATTTTTATAGTGGATTAGAGGTGGTGTCTTACACCCGGAGTGGTTTTAGATTTTGAAGAGGTTCTTCAAATGAGTTTCCACTTCGTAACCAAAATCAGTGTGTTGATTTCTCATTTGATTGCTTTTGTTTGTTGATTAATTTTTTAAACTGCTATTGTTTTTGTTAAACACCTATTCACCCCCCTATAGGTGTGTAAGGTAATTAGCTACCGCTTTTTCAGATTGGATAATGCAGGTGAATTTTCATCTCAAGTTTTTGATGATTATTACATGTCAATAGGAATAGATGTTGAATATCCTGTTACCCATACACACACAAAAAACGGTTTAGCTAAGTCCTTGATCAAAAGGCTTCAACTAATCGTTAGACCTTTACTTATGAAATCAAGACTACCTGTTTCTACTTGGGGACATGCTATAATTCATGCAGCATCTCTAATTCGCATTAGACCATCTGCATATCATAAATATTCTCCATTACAGCTTGCATTTGGTCAATAACCAAATATTTCTCATCTTCGTACTTTTTGATCTGCTGTATATGTTCCAATTGCACATCCACAACGTACAAAAATGGGCCCTCAACGTAGACTTGGGATATATGTTGGTTTTGATTCCCCATCTATTATTAGATACCTTAAACCCCTTACAGGAGATATATTTAAAGCACGTTTTGAGGATTGTCATTTTGACGAATCCAATTTCCATTAATGGATAAAGAAAAGTCGGTACTTGAAGCACGACAAGATATTATTTGGGATAATAAGACCATGTCTCATTTTGATCCTCCTACAAATGAATGTAAACGGGAAGTTCAAAGGATTATTCATTTGTAAAATGTTACAAATCAATTATCGAATGTATTTACTGACACTAAAGGTATAGTAAAATCTTATATTTCTGCTGTTAATGCTCCAGCAATGACTGAAATCCTTAAAGGACAAATTGTCAAAATAACAATAGTTGAATCTAAAACATGTCTGAAGCGTGGAAGACCTATTGGTGCAAAAGACAAAATTCCCAGAAGGAAAAGAATACAAAATGAATTTAGTATTCCTGAAAAACACGTACCCACAATACAGGCTACAAATATAATTGGTGCTCCTAAAGAGTTCAAATCTTCTATTCTAGAAACTCATGAAGAGTATAAATCTCCTAAAAAGAGACCTCCTGAAGAGGTGTGTCATGAAATGTTTTCCCCTGAAGAGGATCAGGTACCTGAAAATAATGAAATCTCAATACATTTCATGAAAACTGGAGAAATTCTGGATAGAAATAAAACTGTTGTCGACAACATATTTTCATATAAAATGGCCCTTGATATTACTAGAAATAATGAAGAAAGTGAGTCAAAAAGAGTCAAAGAATGTCGACGTAGAAATGATTGGCCAAAATAGAAAACAGCTATTGAAACTGAATTAAATTCGCTAGCAAAGCAAGAAGTATTTGGACCTGTTTTCCAAACACCAAAGGGTGTAATGCCTGTTGGATATAAGTGGGTATTTTACAAAAACGTAATGAGAAAATGAAATTGTGCGGTACAAAGCACGGCTTGTTGCACAAGGTTTTCTGCAGAAATCCAAGATTGATTATGAAGAAATATACTATCTCGTTATGGATGCAATCACATTTAGATTTTTGATTAGTCTGGTTGTTACAAAAGGATTAGAAATGCGGTTGATGGATGTGGTAACTGCATATTTATATGGATCCTTAGACCATAAAATATATATGAAAATCCCTGAAAGATATAAGATGTCTGAAGCATCTACAAGTACATCTAGAAATATGTACTCAATCAGACTATAAAGATTTTTATATGGATTGAAGCAATTTGGGCGCATGTGGTATAATTGCTTAAGCAAATATCTATTGAAAGAAGGATTTAAGAATAATCCTATATGCCCATGTGTTTTTATTAAGAAATCAGAATCCGGATTTGTCATTATTGCGGTTTATATTGATGATTTAAATATTGTGAGAACTCCTGAAGAGATCTCAAAAACCGCTATATATTTAAAGAATGAATTTGAAATGAAAGATTTTGACAAAACAAAACTTTGTCTCGGCCTACAGCTCGAGCACTTGCCAAATAAAATTTTTATTTATCAGTCCATGTATACTGAGAAAGTCCTAAAACATTTTTATATGGACAAATCTCATCCTCTGAGTACTCCAATGATTGTTCGAACACTTGATGTGAAGAATGATCTATTTCGTCCTTGTGATGAAGATGAAGAAATTCTTAGTCTTAAAGTACCATATCTCAGTGCAATTGGAGTTTTGATATATCTTGCAAATTTCACTCGGCCAGATATTACATTCTTAGTTAATCTGCTTGCAAAATATAGTTCTGCATCAACTCGAAAACATTAGAATGACATTAAACATGTCTTTCGTTACCTTCGTGGTATGGTTGATATGTGATTATTTTATCAACGTAGTTCAAGTCCAGAATTGATTGGGTATGCAGATGCAGGTTATCTTTCAGACCCACACAGAAGTAGATCTCAAACTGGATATTTATTTACTTATGGAGATATTGCCATATCATGGAGATCTGTTAAGCAGACACTATCTGCTACTTCTTCAAATCACTCAGAGATCATTACTATTCATGAAGCAAGTCGAGAGTGTATTTGTCTGAGATCAGTTATTCAACATATCCAAGAAAAGTGTGGACTTCCCATGATCAATAATAGCTCAACAATCTTATATGAAGATAATACTGCTTGTATTACTCAAATCAGATGAGGATATATCAAAGGTGACAAAACCAAACATATTTCACCTAAATTCTTTTATACTCGTGAACTTCAAGAGAAAGGTGAAATTGATGTCAAGTAGATACGATCTAATGATAATCTGGCAGATTTATTCACAAAGGCGTTACCAACTTCCACATTCAAGATGATTGTGCATAATATTGGAATGCAAAGACTCAAAAATTTTTTGTCATGCACTTTTCAGGGGAGTAAATGTGCTGATTGTACTCTTTTTCCTTCGCTGAGGTTTTGTCCCACTAGGTTTTCCTCTGCAAGGTTTTAATGAGGTAATCTTAAAGCACTTGTGGATACATAAGAAGACTGTACTCTTTTTCCTTCGCCATTAGTTTTTCTTCCCACTGGGTTTTTACTTGGCAAGGTTTTAACGAGACAGATTTCTTATGGGTGGTCATTCAAGGGGAGTGTAATGAAAAGAACGAAGAAAAATGCGACGACAGCCGCCTCCTGTCCCACCACTAAAATTATGTGAATGACTCCACCACTATTATTTTAAATCATGTATAGTGACTTGTATAGTAACTTGTATAGTAATTTCAAAACCTATAAATATGGGTTTCAGTTGTAATGAAATTCATAAGAAAATATAGAGAAAGAAAGAAAGTTTCAATTCTTAAGAGTTCTAGAGAGAATTTCTTATTTCTCTTTTGTAATAGTAGTTTCTTTTCTTAGTTTTATAACAAAATAAGGTTTTTTAGCATCTAATAAAAAAAGCTTCTTTTTTAATTTAAACATGTTATAGATATAGATATAACGTATTATTTAAAAATCATCCACTCAATCATTTAGTGAAGGATAATTCTATACAGAGTCCATTGAAGATGGAGTCGGGTGGAGTTGGATGACATGGCACGTTGCCACGTCACTCCAGATTTTAAAAAAAATTGAATTCGATTGAAATTCAAATACAAAAAAAGAGAGAATCTCATTTCTCTTTTCTCGCATTCGATTTAAGAGAAAGAAGCTCTTTGAGAAAGAAGGAGATCTGATGATTGGGTTATGCCCTTGACGTTGCGCCGTGCGTCTTTGGTCGCTGTCATCGTCGTCACTTACCCGTAGCTCTGAGTCACGATGGGGTGGGTGAGAGAGAAGTTTGTAGTCGCCATCGAGGGTAGGATTGAACTGCTTGTTGTGGTTGTTGGCGTGCGTTATTCCAGACTGATGAGAATGTTTTCAAGGTAACTATTTATTCAAATATCTTTCCATTTCTTTCTTTCTTACATTAATTTCTCTATTTTCTATTTTTGTATTGGGACTTGAAAGGTCAAAGGCGTCAAAACATTTATAATTCTATAACTTTTTACTTTCATTTTGTTGACATGGATCTCTCAACTGAAGTTAGGATTTTGATTTTCTCCATCATTTTCTCAACATTGCCAATTTTTTTATTTTCAAATGTAGGATGAACCTGTGCCACATATGTACAGTTAGATGAGTTATATGTTTTGACATTTTTCAAACATACAAATATTTATCATTGTGGTTTCCATATAATTATACAAACTTTAGTGAATTTATGACAATTCTTGTCCCCCTTAAAAATGATCTCCCTTTACTAATTTTAAATGATTTTGAGTGTCATGGATCTCCAATTAAAACTATTAATGACTGTTATATAATTTATCTAGAGTTTAATTATTAAGTCATAAAAGTGTGAATATCAGAGAGAATCAAAGGAGGTCCTTTATTTGTGTGTTTGTAGGGGTATTGAGAGTATCGTTGTCATATTCTTTGGTTTGGTTATGCTATAAAAATAAATAAAATGATTTGATTCTCCTCCTAATGAAAATATTCATGAGTGATCTTTCTTTGTGATCTGCAGTAGCTTTTGGTTGGGATATAAATGGGTAACTATAATTCCTGATCTGCTCACAACAGCTTGGAATATTTCTTTATTGAGCAGGGGAGAGGGTTACAATAAGGACAACCAGAGAGAAGAGAAAAAAGAGATGGCGTGGGGGTTGTAGGGGCTTGTAAACTATAAAACATATATAGCAATTATCGGTCCCATAGTTCTTGAATGGGATCATAATTTTTTGTTGTATGTTGTGTTTTTGCCAATAGAAATATGTATGTATTTTCTTGGTCAGTTTGTAATTATTTATTGTGAATGGAAATTTAATATTAGCATGTATAGGATAATGAAAATTTGGTTGAATTAGTTTGTGCATCTGGTTTTGATTGAAACCTGCTAGGTTCAACTTTCGATGTTATTAATGTATCTGAGTAGAATTACTTAAATTATCTTGGCAATGTGGCCAAAAACAGATTGGGTATGTTGAAATGATGGTAGCTCGTATTTTGACAATCTATGTAAACAAGTTGGATTTTGGCAATCTATGTAAAATAGGTTGGATTTTGGCTCTCTTTTATAGTTCGGATTTTAGCAATGGCCACAACAAATTGGGTATGTTGGTATCCCTTCATAGGAGCACAACGTTTTTTTTGGCGTTGTGCCCTCCACACTACTTGTCCTAATACCCGAGTTTCCTCCTCTCCACTCAAGATTCAAATTGCATCTTCAAGAGTAGAGAGAAAAGTTACGAAACTTGCAATCTTTGTTTAATCAATTCCCAATGTGAAGAGGAAAACACATCTGCCAATAATTGAGACATATGAGTTCTGTGATGATGGATCTCTACTCAGTAAAGGTAAAGAGAAGCTAAGGAATGGGAAACAAAGTCATGCATTTAGAATAAAATCACAGACCACAATACATAAACTTATAAGAAATCCTTAAAACTATTGCAACGATAAGATTATTAATTTCACAAACACGTTTGACCAATATCGACATTATGCTTCAAGAAAACGTCAGCATTTGAAAGGTATTCATTCAAGTAAGCTTAGGTTTAAAAGTACAACAATATTATGGCATACATGCTAATATTGTATCATGAGCAAAAAAAATAAGTCACCCAACTCATCCTGTCCAACCAAAAAAATAAAATATTACATTTATCTTGCCGAAAAAGGGGCCAACAATGTAAAATCCACACTTTAATGACATCAATCTTGAAAGTGCCAATAGTGCTTCAGTAATCTTGCCAAAAAAGGACACCAACAGTGCTTCATCACGCTGAACATGTAACTTTGACGCTGCACCATATATAAAGCTAAACTATTACATTTATTTTGTCTAAAAAGGGCCAATAAATGCTTCATTAATCTTAAAGTGCCTCGATCATAAATCTGGCTGCACTTAAACCATCCAAAAGGAAGCTGAATTAATATCAACAAACAATTCAGGTTAATCTAGCTGCACTTGAACCATTAATATTGGATCTCATGTATTTCCACCCATTGGCTTCTATGTTAATCAATATCATTAGAAATAATAAATAAATAACGATGAGAATTATACCCCAAGGCCCAAATTCAGGTTATCCTAACTCATCCATTGATTCAAGAAAAGCTCTAGAAATTGAGGAAATTGTCCAAACGAAAATATTAGTGAAGAAATTAAATTACTAATTGTTCACCAACAAGGTATTCCGCATCTTCACATGTTTACATGAATAAAGAATAATGTACAATATCCTATATATGCTATCAAGAGGTTTCAGTTCTTTCACTCATTGAATCTAATTGTTGAAATTTTGTTCTATTACTAATTTCTGATCGTCTTAGTTGATGGTGTAATTTTACAAATATAGATAATTAAGGGTGTCCATTGAAAACTCTATGAAGTATAAAATAAGTAATGGTGGAATAGCATATATAGTTACCCATTTCTATCCCAAACAGAAGCTGTTGTAGATCACAGAGAAAGATCACTCATGAATAATTTCATTAGGAGGAAAATAAATCATTTTATTTTTTTGTATAGCTAATGGGAAATGTAGCATAAAATGGACAGTACCCCTACAAACACACAAATAAAGGACCCATTTTGATTCTCTCTTATATTCAAACTTTTATGACTTAATAATTAAACTCTAAATAAATTATATAACAATCAATAATAGTTTTAACTGGAGATCCATGACACTCAAAATCATCTAAACTTAGCAAAGGGATATCATTTTCAGGGGGGACAAAAATTGTCATAAATTCACTAAAGTTAGTATAATTATATGGAAACCACAATGATAAATATTTGTATGTTTGAAAAATGTCAAAACATGTAAATCATCTAACTGTACATATGTGGCACAAGACCATCCTACATTTGTAAACAGAAAAATTGACAATGTTAAGAAAATGATGGAAAAAAGGTGGTGGGAAGAGAAAAATTAGTTCTATCTGCAGACAACTTACTCCCAAGGAACATCGCCAACCATCATCAAGTCTCCTTCCTCATCTTCATAAGTTAGCACATGAAAATTTTCAAGATGAACTTTATCCAACTCAGCTCCCCCTGTCTCAAAAATTCAAATCATTCCTCCATTTCATCACAATAAAAAAGAGATCAAATTAACACCATTCAAACCATATATGAATGAGGAAACATCAATCATTTAACAAAGAATGTTGGCGTTGAACATGTGGTCAAGAGTCCTTATTAAATCATCGTAACCATCATAACTGTACAGATTTGGCACTAAAGTTTGGATATAACTCCTCATTGTAAAAGCTAAGCTAGTAGCGAAAATTTATAGAGATAAAAAACTCAACAAAAATCCTAACTTCAGTCGAGGGATCCATGTCAACAAAGTGAAAGTGAAGAGTTATAGAATTTCAAATGTTTTGACGCCTTTGACCCAAACAAAATCCTAACTTCAGGTCCCGATACCAAACCTATAAAATAGAGAAATTGATGTAAGAAAAAAAAATGGAAAGATATTTGAATAAATAGCTACCTTGAAAGCATCATCATCAGTCTGGAATAACGCACGCCAACGATCGCAACAAGCAGTTCAGTCCTACCCACGACGGCAACTACAAACCTCTCTCTCACCCACCCCACCGCGACTTAGAGCTATAGATAAGTGACGACAGCGACAGCGACCAGAGGCACACGACGCGACGACGAGGGCGTGACCCAATCCTCAGATCTCCTGCTTTCTCAGGGAGCTTCTCTCTCTTAAATTGAACGCAGGAAAAGATAAATGAGGTTTCTCTCTCTTCGTATTCAAATTTCAATCGAATTCAACTTTTTTTTTTAATCTGGAGTGATGTGGCAACGTGCGACGTCATCTAACTCCACTTTCAATGGACTCTGTATAGAATTATTCGTCCTATAATAAATTGTTCATTCCCCATTCTATAACAAATAAAAATAATCATTCTCATATAAAAATATTGTCTTTATAAGTATTCTTCCATCCTTTTTCTTTTCAAGGCAGGATTTTATTAAAAATTTATATATAAAAAGATATTAATAAAAAGCCATAGATCCTTACAAAAACTCTTCCAAAAGATGGAATGAAGAAAAATGAAATAAAAATTAACAATATTACAAGGTTGTGAATACAGTTTCATACCGGCTAATATAGTCAAAATATATCGTATTGGCCGATATTTTGAGCGTGTCGGTTGATATTTTCAATTTCAGTCGGTACTGACTGATATACCTTTTTCGGCCTATTATTTTATTCTTTTTTTTTTTCCATTTTTTGCTATTTTTAGATCCTCAATTCAGATCAGATTATTTATAAATATATATTATATATAATTTATTTATATATCGACTACTCTAAAACGATATTTAAAACGATATTGATATTGAAATATCTTGTTTCAGTGTCTTGACTGAAATAGTATTCAAAACATTACAATATTCTTCTCAATCAAACTCTGTTATTTTTTATCTATTTATTATTTGATGACATTATTTTATTTATAAGAAAAATTCATAAAATGACTTGTAAATATTATTTATTAGTGATGTGACACAATATTGGATTATATGGGACAAAATAGTTGTTACACAATACATAATAAAACAAGCTACAATTTTATTTTTATTTTTTATTTTTATATAAACAAACTATGATATTTGAAAAGGATAGGTTGATGCTAAATGCCAAACACAAAAAAGATGGCTTGAACAAATCAAAATGTGTTATAAAACTAAAAAAAAACAATTATTGTAAGAGAAAATAAACTCTTTTGAAACTCTCTAAAATTTTTTTCTTTTTATATATTTTCTTATGAAGTTTATAACAACTGAAACTCATATTTATAGGTTTTAAAATTACTATACAAGATTTAAAATAATAGTGGTGGGGTCATTCAAATAATTTGGTGATGGGACAGGGGGTGGCAGCCGTCCTCCCAATTAATTCATTACTCCTCTTTAAATGACCACTCATAAAGAATCTGACTCGTTAAAATCTTATCAAAGAAAAATTCAGTGGGAAGAAAAACTAATGGCAAAAGAAAAAAAATACAGTCTTCTTATGTATCCACAAATGTTTTAAGATTGTCTCATTAAAACTTTGCAACTGAAAACCCAATGCGACAAAATATTAACGAAGGAAAAAGAGTACAATTAGCACAAGTTTTCAGGACATTTACTCCCCCTGAAAAGTGTATGATAATAAATTTTTGAGTTTTCGCATTCCAATGTTATGCACAATTTTCTTAAATGTCGCAGTTGGTAATGCATTTGTGAATAAATCTGTTAGATTATCACTAGATTGTATCTGCTTGATCTCAATTTCACATTTCTCTTGAAATTCATGAGTACAAAAAAAAATTAAATGAAATATGTTTGATTATTTCACCTTTGATATATCCTCCTCCGATTTAAATGATACAAGCAGTATTATTTTCATACAAAATTGTTGGACTATTATTAATCATTAGAAGACCACACTTTTCTTACATATGTTTGATCACTGATCTCAACCAAATACACTCTCGACTTGCTTTATGAATTACAATGATCTTTGAGTGATTTGAATAAGTAGCAGATAGTGTCTACTTAACAGATCTCCATGATATGATAGTATTTCCATAAGTAAATAAATATTTAGTTTGAGATTTACCTTTGTGTGGGTCTGAAAGATAACCTGCATCTACATACCCAATCAATTATGGACTTGATCCACGTTAATAAAAATAATCTTATATCAACCGTACCATGAAAGTAACGAAAGACATGTTTAATATCATTCAAATGCCTTCAAGTTAGTGCAAAACTATATCTTGCAAGCAGATTAACTGAGAATGTAATATCTGGTCGACTGCAATTCGCAAGATACATCAAAACTCCAATTGCACTGAGATATGGTACTTTAGGATCAAGAATTTTTTTATAGTCATCACAAGAATGAAATGGATCATTCTTCACATCAAGTATTTGAACAATCATTGGAGTACTCAGGGGATGAGTTTTATCCATATAAAAATATTTCAGGACTGTCTCTATATACATAGACTGATGAATAAAAATTTCATTTGGCAAGTGCTCGAGTTGCAGGCCTAGACAAAGTTTTGTTTTGCCCAAATCTTTTATTTCAAATTCATTTTTTAAATATGTAGCGATTCTTGAAATCTATTCAGGAATTCCTACAATATTTAAATCATCAATATAAATCGCAATAATGACAAATCTATATTCTGTTTTCTTAATAAAAACACATAGGCATATAGGATTATTCTTAAATCCTTCTTTCAATAGATATTCGCTTCGGTGATTATATCACATGCGTCCGGATTATTATTCAACCCATATAAATATTTTTATAGTCTTATAGAGTACATATTTTTAGATGTACTTGTAGATGTCTCAAGCATTTTATATCTTTTAGGGATTTTCATATATATGTCATGGTCTAAGAATCTATATATATGTATATATATATATATACAATGACCACATCCATCAACCGCATTTCTAATCATTTTGTAACAACCAGACTAATCAAAAATTTAAATGTGATTGCATCCATAACGGAAAAATATGTTTTTTCATAATTAATCCCGGGTTTCTGCAAGAAATTTTGTACGACAAGCCGTACTTTGTACTGTACAATCTCATTTTTCTCATTACGTTTTCGTATAAATACCCACTTATATCCAACAGGCATTACACCTTTTGGTGTTTGGATAACAGGTCCAAATACTTATCACTTTGCTAGCAAATTTAATTCAGCTTCAATGATTACTTTCCATTTTGACTAATCATTTCTACGTCAACATTTTTCAAAGGTTCTTGACTTACTTTCTTCATTACTTCTGGTAATATCAATGACTATTTTATATGAAAATATATTGTCGACAACAGTTTTATTTCTATCCAGAATTTCTCCAGTATTCACGAAATATATTGATATCTCATTATTTCCAGGTACCTGTTCCTCTTCAGGAGAACATTTCATGAAACACATTTTCAAGACATCCATTTTCAGGAGATTTTGGAATAAGAAATTTAACATCTTCTGGAGTATCAATTATATTTTTAACATGTATTGTGAATATTGGTTCTTTAGGAACACAAAATTCATTTTGTATCTTTTTCCTTTGGAGAATTTTATCTTTTGCACCAATAGGTTTGAAGCGTGTCTTAGACTTACCTATTGCTGTTTTAATAATTTGTCCTCTAGGGATTTCAATTCTTGGTAGAGTATTAACAGCAGGAATATAAGATTTTACTACACATTTAGTGTCGGTAAATACATCCGGTAATTGATTTGCAATATTTTGTAAATGAATAATCTTCTAAACTTCTAGTTTACATTCATTTCTAGAATGATCAAATTGAGACATGGTTTTATTATCCTAACTAATTACTTGTCGTACTTCAAACACTGACTTTTCATTACCCATTAATGGAAAAGTGGATTCATCAAAGTAACAATTCTCAAAACATGTTTTAAACATATTCCCTATAAGAGGCTCAAGATATCTGATAATAGATGAAGAATCAAAACCAACATATATCACAAGTCTACGTTAAGAACCCATTTTTGTGCGCTGTGGATGTGTAATTGGAATATATACAGCACATACAAAAGTATGAAGATGATAAATATTTGGTTGTTTACTGAATGCAAGCTGTAATTAAGAATATTTATGATATGCAGATGATCTAATGCGAATTAATGATGCTGCATGAAGTATAGTATGTCCCCAAGCTGAAACAGGAAGTCTTGATTTCATAAGTAAAGGTCTAGCTATTAGTTGAAGTATTTTGATTAAAGATTCAGCTAAACCATTTTGAGTATGTATATGGGCAACAAGATATTCAACATCTATTCCTATTGACATGCAATAATTATCAAAAATTTGAAATGAAAATTCACCTACATTATCCAATCGAATGGTCTTAATTGGATACTCAAGAAATTGTGCTCGTAGTTTTATTATCTGAGCAAAAAGTCTAGCAAATGCAACATTTCTAGTGGAAAGCAGACAAACATGTGACTATCGACTAGATGCACCAATCAAATCCATAAAGTATCTTAATAACCCACTTGATGGATGAATAGGCTCACAGATATTTTCGTAAATCATTTGTGAGAATGATGGAAATTCAACAATAACTTTTTAGGTAGATGGTCTGATAATCAACTTACATTGAGAACATGCAGAGTACGAAAATTCATTAGGTAGAAATATCTTTTGATTCTTTAAGGGATACTCATGCGAATTTTTAATAATTCGTCTCATCATTATAAATCTCGGATATTCAAGACAATCATGTTAAGTCATTAATACTTTGGGGTCAATGCACTTATAGTATACTACCACATATGATTCAATTATTCTTATTTTTGTATAATACAATTTAGAATATAGAGCAGACAATTTTTCTAATACGAGCTTTTGGTCCGATATTGTTTTAGTAATAAACAGATGCTCTTTACTGCTTTCATTGGTCGTTTCAATATAGTAATTATTACGACGTATATCTTTCAATAGTAATTTTCTTATTTTTGAAAATTGTATGAGTTGTAACACTGTCAGCCAGACATATTTCTTTATCATTCAACTCATATATAAAAAGTTCATCAATGTGATCCATGATTTTACAAAATATACAAAACTTTTTTACAAATAATAGAAAGAAAATATATTAATTGAGTAGAACACTTTCATCTCCAATTAAGTGGTCAATTCTACTTTCAGGATAATTGAAGAAATCAAAGACATCAAGATGAATAATATCTACATATACTAAGTCTAATAAATCATCTTATAGTTTTACTAAATTTGTTTCAATTATTTTTTTTTTAATAGATACTTGATATAAATCAGTTAAGTGCCTGGCTGTATGACAGGTACGTGATCAATGTCCTGTCATTCCACATCTATGGCACACCTCTTCACTTCTCTTTGAAGAATTATTCTGGAGATTTTTACTCATTTCTGAATTGTACCACTTCTAGTGATACGGTATATTATAATTCTTTTTACTATGGTCACTTTTGGGACCAATATTTATATAATTTCTCTTACTATGTCCACATTACCGATTTCTTCTAAAAGATGCACCATTCACTTCTAAGAATGAAACAAACTTATTACCATTCATTTCAGGAAATGATATTGATCCAATAGGGCGTAACTTGTGGTTTTTTAATAAGAGTTCATTGTTCTACTCAGCTACTAAAAAACATAATATAAGTTCAGAATATTTCTTGAAATTTTTCTCTCGATATCGTTACTGCAGGAGCATATTCGAGGCATGAAAAGTAAAATAAATCTTCTCTAACATATCATCATCGGTGATTTTCTCACCGCATAATTTTAGTACTGAACTTATTTTAAAAAGTGCATAATTATACTCACTAACACTTTTATAATCTTACAACCTCAGGTGCAACCATTTATAACGAGCTCTTGGGAGGATGACAGTCTTCTGGTGTTCATACCTCTCCCTTAAATTGGTTCACAAAATATATGAATATTTTATTATAAGATATTCAGTTTTTAATTTTTTGTGAAGATGGTGGCGAAGGAAAATCATTATTTTAGCACGGTCCTGCAGGGACGTTTGATTTTATTATTTAATTACTTCATTTAGATTCATTGCATCAAGATAGATTTCAGCATCAATAATCCATGCTAAATAATTTTTTCCAGAAATATCAAGAGTAAGGAATTCTAATTTTGTAAGTTTTGCCATTTTCTACACATATAAATAATAAAATAAATATGTGTATCTTAAAAATATATTTATAAAGTCACACATATTTTAAATAATAACCATCAATAAAAAATATTCAAAACTGCAAATAATATATTGAAAAATTTATTGAGAAATAAGATTTTTAGTTTCAGAATTAGTAAAACCGTCGTGCAGATAACGTATTATAAAACTAAAAATGAACTACTATTGCAAGAGAAAATAAACTTTTTTCAAACTTTTTAAAATTTTCTTCTTTCTATATATTTTCTTACGAAGTTTATAACAACTAAAACCTATATTTATAGGCCTTAAAATTACTATGCAAGTTATTAGATAAGATTTAAAATAATAGTGGTGAAATCATTCACATAATTTTATGGTAGGACAAGGGATGACAGCCGTCCTCCCAATAAATTCATTACAAAATTAAGTTTTTTAGCGTCTAATATAAAATGCTTCTTTTTTAATTTAAACATGTTATAAATATAAATATAGATTTAAAAATCATCCACTTGATCATTGAACTAAAAATTGCAACATAATTTATTCTTTTATAAAATAAAAACGGTTCAAAACGAGAAAATTAAATTTTTGAATTATAATTTATATATTTATATTTATAATTTATTTATATATAAATTATTTCAAAATAATATCCAAAACGATACGATATATAAATAACTGATTTCAATGTTTCGATTGAAATGATTATTGAAATTGTTTTCAAAACATTACCATATTCTCCTCAATCAAACCCTGTTATCTTTGATCTATCTATTGTTTGATGGCGTTATTATAAAAAAAAAAAACACAAAATGACTTGTGAATATTATTTATTAGTGATGTGACACAATATTGGGTTATATGGGACAAAATAATCATTACATAATAAAACAAATTAAGATATTTGAAAAGGATAGATTGATGCTAAATGCCAAACACAAAAAAATGGGTTGAACAAATCAAAATTAGGTTTTTTAGCGTCTAATAAAAAAGGCTTATTTTTTAATTTAAACATGTTATAAATATAGATATAACGTATTATTTAAAAATCGTCCACTTAATTATTTAGTGAACTAAAAAATTCAACATAATTTATTCTTTTATAAAATAAAAAGGGTTCAAAAAAAGAAATGTATATATATATATAATAATAATAATTTGTGCATACACTTTAAATTAGAAGTGAGACCATATGTCGCCATCATGATATGCAATAATATAATATTTTATAAAGTTTGCGAACATTGAATAATTATTTTGAAAAAAAAGTGAGATTAATTATTTTTTTATATAAATTTTGTATTTATTTATTTTTTTAAAGAGAGTATTAGATCATTTTTATAATTTTTTTTATATTAAATAAACGGTTAAAAATGAGAATGACGATGTGCCAGCAACCCAGATGAGTGAACCACACCCTTATTTTCAGCACTAGGTGTAGGAGAGCTGAGGGAGAGCCTCGCCTCTCTCTCTCTCTCTCTCTCTCTCTCTCTGTGGAATAAAGAAAGAAAAACCAGAAACACCAAACCCTTGTCAGCTTCTTAAAGGTCAAATCTCTTTCATTTCTGAATAACTCTCATATTCCAAAGGCAATCCTTCATGTGATATGTAGAAACTTTTAGCTCGAATTGAGTTCATTTTGATTTGCTTGAGCGACTGGAAGCTGATTTTTATCTTTATATCTTTTGCGTCTCATATTCCAACGCATGAAACCTTCTCAGCGTATCGTAACGTACACTAATTTGCATTTGTTCCCTGAGTTTTGGAAGTTTAATGAACTATTAGATTGTCTCTTTTGGAATATATATTCAGGACTGTTCTTATTATGCTCAAAATTACAATAAAAATACTAAGTTATTAATGAGATTTCATTAATGCGAGAAAAACATGCCCTTATATTAGACTTCAGTTCTACACATATAGAGCTTACATGGAGGTCATGTTTTTTTTTTCCTTTCATCAAAACTGTCGCAGAAGGAAAACCCCTTAGAACCCACAAGGCCGAGTCCAATGGAATTCTGTAGAGGGCTTTCCACCTACCTACTAGTTATCAGATATGTGTGAGTGCCTATTGCCTACGCCTGCATGTCAAGTACTTTTGTTTTCTTGAATGATTGCTGGCTTCATTTTAAACCCAGTATTACCTGTTGATGCATCGAGTAAATTTCTTTTTTTGTTTTCCTGAATGTAGGTTCGAGCAGTATGTTGATTATGCTCTTGATGTTCCAATGTATTTTGTGTACCGGAAAAAGAAGTGTATCAACTGTACTGGCATGACTTTCCGGGTTTCCATCTATCCTTAAATCTTGTAACTCAAATCTTTCTGTAGCTATGCTCTTCTTTTATTCAATTTTGCTAGACAATTAAATTTGAAGTGAAACCATCCATTTGTCCAAGAAGTAACATTAGCTTCTCTGTTACCTTTTTGGAGGACTTTCTGGTCAGGAAACTTCTTTGCATTCCAGGTGAATTGCCAACACTCAATGATTGGGAGAATCATTTGACAACAATATTTCCTGAGGTTCTACATACATCTCTTATCAAGTTTCTAAATTTGCATGTTGTTTGTATGTTATAACCTAATTTATTGTGCATCTTACTTTCTTTCTTCAGGTCAGGCTGAAGAGGTAGTTGGAAATGCGGGATCCTGATGGAGGGCCTTGGAGGAGGTTATGTGCTTTGCCTGCATTTTAGGTAGTTTACCTCTTGACTGTTTTGCTTAATTAGCCTGTTTGTAAGCCTCTTTGTAGATGTGTGCAGTATATCATTCTCATTGTATTATGTCTTTGCTGCATTTTTTACACAATTTTAATTATTATATTTTTGTCTAAGAACAATAAATATTGCAATTTATATTCATAAAAATTCTTTTTCCCTTTCTGCAGTCCCTTGTAATTTCACCTCAGATGTAGTTAATGTACAATAAAAGCATGTTAAATTCATATGTGTCTGACTTGTTTAGATTATGTTATAAACATCTTATTCTTACTAAGGATGGTTCGTTATGATTTTCCATCAAATGGCAGGTAGGTATATCATATGATGAGGTTTCACTGCAAAAAGATCTAAACATAACAGCTGATTGGACTGCAGAAAAAAGACAGATGCTGAGGAATAAGGTAATTGGAAAAATCCTATATGACTAATTTCTATAAGCTCTCTCAATAAAAAGAATTTATGGTGCAGGTCGCCTATTTTCTTTCCCTAGGTAAATTCTAATTTAATTTAACAAGTCTTGTGTTGGACGTCCCTAGGTAAATTCTTTTGCCTATCACGAATGTCTTGTGTTTGAACTTGGAGACCCAATCTCAATGGTGCCATCGAGATTATTGACCTGCTAAGCTCTATGTGGTTGGAGAGACCATTCAAGTCAAAGCATGTTTTCAAGTGATTTGTGGGATGGCTAAGGATAAATCCCCGGGTCCAGATGGGTTTTTTATGGCTTTTTATCATAATTGCTGGGATGTAGTGGGTGAATATGTTATGCAGGTTTTTCAGGATCTGTACACCTTTTGGAAATTTAAAAAAAAAAAGCATTAAAGCATTTTTTATTGATCTCATCCCTAAGAAAGTTAGTGTTGTGGATGTACTTACAAAAAAAAAAAGTTAGTGTTGTGGATGTGAAAGACTTTTGGCCTATTGATCTTATAAATGGAGTATATAAGATTATTTCAAAGGTGCTTGCCAATCGCATGAATGCAGTTATGAGCAGTGTTATTTCAAAATCTCAAAATGCATTTGTGAAGGGGAGACAAATTTTGAAACTTAGGTATTGATAGCCAATAAATGCTTTAATTGTAGAATCAAGGAGAGCTTACCCGGTCTTTTGTGCAAGTTAGACACAAAAAAGGCTTATGACCATATTAATTGAATATTTTTTGCTATTTACTTGAGAGGTGCTGATTTGGGGATCGATGGATATCATGGATTAGGCATTGTATATCTATGGTTCATTACTCGGTTTTGGTGAATGGAGCACCAGAATGATTCTTTAACAGTTCTAAGGGACTACAGCAAGGGGATCTTCTCTCCCCTTTGCTACTTGTTGTTGTTATGAAAGTACTAAGTCGAATGTTGTGAGTGGTGATGAATGAAGGTTTTCTTGTTGGATTTTCAGTGGGTGAGTTTACCATATCTCGCATTCTCTTTGCTGATGACACACTTCTGTTTTGCTAGCCGCACAAGGATTATTTGCGGTACTTGAGGGTTATATTACTTTGCTTCGAAGCAGTTTCAGAGTTGAAGGTAAAACTCTCAAAGTCTGAAATGGTTCCTGTGGGTGGTGTACATAGTATCCTAGACTTGGCGAATATCTTGGGTTCAAGGTTGCTTCGTGGCCTTTGAAACATCTTGGCCTCACATTGGGGGCTTCTTTCAAGACAAAAATCATTTAGGATGGTGTGTTAGAAAGAATTGAAAGAAGATTGGTTGGATGGAAATGGCTATATTTTTTCAAAGATGGTCGATTGACTCTTATCAAGAGCACTAAACCTAACCTCCCTACCTATTTCTTATCCCTTTTTCCATTTCCTACAAGTGTGGCTTCTTGTATGGAGAAAATGTTTTGCAACTTTTTTAGGGGAAGAAATTAAGTTCCATTTTGCAAGTTGGGATAAAGTTTGCTCACCAATTCCATGTGGTGGGTTGGGAGTGTGCAATGTGAGGGTCTTCAATAAAGCACTTATGGGGAAATGGTTGTGGAGATACCATAAAGGAAGGGTTTATGGCGAGAGTCATAGATGCTAAGTATGAGAGTATGATGGGAGATGATGTTCTAAGGAAGTTAGAGGAACACATAGTGTGGGCTTGTGGAAAAATATTAGAGCTGGATGGGGAAGATTCTCCAAGTGTTTTAGATTTGCAATTGGAAGAGATAAAAGTGTTTATTTTGGTATGATGTCTGGTGCGGTGAAAGGGTATTAAAGCAGGTGTATCCCATGCTCTACTAGATTTCTTGTGACAAAGGGGATGCCATGGCTGACTTCGTAGTAATATCTAATTGTGCTGTCCATTGGAATGTAAGTTTCTTAAGAGCTGCTCATGATTGGAAGTTGGATATGCTTGCTGATTTCTTTGACTTGTTATATGCAATATCGATGGGCAGTGACATGGAGGATAGCATGATTTGTATTTGAATGGAAATAACAAATTCTCACTCTTTCTAAAAGGCCCTCTTAGAAGTATCTATTGACCATAACTTTCCTTGGAAGACTATATGGCAATGTAAAGTACCTTCTAAGATCGCATTCTTTGTATGGACTGCATCTCTTGGACGGATCCTCACGTTGGATAATCTGAGAAAACATGGTCTTATCATAACAAATTGGTGTTTTTTGTGCAAGAGTAATGGGGAGGAATCAGTGGATCATCTCTTGTTATATTGTGAGGTGGCCAGGTGTTTATGGAATGAGATTCTTAATAGGACCAAGGTGGCTTGGGTCATGCCCAGAAGAGTTACGGATATTTTGGGGTGTTGGACAGGAATTAGGGGGAATAGTGGAATACACAAATAGCTTCTGTGTGGAGAATGATCCCTCATTGCATTATGTGGTGCTTGTGGCTAGAGAGAAATAAGAGGTGCTTTGAAGACATAGAGCGTTCTTTGGATGAACTGAAGCGATTCTTCTACAATACTTTCTTTTTTAGGCTTCAGCCATTATTTGTAATTAACGACAAACTTCATGACGTGCTTGTATCTCTCAATAAAATTTTACTTTTACCTATAAAAAAAAAAGTTGATTTGGTTGGAAGAGAAACTCCCGGTGGAGTGTTCATCAAACACTAAATGAATCGGGACTGGGTTCCAGATTGTCTGGCACTCATGCTTGTTATTTACTTCAAGTTGCTCCCCTTGGCATTGGACTAGAGGATGAAGTTTTCTTTTGCTGTGTAAACCTTATAGGATGACAATTAGAGATGGAAACATAGTGTGTGGAGCTAGACACAGTCAAAAGGACTGTGATTTGTGCCTTCTCAGTCTGACTGAGGTGACATAGCAAAGTAGCTATTTTATCGGAAGAATTTTCTGAAAGACCTCAGTTTTCACCCTTATAGCATCAGGAATTTTCATCCGTAGTCAGAATCGTAAGTTAAATTGCATCCTTGTCTATTGTTGTGTTATATGAATTGTATGCCGATTACATTCTTTCTATGGTGCCAAGACGACAACCCAAAGGCAAAACATATTCAGTAGGTTCCAAGAGTGGTTTAAAGATACCTTTTAGGGATGGGTTACTGAGGCATGTTGCTGAAGATGTTGTACAATGGGCAAGTGTATGTAGCGGTTGTCTTGCTGCTTTGTTAGTTTTTTTTTTTTTTTATTGAGTTATTGTTGTTGTAAGAATGATAATGTCCACTCTTCCAGGATGGCTTGAAAATAAGAGGCTTCAATGAATCAGGTTTCTTGAATGAGGTAACGGAAGTAGTTAGAACAGGTACTGATTCAGGCCTTCCTTCTCATTATTTTAAGGGGTACACTTTCCACCCTTCAACTAACGGGTATTTAAATGTTTACACTACAAATGATCAAAGCTAACACGGTACGCCCTCCAAATACCAAAACTAATAATGTGTCAGTTTTGGTAGTTTTGAATGCAAAGTGAACAACATCCATTAGATGGAGAGAGGAAAGTGTACATTCTCCTCATTTTTATTGATTTCTACTCCAGTATTCCTTTAGCTACTCCAATAAGGCTTAAGGTTTAGATTTCCAAATTTTAATGTGAACTTTGTGTTTTAGTGTTTTAACTACCTACTTATTCCACTATGTGAAGTATGTATGCTGGTCAACAACAGTAGTGTATTGTGTTCCTCTACATGCCTGTTATGCTAATTTAAGGTCTCCATGTCATTGCTATATGTATGCTAATTCCTTTCTAGCTTGTTATAACAATTATGGGTTGCTTAATCCTTGAATTCAACTTCAGATGATATTTTGGGTTTCTTTCATGTGAAGAGTGAGAATAGATTAGAAGCATGTAAAAAGTAGGAGTGGGTGCAAATAATCTCTAGGGGCTATCGGATTGAGGAATTTTTCCTTAATTATCCGAGGCACACTTGCGGGAAACTTTTGTTGAGGGCCTGTACACCCATGGGATTAATCGGGATGCTATCCCAGACACCCGATCCCAATAAAAAAAAAATTGTAAAAAGTTGGAGTTATGAATTCTGTGCATTTTGTTCATCTTTATGAAAAGCAAAGTTTCCAAAACTTTTAGTGCACAACGTCTCCATTTATAAACAAAATTTTCGAGATGCCCCTTTGCCAGACATGCTTCCACAACGTGTCTTATTCTGAGTCATTTCCTATTTATTTTATTTATTTATTCGTTTTAATTTCCAAGACACTCAGTTTGTCCTGCTATCACCTATTTTGACCTGGTGTTAATTATGAATGAAAATCTTGTGGCAGGTGTAACACCTGCTGAGAAACTTCTGGAGTTGTATTGCGGGAAATGGAGAGACTGTAGATCTTGTTTTTGAGGAGCTACTCTACTGAGGTGAATCAGATTCTTATGGGACTAGTGGGTCCTTTTGCATGTAAAACCTTTCTTGAAATCTTGTTTGTAATTCTGATTTTTATTTCAAGCTGGGTTTAGTTTGTGGTTTTACATTTAACATCTCATGTAACTGTCATAAAATGGACCAGATCAACTCTGGTCATCTTGTCTCACGAATGCTTACAAGTTGACACCTGTTAATTGAGAGAGGTTAATCCGAACATCCAAAATAGCAACTCGTGTTATGTGTTCTTGTCCCTCTAACTAAGTGAGTGTTTCTCTTATATACTTCTTGCATGCTTGAGTTGCACCCCTCTGTGTGATTCCATAAGGGTAATTTTTTATAAACAATCAAGTATTGAAAAGGTTGGTATATTCCAACAGCTAGCAAGAATAGCAACATGGATTCTTATAATGCTTCTGTTACTGCTAGCCTACAAAAATCTTACATGGGCTTTAAGACATTAGTGTTCTTCCTCTTCTTCTCTTCCTCTCTCTTTTGTCTTTCTCAGCAACAACCACATGGCAGTGCTATAGCACTTGGGCCCCTTTAGTATGATCCTTGGCAGCAAACTTCCATTATGGATAGCACTATGCTGTCACTCCAGTTACTTGGAATTCCGGTGACTAGTCTAAGTACCTCAGTACCTAGTTTCTCACATCCTCTCCTCTTTGGGTCTATGATTGTGTCATTAAAGTTTATTATCTCATCCCATATCTTGGTTGTCTCTAAGCCATGTGGCTACCAACGTGTGCCATGTGCTCCCCTTCCTGCCAGTGATTCTCTGCCATACCATTATAATCATATGTTACAGGGTTTTGTTTTATTCTGGTGAGTACGTTCTCTCTCTCAAACTCTTTTTTCTTTGTTTCTCCCTTGTAGAAAAATACATAAGAAAAAAGTCAAAGTTATAGCTCAATTATAATAGGTGAGGTGGGGATATTTTTGGCTATTGCACCAGATTTTTGGGAGAAGATTATTTGAATATTCTATTCGAGTATAGTCTTTGAATTCATTCACTCAAATTAAATGATGATAGTATGCTACACAATAGGTGTAGCTTTCAAATATCTCTTGTTGTGGGTTAAACAGGAGTTATTGATCATGAACTCCTTTTTGAGACGGAGTTGTATCATTGTATGAATTCCTAGAATGAAATGAACAAGGTGTCTGTCAAATTCATCTTACTGGAATGATAGGTTTTTTATCCCCCTAGGCTGGAGTGATTGGTATGATGTTACTGTAGAGGGAACATTCTAACATCATGGGGTGATAAGTACAGATTGGACAGCCTACCTTGCTCTTATTTTCATACCCACTCTTGAGTATATACTAATACGTTGAAAACTCTGCTCGAACTGTACGTTTTGAAGAAGCACAACTGTGACATCTTAACGGGAGGTTTGGATAGTGAATTGAGTTAAGATGAAATGACGTAAAAGTTCAATAAAATATTGTTAGAATATAACTTTTTTAAATTATTTTTGTTTTCAAATTTGAAAAAGTTGAATTATTTATTAGATTTTGTTTGAAAGCGTGTGAAAGTTGTAATGATTAGATGAGATGAGATGAGAGTGTTTTTTAGTCCAAACATCCGTTTTTTTGTAGTTTTCCCTTTTGTCAAGTATACCACAGGGAAAAACAAAATGGAAAAGAGAAGAAGGGAAGCCAGAATTTATGGGTTTTTTTTCCCTTTTCTTTATTCAAATAAAAATACTTTCTCTCAATTTTTGTAAGGAGAGATTACATGCTTGTAATCTCCTAAGATTAGGTTAATTCAATGGAGTGTAACATTGGATTCCACCAGCAAGAAGCCAACTAGTCCTTGTGGGTGTACTGGAAAGAGGTGGATAGAAAGAAATAAGTCATTTGAGGACCGACAAGGGGGATTCTTATGACCTCCATAATTGAGGCTTCTCTCTCTCTTGCTCTCCTTGTCCTCACCCTATTGTAGATTACCAATATGTACCTAAATATTTCCCTAAAAGACATAAACACACTTAGTCTAATTGCCATCTTTTATATTTTATTACCTTATCTGCATCAACTTGATCACCAAAGTTCCCCTTCTAATGTTTTCAGAACTTAACCGGTCATTTTTTAATGATAGCTTTACTTAATATCTTCACCATTTCTGCATGAACAAGTTCCATTTTCTGCATTGAGTTTGCAAAGTGTGATGAGGTACCTAAATCTAATTACATGTAGAATGTTTGGAATAAGTTAATGATAAACTTCCCAAAAGGAGAATTCCATATTCATGATTTGGCTTCATGTTAATGCTAGAAAGAGATGTACACCTTACGTTGTTTTTATGACTATTATGGATATGCTTTCTGAATGGGTGGTAAACTGTCATATCAGCCATTTTTCTATTACATGTCTCCAAATCTTTATTGGGAGGGTGTTTGCCATATCCAGATTATGCAAAATTGTGGATAACAAATTACTTAAGATCAGTTCCACGGTTTAAAAGGTCTAAGTTGTCGGGGTTGGGGGGGGGGGGGGGGGGGTGGGGGAACCCACCTGCAATAAGAGCAACATATAATGAATTAGATTACAAGAAATAAACTCCAACTCAATCAACCAATAATAACTCAAGTTTTGATTTTTAAAGTTATGTTATTATAATTTTTTTTAAAGCAAAAAAAAAAAAACTTGTATGAATGCTGATGTGGAAGGTTTCTTCATCAATAATTTCTTTTAAAAGAATTAATTAGAGAACATGATGTCTAATCATTGAGGTAAGTAGATTAAGGAAGAGGGTGAGAACCAAATTATGGAGTATTAAATCTTAATAACAGATGGGGAATCAATTAAAGAGGATGGGTTGGTAATTTCTAGATGAAACAAGGCCAGCTTCAGCTTGTTGTCACCTGCCAACATCCAGCTCACGACGCTTGTTGGAGTTTGACATGGCATCCTCCAAACAAACCCACATGAAATTATTAATTGAACCTTATTGTTTTCATTTATTTTATTTTCTTTCTGGGAAAGACAGATAGAAATATCCATCTCTCTTGCACCTACAAAAGGCCATCACCATTTATTTCTTTTTGACTCACCGCCTGATCTTAAAACCCTATATATTTCTCTTCACTTCTTTAGCTTTTTTTTTAGTTATCCAAAAGGCAAAAATCTTCACAAAGAAACACCCATTTCCCGTTTGATCATACAAACTTACTATTCCATCAAGAAAAATGAGAGAAATCCTTCACGTTCAAGCAGGCCAATGTGGTAACCAAATAGGTGGCAAATTCTGGGAGGTTATGTGTGATGAACATGGCATTGATGCAACAGGAAGTTATGTTGGGAATTCTCACCTTCAGCTGGAGAGGGTGAATGTCTACTACAATGAAGCAAGTGGCGGTCGGTATGTCCCTAGAGCCGCGTTAGTGGACCTTGAGCCTGGCACCATGGACAGCTTGCGCACAGGTCCTTATGGCAAACTATTTAGACCTGATAACTTTATTTTTGGTCAAAATGGTGCTGGAAATAATTGGGCAAAAGGGCATTACACTGAGGGGGCTGAGTTGATCGATTCGGTTCTTGATGTTGTCCGTCGAGAGGCCGAGAATTGCGACTGCTTACAAGGTACTTATAACCATGCAATTATAAAAAAACTACCTATTTATAATTAGTTATTTTTTTTTATCAAAATGACTATTATTTATTAAAATTAAAATTAGTCTGCTTTCATTGCAAATAGGCCTACTCGTCACAAATAACCCATTATATCTATATATATATATGATGTCATAATTTCTTATACCTTAAAATAAGATGGGAATGTGTCGTGCGAAAACGTTACATTATCTAATATTGCCATCGAAATGTATAAATTTTTCATCTTGCTTCACTGTACTACTGCTGACATGACATGATTTGATAATAAAGTACTTGAAAGTAATCATGTTTGTTTTTCATGCATTGCAGGTTTCCAGATTTGCCATTCACTGGGAGGTGGGACAGGTTCGGGAATGGGAACGTTACTGATATCAAAGATCAGGGAAGAATATCCAGACCGGATGATGTTGACTTTCTCGGTATTCCCTTCGCCTAAGGTCTCTGATACTGTGGTTGAGCCCTACAATGCAACCCTCTCTGTACATCAGCTTGTTGAGAATGCTGACGAGTGCATGGTCCTCGACAACGAAGCCCTCTATGACATTTGTTTCCGAACACTCAAGCTCACAAATCCAAGCTGTAAGCAGATCAAACTCCCTATTTCCATACACAGTTATATAAGAGTATTTCTTACGTACAGTCAATGCGTAAGTATCACGCAATATTTCTGAAAAAATGTGAGATTTATTATTAAAAAATTAATTATTTTTATCTTATAGGTCCGTATTTACTCACTTTTTAAAAATAATTGCAAGCGCTTATGCATTCTATCTTATTACATAATACTCTAATCTCTGGCCTGGTTGATTTTATAAGGGCATTTATGAGTTCTTAGGAAAATTGAAGTACTTCAGTAGTTTTAATTTACATAACAGTGAAAATTTGCAGAAGGCAATATTGGAAAAGATAAGCACTACTTGATGAGTCCTAAGATTAAACTTAAGAGGTCTAACTTAAGAGCAATCAATCATGTCAATAACTCCAACTTTGGGGGTCCCATTATGAGTAGTATATATTCTATCTGAAACCCAATAATGCATCTATATTGTATGTGTACCATGTCATGTTAAAACACGCCTTCAATTATTGGACAATAATGTGCATGCATGCATTAATATTCTTCTAGCTAGTTGTTGATACACCAAATTAACTATAGTTATTAAACAAAAAAGTATCACTTTAACTAAGTAATCAGCATGCTGTATCATTATATAATAAATAAAATCTATGACGAGTATTAGTTTTGCATCTTGAAGTACTTCCCTCTCCTTACTAATCTGATCTTTTGTATGTGTCATTGATGATGGACAACCTGATCATGTCGGACCTGAGTATAGAGAGGGAATAATGTATATAGCTAGCTTTTTATATGTAGCGGTGTTCATTCCATTCGAATTCTAAATCTAGAATTTTCTTAAACCTTTTAAATGAAAATATCAAATTTATTGAAAAATAAATATAATTTAAAAATTAGGCCGGATAAAACTCGGCCCAGATGACAGGCTTGTTTATATGGAATGCTAAAATAAGTCTGACCATAAAGAGTTATACCAGTGGACTTTTTATATTTCTTGAAAATCTATGAGCTTTATGATTCTATTGACTAAGAAAATTATAAAAATACATAAATTGAGAAAACCAAAGAGTCATGTTAAGGAAAAATAAATTAAGTGAAGTTTACTAATATAATTAGATTAATTATTTTTTATTTAATAATTTTAATTTTAATATTAAATAAAATTAGCTTGTACAAAAAAATAAAATAAAATAAAATTAGCAAACAATAAATGGTGGCAAACCTTTAGGCTTTATAAAAGTGATGCCATGGCATAGCTAAACATGATCAAAAGCAAAGCACTTGTTTTGAGAATTATTTATGTCATATATAGATTATAAATATGTACGTACATCTTCATTAAGTTTTAGTAATGTAATGATGTTCATTCTCTAGAAAAAAATTCTATTCATCGTCTCTGCACGACATATTTGTGTCCACTTCTTCTAATTATGCATATTTGTGACCCAGTTGGTGATCTCAATCATCTTATCTCAACAACAATGAGTGGAGTAACATGTTGCCTCCGCTTCCCTGGCCAACTCAACTCTGATCTTCGCAAACTAGCTGTCAATCTGATCCCTTTCCCACGCCTCCACTTCTTCATGGTTGGTTTTGCACCCTTAACTTCTCGTGGCTCCCAACAGTATCGTGCACTCACGATCCCTGAGTTAACTCAGCAAATGTGGGATGCCAAAAACATGATGTGTGCTGCCGATCCACGCCACGGGAGGTATCTAACAGCCTCGGCAATGTTCCGAGGCAAAATGAGCACTAAGGAAGTAGATGAGCAGATGATCAATGTACAGAACAAGAACTCCTCCTACTTTGTTGAATGGATACCCAACAATGTTAAATCTAGTGTTTGTGACATCCCGCCGACCGGGCTAAGCATGTCTTCCACATTCATGGGGAATTCCACCTCGATTCAAGAAATGTTTAGGCGTGTTTCGGAGCAATTCACAGTCATGTTTAGGCGAAAGGCTTTCTTGCATTGGTACACTGGGGAGGGGATGGACGAGATGGAGTTTACAGAGGCTGAAAGTAACATGAATGACTTGGTTTCAGAGTATCAGCAATACCAAGATGCAGCTGCAGCAGAAGAGGAGGATTATGATGAGGAGGTGGTGGAGAACTAAAAGGCATGTATTTCTTTTGGACATGGTCGTGAGTTATATATATATATATATATCTTATAATATTGTTTGTTTTTGTGCTTTGTTTGTGAAGAAGGGCTCATGCTTTGGTGAGATTCATCTATTGCCTGCTTATGTTGTGAATTTGTGATTGGCATAATTTATGTAATTGAAGAGACAAAAAGGAGAAAATATCTTGAAATTGCATGCGAGTATGAGGTTTGGAAGTATGTGAATATTTTCAATAAATTTCTTCATTTTATACGAGTACATTTGCCTTTTCATGTCTCGAATGTTGTAATTGTTATGGCAATTTCTAAACTTCAGAAAAATAAAAGAGGCGTCTGTTTAATCTTCTTTGGAATGTAGAGCTCAAGTTTAATATTCATTGTCTTTTACATGCCGCACCATTCTTTGAGATTTAGCCCTTGTTTAGATTCGAGAAACGTCTCGTCTCATTTTATCTCATCATTATAATTTATTTAAATCCTAACACAGAATATAATAAATAATTTAATCTTTTTAAATTCCAAAGCAGTAATAATATTAAAAATAATAATATTTTAAAAATATTTTATTCAACTTTTATCCAAAATTATCTCACCTCTTCTCAGAATTCAAACAATCTAAAATTATCTCATCTCAAAATCCCAACTGAGTTATAGATTATAACACACAGCAGAGCAACTCCCAAAATATTTGCATTGAAATTAAGAATTAAGTGGCCAACTAAGCTTAGAAAGCTTATTGGCCATTCAGAGCTCTTGATGATTACAATGGGGACAAAATCCACAATAAAGCAATATTTTTTTATTATTAAAAAGGGAACATTTTAGGAGTACAGAAACAGAATTTTAGTCAACACAAGCAGCCAAAAGGTTCAATTGGACTGTACATAAAATTACAAGCAAGGCCACGGCTAATATTCACTCTTTGAATCCAACTTAGAAAACGGTTGAATCCCATCATCTTAATTACTTCCCAAGACGTTGTATTTGAAAAGTCAGTAAAAAGCAAATGAGGCAGGCTTATGATTACTTAAGCATGGAAGCTTGAAACCTCAGTAATTCACTAAACCAATCAATCAAATAATGTGGCAAAAGAATGCTTCAAGATGATTGTGAACAAGACATGAAACAGTTTATAGGAACCATTTCTCTTCTTTCAAGTTTAAGGTCTGATTCACGTTGTTGGAACCCTTGATCACTTTTGTCCCGGAAGTGAGATGCTGGTGTCGGACCCCTTTACGCGCTCATCTTCAGGAAAAGAGCAATTCAACAGACAGAAAAGTGACCAGCATTCATGTCAAGCAGTTACATTCCTCTGATTTTCAAGGACAAATCCTTCTTTGAGGGCTATTTGTGATTCATTCTCCCTTCCCAGTGCAGAAAGAGCAGCAGCTTGTAAATAGGAAGCAATATGCCAGACAGGTGATATTACTTGAGCTTGCACTGCATCATTAAGGGCTTCCTCTGGCATTTCACTCATGAGATAACATAGACCACGGCGTGCAAAAACTGTTGGAGAAAGGATGGTTCCAACATTGATGAACTGCAATTGAATGAACAAACTGTCAACAAAATGCTGAAGATGCTCTGATCATGATGCAGAATTGCAGAGGCTTCATCAGTCCTACTGCACACAATCTGTTAAAACAATTTAGGATCCAACTTTTTTGTTGGACCCAGAAGTACACAGAGGAGCCCCTACGTTATGATTCTATTCACAAAGTTAGTTTGAATTTCTTTTTGGCACAATCATCTTTTTTCTTCAAATATACAAAACATGAGCGGTGCTGACATTTTCTTTTAAAATTCTGAACAAGGGCAAATTTGTGCTGAAAGGATACAGAAAAAATTTAGGTCTGCAAGAAAGAAAACTGCCATTTGTAGATATTCACTCAGAAAAGTAAGCAACTCAAAGTTGCAGTTTATCATTGGACCTGGGTGTAGCATTCAATGGCAGCCCTGAGATCTTTGTGCCGGAAAGCAGCATCACCCTTCTTTTTTGAGTTTAACGTTTCCTGCACCTGGTTGGTCCACATTTGGAATGAGAGCTGCATCAGAAAGATAATACAGTAATAATCAGCAGACCCAATATGCACATCTTTCATTTCTGTCCATAAATGATTGACAGAGAAAGCATGAGGGGATACATTCAACAAACCACAAATTCACAAGGACTACAGCTCAATTAGTATTTTGTTACTAGTAAAGCAAATACTTTCCCTTGGAAAAAATATCATGAGGAGTTATAAACGCTGATTCTTTGCAGTTTAATAATGTGACAATTCGATACTGAGTTTCCCACCAACTCTTGTAATATTTCTACACCCCAAAATTCACAACTAAATAATGATCAAAGCACGTATTAGCAAAAATTGACAGAATTGTTTATTTGAAATTTTGATGCAGCAATGGCAGAAACTGACAGAATTTGCAAAATACTAACATGATCCCAGAATGAAGTTCTTTTCCTAATCATGGAAACAAGTATTAAAAGCCCAAATGATTCATGTAGATCATTCAGGAATCTGTTGTGCGGTACACAAGAAACAAACCTCAGTTGTAGCACCCTCATCGTCCTTGTACCCATTCTTTTCCAAGATCTCATGTATGGCAGTCAAATCCCTTCTTAGGCAAGCTTCACCAAGTGGTGACAGAGGTAAAGGTTCAGCACCATGTGGCATACCCATCAACACATGAGCTGGGACCTACAGTACAATTTCCAAAAGTTTGTCTGAGCACATAAAGTTGTACCTTTTCAACATACTACAAATAACTGAAAGAACAAATTCACACACAGAGAGAGAGAGAGAGGGTAGATCTCTTGCCATGTGATCATATAGAACATCCCCCCCCCCTCCCCCCCCCAAAAAAAAAAAAATCAATCATCTAAATGGCTGCATTTTTTTTTTTTAAGTTCTGAAGTGTGCAAGTACCAAATTATTTTTTACAAGGTACAGTATTTGACAGAATGGATTTAGAAGTGTTAGCTCCAGAAAGGCAAACCACCTCAGTGTCCTTCTGAAGAGGAATCAAAGCAGTGACTAAAGACGTTGTATTTGGACGCTCTCGGGGCTCATACTGTAAGCATCTTGAAGCTAACCGTACCAATTCAGTCCCCTCATCATTTGAGAATTGGCCTTCCAAACAAGAATCAGTAAGCATTTGAACATTCCTGTCCCGGATTAGGTCAAGTGCCTGAGCATTTATGCAACATCAGTTGTGCAACAACATCATTTATACCCACATGCTCAAATGGAAAAGAGAAACAAAATGACAGCAGAAGTTTATAGGAATGGAACTCTTATATCTTCAACCTTCTTAAAAATCAACAAGCGGCTTATAAGAAAAACAACATTCCATGAACTACCATGCTCTTTCATTTCAATTAAGAAGCTATTCAATTACTAGGGATAGAACGAACAAAACAAGTAGGCCAGGGAAAGAGGAAGGAACAAAGGGGAGTGACCAGCAGGATTCAAAAGATTAAAGAGAGACAAGAAGATGAAGTAAATTAAATTCAGAGTAATCCATCACCAAAAATGGCAAGCTTCATAGGAATTTACCAGTGAAGGGTGTACTGGTGCAATTAATACTGTCAAATGGTGTAATAGATTTAAAAACCCAACCCAAATCAAATACAAATGAAAAACAGGTGCAATTACTCAACATATGCAGTGATACTGCTTGGAATCTTGGCCAGGGTCTACAAATAATATGGCATTTCGGCCAGGGTAACCAAAAAGTGTATATCGCTATAATGCTACCAATTTCTTTCTATTTGAGTTATCTTTTCATATGCATCCACATACATTATTATTCAAGTTATATGGCACACAGCTCTCTCCGGTACCCTGCAGCTGTCTTTACACTACATATTAAGGGGGCAAGCCAAAAAGAAAAATATGGACCAGCTCCCTCTCTGTGAGGTACGATAAATGAAATGGAAGTGTGGGTTAAAAAAGATACAAGAAAAAATATATTAGAAAGCACTAAGTATCTGTATCAAAACGTAGATGAGGACTTACATGACTTGGAGGTATATGTTTTCCACTAAGAAGATCAAGCAAAAGAGTGCCAAAGCTATAGATTACACTTTCAGGTGTAACTCTTCCTACAGAAAAATATGAGGTGTATGAATTACTATTAATTAAGACAACTTTAAAGCAGACAAGGTTCATGACATCAATAAGTATATAAAGATAAAGAAACCCAAAAAATTGTTTATTTTTACAAGATAAAAAACTTGCGCATATATATATATATATTTTGATAAATAAGTATTTATTTTTACAAGATAAAAAACTTGCGCATATATAACAACCATTTCATATCAAATGGTACGTAGCCCACCAAGTGCCTTCACCTTTGACCATAGGCAGTGGTATAAGTATGTAGGGATAAATAGATCTCTCTCTCTCTCTCTCTCTCTCTCTAAGTTTATGTGCAAGTTAATAACTCAAATGGCTAGTATAAGACTCCATCAAATCGGTAATTCAGGTTCATAACCAAGTCATAATTAACCTATAGACCAAATAATGAATAAAAAAGATCATCATGTTTACATATGTCTTTTGTGAGAGGGTAAGTACCGGTCCGCAAATACTCTGGTGGAGTAAATGCCAGGTTTGTACTGTAACTTTTCCCATCTCTACTGTTTTTCATCAAACCAAAACATGAAAGTCTGGGGTTGCCATCCTGAGAAATAATATCAATAATGAAAATGATAAATTTCAAATCCCTACCTAAAAAATAAAAATAAATGGACTGTGACTTATAAGATAAGCGGATACTGACATTGTCAAACACAATTCTATAAGCATTCAGATCATGATAAAGAGCACGTCCCCTGCTTGTACAATATTCTAGAGCTTGCGCAAGATGCAAAGCCACCCTCAATCGCATTGCCCATTTCATAGGTTGTGTTTCCCCTGAATCATGTAATCAAATTTCAACAGTAAGTTCCAAAGAATTCACCTCCCCAAAGATTTTCTTTATTTATAAGTATTGGTTAATACTTAATTCACCTCCCCAACGATTGAACTGAAAATGCAAGCAAATGAAAAAGAAATAGCATGCAGTCTAGAAACATAATCAGCTTCGATTACTTAGTTGGAAAAGGATCACAGAAACATAATAAAATTTTACCACAAAGCCCCAAAAGAAATAAAATGGAGAAACAGCTTTATAATTTCTTGAATTGAAAATGGACTTCAGGAGGACTAGTCCAGGAAAGTCACTCTACCTCTCTTGAGCTCCTTCACACAAACTTACTTATGATTATTGCTGTAACATGTGGTTTTGTCATGACTGGTAATGGGACAGCATTGAGGTGTGAAGGAGAAAAGGACATTAGGGAGCACATGAAAATGCATTTCTCACAATCAAATCAATCTGTCAAAGGAAAATACCACAATCTCTCCTTGCGCACCTGCCACCAGCTCCCCAAAGAAGGAAGTACGGCAAAAGGCCCATTCCACCCACTTACCGATTAAAAAAAATATCAACCACCCACCATCAAGCCCATGGTTTTTTGACAAAGTCACAAAAACCTACTATAGAGGGTAGAAAAGATACATACTCAATTGTTGACAAATAGACAAAAGAGGTTATGCACCTTCATCTGTACAAGTAGTTTGCAAAATAGAATGAAAAATTTATTTTAAAATTTTAAATTCTTACTGATAGTGGGTTTGGTTATTACTGGATCATAAATGATTACATATAGAGGAGAGCTCATGCAATAACTCCAAAGAAAGTTTATTACTTACAATGAAATAAGTGCTTTGCTAATGTATCATTGGGCATATACTCTGCAACAAGTAACCTCTCATCACCTTCACAGCAACAACCAAGTAAATTTGCCAGTCTATGGTTCCGGAGCTGACCAACAGTCCTTGCTTCATCCTGAAGTAGTAAAACTCGAAATTAAAGAGCTAACTATTGCAACAAAAGAAGAGTGATGCATTGGCTCCAAACTATACATCAAACTGAAAATAAGAATACTGAAGATAATGAATAGAATGCTCGCAACAAACAAAATACCATAGACACGGCGAACTAGAGTTTTAACTGGACTAGTTAAGCCATTGGGGCGTGGGATTATCACTTCATTAGGTATTTCAAACCACTAAAAGAATGGAAATCAGGGTACACGAAGATGACTTTGAATTTCCAGATTATGAGTTTCGTATTACTACAATCATACAAGACCAGCATCAGAAATGCAAAATTACTTTTTTTGCATTAAGTTATCGAATATTTATAAATAAATAAAAAAATGTAAAGGACATAGCCCAAGTACACAAGATGTATACAAGATAAACAAGCGTGTAAATCTACTAAAATCTAAGGGGAAATAACGAATGCCCCAAGCTGAAATATTATTCTCAGATGAGTATGCCCCAAACCAAAATATTAAAGGTAGAGCATAATCTGCAGTCCCCTCTTAATTTTTCTGTTCTTTTTAAAGAAAAGTGCAAAATTGTGAAGTGAAAGGGAAACAGAAACAGTCTCATTAGAATTATTTTCTCAATATAGCAGTTTTTTTGAGGGAATGAGGAGGGTGGCTGAGCAGTTACAAACAATTTGATGTATCATATTACTACATACAACATTATCAAGAACCTGGTCAAGATCATCTCTGGGCAACCTCTTCTGAACTGTGACTAAATACAATCGCCAAAAGGAACACAGCCAAGTTTTCTGAACTTTACGCGAATTATGACAATAGGTTTTCCCGCAAACAAGAATGATAATGCATGGCTTTCAACAGTTAGTAACTTACCAAAAATTGCCGGGCATCAGGCCAAGCTGATCTATTAAATCGTTTGACAGCAACCCGCATTTGGTTTTCAAGCTTCCCTTTGTAAACCACATTTGGAGCCTTTTCCCCATGTTCAGAAACTATATTCTCCGCTGCAAACCCAGATGTAGCGTTTCTAAGCTGATCAATCGTGTATTCATTAAATGCAGGCAAACGACCAACTTCACTATTCTCCTCATTTTCTGAAAGAAAACAGAACAGTCACACACTGCTATTGCACCGTTAGAAAAAAGAAAAGTATGTGTATTTTAACAAACACTTACCAACGTTGTGGGTTTCAGCAACTGGTTCGGTTTGTTCCGTGGCCCAACAACACGCCGAGAGTTTGGAACAGCCACAACCCATCCCAATTCCAGAAATTAACTGCAAACACCAATCAATTCTTGAGCCCTCGATTCTTATCAAAACCGTACACCTTAGTGCCTCAAAGACTACCTACATCCAGCTTGACACACAAACTCAAACTTGAGATTTCAAGATACCCACTCCAAAGTCTGACTCAATATTTATTTTAAAGCTCTTAAAAACTTCAAATAGAAACCAAATACCAATACTAACAACGAGCTCAATATACAACAAGAATAGCAATAATTTCAGAACAAAGATTCGAGAGCGCCCAAAACAAGCAGTACAAGATTGAATATTCAACATTATAGCTGAAGAAAGAATACCCTTACTTCGATTGAAGTTGAAGTCAACTTAGTTTGACCTTAGCTTCACAGGATTCCCAATCGCCAGCCGTAAACTCAGACCAACTCCAGCTCCGTGAAGCTCCTAAAGCTCCCTTGTTGTTCGTATAAAGCGCACCGACCCAGTACTTTTAAAACCAAGCGTGCGTCCTAGAGCCAATCAAAGAGGCAGCTTTTAATCAAATCAAGGATCACAAAAAGCGGAAAAAGTACCAAACGGAACAGTACTGAATCCCCACCAAAAGAAAAATCAAGATTGCAGCTTTGAGAACCCAAGAAAACCACCAAGCGATTCGTCGTCCTCGATTGGGTCAAAAGGAATGGAAAGCAAGCCCGGATTTCTCATTTTTTCTTGCCCTTTCCGCGTTTTAGCAAATATATACATAAACAAACTGGTTTCGGGAAGTGGAAGTTCAAAGAGAGACACACTGAGTCGGAGATCTTGGAGTCCTATTTTTGGTGCTTTTCTGCTTTTGTGAATCAGAAATTTGATAGCTTTGAGATTCGGATTGGAGATGTACATATCAGTGAATATAAAAATAAAATAATTCTGTGAGTATGCGTTTGATGCGTGCGTGTGTCTGTCTCTGTCTTTGTCTGAATCTTGTGCTTAGTTTTCGGTTTTCCTATTTCCACCGACATGACCCCTCCGTTTTTAATTTTTTCATGCCTAAAGCCCCCTCATTATTAATTACAAGAATAACAAATTGTCAAAAAAAAAAAAACATAAATATTTAATTTGAAAAAAATTAAAATAAATAAATTATTTCTTATTCGTTGCGGATTCATTGATTATATACATAAATACCACTTTGTAGTTTATACACAGCCGTATTTATAAGAAAAATACACACAATTAAATATTTTATAATTTTTCAAAGTCAAATATAATTTAAATAAATTCAATGAGTAATAATATTAAATTAGAAAATTACTTAAAATATCTAAAATAATTATGTTTATATCATTTTTGTCGTTACAAATACACTACATATCTTTCTGAATTAAATGTGAACCAACTTGAAAGTCAAAAAACCAAGTCGTCGTTACATCATTTAAACATTGATGTTACGTCGATTGACGATAATCATGGGTCTTGCAATGCGAAACATTCAGTTTGATTCTATCAACGAGAGGGAGAGAAAATGCGAATGATTTTACACCGCAGAGAAGCATGTTGCCATCCTAGTATTATTTTAATTTTATAATTTGGAGGCACCTGTTTTTTTTATTTTCAAACATCATTCTTTATCTCAGATAAAATTATTACTATTTTATAATTTATTTGTTATTTTTTTTATATTTAATTTTTTTATAATTTATAATTTTATTTAATAATTAAATATGTGAATATAAGTAAAGTTGTATATATATATTTTTCCTAATAATTAAAAATATTAAAAAAATGCTTAAAATAAAAAAACTCAAATACACTAATAAATTATAAATTAATTTAAGAGATCAGCACTCTTCTTATATAAATAGTGTTGGGCTGTTTTAGTGCAAGAGCTTGGTTTTGTTTGTGTTGGACCCTCTTATTGACCCGTTCAATAAATATTTGTTGTATTTTATTTATTTATATATATAATTTTATATATAATTATTAAATACGTAAACCTCATATAATTATTTTTATAGTAAATTAAAATCCATTGATTCCATTTTGTAATATAATATATGGACTTTAAAGCAGTCCTAACGGATAAGCTAAAATATATTTTTCTGTAAAATTTGAAGAATATCGCCCCTTAACCAATTCCAACGGAGAAGCTATTTGACATTTCAAAATGAAAGTTGCTATGGTGATGGAGCTTGGAGCCGCTACATCTACCGGATCACTGTTCATGAAAGTAAACATTTTTATTCATTTTTTCTCTTTCTGGTTTTGGTTATTAATGGATTTGATGGGTTTTCATTTTTTATTTTTTGTTTTCATTTTTATTTTACATTTTGAATTCTATTTCATTGTTTGTTTCTTAATACTTCGTGGTTTGTTTCTCGAGAATTTTCATTGGTAAATTCGTTGTCTGTTTCTTTAGAATTTTTGCTGATGCTTGTTTTTGTGAGGGTGAAATATTTCAAGTAAGGCCCAGACCTATTATTTAGTATACTAGAAAACAAGAGTGAAGAAGAGTTGAGTGGACCAGATCACATAGAGGACAATACATAAAGAATGTAAACTGACACACACAAGAAATAATATCCAGACCAAAGTCTCTATATAATGGCAACCATCAAAATATCAAGGCTTTCTCTCTCTCTCTCTCAATAACTAGTTGGCTAAACAATAATTCTTCTCTTCTCTCGGATCGCCTACTTCATCTTCTCAAATGAATCTAATACCTCATACTAATAAAATTATGTATTTTATTCACGTATAGTGAGAGTCTTGAGAGACTGTAAAAATATTCATTATAGTGGATTCCTTTCCTCCAAAACTCTGTGGAATGGTCTTACGCCGAACCACGTAAATACTGTGTTTCTATATTTATTTATCTGCTATCCGTGTATGTATTGCCGCACCAGAGTCTCATCGGGGGTCTCAAACGACACTCATCGAAACTCAACTCGCTCCAATGAGTTGAAAATGATTTATTTTCATGCTTTGACCTGTTGAGATTTTTGTGACATCAATAGTTCTATCTAGAGTTTGCTCTGATTTTGGTTGAGTTTTGCCAACTGCCCTCAATTTGTTTCTTGAGAAAATGGCAAACGAAAATGCATAAGAAAATTTGGGAGCTTCGATGGTGGATTGTCGTCAATGCTGTGTTTTTGTCAATGATGGGCTTGTTTGTTTCTAAGGTTTGGCGAGAGAAGAAGGCAGATGGAGAAGATGATGGTTTGCTGTAAAGTTTGTTGTGTTTGCTTTTAGGATTTGTTTGTTTTAAATTAATATTTAAATGAATAAAAAAAAATAAAATAAGATTATATAAATGATATAAAAAAAAATAGATTAACTGATACATTGTCTATTGTAAAAGTAAGTAGAAAAAATAGATAAAGTGAGTTTTTGTAATAAAAAATTATTTATGAAATCATTTTTATATATTCTTTTATGCATTTTATCAATATGATTGGTTGTATTAATTTTTTAAAATATAAAATAAATGCATTGGTCAATCATATAAGCGGAGTGTACAAAAAGTATATAAAAATAATTATATGTAATATTACTCTTTAGTAATAAATTATGAAAAAAATAAAATAAAAAATTAAAGAGTGCATTGCGGATGCCCTAAAATTAACTTCAATACTTTTCACCATTTTGAAATTTAAAGTACAATAAACACGCTTTGTATATTTTTCCAACACTTACCGTATGTAGAATTTCATGAGTGGTACGGAAAACATTTTGTTAGTGGCTAGTTTTTAATGGGATTTTATAAAAGTGATGGAATCTTTCAGAATAATATGTTTGGACTAAAATGATTTTAAGCAAGTCTTTACAGTGGGTGTAATAAATCATTTAAAAATATATTTTTTTAAGGGAGATGTTGGGACACGGTCGGGCTGCACTCCAACATCTTTGCAACCGTCCATTTTCCATTTTTAAACTCTTATAATTATTATAAAAATAGAATAAAAAATTATTACAAAATATAATACAAAATACAAAAAATAAAGTAAAATTTAAAAAACACAATAAAAAATATAATAAAATAAAAAATTAAGAAAATATAATAAAAAAATATAATAAAAAATACAATAAAAAATAAAATGAAGATGAAGCCCCTTTGCTGTTGCTGGCAGTGGGTTATGGACCCATTTTCGAGTTTAAGGTCGTCGGGACACATCGGAAGTCGATAGGACTTGCTCTCGCAAGAGTGGACTCGCCAACTCCCTCCGGTCCCGATGGTGTGGGTAGTGTTGCCCACCACTGACGACAACAAAGGGGACTGTAAAGGCTGGGTTCAGTAACCCCAGGTATTTTCTACTTTTTAACTCTTTTTTTAAAAGAAATAAAATAATTGTTCCCTTGAATTTAAGAAATGATTTCATCGAAAATAATAATAATAAAAAACAATAGTTTATTTGAAGGTTTTTGCATAACATACCATCCACATGACATTATTTTATTTATGATATAAATTTTAAAACTCAAATCTTATAAATTAAATCATGTCATGTAATCGTGTACTGTATAACTTATTTGAATGTTGAGATGAGACGAGAAATATATGAATAATTGTGAAATAGTTTGTGATGCTAATAATTTTGAGTTAAGATGTTTTACAAGGTTTTAGAAAATGAGAGAGAAAATTAAATAAAATATTATAAAATTAAAATAGCGTTAGAATATATTTATAATATAATCTGTATTTGGTACTTGAAAAAAGTTAAATTATTTTTTGTGTATTGTTTTAAATTTTAATGATAATTAGATGATTAGGATTGTAAACAAAAAGTAATCACCGGACCGAACATGTCTGGTACTAATTCCTATTTAGGGAAATCGGTTCAAAACCGATTCATTTATGGTTTTGATTTTTAGAACACCATTTCGGTTTAGTATCGGTGTATATATATATATACAAAATTTATTTTTATTATATAAAAAATATTTTATATGACTTTTTATATTATGTTATATATAATATGCTAAATACTAATTAATATAAGATAAAATTTTAAAATCTTATTACCCATGCCTATTAACCTAATAACATAAAATTAATATAACATTTAATACAACATAAAATTCATCTTGTAAATCTTGATATAACAGTTGATACAACATATAAATTTAATTTTATAACATAAACTAAATATAAAATGAAATTTTAATTTTTAAATACGAACATTACTGTTAAGTTATTAATAGAAATCTACTCTTTATACTATATATTCATATAAAAGGATAGATACATTTTATGGCACACTAAATTAGAATATATATATATATATTCTTTTTGATAAATACATTTCTACACATTTGCTCATACATGCTCATATATACTCATCTTCTGAAGAAGAATTATTCAACTTATATAGACTACAGTGAAATTCATTACTATAATAATATGTGTTAATTATTATAAAATAATAAACGAATACGATAAATTATAATATAAATAGACTACTAGTTTTAGTATATGTAACCACCGTATTATCACTAGGATAATAACATAGAATTAGACACTATAATATGGAAATAAATTAAACACCATTAACTACTTACTAGTAATCTTGTATAGAAATAAGTGTAGCATAATAATAAGTTTATCTCACTAATTATACTATGCTAAGTTAATATCACTAATAACTAGACAATAATGAGTTAGTAATTATTAATAATAAATATTAATTCTTACAATTAAAATTAGTGTTGAAAATTATAAAAACCTTAAATAAATAAAAAAAAAACTTATAGATAAAATCCTAAGACAAAGACTAAAATTAAACTTAGGGCTTAATAAAACAGGGTTTGTTATAGGGTTTAAAAAAATGGTTCGTTTTAGAGAGAGGGGGGGGGGGGAAGAGGGTTTGGTTTTAGGGTTTAGAAAAATACAAGATTTAGAATTAGAAGCCCAAATGGCCCAAAATGCCAAAAACCCAACGGGCCAGCAGGCAGAATCCAAGCCCAAAACTTCCGAACGGCTCCGTTTAATCAAACAGTCCCAACACAGCCACAATCCATTTGGTTGGCGTCATTTATATCTAAAAAAACGTTGCGGCTTGTAAGTTGTATGTATGGTTGGAAGGACATGTTTGGAGTTTAAAATAGATATAAAATTTTTCTCTAATCTGATTTTAGCTTATTTATCTTATTTTTAAATATAATACAAATACAGATTTTTTTAACTAGTTATTAAAACATTTTCAAACTTTAAAATAAAAAATAAAATATATTCTAATTTTTTTAAATTTTCAAATAAAAATAATATTATAAAATTATATCCTTACAATATCTTAGTCTATAATATCTTTTATTCAATTTTTTCTTTTTCTTTTTTTATAAAACTTAAAAAATAGTTAATTTAAATTATTTTATTATTATTAATAAATTATCTTATTATTATTTAAAAATTGGCTGTGCTGTACATTATGATTTGGGATTCTTATTTGGAATCTCAAATTAGACTTTTTTTATTTTTTAAATTTTTTTACATGTTTTTAAGTAAGTATTTTTAAATAATGGTATTTTTTTGTATCTTTAAAAAATATTTTAAAATTTTAAAAAATCATATAAAATAATTTTTAGATGTGATAAAAAGAACTGATAACTGATGTAAAATGATCATCATCATCAATTTAACATCTTAAAACAACTATCATCATCATCATCATTGTTAAAAAAGTAATGTAAAATGATTTTTTCAGAATAAATTTTTTTTATATGATTTTTAAAATCTTAAAATATTATTTAAAAATATAAAAAAATATAATATTATTTAAAAATATTTATTTAAAAATTATGTTAAAAAAATAAAATATAAAAACTAAAATAGAAATCGAAATTTCCTGTAAGAATTCAAGTAAGGGCAAATAACATTTTCCTTTAAAAATTTATGATCTAATCTCATATTCTCACACGCCAGACCTGCCCATTACCTGTCCTCCTCCCCCGGCAACCTCACTTCCAGTCTCATTCAAACAGGACCGGCTCAATAAATTAAAGGATATTAAGACCTCGTTTGAATTTAGAAATCCTTTCAATTCACTTTTATTTTATTATTTTATTTTTATAATTCTTTTTATAAAATATAAATTTCTATATATTTTTTTCAAATCTCAATACACATTTTTTAAATTTCAATACATATTTTTTAAATATTAAATAATAATAATATTAAAAAATAAACTAAACTCATCTCAACTCATCTCATCTTTAAATCTAAACAAAACCTTAATAAAACTTTTGATTAAAGTATTTTTTTTAATTAAAATAAATAAATAAATAAATAAATTTTAATTTTATATTATATTATATTATATTTTTATTTAAAAATAATGCCTATTAATTACTAAGTAAAATTATTAATTAAAATTTATACTACATTTTTAACTAACAATGGACTTAATCTTTATTAAAAAGTCAAATTTAAAAAAGTTTTATCAAATCTATTTATATACGACATGCTTTTGAGTTTTAGAAATAATTTAGAAATACAATTATTTTTATATATTTTTAGATATTTTTAAATTCAATTTTTTTAAATTAAAAACTTAATAAAATATCTTAACTCAAATTATTTTATTACTATTTATAAATATTATGAAGAATACTTATAAAATTAATAATTATATATAATAATTATTTAATATTTTTATTTTCTTATTAAATTAATTAATTTTTTTAATTAATTTTTTCTCTTTTTAAAAATATTTGCTTTAAATTTTTTTTAGAAGCCTTTTTTCTCTAAAAATGCTTAAGCGATTGCCTAAATTATCAAAGGGTGGAGCCAGCCTTGCATTCAAACACTCACGAAACTACTCTCTCACTCTGTGCAGCCGTCACAAACTCAGGCTACAGCTCCTCGCCGTCGACCACTATTAATTTTTGACTTCTGCTCAATGGGTTCGAAGATCCATGAGCGACGTAAGCGACACATTCTTTCTATGTAAAGCTTATTTAAATTTGAAATTAAGGTCAGATGAGTTAATATGATTTTTAAAAATTGAATAAATTAATATTATTTAAAAATTTAAATTTAAATTTTAAAAAATTATATTAAAATTTAAAGTGATTATATTAAAATTTATATTTTATATAAAAATTCAAAAAAATATAATAATAAATTTAAAATAAATTAAAACAGCACATCTTCTTTTCTTATAACGGGAACCGCAAATCTCTCTCCTTCCCTCTCACTCTCACGCACGTGCACTCTTTTTGTTCTCCAAAAAGTGTTTGTAAGAGGATTGGCAAACGCAAGTCCAAATTTTTAGCTTGACGTGAGAAAAAGTTTTCACATTGGCTTGGTTGAAAGTTTCAAGACTTGAGCTACGGAATTCTTTGTCGCTCTTCAACCTTGGTTCAAACTAAACTTGGTGAGTTACTGTTCAGCCTCCATCATATAATATTAGTCATATCTTCCTCGCACTGGCGTCTCCCTCTTCTCTCCTTCGCTCTTTCCGTCTGTACAAAGGGTCTTCTCTCCCTCTTCCTCTTCTCGCAGTATTTTCTTCCTCCGATTCTCTCCTTCTCTCATTTTTCCTTCATCGAGCATAAAAATCTCGTGGATATCAATCTGAAACTGCAAACAAGTTATCGAAAGTGCATTCGCGAGCGCTCAGTCTCAGCTTCTGAAGAAGTCAGTCTGGAGTAATTCTGGACATCTTGAGAGAGAGAGAGAGAGAGAGAGAGAGGAATCTCCACTCTGGAGGGAATCGCTGACTCGCTCCGAAGTTCGTTGATCATTCGCTCTCCTTTTCGGGGTGTAGATGAGAGAAGATAAGGAGAACCCATCTGAAATTTCAGGCTAGATTTTCGGGTTCTTGATTTTTCTTAACTCTTTTCGTTATGGGTTTTTTATTTTAATTTAATTTTATTAAGTTCTTCTTCTATTTGTTTTAGCAAGTGAATTTCTTGAGTTTGTGGCTTCTCTTTTGGACTCTGCTCCAGCTTTGATGTCTATATATATTGGTTAAAATCAGCTTAAAGTTGTTTGGTTCGGAGTGAATACTTTTGTTTTGATTGTATGCGTTTTGTTGCAAATTCGTATTGCGCACCAACGGTTTGGTAAAAGTCCTCAAAGCATGATTGTTGCAGCTTGGATATCAATCAATCCAAAGCAGATGAAGCTGGACATTCACCTTTTCTTTTTTTAATGGGTACAAATGCATGGCTAGTTTTCGATTGTCCCGTTACCTTTATGATGATTTGTTTGACACATATATATTTACCATAATCTAATAATGATGATGCTCATATTATGAGATTTTGTCATCCTAGTTTTTTGAGTGGCCAAAACATTGCACATGAAGAAACAACACAACCACCATGGCTCGTTGGGGATATCTCCATGAGATCTCTTACGTGATCCCCATGTTTTGTTAAATAAATATTAAATTATTAATTTATATATGAAATGCATTTGTAAAATACTAAAAAGAATATGTGAAATATTATTAAAATATATAATATTATATTATTATTTTGCCTTTGAGATGACTAGTCCAATGTTGACTCATCTGGCTAAAAGTTTATGCTATGGCCAAAAGGTGAGATTCTAGCTAAACTTTGGACTTGGCAATGGCCTAGTTCTCTAAAAATGCAGCATAGCAGGAGCAACAAAAAGCATTTGGTGGATGTAGCGTTGGTGAAAATGCTGCAATGAGACTTACATATTGAGAACGAAGTGGCACAGCTTGCTCTGTGCCAGAAACCTCAACGCGGTACATGTGTACCATTTGAGTCCTGATTTCATAACCTCGTGTACTTGGTGAAGAAAATAATAATTGTTTCATTATTAGAGCATCCACAGCAAACTTTTCTTTAAATTTACTCATCTTTTTAAAATTTTCTACATTGTTCTTTCTATATTCTATTAAAATAATATTTTTCTATTATTTCTTTTTTTTTTTTTTATCTCCATTCCCTTTATATTCTTTTTTTATATTCTTGATTATTTTTAGGGACTGGGATTTAGCTCCCATTTTCCCACTTTCATGTATTTTGCCTAAAATTTGGCTATAATTGGTGATAGGGAATGGTTGCTGGTGCTCTTAATGGTTAATCAGCATAAAACGGTTTTTGTTTGATAGTCTGATACTTTGCCTGATCGGATGAGGTACGTGAAACCATTGAACTTGTTCCATGATCTGGTCAAGTCGAATGTGGACACACGGGGTCGTTTGCTTGGTTTGGATGTAGGTGAAAAGTATGTTGGGCTAGCTGTTTCAGACTCTCGTAATAAAACTGCCTTGCCTCTAAGGTATGATATTTCTTTTGGTTGCCGATGAAACTGTGCTTGAAAGAATCATTGGTAATTTTTCACAGTATTGTCCGGTTTATCTTCTATGTACCTGGGTTAGTAAATTTCGAATCTGCTGCTTGTATTGACTTCTGTATAATTTTTGCGTGCCCATTAAAATTTCAAGCTTTTTGAATTTTGAAGTCCGAATTTTCGTTACTGCTCCTTGGCACATTTGAGCTACCTGGTATTAAATTTCCCATCCCGCTTCAGGGCTCCTTCATTTTCATTGTTTTGTTAGAATTTCTAGTTGAATATTTAGTTAAAACCTTAGAGGTTGGCTCAAGTGGTAAAGGGCTTTAGCTTGGGGGTGTTCTCCCAGGTCTAAGGTTCAAATTCCTTATGTGCAAATAATTTCTAGGGCTGTTGGGTTGGGGATATTCATTTGATTTATCCTAAGTGCACTTGTGGAAAATTCCATTCCGAGGACGTGTGCACCCCCAAGATTAGTCAAGATGATGTTCCTGCCCTCCAGGACACCCGTGTGGATAAAAAAAAAAAAGTTACATTTTCTTTCATGTTATAAATGTCTTTTATCTTTGGTGCTGCAGTGTCTTGCTAAGGAAAGAATCAACTATTGATCTAATGATCAGTGACTTTCACAGTCTGGTGAGTGCTGTCTTTTCTTTCTTTTCATTTTTGTTTTTAAGTTGGACTTATGCCTGTATTATAAACTTGAAGGAAGAGTTTAAGTCGAAACAATTTTCTAAGTTGTATTAAATAATAAGGTGTATAATCAAAAGGAGTATTTGATTATTTAACTATTGTGGAATAACAAGTCGAATCTTCTTGTTATGATATTACAAGTAGTAATTTCTGTTGAACCACTTTCTCTTACTGCTATAAGCTCCCTATCTAGGTACAGTGGGTAGTTATGTTGTGTGATGTTGAACTTTGAGCTGTCTTCAGTCCAGTGTCTGATTGATAACAGCTTCTTCTGTTCATACACAGATCTCTGAACTCTCTCTGGTGGGGTTTGTTGTTGGCGATACTTCCAACAAAATACAAGGCTATAACAATGTGGGTTTTCATCTTGAGTCATAAAAAGGGATTCTCGTTCTTTCATCTGATTGCATTTTATTTTTCCACTTTGTTTAGATTTTGCAAGTGAAGCTTTTCATCAATGATCTGTGCAAAACGGGGAAACTTGAATGCTTAAAGTATACTTATTGGGACGAGAGTTTTTCATCAAAGGTAGGTTCATATATCTATATTGGTTATTAGAAGTTTTTTCACCTGCATAAATTTTGATATTCCTGATATGAGCATTGCTGTCCATAAGAGCACAGCCTTTCAATCAATCTAATGGCACCTAGACAGTATGTTGTGTCAGTCACTGGCATGATTATTACATAAAGGTTCTAATTTTCCTTGCCGAACTGTTGGAAATGTCGTGATACCTGGACAATACCCTCAGAGTTTGAAGAATGATAAGTCAAAGAGTGTGATTTTGGATAGGAGCAGAAAAGAAGTCGTGCCCGATCCTGATTAGTTGGTGGGGGATCCATAGCTGACCAAAATGTGATTGTGATCAAGGCTTAGGTGGATAGAGTTTGAGACTTTGAGTATTATTTGACTGGCTATTGAAAACCCAGTCTTTGCCTAGTATATGGTTAAATAAACTGCCAACCAAATTTGGAAAATTATTGTGACACATATTCTGGATCTCACTTTTAGCTTATTGATTCTCAAATAGCTTAATTCATTTTACCGTTTTCAGAGTGCGGACTTTCTGTTGAAGCCTCTGGATTTGCATCCAGTTACGGCAAAGACAATAATTGACAAGTTTGCTGCTGTTGGAATACTCCAGGTATTGATCATTATTATCAAATGCTTCATAAAAATATATTGGTTCAGTATGTTTTTACATATTTGACACACAAGTCATGGATGTAAAACACATGGGCTCCCTTCAATTCAGAATTTTTATGATATTTCTGTGGTATTTAGAATGTGGTGATGGCATCTACTTATATGTTGGTGATTTTGGTTGGGCAGGGGTACCTAGATTATTTTAACAGGAAGATGAAGTTGGAAGCGCGGCAGAGGACGTAAGATGTTGCCAAATGGACATGACTGTATTGTATTCTTATTTTCATGGACATAAGAGCACTACTAGTAATGAATCCATCAAAATTTTCTTTCAAAAAGCACTAGTTTGTACACATGAAAAAAATTTCGTCACATTTGATTTCCCTGCTTGGATTCAGAGATTAGATGAGTTGAGATGAGTTTAGTTTATTTTTTAATATTATTATTATTTTGGAATTTGAAAAAGGTATATTGGGAATTAAAAAATGTGTATTGGAAATTGAAAAAGGTGTATAGGAGTTTGTGTTTTATATAAAAAATTATAAAAATATAATAATGAAATGAAGATGAGTTGAGATGAGTTGAGCTCACCTCCGAATACAAATGGGGCCTAAATGTGAGGAAAAGAAAGTAGAAAAAAGAGAATAAAAGTATCATTATTCAAAAGCTAAACAAAAGTATTTTTATTCATTTTTCTCAACTTTTTTTTATATGTATACAAATTTATATTTTTTAATGTATACAAATTTCTCTCAACTTTCTCTCTCATCATATGAAATTTTTTTTTGTGTACAAATTTATATTTTTTAAAAGGAAATTTTTGATAGTTCATAACAAACTGGTAACGTATACCAATGTAGTTCTATTTTCTCCAAAATATATTTATATATAAAGAGCGAAATAATTAAATAATTAAATAATATAAAACTTTAAAATTAAAATTAGAAAAATATTTAAAAATGCCAAGCTCTAAAAAAAGGTAAGGGAAGAGGAGAGGGGGGGACCATCTGTGGCATGCAGTTTGAAATCGGCCTGCCAATACGGGATGTTGCTGCGAGCCTGCGAGGACCGCCCTTTAATTCGTCATCTATTTCTCTTTCGAGTAATAAAAACCAAGAAAATTACACGCACGCCCCCAATTTATTCCTGAAAGAGACATTTATTATGAGCGGTACTTCTCTCGCTCATTGAACTTCTTACTAAATATATATATCATCGGATGAATTGTATTTTTCATTGTACTTTTCTCTTTTGATAGGGTACTTTTCATTGTTTTCAATCATAAACTATCGATCTATTATATTTCTCCTCATTTTCCCCCCTAAATCGTCAACGCTTATCTTACATTTTAAAATCGAGAAATAATAAATAGTTATAAAGGATGTGTAATCATTTAAATATATATATATATATATATAATTCACGTAAAAAGTTAAATTTTTTTAAAGTGATTATATATCGTTTGTAACTTCATGATTATATGTAACATTACTGTAAGTATAAGATCATATGATCAATCTCTATATATTTTTGATAAATTACATACAAAACAAAACACACACACACATATATATATATATATATATAATTCGATACGAGGAGACATGACCAATTAAGTTAGGTGGTGCTTGTAAGTCGAGGCAATAGTCATGGGAAATGTTTGATACATAAACCCACATAGACAACAATAAATAATATATATTTTGTTATAAAACTAAAGAAAGAAACTAATATTGTAAAAGAGAAATAAAAAATTCTCTCTGAAACTCTTAAGAACTGAAACTTTCTTTCTCTCTCTATATTTTCTTATGAATTTCATTACAACTGAAACCCATATTTATAGGCGTTGAAATTACTATGCAAGTCACTATGCAAATTTTAAAATAATAGTGGTGGGGTCATTCACATAATTTTAGTGGTGGGACAGGGGGCGACTGCCGACTCTTCATAACACTCCCCCTTGAATGACCACCCATAAAGAATCTGCCTCGTTAAAACCTTGCCAAGGAAAAACCCAGTGGGAAGAAAAATCAATGGCGAAGGAAAAAGAGTACAGTCTCTTTATGTATCCACAAATGTTTTAAGATTGCCTTATTAAACCCTTGCAAAGGAAAACCCAATAGGATAAAACCTTAGCGAAGGAAAAAGAGTACAATCAGTACAAGTCTTCAGGACTTTTACTCCCCCTAGAAAGTGCATGACAATAGTTTTTGAGTCTTCACATTTTAATATTCTGCACAATTTTCTTGAATGTCGCAGTTGGTAATGTCTTCGTGAATAAATCTGCCAGATTATCACTTGATCGTATCTTTGATATATCCTCCTTTGATTTGAATGATACAAGTAGCATTATCTTCGTATAAAATTGTTGAGTCATTGATCTCAGCCAAATATACTCTCGACTTGTTTCATGAATTGCAATAATCTCTGAGTGATTTGAAAATGAAAAATAATATCTGGTTGACAAATTTAATAGAAATCTGATACCTGCAATAATACTTAAACTCCCCCTGATAATATGCGTTAGTGTTTCAAGTAATAAACAAATATGATTTCAGTATATATAACAAGTTAAGAATTCAAACACGATCTCCAACTAAATAATGCATTAGAGAGAGTCTGATAATATTTTCATCTAAAATTTTCTCCCCCTCATTCGGCGTTATTAGGAAGAACTTGTTTATATACGGCGGAAATAACATTGGAAACCATCTATGTATGATAAAAGCTGTAAAAGTTTTAAGGTTTAATATTATCAGTTCGGCGGAAAATCAAATCCGCTTGACATTGTGGACAAACGAGATCTTGAAGAGATTTGAAGGTTTCGGGTTGTTGTTTAAATATAACCAATTTTACCATTGGTTTACTCTAGCAAAAAGATTTCGCATTCCTCATAGATTCAGTTATTGTTCATCCAGAACGATATTATGTCTGATAGAAATTCTAATGTCCCAGATTTAAACCATGAACCTTTTATACCTCAACCACTTATATTTTCTCCTGAGGCTATAAATACCATGATAGGAGCAGAGATATATCTTTCTAGTAAATCTTATCCTAAAATTGTTGCAGCATCAAGAACCCTCAGTGCTCAATATGCTGCCTCTCTTACAACCATGTCTCAAAGGCTATTGGCGAGAGCGAGTGAGGTTGATCATCTTAAAAATCAAATATCTAAGTTGCATCAAACGCTTGCAACTAAAGATAGAAAAAATAAAGATTTAAAACAAGATAACAAGGAGCTGAAGAAACTTGTAGACTGGTATTCTCGTGACCTGAAAACATGAGTAGAAGAGTTGGAACGAGAGAGAGTTCAGATACAAAGTCAACAACAGCAGCTAACGGCAGAGGTTCAACGTTTACAAGAAAATAGGGATAGCTGTAATTAATCTCGTTGGCTTTTGAAATTATGCATCCAGCATATCTTGTAAAGTGAGATTTGAAGAGATGATGGTTTGTCTTGTTCTTATTTCCATTTCTATAAGAACCGTCTTTAGCTTCATTTAGTACGCATCAAATCTTCTTCTCATATCTATAATTCATCTGTATTTGTATTCTTATTCTACAAATTTTCAATGGCTCATCAATTTCCTTTTACTATTTCTCACAATCAACATATGAGGTATCCTTCACCTCAATTACAAGTTGATCCTGCATTTTCCACAGGTGCAATGTTGCAGCAAGCAAATAATCTGGTTAATAAGTCAGATCGTGAAGCTATTTATGAGCTGGTGACTCTCGACACCCGATACTCCTCCTCTATTGTTGGATTTTCCAACCGATTACAATCCAAAAATCGTGAGATTGAGGAGCTTAACGAGAAGGTTTCTGTACTTCAACGACTCGTTCAAGAGTCTGACAGAAAAATTGCAGACTTAAAACAAGAAAATAAGAATTTAAAATCCTTACTTGCCTCTTCATTTCGATTGCCTAATCCTTTAGATAAGGATAGTATGTTGCTTTATGAAAATCAAATGCATTTGAGAGATGAGGCTAGAAGTCTCAAATTCTTATAACTCATCTATGAATTGAATAATAAGATCTTTCCTTTTCAAATGCATTCCTTGAATTTATAGCAAACCTTGTAATCTTTTCAAGAGTTCTAACAAGGTAAATCATCAACGTAAACTGTAATAATGGCAAATCCGAATTTTGATAAAACACATGGACATATAGGATTATTCTTAAATCCTTCTTTCAATAGATACTTGTTGATTCAATTATACCACATGCATCCGGATTGCTTTAACCCATATAAAAATTTTTGAAACTTTATAAAGTACATACTCCTAAATGTACTTGGATTAGATGCTTCAAGTATCGTAATAATCTAATGATGCTTATAAATATGCAGTGACCACATTCATTAACTGCATATCTAATCCTTTTGTAATAACCAAATCAATTAAAAATATGAATGTGATTGCATTCATACCAGGAAATATGTTTCCTCATAATTGCTCGGGTTTCTACTGGAAACCTTGTACGACAAATTATACCGCATAATTTTATTTCGCATTACGCTTTCGTATAAATACTCACTTATATCTGACAAATATTACACCCTTTGGTGTTTGGACAACAGGTCCAAATGCATCTCGTTTCACTAGTGAGTTTAATTCAGTTTTAATAACTGCTTTCTATTTTGGCCAATCATTTCTACGTCGACATTCTTCGACGATTTTTGACTCACTTTTTTCATTACTTCTGGTAATATCAAGTGTTATCATATATGTTGTCGACAACAGTTTTATTTCTATCCATAAATTTTCCAGTACTCATGAAATGTATTGAGATCTCATTGTTCCTTTCCAGGGAAAGACATTTCATGAAACACCTTTACAGGAGGTTCCTCTTCAGGAAGTTTATACTTTTCAGGAGTTATATTCTTCAGGAGTTACACTCTTTGGGAGTTACACTCTTCAGGAGTTACCTCTTCAGGAGTTACACTCTTCAGGAGTTACCTTTTGAGGAGTTACCTCTTCAGGAGGATTAGAAAATACGGTCTCTTTATGAGCACTGATTTTTTTTTTTGTGCACCAATAGCTTTTCAACGCTTCAGGTGTATCTTAGACTCATTTATTACTATTTTAACAACTCGTCCTTCAGGGATTTCAATTCTTGCTTAAGCATTAACAGCAGTAATATATGATTTTACAACATCTTTAATGTCAGTAAATACATCATGTAATTGATTTACAACACTTTGCAGATAAATAATCCTCTGAACTTCTGGTTCACATTTATTTGTAAGAGGATCAAATTTAAACAGGGCTTTATTATCCCAAGTAATTTCTTGTCGTGCTTCAGGCACCGATATTTCATTATTTCAAAACATGATGAAATATTAATAAGCTTATATATAAAAACTTAGTATAAGTAAATCAAGTGCTTGGCCGTACAATAGGTACGTGACTACTGTTTAGTCATATAACATCTATGACAAACATTTTCATCTTTTTATGAAGAATTATTCTGAGAGCCTTTACCCTTCTCTGAGTTTGATCACTTCTGGTGATAGGATATATTTTTATCATTTTTAGTGTTGTCGCTTTTGGGACCAACAATTCTATAATTTTTCTACCACGTCTACGCCCTTAGTTCCCGTTCACTTCTGGGAATTGTATAAATTCGATATCATTAATAGGACGTAACTAGTGTAACAAAAATTCATTATTTAGCTCAATCACTGGAAGACAAAACAAAAGTTCAGAATATTTGTTGAACTTTCACTCTCGATATTGCTACTGCAGGAGCACATTCGAAATATGAAAAATAATGTCTTCTTTTATATATCATCATCAGTGACATTTTCACTGCATAATTTTAATATTGAGCTGATTTTAAAGAGTGCAGAATATTCAATACCACTCTTAAAATCTTGTAACTTCAGGTGTAATTAATCAAAATGATCTTTTAAGAGGATTACATCTTCTGGTGCTTATATCACTCTCTTAATTTATTTCACATAGTAAGATGATTTTTCATCATGAGATACACAGCATGGTCCTTCAGGGACACATGGTTTTCTTCTATGATTGTATCTTTCAAGTTCATCATCATATCCAAATAGATCTCATCAAGGATCTGGATAAATAACATTTTTCAGAAATGTCAATAGTAATAAATCTCAATATTTGACATTATATTATAAAAATAAATTTGTGAATTTAAGAAATATATTCACATTATCATAAGAATAAAAATAAAATTTTATCAAGTAATATTCAGCAATATTACCTTTAATATTTATCTCAAATACTGCAAATAATATATTGAAAAACTTACTTGAAGTAGAAGACCACTAGTTTCAGTATCGGTAGAACCTCGTGCTGATAACGTGTTATAAAACTAAAGAAAGAAATTACTATTGTAAAAGAAAAATAAGAAATTCTCTCTGAAACTCTTAAGAACTGAAACTTTCTTTCTCTCTCTCTATATTTTTTTATGAATTTCATTACAACTGAAGTCTATATTTATATGTGTTGAAATTACTATGCAAGTCACTATGCAAATTTTAAAATAATAGTAGTGGAGTCATTCACATAATTTTAATAGTGGAACAGGTGGCGGCTGCCGACTCTTCGTAACATATTTTATATAAAATATATATTATTTATCCATCTACTTCTACTTTTAGCCCTAGCTAGAATCACCAGCTACTATTAATACATACAATCTCGTAATCACGACATAAAGATAACAACTATTAATTTTATTGAAATCCAAAATTCCGCGACACCCATAAATTAAAAATAAAACAAAATTAATTAATTATCAACAATTTCTTACAAATCACTTGTGAAATAAATTATAACCATTTCATAATCATGCAGAAACCCATACTTCGATGAGTGCGTCTACGCCCACACAAATCCCAATTATGATTCCGTCAAGAGCAATTTTTTTCAATATATATTATGAAAAAACAAATATTTATAACTAATTATTTATAATAAAAAAATTATTTATAACGAAAATGTTTATTTTATTAAAAATAGTCAATTCATGAAAAATAATTAATCGCAAATAAAAAATTTTCTGATATATATATTCTTTAACACTTCTAAATATTTTTAAAAAAATTAAAAAATACAATATCTTTAAAAAATACATTCTTGATAAAGAAAATCTAAAAAATAAAAAATAAAAACCCACAATCCGGATCCGAGTTAGGATTCACAGGTGGGTTTAGCATTTCTCTTCAGAGAGAGCCAACTGTAACTATTCCTATATTTGCTGGTGCCAGTTCTAAATCTTCGGCATCCTTTATTCCAGCAATGACAAAACCATCTTTCGTTTATGTCCAAATTATACACTCCTCAGCTGCTAGCTACGCTAAAACCACCTAAACAAACCTAATCAATCGTAAGCATTACTGGCCACTACCAGTTTGCTAGCTCATGCCAATAAATATCTCTGATCTCTTCCCTCCATTTATTAATTAATTGCAATATTCACCTAATTAAACAAACATCATGATCATAACCATGCCTAATTTGCAAGGAGGCCGAAACGAGACTATAACGAGGCGCTTTGCATTGGTTCTTGTCATTCTCATGTTGATCTTCGCTCCTAGTTCTCATGCTAGTGTTGCTAAGAAAACGAAGATCGATAGCTTGAAAATGAACGTGATTGATCGGTGCTGGAGATGGAACCCAGATTGGAGAAGGAATAGGCCACAACTTGCGACATGCTCGGTGGGTTATGCAGGGAAGATGACTAATAATATTGGAAAGGGGCTCACACGATATGTCGTAACTGATCCGAGCGACAACCCGTTGAAGCCCAAGCCGGGGACACTAAGATATGGAGTAACCATGGTCAGAGGGAAAAAATGGATCACATTCCGAAGGAACATGCGCATCCAACTTGAAAAGCCACTTCTCATTGGTAGTTTCACAGCCGTTGATGGTCGAGGTGTTGAAGTTCACATTGCGGGTAAAGCATGCTTGATGGTCTATAAGGTACGTACGGACGTACGTAGGAAGTTTATCCCTTTATATATGTCATAATTTATAAGTTTATATATCTAGATTACATTAAAAATAATTTTATAATATTAATTCTGACAGTTTGTATTTTCTTAGCTAGTATTAAGATCTTTTAATTATTAATGTTCATGATCATGAGGATGAATCATCAGGCGAGCAACGTAATTATTCATGGGCTTCGAATCCACCATTGCCGGTCGCAAGCAGCAAGCTCAGTGATGGGTCCGGACTCAAAGATATTGCCAATAGGTCCAGTGGATGGAGATGCAATCAGATTGGTAACAGCATCAAAAGTGTGGCTAGACCATAACACACTGTATTCGTGCGAGGACGGTCTCCTGGATGTGACACGAGGTTCCACAGATATAACAATCTCCAATAACTGGTTCAGAAACCAGGACAAGGTCCTGCTTCTTGGTCACGATGACGGCTTCTTGAGGGACAACAACATGAAGGTTACTCTTATCTACAACCATTTTGGACCTAATTGCAACCAACGAATGCCAAGGTACGTACGTACGTACCTAGCTGCTACGCATATTGCATATTATTTTAATTAATTTACTCGATCTAAAATATTACCAATTATATATATATGAATATATATGTATATTTTGAATGCAGGATTCGCCATGGATATGCACATGTGGCGAACAACTTTTACCAGGGATGGATGCAGTACGCCATTGGGGGAAGCACGAATCCGAGCGTCAAGAGTCAAGCCAACCTTTTTATTGCACCAAAAGCTGGGAGCAAGGAGGTAATTTCAAAGCATCACCTAAGTAATAAGATTGAATATATATATATATATATATATAAATAGACATCATGTATATTGGTAGCTAGCAAGTATTTAAATTATAGAACATAGTTTTATCATCATTAATTAAGGAATATATATATATATAACAAAATTTATACTATATATCATCCCACTGTGATAAGATGATGTTGTCTATCAACATTATCTTTTTAAAAAAAGTAATGATAGACTTACCAGTTATCGTTACTTTACCATCACTTTAACTACGTACTCATAATATATATTTTTTTTGTATTTTTTTTAAGTATTGTTTTAAATATTTTTAATCATTAAGAATAAATTTAAAATATATATAATTTTAATAATAGTCACTTCCTTAATTATTAAATAAATAAAAAATTTATAAATTTATAAAAAATAATAAAAATATGATAAAAAAATATAAGACTATCATTATTCTTTTAAAAAATAAAATAATAAACCCTCGAAGAGCAATAAAAGATTATTAATACTAGTTATAAGATATATATATATATATATATATATATATATATATATATATAATCTTAGAACGTCGTGCAAGTTTTATATACTTTTCTTAAAAGAATAGTGGGATCCATGACTTAAAAATAAGTTTTTTTATTCTCTTTTTATTCGAATCTCAACAGTTTTTCATTCTATAAGTTATTAAAAGCTACCCATATAAGACATGCATGGTAATCAACAGTTTAAAAGGTAAGATTAATAATTTTCTCGTATGAAATTCACATTTCGCACAAAATATTTTACTAATTTACTGGTGAATTATATATTATCTTAATCTGATCTATCAATTATTATTATTGTTGTTTTTATAGAATATCAAATGATAAAAAAATATGTATATATAATCAATTAATTATAATTAAAATAATTATTTTTATTATAAATAATCTGTTTTTATTCCAAATAAATTTTTTAATTATAATTAATTATATATATATTTTTGGTTGTTTCACTTTATCACTTATCACGTACACATAATGAAGTAATCAATTACTCCGTCCACGTTATACGTAGAGGCTAGAGCTAGGCAGTAGTAGTCAATGGTCAGTATGCATGTAACGGCAATAATTAATGTTGAAACAGGTGACGTGGAGACAGCGCTGCGGGCAGGGGGGAAAAGCAGGATCCTGCAAATTCTACTCAGTGGGGGATGCTTTTGAAAATGGAGCCTCTTTCGATGGATCGGGCGGGGGCGGTGGCGGTGGCGGTGGCGGTGGCGGTGGCGGGATAGACCCGCGCTATACCCGAGAACAAGTTTTCCAAGTTGCAGATTCCACATCTGTGAGGTCTTTGACAGCATCATCCGGTGCTTTGCGATGTGCCAGACGCTCTAGATGCTGAGTACTCTATATATAATATATATAATATATTTGACTTTCTTGTATAATATTTCTGTGAAACAAAGCACTTCTCTGTATGTATGTATATATGTGCAACCTAGGCTGAATATGTCAAATATTGTTGGCTTGCATCATGCATGCCGATATTTATTTTTCCCGTATTTTAATTGTAATATTTGTTGAATATTGCAAATTAAAGCTCAAGAATAATATATAGTACTTAAAGTACTTTATATGAAATGATTTATCTAAATTTGAGATATATATATATATATAATAAATCTTTCAATATTTTTTGATCTAAATAGTGGCAAAAAATTATTGGTGGATCATATATTTAGAAAGTTTTACATAAGAGAATTAGAGTCCGTTTGCCGTTTGGCAATATAACTGTTCTCACATATTTTTGATATTTTATTTCCAGAAATTACAAAAAGAAAAAAATAATAATTTCAAATATTTAACCTTTTCATTATATATTATTTAATTATTATAATTTTTTAAACTCTCAAATAAATCATAAAAAATAATATTGTTTTTTCAAAATTTAAAACAAAAATTATAGTTAAATAATTTTTTTTTAACTTTATGATATTTTTAATTAAATTTTCTGTATTATTTTTTAAAACTTAATAAAATATTTTAATTTAAGTTATTTGACTATTATTTATAAATATACTAAAATATTCTAAAAATCAAAATGCTAGAGAGTACTGGAGAACCTGAACATGCAAGATTTCTCTTAATTTTTTTTTATTTATTTAAATCGTGTTGATTCTCTGATGATTATACGAACTACCACCAGAACCCTTGACTGAAAAAAAAAAGAAAAAGAAAAAGGAAATTCCACCAGAACAAAGCGGACACGTAAAGCTTCGCCAAGAATCAAATTGTTATCCTGTTGGAACAAAATCGCACCATTTAAGAAATATGAAATTTTATTTTAAAACCCGTCCACTTCTTTTTAGCATGCAATAGCCCATTATGATTTGAGTTTATTAAATAGACGTCCAATTGCAGAATACCACGTGCCTATTTTACTTTTCGTAAAGAAAATTAAGTAAATATTAAAAGAGAAATATATATATATATATATTTTATAATAAACTTATTTTTATATCTTAAGAAAACTAAAAAAAAAAAAAAAACCTTAACTCAATACTTACGATTTGTAAAAACGTTAAATGCGTATATGAATTTTACAATTAATTTTGTTATTAAAAGTTTTTATGTGTAGTCACTAATTTTACGTACTTTTTTACGCACTTCATGAATATCGTTGATTGTATTAACTAAAATAATTATTTTAATTAATCAAATCTATAAACTTTATAAATAGAATCTTTTTATTATTATTTATACATCATTATAAATGGCCCCATAAACTAATAAATTTCATAGAGTAATGATAAACTAGTAATACACTTGGTTTGTTATGTGATTTAGCTTATATTTTTAAGATATCTTCATCTATTATTATTATTATTATTACTATTATGTGCAATCATGTACTTATAATTATTTTATAACATACTTTATAATTAATCAATGCAATCATCGCTTCAATAGAAACTAAACTAAAAAAAACCGCTCCCTTCTTTTTTTGGCTTCCACGATTTCGAAAGTGGGTTTGAAAACTGTTGAATATTTAAGAAAAACAATCGCCGCAAGGGGGAGGTAGGAGCCTCGGCTCTCCTTCCCTCCTTTCCCCATTCACTTTTCAATTTTTCGATATATTTTTGTCATTGTGTTTGTTTTGTTTCAATTCAAACATTATTTATTTTCAATGATATCTAGCAATGAAGGATATCCATGCACCCCACCACGAGTCTTGTCCAACGCTGATCATCTATCTAGCCAAAGGATTTATCACGAAGGACACACATGGTATAGGCAAAACGCGTAGATCCCATTTGACTCTAAACAAAAGCCTCCACTACCACCACGAGCAGTGGTTCTGATTTCTCAACATTGGTGGTTTTAAGGTTGTTGGTCTGCCGTCCGGTCTTTTCTAGTATGGTGCGTGTAGGAGTGTGGTGCGTGGCCTACACGCACTACCATCTCCATGTTTTGTTCCGTTTCTTAGTTGTTGTGTTTTTTTGTTTGTTTATTTTGTTTTTGTTTTTGTTTTGTGTTGTAGTTTGTATCATATATTAATAAAAAGGAACTGACTTTCCTTTATTTGTCATACTCTTCTTTTGAAGGATGGTGGTGTTTAATCTCCTCCTTTCCTTTGAAGGATGGTGGTGAGTAGGATAATGATTTTTGGTTTATTCTATGTTTTTACAGAAAATTATACTCTCAGATGACCCGAGATCGAAGTCTCTGATAGTGTTGTCATTTGAGAGGGTAAAAAGGTTAGATAATGTTCGTCATAAAGTAATTTGTGTACGAGAATATTTCAATCAATCTGATTAGTTTAACTTGTTATTTGGGTTTGTCTTATTTATCAGACCACAATTGTAATCTTGATTGGTTGAAATGAATTGTAAAATTTCCTAAAAAAAAAATCATCGCTTAAGTAAAATAATTTCAACTTTATATACTTATCCTCATTTAAAATAAATTTATAAAATTAGCATTTTGGCATCTTTAAGACCCTCTCAATAACATAATTTGATTTTGAAAAATGTTATAATTTTACAAAGATAAATTTTTGAAATTTAATATGATACATCAAATTATAAAATTATTTTTAATAAAAATTATTTTTAATATAAATCTAATATATTATATTAAATAATATATATTTATAAATTTAATTTTATAAATTCTTTTTGTTACTATTACACTATTTGATTTTCACTAAAATCCTAAGGTATTATGAGCATCCGCATTGATGCACTCAATCCTAAAATAATGGAGGATGTTTTGGGATAAAGGATTTATCCCAAAACACTTTTACATCCCATTTCTTATTTTGAGAGACCTTATGAGATGTGCTACAGTAACATCATATATATATATATGAGGGATTATGACTCATTTTTATATTATTATTTATCTATTTATTTATTTATTTACTATGTTTTATTAATAATAGAATTATGATGTAAAATAAAGTAGTAAAAAAATAATAAAGAAAGAATAAAATAATGTTATTTTAATAAATAAGAAATATAAAAAATGAGATGTAGAAGATTTTTTTAAGATGAATAAAATCTATTTTTTTTTATTTATAAAAAGTAAGATTTTTATTTTAGAAATTTAGATATAGATGCTCTAAAAAGAAAGAAACATCCAAACGAAGCCCTCTCTCTCTCTCTCCTCTCTTATTTCTCTCCAGCAGACGATTTCCAGCATTCCCAAATTTCCATCCTCTTTCATGGGCGAAGGAAGGTGGGGGATTTGTCTCCAACCACCTCCTCCTATATTCTTCCACTTTCCTTCCTACTTTTCCGCTTTTTTTTTTTGTCAATTTTCAATTTCTCTTTTGTTTTCCAAGTTAGCACTAGCCACCTCTGATTTGCTGTTTTGGCCACCTCCAACCGTCACACGTGCTTATATTAACCTCTTCAGCTGTTGATCGACACATGAGTGGAAGGGAACCATTATTTAGTTCGGCGCATTGGCCACAACGCAACTGTTGTCGTGTGTGTTGGCCACGCGATTCTGCGATTTGGTGAGTTTTTTGAAGCCACGTGCGGCTTTACGGTGTTCAAAGGCTTCCGATTTGTAGGACCTCACCTTGCTCGATCGTTTAAGACGACACATGGGTCTCATGCGCCGTTGCCGTTGTCGTGAGCCACTTGCCGAAGTATCAGACCTGGTTGTTATTTCTCTTATTTTTCCGCTTTCCATAACCAAAGATCAAGGGAAAACGAGCATGAAAGTTCCTGATAATCAACCTAAACTACATGATGCAATACATTCCTTACATGATGCAACACATTCCTTATCGCTGCTACTTTACATCGCAGCTTAAAACCGTTTTTAAATGGTCTCTCCCTTATTAGGAAATTGGGTAGAAGACATTTTTTTTTACTTTAAATCATTATTTTCAAAAGTCAATTCTTTGACTTATTTTTTAGTGTTGCATTATGTGTTAGTTTTTTGAGGGAATTGTAGAGAATTTCTATCTCATTTAAAATTGTATCTTGTGATCTTTTAATTTATTTAATACACTTAACTTAAAAAAAAAGTACCATCAATTGAGAGAGAGAGAGAGAGAGAGAGAGAGAGAGAGAGAGAGAGAGAGAGAGAGAGAGAGAGAGAGAGAGAGAGAGAGAGAGAGAGAGAGAGAGAGAGAGAGAGAGAGACTTACAATCATAATTTTGAATTTCGTACTGTACCGATCGATACGTACTATATCGGAGCAGTGACTGGTACAAAAATTTAGTCTGTTTCGTATCAACCTAAACTTTGGTCGTATCGGTCAGTATTTCAGTCTACTAGTCATGTGTATCGACCTGTACCGGATTTCAATTTTTTTTCATTTCTTGTTATTTTTTTTATATTTTAATTTAGATTAGATTATTTATATATATATAATTTATGCATATATTGATTATTATTTTAAATTATAATTTATATATGTATTTATATATATAATTTTTTTGATATATAAATTATTTTAAAATAATACATAAAATAATACCCATATCAAAATATTTGATTCTACCATTTTACCGATACGCTCCTACATTACTCACAGTCCTAACTCTTAAATAATAGCAACGCGATAAGGACATTTAGTACTTCCGGTAGGGCAGCACACTGCGGCACTGTCCCTCCAATGCCAAAGTCTCTCGGACTCTCTTCCATTCTTATGGTCAGAGATACTGGACCCTACCCTTCTCCTCAAAGACTTGAATACAATAAAGAAGGCAAAAGCTCTTTACTCTTTAACTTCTTCACACTATAAACACAGTTCACACACACCCCCATGACAAACCCCTTTAATTCAAAAGCTAACATTTCAAATCATTTTTTTTCCTTCCCCAACCTCCCCTCCTTGTCTTTTTCTCTATTCTTTTCCACATCCTGCATTTTCCTGTCAAAACGCTAGGTTTCATTTCAAAACAGTGTTGTCATTATTGCCCTTGTGTTTAGTCATGATCCAGGACCTGCCAGCTTCTTGGACACAAGTGTCTTTACCTCTGTGAGCTTCTGATTTTTCTACATTTCTTATGAATAAGTCCTGTTTTAGGTTTCTGGGGTACAACTCCTTCAGCTTTCAACATCACTTTCTCTCTGTTTGTTGTGGGTAAAGATCGAAATTTTGTTGGGTTCTTGGATTTTCAATTTTTCCCCATTCCCAGAAAAACCCTTGTAAAACCCTTTGGTTTGATATCTCTATTTATGCTCAGTTTTTTGTTGTAATTTAGGAATCTCTGGTTTAGTTAAAGGTTTGTGGTTCAAGGGGTTTAAAGTTGCAATCTTTAGGCACCAAAAATAAATTGTCTGGGTAACAAATCAATCAGTAAATGCATGGATGGCAGAGAAGCAATGTCCTTGTCTGGTGGCTCAGCTTCATATTACATACATAGAGGTGGAATCGGTGGTTCTATGTCTGGGACACAGCCTGGCTTGTTACAAACACCACCCGGCTTGAGAACCGGGTCGAACCCGGGTATTCAGGCTCAGTCCAATGTCCGGGGCAGCTTGATTAGACCCACATTTTCAGTGGAGCCGCCGCACGCGAATTTGACTCATGGTGGCGTTAGCATAGGAGTCTCTCCTGGAGTTCAATCCGGTGAACCTGTAAAGAAGAAAAGAGGGAGGCCTAGGAAATACGGTCCTGATGGTTCAGTCTCTTTGCGGCTGTCTTCTATGTCTGGTACTCCAAATGCTACACCAGGTTCGAACATGCTGATCCCCAAGCGGGCTAAGGGGCGGCCACCTGGGAGCGGGAGGAAGCAGCAACTAGCTGCTCTTGGTAGATTTTTCAGTGTTAAATTGGATTGATATTCATTTTGTTATGATATGTTTATTTATATACACCTTCTACAAATAAGCATTGCCTCCCAGTTATATAAGGCTTGTGGATAATGGACCTATTTGATTTTTCGGTGTTTTGGGTGATGGCTATATTAGTTTTGCCTTGAACTTCATATGTTTCGGTTAACACGAAATAATTGTGGCACTTAACATGGTTTTCAAGAAACTCCATGGTGTCTTTGAATTTTTTTAGGAGCAAATGCTGGTTTTTTTTAATTTCTGAAATTATCAATATGAACTGGAAATCGCGAGCAACGTCCTTGATTTCCACATTAACAAATAACACCTAATTAAAAAGAAATTTCCCAAACATGCCTAGAAGTTATGAGATTTAGGTAACTATTACTGAAAGAAGAGGCCCTGGCAGTAGTTTCTGGCTCTCTTTCTTGGGAGTCATTATATCATTGAAAGTGACTTGTAATAGATTTTTTTTTTTAACATGCTTTTGGCATGTACATTAAGGTTTGTGGATTATTTTTCAGTACGTTTTGTTTGTTTGCCAGGTGAATGGATGAACAGTTCAGCTGGACTGGCTTTTGCTCCACATGTTATCACCATTGGTGTTGGGGAGGTAGGTTATGTCCCTTACAATTTCTTAGCCATCTAAAATATGAACACACAATGAGTTCTCCAATATCTTTTCTGAGGACCTTAAGACGTTGAGTCTTTAATGTCCACAAGTGTCTGTTTTATTGTCTTGGTTGTTGAGATATATTCCATTTCAATAGACTTTCCTGTACACACTTTGCCTCAGCTCAATATGACCAATACTTATCCCAGTAAATTGGCTCCACAAGTCCTGAATGATTCCAGGGTGAAAACAGAATTGCTTTACAAGCCCTGAAATGGTTTCCTTCTACAACTTGGTAGAGAAGTTCATGTTCATATTGCTTGTGTATGGATAATAATAGATTCCAAAGGTCTTCTTGTACATAGATGATAATTGAAAATGGAGGCGATATTATGGTAAATAAAGTATGATCCTTTTTGTGTTGTGACATAAAATCTGCATAGATTTGTTCGAAATAGATTTCGAATAGGTGAGGTAGTTACGCAAGTGTATTGAAGATGCCTTAAAAATAGAAAAGGAAATATACGCACACTTACATATCGATCTGCTGCAAATGCACATTTACATTTGTTTCAAGTCCTTACTGATAAAGAAAAAAGTGTTTTAGTCCTGTTTAATGTTCCTTTATTAAACATGTATCTTAGACTCTAAAAGCTGCATAGATTTGTTTGAAATAGATTCTGAATAGGTGAGGTAGTTACGGAAGTGTATTGACAGAAATGTAGGTCTATATAGGATGCCTTAGAAAATAGAAAAGAAGGTATATACGCACACGTACATATTGATCTGCTGCAAACACACATTTACATGTGTTTCAAGTCCATTCCGATAAAAAAAGTGTTTTAGTCCTGTTTAATATTCCTTTATTAAACTTGAATCTTAGACTCTTAGTAAAGGCCTATATTGTTGATTCTATAGTTTGGTAGCACCTCACAATTAATGCTCAGAGGCATGTTAATCTAATCTTGAAATATTAGGGTAATTGTCTTATCTTTTTCTTTGCAGGACAGTTTGTTTTATAAAAAAATAGTATTCTTTTTTATCGGTAAGTAATTTTTCAATTCTAAGTATTCTTTTTGCAGGACATTGTTGCAAACATATTGTCATTTTCACAACAGAGGCCAAGGGCTGTGTGCATCTTGTCAGGCAATGGTACAGTTTCTTCAGTAACGCTACGGCAACCTGCATCTACTGGTGTCAGTGTCACATATGAGGTTGAATGATTCAACTATTGTCTCTCTCTCCCTCTCTCCATATGCACACACAATCACAGAATTAAGTATTCCATCATGATGTTTTCCCTTCTCAGTAAGACTTTGTTCATATCTAGAGAATTTTAGTTCAGAGATTGAGGTATAAAGGTTCAGAATATTCTTTCCTTGTTCAAGGCCATTTCATGCAGAGCCAAATAAGACCTCAAATGTTCAGTATAACTTGATTTCTCTACCATTTCCAATTGCACACTGTTTCCCACTCTCATAATTTGTGTCTGTTGATATACCGAATAGTGCTTTTCAAAGTGAATACATTTAATATATAGATGCTGTAGAATAGGACAGTTATGCTTGATTATTACTGACGAAAGAGAAATGAGAGCAGCGGTGTGTTCATTATCTACTTACCACAACAGCTTAGGGGTCCAGTCAGAACTAGGCATTATAGGCTAAGAATTGGGGATTATGACTTCGGGTTGTGCATATGTAATGAACTATATTGTAGTCTTCAGATAGCAGTGGTTTAGCTTTCAATGGATGAACTTCGTGATTGAATGAAATAGGGAAGGCCTCAAGCAAGGGACAGGTTGGTGATAGAAGCAGAATGGTGGGTTCTGAAATATGAAGCTCATGCTAAAGTGGTATGGCTGGTACTAGGAATATGCTGGTAGGTTCAAATCATGTCTCCCTCTAGCAGTATTTTGTTATTGTTATGGAGAAATTGGGTGTTTGGACATCATGGCTTGTTCTGCTTGTCACAGGTTGTAAGGAAATCCTAGTTCATGATGATGAATAAGATCTCTTATGATTGCGGCTTTTGATGAGCATAGTGAAACTTAGAAACAGAGGTAGTGACATGTCTACAATGGCAGTAGTCATGGTGAATTGTGCAGCTTGTGTTGGACTTGGATTAATTTAGTGAATAAAGAGAGAAAAAAGGACTAAATTGGCGCTGCTTTGAGATTGAAGGGATTGACATTGGCTGTTGAAACTCGGAGCATGTCAACTTCAAAATAAGAACATGGAATTAGACACTGGTGAACTGACTGGTGCCATTTATGGAAAGGAGAGGAAGCTAGTATGCTAAGGTTGGAATAGCATTCCCCTCAAGCTCAACGTAGGACCATGTGAGGCCTGCAGCACCAACCAATGATGTCTTCATCTATTAAATTTGAGCATGGTGGTGGGCCATTTTCAAAGTAGGGTTAAGGTTATGCAATATTGTGCCAACCATTTTGACGGACTTGGGTACTTTTATACAGCATTATGCATAGAGACAACTTTAAGTATAGAGGAGCTATTTGAAACACCCCCTCCCTCCCTCCAACCGCGCCAATATACACCATGTACTTGTCTAGGTTTTGCAGCATTATGTCTCCACCCGCGCCAATATACACCATGTACTTGTCTAGGTTTTGCAGCATTATGTCCATTGCCGCCCTTTTTCTATATATCATTTTTTGAACGCTTGAGGAAAATTGTTTTGTTTTTTGCTTTCATAGGGCCATTTCCAGATACTGTGCTTGTCTGGTTCTTACTTGGTTGCCGAAGATGGCGGTCCTCGCAATCGGACGGGTGGTATAAGTGTTTCCCTTTCAAGTCCTGATGGTCACGTTATCGGGGGCAGCATTGCAATGCTTATTGCTGCAAGCCCTGTTCAGGTATTTTTCTGGATTTCCCAGACTATATATCTTTCTTGTCCAGTTAGTGATGTCATTTTACGTGCATGCTGGTTTGGCGGAAACTGGATTTTGTGGTTTAACCTAGGTAAGTCTGGTGTTTATCTGTGAATCCATATGCATGTGGGTTGGTGGAACATTCACAAGTGGCTGGTGGGTGGGCAAGGCTTCATTTATCGTAGGAGCCTCATACATGCTAAATATGTGCAGGTGGTAGTGTGCAGTTTTGTATATGGAAGTTCTAAGACCAAGACAAAACAAGTGGCTGGTACCAAAGCTAATAAGGTTTCTGAACCTCAGCACATCGACAAGTTAGCTACACAAACTAGTGCTTCGCCTACACAAAATTACAGCCCCTCAATGACAGGCATTTGGCCTGTTTCACGGCCTCTGGAAATGCGACACCAGCATACCGGTATTGACTTGACACGTGGATGAACATTCGTTGCAACACACATGGCAAATTTGTATATATGTGTTGTTGTACATGATCTGAATCTGAGGAAATTGTAACTTGGTTTGCCAGACCGTAGGATGACAGGTTTGTTCTAACATGTTCTGAAACAAAGCCATAATTTCAAGATTCTCGGGAAACAATCTTACTGATAAGTTGATGATATTTGGAGAATTGAGTGTTAGATTCTTGCGTGGGGGACTCCTAGGGATGTCCACGCTCATATAATGAAATGCTATTTATACAAAAAAGCCTGATGCATGTATGACTTGGCAGATGGTAGGAAAATGGATTCTTTCGAGGGGGGAAAAAAAATTGGAGAAAAACATTTTGACGCGTTTTTTTCCCCTCAAACAAAACATCTTAAGTTAGCATAACAATCAACTAATTTAGCACATACCATTTCGATCAAGTGGTGCACATGGTTTGTACCGTATGCGATTGTTCCATTCTAGGAGGATTGTTTCATTATTCAACTTGATTTCGCTCCTCCAGAAATAATTCAAATTTTGTTAAATTATTCAAGTTGAGGCATGTAACTTGGTTACTGCAGTGAAGTCTTGTGATGGCTTTAGTTTTTGTTTGGATGTTGAGTTGAGTTGAAATAAATTATTTATAGATAGTAATTAGTTAATATAGTGAATGAATTTTTAAAACTTACTTAAGATGAATTTATATTGCTTTCATCCTTGAATTTATATTTTAGTGAATTTCATTCTTTTCAAAAGTTCGAAAAATCTCTTAATGCGACTTTTATTGCTCTCATTTCTAAAAAAAGTGGGGCATCGGCTATTGAGGAGTTTCGCCCAATAAGCTTGGTTAGTAGTGTGTACAAGATTATCTTCAAGGTTCTTGCTAACCACCTAAGCCCTATTCTAGAATAAATTATCTCCAAGCCTCAAAATGCTTTCATTCATGGGAGATAAATTTTTGATTCAGTTTTTATTGTAAATGAATGTCTGGATCATAAATCGCGAGAGGGGAATACAAGTATTCTTTGTAAATTTGATATGGAAAAGGCTTACGATAATGTCAACGGCTCACTCGTGGATTTTTTTAAGAGCTCTCGGGGCTTGCAGTAAGGAAATCCTCTTTCTCCTTACCTATTCGTTATTGTTATGGAGGCACTCACTCGGACGGTAACAGCGGTAGTGGGGGGTGGCTTCATATCTGGCTTCTAGGTTGGTAACGGCGGCAGTGGGTCTGTTAACATATCTCATCTATTATTTACTGATGATACACTACTCTTCTGTGATGTGGATTATATTCAAATTCAAACTTTACGTGCACTGTTATTTTGTTTTGAAGCAGTATCAGGGCTGAAGGTAAACCTTGACAAATTTGAAATGGTGGCGGTGGGTGCAGTACCACACATTACTAGTCTAGCAAACCTTTTGGAGTGTAAGGTATCCTCTTTGCCAATGAAGTACCTGGGATTCCCGTTGGGGGCAACTTTCAAGGCTAAAATCATTTGGGATGAGATTGTGAAGAAGATTGAAAGAAGACTTGTAGTGTGGAAATGAGTGTATTTATCGAAAGGGGGTCGACTCACTCTTATTAGAAGCACTCTTACTAGTCTCCCTACATATTTCCTCTCTTTATTTCCTTTGACTGCAGGAGTGGTGACTAGAATTGAGAAACTTTTCAGGACCTTCTTATAGAGGGGCATGGGGGAGGAGAAAAAATTTCACTTGATTAACTGGAAGACAATATGTTTCCCAATATCATATGGTGGCATGGAGGTTTGCAACTTGAAAACTTTTAACAAAACATTACTGGGAAAATAGTTGTGGAGATATAATCAAGAGATGGGGTCTTTGTGGAAAAAGATTATCGACTCTAGATATGGAGGGGCTAGGGGGGGTTGGTGTTCCAACGATGTCAGAGGGGTTATGGTGTGGGTTTGTGGAAGTTCATTAGGAAGAGCTGGCTATGTTTTGAAAGTCACATTCGTTATGTGGATAGAGATGGCACTAGAATTAGTTTTTCGAGAGACATTTGGTGTGGTGAGTTTGCGTTGGATAGAGCTTTTCCAGCTTTATATCGCATTGTTATTAATAGGGAGATCACAGTTGCTAACATGTGTTCACTCTCTCATAGTTCTCATCAATGGAATATCCTCTTCAATAGAGATTTTCATGATTGAGAATTATCCATGGTTGCAGATTTTTTTAGTATACTATACCCTTTGAAGACTCTATTGGCAATGACAGATAGAGTGAAATGGAAGCAAAATGATCACAAGCAGTGTATAGTTAAGGCCTATTACAAAATCTTGGAAACACATGGGCATGCTCCTTTCCCTTGAAAAAATATTTAGAGATTTCATGTGTCTTCTAAGGTTGTCTTTTTTGTATGCACCGCAGCTCTTGGGAAGATTTTGACTACGGATAATTTGAGGAAAAAGGGAATGTATAGTGTTAGATTGGTGTTATATGTGCAAAAAACACGAAGAATCTATGGACCATCTCTTATTGCATTGTGAGGTTGCAAGGATGTTATAGGAAGAGGTTTTTTGTAGGGTAGTCATTGCTTGGGTTATGTCAGGAAAGGTGGTGGATTTGTTGGGTTGTTGAAGGAAAATGCCAGGCTATCTACAAGTGGCAGCAGTGTGGAAGATGGTTCTATTATGCATAATGTGGTGTCTTTGGACGGAAAGAAACGAACGTTGCTTTGAAAACAAGGAGCATAATTTGGCGGAGTTACATTATTTTTTCATACATACTTTATTTCTGTGGTTTTCAGCTATTGTATTAAATGGGAACAATATTCATGATTTCTTTTCTTTAACTTCCAGCTCTTAATTTGTACTTAGATGCTCTTTTGTATATTCCCTGTATATTTGAGCGTTGCCTTTTTCACTCTTATTAATGAAATTTACTTCTTACTTATCAAAAAAAAAGAGATGAATTTATGTGGTTGGATGTTAAGATGAGTTTAAATGCATTCATGAAAAACTGAAAAAGGTTATAAATCTCATGTGTAAAAAGATTTTGAATTGAGATGAATTTAGTAATTCGAGAATTAAGTATTTAAATGTTAAATTCAGTTTAAAATTGGACCGATTAATTTAGCCCAAGTTCCAAACACGCCACCTCCTAAAACATTCCCACCTCTCAGATCGACAATGCCAATTGACAAGGCGTGAAGAAAGCTAAAAAGTGCAACAACTTAAACCTTCATTAACAATCGCATATGGAGGAAGAAATGCTTCACATTCACATTCACATTCATATTCATACACAATACTATCCAGTGCAACTTTTAGGAGTCGGTAAAACACAAAAGGCAAGCTCACTACTCGTATTCAAACGCTTCAAAATTAGGATGCCCCTTCCTCCCATGCCTATGCCCTTGCCCGAGCTATAGCATTATTCATTCACTTCCAACAGCTTCTTGATGTCACGCTGCATTTGATGTTCAACGTCAGAAGAATTACATTAACTTTGATCATTACAATAACTTTGATGGTTGATCAAGTAAACAATGATCTCTTGCTATAAAAGAACATCTAGATGGAATAAGCGAACAGAACTTCGAGAATGAAATGAAATTGAAAACATGTGTTATATTTACCTCGAGGCTAAGAGGAGCAGTTGTGGGATAATAACGGTCGGCAACATGCCCATCCTTGTCGACCAGAAACTTGGCGAAGTTCCATTGGATATCATCACCGAATATTCCCCATTTGCCTGACTTCAAGAACTTGTACACTGGAGCAGCATTCGTACCATTCACTTCAATCTAAAACAAGTATCAGAGTACCTTATGACCTTACAGCAATAGATGCGGGCAAGAGTAGAAAATCATGTAATTTGTTTCAAAGAAATTAAGAATTACAGTTGTTACTGATAGTACAATTTAGATTTAAGCTAAGGCATATACAAAATTCATGAAACTTGGGGCTTAAACAAGTGCAGGAATTGTGCAGTGACCATGTTTGTATCATTTTTTTTTTCCTTTCAAACTGGGAGGAGAAATGACTTATTCTTGATGCATTTCCCATCTGGACGTAAATGCACTTCTTTCATAGGCACATCAAACATGTAGTGGCCCACCATGTATTTGATTGGAATAGGAGGGAATATATGGAAATTGATGGACAAGGTCACAAGGGGCAGGCAATAGTCTGCCAGTGCATTACGAACAGCATGCAAATAGGCATATTCTCCTTGTCCCATCAACCAAAACCATTAAAAAAGACTTCTGAATTGTACAAGAAAAGAAAAAAAATTACTACACTGTAGTAGCCCGATAAATGTGATTCAGATGTGGCTTTGAGTATAAATGCAACAAAATTATAATTTTCTCAGATCTACCTTGTCAAAGATAGGAAACTCCGATTTGAAGCGAGTGCAGACAAAGTTCGTAATCTGATCATTACTCCCTGGTTCCTCCTCGCCAAACTGATTGCATGGAAATGCCAGAATCTCGAAGCCTGAATCAAACCCCAAGACATTGTACAAAATAAATAAACAATATTTTGAAAAAAAAAAAGGTCATGATGAGCTCTCAAACTAGTCTTAATGCTTGTATGATGGGAAAAGATTGAACTCGTGATCACTGAGGGTATCCTTGACTCCCTGATATTCTACAGGCTGGCTTAAGTTACATGTGGAGACATTCAAAATGAGCAAGAAAAATTAGCAGATTAATCTTGATCTACACTTTGTGATCTTGAATCTGCTCACAGATAACGAGGAAGAGATAAGGAGGACATGGGCACCACATGTATGAAAAATGTATTTGTAAAATTCACCCCAACAGTGTTTTTTCCCCTTTACCATTTTGAAAGTTAAGGGTTGTCAAAATGACTGACATGAAAGGACATTGTAATTACAAGAAGAATCAAAACGCAAACCTTGTTCTTTATACTTTTCATACAGTTGATTCAACTCTATGTAATTTGAATTGGTCATGCCACTGCAAGAATCAACAAATAAACAATGTATAAATATTTCTCACTCCGAAGTAATGAGATTGAGGATGCTTTGCATACGAAGGAAAAAATTATAAGGAAGAAGATGAGCCCCTAAATAATAAAATCAGCCTTATCTTTTGATAAATAAATAAAAAAAATTGAAATAAAACAGCTAAATTTAACTGTAATACTTTATATAACATGTTTAGGTTTAAATGAAGCAAATGCAGAATACCATTTGGAAGCAACATTGACAATCAGTAGGACCTTTCCCTTGTAAGTGCGAAGATCAACTTCACTTCCCTTGGCATCCTGAAAGTGAGAAGAAACATTAGCATACACATAGCTAACATCATGAAATAACAAATATAATTGATTTCTTCAACATCTTCTTGTTTTGGACCAAATATTATTAAAGGGAAAATAAATTTACCTCAGGAATGAGGCATTTAGCGTGATACACTAGGTGCCTATGTCCTATATCATTTAATCATAATACGCAGCGCTTAGAGCTTTACTCGAAAACACAATAATGGAAATAATTCAATTACCATGCTCTAGTCTATTTGATCAAAAGGAACCATCTTAGGTCCGGTTTGGATTCAGAGATGAGATGAGGTGAAATTGTTTTAGATAAAAAATAAAAAATTGAGTAAAATATTTTTAGAATATTATTTTTTAATATTATTATTGTTTTGAGATTTGAAAAAATGGTATTATTTATTATATTTATGTAAAAATTTGAAAAAGTTAAAATAATAAAATGAGACAAGATAAGATTAGATGAATTTCGAATCCAAACTAGGGCTTCACCTCCTCTCTCTCTCTCTCTCTCTCTCTCTCTCTCTCTCTCTCTCTATAAGAGTCATATTATCATCCCCTCAGTTGCATCCGTTTCCAACACATTCTATGTAATCCAAAGCACATAACTAGCTCTAAGGATCTTATCATCGAACATGAAGTCTTCGACATATGGTTATATAGTGTTACAGGTCTCAGATATGTCTCTGAGACCTGTAATACTTCTTTCGGTACTTTCTACTTTACTAATCGATTATTATAAACTCTATATGATCCCTATGAAGTCCCAAGTCCGGAAAAAGAATACCCATGTAAAGAATACGCTTTTATTCTAGAGAAACCAAGGTAAAATGATAAAAGCAAAATCTTTATAAGTCAACATATAATAAAAGGCCAAAGCTTTGATGCAAGAGACGACCTTGATAGTGAATTCGTAGATGGATTGAGGCTCCTTTGGGGGTTGGCTTGCCATCCTATAATCTGCCCGACAGTAGAAGAGCACAAATGCCACAAATGATAATAGAAGCACAGTCGCAGACTCGCGGTAACAGTTTGAGGTAGCAGAACGAAACGAAGTGTTGTGCTTTTTGACTTTTCAAGCAATCTTCTTCCTAGAGCACTTAAGAGCACTCCCAACGGCCTCTTTATTTTTCTTTCAAAATACATCGCTAAAAACACACTTTTTTATTTTATTTTATCTATTTATTTTTACATTTACTCATCCATCACTCTCTTTATTTTATCTCTACATCTTTTAAAATACTTATATTTTATTCTAATATTATTTATTTCAAAAATTAAAAAATTGAATTACCTTTGACTTTAGAGTTGGAACTATGCGTGAAAGATTACGGCCAGCTTGTCGAAACTCAAGTTCTAAGAAGTTAGTTGCTGGTGTGAGAGGCTTCTGGTAAAGATGCGGTGTGGCCAGGAACGACTGTCAGTGGGTTGTATGATCTTCACAAACGCCAAAACCTATTTCAGCGTTGGAGAGACGCTTGACGTTCTACAGCAGACTTACCGGCGATGAGAACAACGAGAGTTTAGTCACCAGTGTGAGGGAATTCTAGTGATGATGGTAGTGTGACTAGAAACGGCCGGCGGTGGGTCAAAGTTGAAGACGACAAAGAGCTGCAAGCTGGACCACTGTAGTGCAAGAATAAAAACGATTAGGATTGGGCTACATATAATACAATCCCTGTGGATGAATGTAAATTTTTTTCATTTTTATTTTGAAGGCCCCATTGGAGCATGAACAGGATGGTTTTAACTATATTTTACAAAAAGCGTTATTTTAGTTATATTTTGATTTGGATTTCTATTTTTATAAATTTTAGTTAGTTATTTTTTATTATATTAAATAATAAATTTAACAAATCAATAGTTATTTTATTAAAATATTAATTTTTAACTTTTATTTATTTTGATTATAATTATAATTTAAATATTAATTTATTATTATAAATATATATTAATTTCTTAACGTCAAATTATTCCTAACGAAATTATTCTTAATGGAATAATTTTCTTAAATGATTATATCTCTTTAACAGTTATGTTTTTTAAAGGTCAAATTTTTTAACGGTGATTTTTTTAAACCGTCAAAGATGCAAGTGAGTGAAAATAAAGAGGTCGAATGCAAAAAGTTGAATGAAAAAGAAATGAGACGAGATAATACAAGCAAGGATTAAATTTAGTCTTAAAATTAATTTATGTTTCTCTTACCTCTAACTAAATTAGAGAACAAAGAGAGAAAAAAATTAATTTATTTTAATTTTATTAAGTCTATTGAAATATGTTTTTTAACAAACCATTTTAGCTAGTAGACTAAACAACTATTGAAATATTGAAATTTGATTAAACAAACCATTTTAGCTAGTTGACTATTAATGCTCTTATCCGTGAGAATTTATTTCTCTCTCCTTTTTATTATTATTATTTTTTGACTCTCACCGTTACTTTAGTAACTTTACTATTGAAAATATGAATTTACGTTAACCATATGACGTACAATGGATTTTGTACATAAAAGTATAATTAAAATTATAAAAAAGATTAATTGTATTTAAGAAAAGTTTATAAAAAATAATTTAATTGTTGATACGTTAAAAATTTTAAAAGTTAAAACTTTAATTAATAAAATAAGTCTTAGCACAATTTTAAGAGGAAACTCGGGGTTCAGTTGGACCGAACCCCCAAATGCAATCCCCATTTTGTTGGTAGTGGTGGGCGACAGTGCCCATCCTATCGGGATCGGAGGAAGCTGGCGATTTTACCTCTGCGACGGCGAGTCCTCGCGACCTCCAGTGTGCCCTCGACGGCCTTAAATCCGAAATAGATTCGTTCCCTCCGATCCTGATGGGATGGACGATGTCGCCCACTACCGCTGATGACGGCAGAGGCTAAGCTGAGGCCGAATCTCCTTTAAAAATTTATTTTCATTTTTTTTGTGTGTTTTTTTTTGTGTGTTTTTTATTATGATTATTTTATTTTATTTTATTTTTGTGTTTTTAAATTTTATTTTTTTATTGTATTTTTTTTATATTTTTAATATTTTTTATTATATTTTTATAAAAATTATATGAATTTAGAAATAAGACTACAATGATACTGGAATACAGCCCAACCGCACCCCCAATTTCAATCATATAACTTCTTTTTTAACAATTTTTTTTTTCTCTAAAATTTTATGTTTTTGTTTTTTTATCAAAATACCGAACGCACGGACGTCTGGGCCTGGCTTACTCAAACTTGATCGCCCTTGAATAAAAGATTAAGGGCATGTTTGTTATGAGGGATAAAATTAAAATTTTAAATTTATTATTATTATATATCTATATTAAATTTTATATAAAATATAATATAAAATTTAAATTTTTCAAAATTTAAAATAAAATTAATATTAAAAAAATATATATTCTTTTATCTCATTTCTAAAAATAATCAGAAAAATCGTAACTTAAAAAATAAAAATATGAAGAGACAAGCTTATCCAATACTTCAGGGGTAGCATTACAGCTTCGAATCAGATACGTGCATTCTTTTTTTTTTTTCAGTTTTTTTTTATTTGTTTTAAATATTTTTTTTAAATTATAATTATTTTTAAAAATACTTAATTATTAAATTAAAATAAAATCTCGAACTATAACTTTTAAACTCATCTTAAATGAATTATATAAAATTCACTCATTCATCTAAATTCATTATAAAAAATTCAACTTAATATCCAACCGTAATGTTTGTAGTATTAATTCTTGTTCAAAACAAATATATATTTTCTCTATATCATCCATAACGACGCTAACGGTGCATCTACCACCTATAACACTACCAATCTGTGGTGGATATCCTCCAAAAGGGACCTCCACCTCTCAAGCAATGACTCCGACCGTCATTTAAGGGCCAGAGTCCCATCCCAACCAACCACTTAGTGGTAGGGCGATTGATATCCACCATAAGACGGTTGAATCACAATGTATATCCGTCGAGGTGGTCGTCAAAAGAAGCATTCGCCCTGGCCTAAACCATGGCTTTCTTTCTTTCGTTTTTTTTTTTTTTTTGGGTTTAATGTAGTTGCAAAAACGCACATGCTTGACATCGCTCCAATCTTAAAAATGGGTCAATCAGATGAATTGACATGTTACAGAAGAATGCAATTGCCCATTAGGCTTCAACATGCTCTGATTTATATCATTAAGACTCTGTGTATACCTTCAGTAAAATCTCAGTTACAGACCAAGCTATGGCTTCATTTTTATCTATGGCAGATATGGCTTTTTATTCATACATAAAGAAAAGCAACTTCCGCATATATCCAGTAGTAAGGAGAGTCATTAGGAAAGATTCCCATTATGATGTTTATTCATAGTAGTAAAACTGTAAAAGCGTTTTATCTTCTTAAGAGTTGAGGAGCAGTTCGCAGCACTCAAGCAGTCCCCAACAGCTTCTTTATATCTTTCTGCAAAAAAGGCGACGAACCAAAATTTCAAAAATCTAAACCAGATGAGCCATTTAGTAGAATGAAAATGAATGAACTGCCATGGATGGGCTTTACCTCAATGCTGAGAGGAGAAGTTGTGGGGGCATAACGGTCAACAACATTCCCATCTTTATCAACCAGGAATTTCGAAAAATTCCACTTGATATTGTCTCCAAATAGGCCACCTTTGCTAGACTTCAAGAACTTGTACAACGGAGAAGCATCTTTACCATTCACATCCACCTTACAGTGCCATGAAATAAAGTTTTCAGCAGGCATTACTCCAACTAAAATTAGAAAAAAAAGGTATAAACTTAAGAAGCAAATGAATGAATTGAATCTGTCTCGCACAACCAGACAATAATTCCTAATAAAACTGCTACCTTCAAATTCTCAATCTCTCTCATGTCTACTCACAAATGTCCAGGACATAATGTAAGATTTGTATTGATTTTGTCCACCCCAACTGACCTTTCAGCAACCAATGCCAGCGTTTAGGATTTTAATTATCATATGGAGCGTGTTATTAACGTGAAAGCTCGCTAACCCATAAAAGTTTGTCCTCGACCAGGTCAAGAACCGTCCTCAACAGTTTGCCTACAAAACTGCCTAAAAGGCTGACTAATATCTGCTTATACGACTCAGGTTCAGAACATAGATAGGGCATGAGGAGTCGATGACAGTATCCAACAACTGTCATAAAACAGATTCAGAATGACAATAGAGATCTAAAGAATTTTTGTATAACAAACAAAATATCTAAAGAGTAAACATTAGATGGAATACATGCAAGAAATTCTTAGCAAGTGAAACAAAATCCTAAATTAATAGCCCAAACTCCTTCCCAAGCACACTGGAAAAATTTAATGGTCGCCCAGAAAGAACCTACTTATTCTGTTTGCATCCTATTCCTTTACAGTTAGTCGTTCAAACTTTAAAGCTGTATGTCAAATTAAACCAGCTTTCCTTTTCTGTATAGTTATCCAGAATCAAAGATAATTAAGCAAAGTCTCTGGAGCAAAATTTAAGTTTGAGTCTCAAGGGTATAAATAGGAAAACATGGAATTTTTATGTAGGTCCTACCTTATCAAATATAGGGTACTCTGCCTTGAAACGAGTGCAAGCAAACTCTAAGATCTGTTCATTGTTCCCTGGCTCCTGAGCTCCAAATTGATTGCATGGGAAGGCCAAAATCTCCAGTCCTGAACCAGGGCAGAAGCAAGTTTACGCAAGCAACCAAAATAAAAAGGGAGAAGAGGAAAAATCACATCTAGCTGCCGCAAAACATGAATCCAGAGCAAGAGTTCTTATAACACAAATCAAATCAAATGAAATCAAGAGGACAAAATAAAAGCAAACCTTGATCTTTGTATTTCCCATATAACTGACTCAGCTCAGTATAGTTAGAATTAGTCAAGCCACTGCATCGAAAGTGAACGTAAGAACTAAATTATCTCACCAATAGCTAAATAACAAGAAAGAATTTTGGGGTGGGGGGGTTGGCATGAATAGAGCCACTAGCTTTCAAAGTGGTTCACCACTGCTCCTCACTTGAGAACTAAAGATTTAGATCCTCTTTTGTAACCAGAACTGGTTTAAGAAAATTACTGCTGCATCCAGTTGGAAATTGGATATTTTGATGCGAAAATACGTGCATATAAATCTCAATTCCTTTTAAGGATTTTGTTGTGCCATGAGGATGTTGAGGTCCTGAGGAGCATAATTCACATACTGGCTGATTTTATTCAGATCTGAATATTATCATCCAATGTTTACTCTCCAAACAGAATTGAGACATCTTTACTAACCGGTCTAAAAAGAAAAAGAAAAAGAATATACGAAAAGTAAAGCATACCATTGGGATGCGACATTGACGATCAAGAGGGTCTTCCCCTTATACTGGCTGAGATCAACATCGTTTCCCTTAGCATCCTACAAGCACAAAAGCAGACTGAGATGAACGGAGTTGGGTGGTGGCAAATTATGAATATACATTATATTTACCTAAGACACAAACTGATCCCAAGGAAGATAACCACGTCGAGACAAACACGACCATTCCTTAGGAGTTTGACAACTACCAAGCAAACACATGCAAACCAAAAGGAAACCCTACCTAAAATCACAGCTTTTTGGTAGCACCTTTAATTATTACTTTCATATAGTTTTTCTCAGCATCCAAACAAACGGTTACTTCGGCAGTAAAGCACTAACTAAATTTCATTATCAATATCATTCATTTTCCCCAACACTCAAGCAGCTTACTGTTGAATTATTAGAAGACAATCTGATTATGACCAAGATATCAGTGATTCTCCACAATTGTAGCAGTTTATTTTCCTTGTATATTTGTTTCCATATTTGTAATTGTACAGCTACCATGTATCTTCTGTCTATAAATGAATACCTCCTCACAGCATAATTGCTTGAGGCATTTCCTTTACATGGTATTAGAGCCAATAGGTTAACCCTTTGCTGTTTTTTTTTCCTTGGCCGAATCCAACGATTCTCTGCTTTCGCTCGATACAATGGTTCACATGGTAACCATCAAACTCACTCCCACAAATTATCTCGTGGCGTCATCAGTTTGTTCCCCTGCTTGAAAGTCAAGATCTTATGGGCTATTTGGATGGGCTATTTGTCTGCACCTGCTGCTCAAGTCCGTGCTGGAAATGATCTTGTTCCTAATCCTGCCTACAAGACATGGCACACATAGGATTGCATTTTCCTCAGCCTTCTGTATGCCTCTCTCACTGAGGAATGTATGGCTGAAGTTGTTAATTGCACTACAGCTCGTGATGCTTGGCTGCTTGAAGTTTCATTTTCTCATAGTTCAAAGTCCAGAGAACTCCAACTAAAAGATGAACTCCAGCTAATGCAGCACAGCTCTCGTGGTGTTGCTCAATATGCACGCTCTTTCTGATCATTATGTGATCAGTTTAGTGCTATTGGCAAACCAGTTGATGACATAAATAAGGTACATTGGTTTCTATGTGCCCTTGGTACTGATTTTAAAATTTTTTCAACCTCCATGTTGTCACAGTTGCCGCTGCCCTCTTTTGCCAATCTGGTTCCGAAAGCTCTCAGTCATGAGCTTTTTTCTCGGTCAATCCCGGGGGATTCTTCTTCTCAATCGACTATGGTTGTCCAACGTGATACTTCTTCTGGTCGTTTCAAACCAGCCTCTCCCTCACCAGCATCAGGACAATCTGCTAAGACCTTTGCAACCACTTGCCAATGGTGTGGCAAAGAACGGCACATTGCCAAGAAATGTCATAAACTTGGCCAACTATTGAAGAAAGCTAAGGCTGAAGGTTTGATTGAAGCATTTGCTGCCACCTCCCTTGATGATTCTCAAGATGCTGAGTGGTACACAGACACGGGAGCAACTTCTCACATGACTAATGCTGCTGCTGCTCTTGATAAATCTGCCCCTTACACTGGTAATCAATGGGTCTTTGTGGGTAACCGTGCCTATTTTTCGCATTGGTTCTATCTCCTCTCTTGCTGCTTCTCATCCTTTAAAAATGTCCGATGTTCTTCTTGTTCCACACATTACTAAAAATCTATTGTCCATTAGTAAGTTAATTCGTGAGAACAATTGTTTAGTGGCATTTTCTTCTTCTGGTTTTACCATACATGATCTAGCAACAAGAATGGTGGTGGGAGTCGGGCACTGTGAGAAAGGGCTCTATATTCTTGACCGTGGCCATGCAAGTTTTTTGTCTAGTCTTTCTCAATGTAAATCTCGTGCACCTTCTGTCATTTGGCATGCACAATTAGGACACCCTTCTTTTCGCATTGTTTCCTCTTTGAATAAGCATGGTGTAATCACATTTTCTGATAAAGGCAATTTTGATTCAAAACCGTGTTTTTGTTGTCAATTAGGAAAAAGTCACCGCTTGCCTTTTCCAAATTTGAATTAACGTTGCTCTTGTTTATTTGAACGGATTCACTGCAATTTATGGAGTCCCTCGCCAATTCCCTCTCCATCCGGTTATTGATACTATTGTGTCTTGATAGATGATTTTTCTCGCTTTAATTGGTTCTCTCCCCTTTAAACCTTAAGTTAGATTTTTTTGACATTTTTGTCCAATTTCACCAGTATGTCATTCTTGATAGATAATTTGACTGTATAATCAAATATTTTCAATGTGATGGAGGAACAAAATTCACCAACCACCGTTTTACTTCTTTTCTTCGTAAGTGTGGTATTGTGCAACGCATAGCTTGTCCTTATACCCCTAATCAGAATGGTATTGCGGAGCGAAAACATCGTCACATCATCGAAACCGGTCTCACGATATGTTTCATTCGCATGTACCTCTTCATCTTTGGGTTGAGTCCTTCTCCACAGCATGCTATCTCATCAATTGACTCCCTTCACCCGTTCTTGATGGCAAGACTCCTCATGAAATTCTATATGGTAAAATTCCTTCTTATTCTTTGCTTCGTACAATTGGTTGTCTTTGTTTTCCCTTTCTATGTGATTATATGCCCAATAAATTATCCCCTCGCTGTATTTCTTGTGTTTTTATTGGCTATAGTCCTCTTTATAAGGGTTTTCGTTGCTTGGATAAGAAAAATAATTGGGTCTATGTGTCTCTCCATGTTCAATTTTTTGAGGATTATTTTCCTTATGCTACCTCCAGTATTCCTTCTTCCGTTGGCACTGATTATGTTTCTTTTACTGACACTTGTAACAGTTTTCTTCCTAGTGACAGTTCTTTCCCCATAGGTGTGACTCCTGCTTCTAGTTTGGCCTCCACTCCTTGTGTTCCTTGTGCTGACTCAGGTCCCATTCTCATACCTCCTATCACACTCAATCAACCTTCTTAGCTTGAACTAGCCTTGGACATCCCTCCACCTGCCTCTTCTTCCGCTGTCCAACCGTCTCCCTCTACTCACCCTATGATCATCCGTGTTTGGGATGGTATTGTTAAGCCTCGCATTATTCATTCGTTATGTGCTTTCATTGCTCCTCCGTGGTTTCAGGTACATCTTCCGATTAAAAAGCCTCGTGGTTTTAAGTCAGTTGTCAAGCATCCGGCATGGTTCTTGGCAATGGATGATGCAATTGGCGCTCTCAAGCACAATAACACTTGGCGATTAGTTCCTCGTCCAGCCAATTATAATGTTGTAGGTTGTAGATGGATTTTTAAAACTAAGCTTCATGTCGACGGATCCATTGAGTGTCACAAAGCTTGTCTAGTGGGGCAAGATTTTTCTCAAAAGCATGGCATTGATTTTGAAGAAACTTTTAGTCCCGTTGTTCGACCTGCTTCTGTTCATATTATTTTATCCCTTGCTGCTATGAATAATTGGCCTTTACGTCAACTTGACGTAAAAAATGCCTTCCTTCATGGGTTTCTCTCCGAGGAAGTCTATATGGAGCAACCCCCAGACTACATTGATCCGCAATTCCCAACTCATGTATGTCGGATACAACATGTTCTTTATGGCCTTAAACATAAAGAGCATGGTTTCAGTGTTTCAGCCAATTTTTGCTTGGTATTGGGTTTATTGCTAGTCATGTTGATTCCTCTCTCTTTGTCTATCATAGTCCTCATGGTATTATTAATCTTCTCCTATACGTTGATGATATGGTAATAATGGGAAGAAATTTCCATGCTGCGTTCTCTCATTGATCGGCTGGCCAGAGAATTTTCCATGAAGGATCTCGGTGATCTACACTATTTTTTGGGGATTGAAGTTGTTAGAAATGACAAGGGTCTTTTTCTCAGACAAGCTAAATACGCGCTTGATCTGTTGACTCGAGCAGAAACGGTGGATTGCAAGCCTATCTTAACTCCTTTTTCGGTGGGATCTCATCTAACCGATTCTGGTACTTCCTATTCAGATGCTACACAGTTTCATTCTCTAGCTGGCACATTACAATATTTGACTCTTACGCGGCTGGATTTATCCTACAGTGTTAACTCTATATGTCAATATATGCATGCTCCCACTGTTGATCATTTTAGAGCCTTGAAGCGTATTTTACGCTATGTCAAAGGAACCTACCATTATGGCCTGCAACTCTCATGGGATTCCTCTCAGACTTTGCTTGGCTATTCTGATGCTGATTGGGTCGACTATCCCGTCACTCGGCGTTCGACAACCGAATTTGCTGTTTATCTTGGCCACAACTTAATTCATGGTGCTCTAAAAAGCAAACTACCGTTAGAGGACAATCTGATTCCTCTGATTATGATCAAGATATCAGTGATTCTCCACAATTGTAGCAGTTTATTTTCCTTGTATATTTGTTTTCATATTTGTAATTGTACAGCTACCACGTATCTTCTGTCTATAAATGAATATCTCCTCACAGCATATTCGCTTGAGGCATTTCCTTTACATGAATGAACGTATAGAATCGAAATTTTTTCTTGCCAAAACGAAATCTACCAACCAAATAAAAACAAACATAGAAAAAAGCAAAGCATCTCCGAAGTTGACAAAAGGAAATAACTTCCAACCAAAAAAAAAAAACAGTGAAACTAACCTTGACGGTGAAATCGTGGACTGTGCTGTTCTGGGATTGGCTAGCCATTGCACGAACCGAAGGCAAATTACACAACACTGGCCTCAATAAACCGGTCTTGATTGGCAGAGATAACAAAGAAACTAGAGAAACCTGCGATGAGCACAAAAGAGTTTGCCTTTTATAGGATGAGATCTGCCTTGACAAGAGAAAGGACGCAGATACGGGTCCCAAGAAATGAATTCTACGGAGGAGAACGCGAGGCGTGGACTGGAGCATCGAGCTATTTAACTTGGTGCGCGTGGCTTGGGTCAAGCTCGCGGGTTATAGAGAAAGATATGTGGATCCACCGGATACACGTGTAGGGTTCTGAACGTGTAAACGTGTGGAAGTTGTGACAAGTATTTGGCCATTGGGAGATGGGTGGCATAAAGCATGAGGCACCCTGTATGACTTTAGTGTTAGAAAGGTCCAAAGGACTGACAAGTATTTAAATTCGTTATATTTTTTATCTTTAAAGAATTAAAGTTTAAAAGATAATTTTAGTCATTATGAACAGTTATTTAACTTTGAATTATTTTATTTACATAACTCTACACATTCAAAAAATTACTTTTTTAACTATATAACAAAAAAATAATATAACCATAATTTAAATTTAATTATTCATATTAAATCTCTACATTAGATTATCTATTTATGAAAAATTAAAATACATAATAAAAAGTAATTAATAATTAAAAAATATTTAATAATTTATAATTATTAATTTATTTAATTTGATCATATTATATAATTCTACCTACTATATATTAATTAATAATCATATTATAATTAAATTATGAGTTAAAATATTAATTAATAATTATATTCTATTTAAATTAAATTACTAGTCAATATTTAAAAAAAAATCTACTTATTTATTATCCAACTATATTTTTTTTACCAACTTTTCTTCTACCTAAAAACTATACGTACTCCATTTTCCAATCCAACCATCTATTGTTAGAAATATTTGTTAAAATAATATATTATATATTATATTTATTAATATATTTTGGAGATTTATTTTTCGAAAGTTATGAATTATTTTAGAAAGAGAGAAATAAGACAAATTTATAAGCTTTTGCTTATGTTTATAAAATTTCGGGTCTAGTAGAAAATCATAAGCCTTTAATTGGCTTAGTGGTATGAAGGCTCTAAATTAGCCTCCATTGATTAGGTTTGATCCATACCTTCTTCACGTGGAGACAGATTTATTATGAAAATGGTGCATGCGGCCAGTGGCCCAACACCAAAGGGTGTAATGCATCATGCGCCCCAATGAATGGGGTTAAAGGGTGTACATGCATGCATTGCGTGTACAAAAAGGTGCAACTTTTGGCAATTAAAATGTCAAAAATCTTACCTATTGAGGATCAAACTCGAGCAAGATGCACGGAAAGAAACTAGCGTGACTGCTAAACCAAGCTCAACACATATGTTGGTTGGTAACCAGTTTAATATATATACCGGTTTGTTTCAAATTACATAAAATGAAAAATAACATTTTTGTTTGATTTATTGTGAAATTGGCATGCGGCCAATGGCCCAGCACCAAGGGGTGCAATGCATCATGCAACCCCAATATATGGGGTGTAAAGGTGTACATGCATGCGTTGCACGCATAGAAATGTGCAACCTTTGACAATTAAAATGTCAAAAATCGTACTTGTTGAGGATCAAACTCGAGTGAGATGCATGAAAAGAAACTAGCGTGACTACTGGACCAAGCCCAACACATATGTTAGTTGGTAACCGGTTTAATATATATACCAGTTTGTTTCAAATTACATAAATGAAAAGTGATAACTTTTCATTCACATTCTTTGGTTCTCTATAAATAGACCTAATGCCATACAAATTTAATAAATTTCAGAAGTAAATTTTGAAATTCTATCTCCTAATAGATTTCATTTTTTAAGACTTAACATTATGATCTATTCGTTCTAAAAGAATAGATTTTTAATTTTTAATTTCTTTATTGAATAGTGGAATTTAAGGATATTTACGGTCTAAGTTTGTTTGTGCATAATGCAGTTAGACAAACGTATTTATTCCGAATTTCATTGTATCTTTGAGGCAAATTTGCTTGTAATTCCATATGCATACCTTTATTGGTGGAGGCGAATATTGTCTTAAAGAAAACGACATTTGTAACGCACTTTGAAATAAACTTTTCTCTCATTATTTTTTGTTAAAAAATTATAGAGATCACTCACACTCATCACACTCACTCTCACATGAATAGTATACATATACTATTCATGTGAGAGTGAGTGTAATGAGTGTGAGTAATCTCTAGCATTATTCTTTTTTATTTTGCAGCCCCTTTACACTAACATCTATTTCATAGGGTTCTTTTTATATGAAAAACCCTGTTAAAAAGCTAAAAATGCTTAACCCATACGGAATTTCTTTTCATCTCAATTTGTTTCGTTGCATGAAAAAGCTATCTAAAAAAACCTGCTGTGACGTTGATGATAAAAAAGAACATGTTTTTGCTCAGTCCATTTATGCTAATTAGCTACCGGCATCAACGTAAAGATAGAGAAATCATAACTAAAATAAAGTTATGAGCATCATGAGCAGATCTACAATGGCATTTTCAGCCGGTATCAAAGACAGAAGCAGATCTATTTGACATGGTAACAATGTAAAGTACTGATTATTGATTACTATAAAATGTAAAGTACTTTATAAGATCAAAGCACCAAATAATATAAAGTAAGAACGTTAATATTGGACTCATAAAATATAAATTTCAAGATTTTATTTAAAATAATTCTATATTGGACTTATCAAAATTTGCCAACTTAAACTTTGACTTATAATACTTGAACATCATCCTTCATATTTGAAGGACTAATATTCACTTATAAAAATATTTTTTTTATTATCTTTTAATACGTTTATTAGATGAATAAATTATAAATATGTTTATTGATTTAATAAATTATATATTATATTATTATTTTGATGAATCTAATGATAAATTTAATGTGTAGTCATGAATATGAAGATGTTGACTTTTTATCGAATTTATACTTTTCATCAAATTTTAAAAGAAATTTTAATGTAACAAACGCCAATGCTCTAATAGTGCAAGAAAATCAAATCATACATTTCTCTATGCACGCAGCAAATGAAATATTTCATGACAACTCATTACTCTATATATATTCTGTTGGTTATTCAATAATGTACCTGCTCATTACTTGCTATATATATTCTGTTTCTGGGTAGTTAAAATTGAGTTATATTTATTTTTCTTTCTCGTATAAGATATAATGTACATTATTGGATTCTTCATGCTCTAAGATTGGAATCTTCATGCTCTAAGACTGGAAGCTTTGACTTTATGGCCTATTGATTGATTTTTGTTGTCCAGATGACTAACACAAGAGGGGGGTGAATTGGATTATATTATAAAAATTAACACTTATAAATTAAATACACAATATAAAATATAAACAGAATATAAAGCAGCAAGAAATGTAAAGAATAGGGTAAGAAAAAACAAACTCAGTATTTTTACGAGATTCAGCCCTACTGCCTACGTACTCGCCTCAAGCTACCACTTGAAGATACCAAATTTACTAATCAATCTCCTTTAGGTGGAGATAGAAACCTATTACACATTTGAACAGCACCGCTCCAAAGAATCCGTATAGAATACCCTCTACACTTCCAATCACCTCACACTTGGTGATTTAACTATTCTTCATGTAGAACATCTTCTACACACACAAGAGTTATATGCACCCTCTTACAGATATAAAAATTGATAGTGGGTAGACTATCAAAGTATACTTCTCAATGAGTGAGATAGAAATAATACAATATAACTTATATCTTTCTTAACAAGAATAAGAATTAAGACTCAAAACTTTAGAAAATAGAGAATGAGAGTTTTGAAAGAATGATACAAAATTTAGCAATAGATGTGTAAGCTCTTATTGTGATTTTTACAAAGTTCAAGTAAGCTATTTATAGGAAAATGAGTCTTCAATTTTAAATTTGAAAAAATTCACATGTCAATAAGACTACTATTCACTTTTCAAAAAAAATCAAATAAAAGTATTTTTTTTTTTTTTACATTTGTCAAGGACAACTCTATTCATTTTTCAAAAAAATCAAACACGATCTTTTACTTTTCATATATGACAAAATGAGCATGATTATTTTTCAAACCAAATCATCTTCTTTTTGCATATGTAAAAAAAAAAACACACAACCACCCTTTAAGACAAACAAAATCATCTACTTTTTGTATTTATCAAAAAAATACACAACCACCCTTTAAGATTTTTTTTGAAGATGTTATACACATGTAAAAAATATAATTTTCAAAACTAAGATATTTAAAAATGTCTTGCAAATGTGAAAAAAGTAATTTGATGTTTTATGAGAAAAAAAAATAATTTGAAACCTTAATCCAATTTCGAATTTTTTCAAGAGATATACAAAATAATCTATGAGTTTCATTTGTAAACTTGTTCTTTTATGCTTGATGTATGCTTCGCTCCATTGCGTAGATAATTTGAGTTTGAGATTTGAATTTATTTGTTATCATCAAAATCTACACGTATATACGAAACTTAAAACCTTGGATTCAACAATCTCCCCCTTTTTGATGATGGCAAATACTTAGTGGAATTTTGAGACTTGCAGTAATGCTTAAGCTTTCCCTGAGAATATGCGTTAGTTTTTCAAATAATAGATAAACATAATTCCAGTATATATAACAGAGTTAAAAATCTAAATATTTACGTCTAAAACTTCTCCCCCTTTTGACATCATTAAAAAATGAATCATAATTAGTTTAATAAGATATTTTCCTACAATAACCAATAGATAAATAAAACGGTACGTTAGTAGAGACTGTAGAGAATTCGGTACGAAGCCACGCGTGTCCGATAAAACCTGCAAAGGTTGAAGGTCTAGCTTTGGCAATTTGGTGCGGAGCCATGCGTGTCCGACAAAATCTGCAAGGGTTGGAGGTCTAGTTCTGGCAATTCGGTGCAGAGATTTGAAATCCGCTTGATATTATTGACAAATGATATATTATCAGGATTTGTAAGTTTGACTTGTTCTAATTTCCATTTCTATAAGAGCAATCATTAATTTTATCTATTTCACATCAAATCTTCTCATCTTTACAATTTGCTTGCATTCTCATTCTACAAATTTTTAATGGCTCGTCAATTTTCCTTCAGTACTTCTTTTGATCAAGATTTGAGGTATTTTTTACCTCAGTCTCAATCTATTTCTGCATTTGTCGTAGGTGCTATGAAGCAGAAAAATACTGATTTGGCTAATAAATCAGATTATGATGCCATTTACGAGCTTGTGAGTCTCGAGACTCGATACTCATCTTCCATTGTTACTTTTTCTACTCGGTTGCAGTCCAAAACTTGCCAGATAGAGAAGGTTAATGAGAAGATCGATGTTCTTCAACGACTTGTTCAAAAGTTTAAGAAAAAAGTAATAGAGTTAAAGCAACAAAATAAGTATTTAAAATCCTTACTTGCCTCTTCATTTCGATTATCTAATCCTTTAGACAAGGATAATATAATGATCTATGAGGAGCAAATACATTTAAATGATGAGACTAAACGTCTCAAGTTTCTGTAGGTCACTTGAGATAAATGAATAAAAGTATCTAACAGATATTCATGGCATGCATCATTCATATTTTTTTTCTAATCATGCATAGTCTATCTTCTGGTAGGGATTTTGTAAAAATGTCTGCCAATTGATCATGTGTGCTAGTGAATTCTAATACAATATTACCCTTCTGCACATGATCTCTAAGAAAATGATATCTAATTTCAGTATGTTTGGTTTTAGAATGTTGTATTGGATTTTTTGAAAGATTTATAACACTAGTATTATCACATTTAATAGGAATATGATTGTATATAAGTTTAAAATTCTCAAGTTATTGCTTCATATAAAGAACTTGAGCACAACAACTACCTGCAGCAACATACTCTGCCTTAGCAGTAGATAACGCAACAGAATTTTACTTTTTACTAAACCATGAAACAAGTACATGACTTAAAAAATGACATGTTCCACTAGTATTTTTTTCGATCAACTTTGCAACTAGCATAATCCGCATCTAAATAACTGATAAGATCGAAAGAAGTGTGCTTAGGATACCATAATCCTAAGTCAATGGTACCGACAAGATATCTAAAAATACATTTGACTGCAATCAAATGAGATTGCTTTGAAGATGATTGAAAACGTGCACATAAGCATATACTGAACATAATATCAGGTCTACTAGCTGTCAAATATTATAAACTACCAATCATACCTCGATATACTTTTGAGTCAACTGGCTTACTGCTTTCATCTTCAAGTTTGGTGATTTGACTCATTGGTGTTCCAATTACCTTCGCACATTCCATTTCAAACTTTTTAAGTAACTCTTTGATATATTTTGATTGATTAATGAATGTTCCACTTTTTACTTGCTTGATTTGCAATCCAAGAAAGAAATTAAGTTCTCCTATCATGCTCATTTCAAATTCTTCCTGCATGTTCTTAGTAAAATCTTGACACATATTTTCATTAGTAGTACAAAATATTATATCATCAATATAAATTTGAATTAGAAGAATATCATTCTGTTCGTATTTGATAAAAAAAGTTGTATCAATCTTTCCTCTAGAAAAACCTTTCTCAATCAAGAAACTACTAAACCTCTCATACCAAGCTCTAAGAGCTTGTTTGAGTCCATATAATACTTTTGCGAGCTTAAAAACATAATTAGGAGAAATATGATTTTCAAAACCTAGAGGTTGCTCAACATATACCTCTTTATTTATAAAACCATTAAAAAAATACTTTTAACATCCATTTGAAAAAATTTGAAATTTTTATAACATGCATATGCAAGTAACATTCGAATAGTTTCTAATTTTGCGACAGGTGCATACATTTTTTCATAATTGATTCCTTCCTCTTGATTGAAACCTTGGGCTACAAGTCGAGCCTTATTTCTAGTGATGATTTCAAACTCGTTTTTTTTTTTTTCTAAAAACCCATTTTGTTCCAATAACAGCATGATTTTTGGGTTTAGGAATAAGTGTCTATATATTATTTCTTTCAAATTGATTTAACTCTTCTTGCATAGTTAGAATTCACGATTCATTGATAAGTGTTTCATCAATATTTTTGGGTTCAATTTGAGATAAAAAGTAGTGTGATTACAAATATTTCTAAGAGATGATCGAGTACTTACACCTCGTGAAGGTTCTCCTAAAATTTGTTCCACTAGATGATCTTTCATATGTTTCCACTGTTTGATTGCATCTTATACTAAATCTTGATGATCTTTCCTGATGTCTCCATATTGGACTTCTTCCATAGTATTCTCTTTGTCGAGATTGAGACTATTTGTGTTATTTGTACCTTCTGATTCTTCATCAATAGATTTTTTTGAAGAGTAGAGGGTTAGATTTATCAAATACTATATGCATAGATTCTTGTACAGTCAAAATCTTTTTATTGAATACTCTATAAGCTTTACTATTTGTTGAATATCCAAAAAAGATACCTTCATCAGATTTTGCATCAAATTTTCCTAAATTATTTCTGTCATTGAGTATAAAACATTTGCATCCAAATACATACAAGTAACCAATGTTGGACTTTTTCTCATTCCAAAGCTTATAAGGGGTTTTATCTAATTTTGACCTTAACATAACTCTATTTATAACATAACATGCAGTACTTACCGCTTTGGCCCAAAAATAACTAGGTAAACTATTTTAATTAAGTATTGTTCTTGCCATTACTTGAAAATATTTATTCTTTCTCTCTACTACCCCATTTTGTTGAGGAGTTTGAGGAGTTGAGAAATTATGCTAAAAACTATTTTCATCACAAAAAGACTCAATATCTTTATTGACAAACTTTTTTCCCCTGTCACTTGAGATGTTTGAAATAGTATAACCCTTTTCATTTTGAATTCTCTTGTATAACTTGGTAAATGCATTATGTACCTCATCTTTATGAGCGAGAAAGATGACCCAAGTATATCTAGAGAAATCATCAACAATAACAAATGCATAACATTTTCCTCCCAGACTCGCAACTCTGTTTGGTCCAAAAAGGTCCATGTATATTAGTTGCAAAGGTCTAATAGTGGAAATATGTTTCTTGATTTTGAAAAAAGTTTTTATTTGTTTACCAAACTGGCATGCATCACAGATTTTGTCTTTAAAAAGTTTGCTTTTGGCAAACTTCTCACAAGATCATTTTTTAAAAGTTTGGAAATAAGTTTTATGTTTGCATAACCTAACCTTCTATGCCATAACCAACTATTTTCATATTGAGCTGATAAACAAATAGTATCTTGTGAGACAATTTCTTCAAATTCAATTATATAAACATTATTGTTTCTAAGAGTAATAAAATAAACATTACAATCATGATAATTCAAAATAATGCGCTTATCCTTTTTCAAGGTAACTGTAAATTCTTTATCATATAATTGACTTATACTTAAAAGATTGTGTTTTAAACTTTCAACAAGTAGAACATCTTCAATTATGAGAGAATATTTAATACCAACTTTACTTATTCCCACGATCTTCCCTTTTAAATTGTCTCCAAATGTCATATGTCCTTATTCTTTAGGAGTAAAATCAATGAACTTAGTTTTATCTCCTGTCATGTGTCTTGATCATTCGCTATCTAAAAATCATCTTGTTTTACTTACGGAAGACTTCATGCATATCTCAAGATCATCTTTAGCCATAAGACAAGAATTTGCAGATTTTTCATTACTTGCGTCGCTGTTTGAGCTACTTGAATCATCATCCCATATAATTTTCATTACTTTCTTGCATTTGTATCGATCTTTCTTTAGTAGAGGGACAATCTACCTTAATATGTCCTGACTTTTTATATTTATAACAAATTAATGAATCATTTTTACCTGTATTTTTGTTGGAAGATTTTTTGAAAGTCATTGGAGAAACTTTATTTTTCAAGAATCTCTTAAATCTTCTTGTAATCATTACAATTTCTTTGTCATCGCTTTCTTCATCATCATCGCTTTCACTTTCATGAGGAACGGCTTTGAGTGCCAAGCTCTTCTTTTGCTTTCTTTCTTTTTCTCCTCTTTTCAATGCGTACTCATGGGTAATAAGTGACCCGATAAATTCATTTACTTCGAGTTTTTTAAGATCTCTAGTTTCAAGAATCACCGTTACTTTTGATTTCCAACGTTTTGGCAAGGAATTGAGAATTTTCCTTACTATCTCTAAGCTGGAATAAACTTTACCAAGAGATGTCAAACTATTTATAATATTAGTAAAACGAGTATACATAGAAGAGATAGATTTATCATAATTCATTTTGAACATTTCATATTCATGCATAAGAATATAAATTTTTGATTTTTTGATTTGCGAAATTCCTTCATAAGTTACTTCCAAGTTATCCCAAATTTCTTTTACTGTCATGCAAGTCATTATTCTGTTAAATTCATTATCATTAAGAGCATTATATAGAAAATTCATAGCCATTACATTCACAGTATAAAGTCTATCGTTTTCGCGATCAAACTCTTCCTCTTCCTTTTTGACTTTTACTCCATCAACAGTTTTTGTTGGAATATAAGACCCATTTACAATACATTTCCAGATTTTACGACCTTGAGACTGAATGAATATTCTCATTTTAGCTTTCTAAAAAGTATAATTGTCTCTACAAAATAGTGAAGGCCGGCTACTGGATTGACCCTCAGCGAATGTAACTGCAATGTTAGCCATATAATCTTAACTCAATAGATAATTAATCTTATAATAGAGCTCTTGCTCTTATACCAATTGTCGCCCAGATGATTAACACAAGAGGGGAGTGAATTGGGTTATATTATAAAAATTAATACTTATAAATTAAATATACAATATAAAATATAAACAGAATATAAAGCAGTAAGAAATGTAAAGAGTAGGGTAAGAAAAAACAAACTCAGTATTTTTACGAGATTCAGTCCCACTGCCTACGTCCTCGCTTCAAGCTACCCCTTGAGAATCCCAAATTCACTAATCAATCTCTTTTAGGTAGAGATAGAAATCTATTATACTTTTGAGCGGCACCGCTCTAAAGAATCCGTATAGAATACCCTCTACACTTTCAATCACCTCATACTTGGTGATTTAACTATTCCCCGTGTAGAACACTTTCTACACACACAAGGGTTATACGCACCCTCTTACAGTTATAAGAATTGATAGTGGGTAAACTATCAAAGTACACTCTTCAATGAGTGAGATAGAAACAATACAACGCAGTTTATATCTCTTTCAACAAAAACAAGAATTAAGACTCAAAATTTTAAAAAAGAGAGAATGAGAGTTTTGAAAGAATGATACAAAATTTAGTAATAGATATATAAGCTCTTGTTATAATTTTTGCAAAACTCAAGTGAGCTATTTACAGGAAAATGAGTTTTCAATTTCAAATTTGAAAAGATTCATATGTCAATAAGAGTACCATTCACTTTTCAAAAAATTCACATACAAGCATTTCCTTTTTGCATTTGTCAAAGACAACTCCATTCATTTTTCAAAAAAATCAAACATAATCTTTTGTTTTTCATACAAGACAAAATGAGTATGATTTATTTTTCAAATCAAATCATCTTCTTTTTGTATATGTAAAAAAAAAAAAACACACAACCACCCTTTAAGATTTTCAAACAAAATCATCTACCTTTTGTATTTGTCAAAAAAACACACAACCACCCTTTAAAATTTTCAAACAAAATTATCTACTTTTGGCATTTGTCAAAAAAACACACTATCTCATTTCAAGACTTTTAAACAAAATATGCACATGTTAAATATGATAATCAATCATCTTATAAATTCAAATTTTTATATATAAAAAAATATAATTTTCGAAATTATTTTGTTTGATGATGTTATACACATGTGAAAAATATAATTTTCAAAATTAAGACATTTAAAAATGTCTTGCATATGTGAAAAAAGTAATTTGATGTTTTATGAGGAAAAAAAAAGTAATTTAGAATTTTAATCCAATTTCAAATTTTATCAAGAGATGTGCAAAATAATCAATGAGTTTCATTTGTAGACTTGTTCTTTTATACTTGATGTGCGCTTCGCTCCATTGCGTAAATAATTTGAGTTTGAGACTTGAATTTATTTGTTATCATCAAAATCTACACGTATATACAAAACTTGAAATTTTAGATTCAATAATTCCCTTTGAAATTATTTGAATTTAAAGATTTAAAGATTCCATAAACTTATTTTTTAGTTACATTTTCTTAGAAACCTACATGGACTGTCTTGTTTATGTTGTATGCTTTTCACCTCAGTATAGTTCACTGGTTTCCCAATTGAAAGGGCTGTGTCCAAATTATTAAACCAGTTTGGAAAACAGTTCTGGAAATTTAAACCATCTTATTCAATCACAAATTTTTATTCTAGTACTGATAAACTTGTAAAACTAATCTTATTTATAATGCAAACAGTAGGACATGCTATGTAATTGTCCAAGATGTCATTGTTATATTTTAGTGGCAACTGAAGCATAGCCAACCACCCAGGATAGCTGTTATAGACACAAGATATAACACGCACAGGCACAGTAAAAGAATCTGAAGGAACAAATTCAGAAAGCTCAATTTTATGAGACTGAATACTTGTATGGCTAACATAACTACACACGAATTTGTAATTGAATTCAGCCATCACCATAATGAATTTAACGAAAAATGAAAGTGGCATTTAGATGCAGTTTGGAGTTGTACTTGATAAAATGTGAGGCTTCTCACAAAATATTGGTGCAGAGAAAAAAATAATTCCTAAGCATCTAAACAGGACAAGGCATAAGCCAACACTTCAATGGCTATTCTCCCATTTCTCAAGTTATGTAAACCGCTTTATAGATTGGTCTTGGTCCCAGTGAAAAATCAAGGAAAACCAACAAAATTTGCTCTGTTGTAAACAAAAAAGCCACAGAGATGTAAATCAAGATTAGGGTTTGGAGAAACAAAATTCTTGCATCGAAAGCACAGCATTCCCTAGAGGGGCTCTATTCAAATTTGCAATTTTGCATACGAATGCTTCGCATATGAATGATCTGAAACGTCACATTTGAGGAATATGTACAGACGAAATCAGCGAAATTACACGAAATAAAAGGGCAGATTCCTCGTATAAAAAGCTATAACGTCACATTTGGCGCTAATACTACGATTATTGCAAAACAATCTTTTGTGCAAAACGCTCGCTGGTCCGGACCAACTTTAAAGTTTGATTTGAAGTTAAATATTAATCAACTACACAAGACAAGCACAGAAAACGTACAAATAACAAAGAAAAACTTGAGTACGAAACAAAGGGAGGGAGGGGGACGCACCAGTGACCAGAGCTTAAGCTCCGGTAGCCGCCGAACAGTCACTCAAGGAGCAGTTGGCAGGCGGCAGAGACAAATATTGGGATTTTTATTTTGAGAGACGATAGACTCACAATATTTTACACAATAACTTCTACAACATAAATATAAAAGTGAGATTATTTTTATGATATGTTATTAATTTTAACAACCGTTTATAAAAACAACCTTAACTTCATCAGGAATTGTACAAATTATTGTAAAAAATTATTGTGCGTCTATTATTTTCCTTTATTTTTGGGTGTGTCGAGCTGCAGCAGATGAACAAAGTAAAGTGAAAAGATTTGGTGGGGGTGGTACTACTGCTTGCAGTTGTCAAACTTGTCGAGTATTAGGTTTATGAGTGATGCCAGAGTGAATCCACACTCAGCACACTCACCTTTACAGTGCACTGTTCATGTGAACAGTGCACTGTGAGGGTGAGTGTGGATTCACTCAATATTTTTCCTAGGTTTATTAATAAAATTAGAATAAAGTTACTAATAGCACTTTCGTTGAATTATAAAATTTGCTTAATTTTTTATTATTTTATATTCATCTATTCAACTTATAATTTATTTTTATATTAGATTAATTATCTTTTAAACAAAATAATAATAAAATATTATCAATTTAATAATAATTTTTTTTCATAAATTATATTATTAATTTAATAATATCAATAGCAAATCTGTATGCTATTATTAACTGCTATTGAATAATTTATATTGAATAAATCTGTATCCTATTAAATATTCCGTTACAAAACTGTTATTGAGCCGACAACAACTAGCTTAGAAAAAAGAAAAGAAAAGACATGCAACTAAAATCAATTTCCATTGCAGCAATAATAGTTAGTTGAGGTCAAATTATATCCATTACAGCTATTAGAAACAGTCAGTTTTATGACAATAATGGAAAGAGAGAGTAATATTTCGTGAGAATACCTCAAGCTAAGGCTTGTAAATGATGCGATGAAGACAAAGCTCTACGATGAAGATGAAGCTCTGCGACAAATCTCTACGATTAAGCTCGTCAATATCCGGTACCAAGTTTTGCAATGAAGCTTGTCGACATCCAATACCACGCTCTACGATGAAGCTCGACGAAACTCTGCGATGACACACTACAGTTAACAATCGTGGGAGAGGGTGGAGAAAGAAGTTAAGGTTTTTAAGAAGGGAGGGATTGCGAGAGAGAGAGAGAGAGGGTAAACGAAATCGCATAGGGAAGAAATGGAGGGCAAAGGTTGCAAGAGAAAGAGGAAAATTAGAGAGAGAAATGATTTTTTATTATTTTGTAAATGCTATAGTAACTTGTAAATTTGAAAATGAGTGTTGATTTTAGTGTAGCTTATAGTCATTTAATTTGTATTTGCCTAATTCAATATGAAGAATAATTAGGTTCAAATATGCAAATACCTTTTTGCAAATGCAAATACTTAATCTCATGAGAGTGCTCTGAATATTGGGATTTGGAGGAATAATTTCAATAAAGGTTTTAAAAATTTGAGTATTGGGAGGATAATTTTAATTATATGTATAATTTTAATTATTTCTATATTAATTTTTTTTAAAAAAATTGGGGGGCAAATTCTCCTTATATTAAGACAGTTTTACAAAATTATATACTAAAATAAAATTTTATTCTTTATTAAAAATTTGAAGTATTGAGGGGACAATTTTAATTATATAATTTTTTTAATTATTTATATATTAAATTAATTTAAAAAAAATTTGGAGGGGGAAAATTACCTTTATGTTAAGACATCTTTACAAAACTATATGCTAAAATAAAATTTTAAAAAATACTCCCCCTTAAGAGCATTAGTATTGAATCCATCAAAGTTTTTTTTTTTTTTTCTTGATGAAAAGTACAAATTTAATTAAAAACCAATACCTCCATATTTATAATTCCACATTGGATACATAATTTGATTCATCAAAATAATATTATAAATAATATTTTTTAATAAGGCGAGGAGAGAAAAAGAAGGAAAAAAAAGTGGGAAGAATAAAATACATTAAATAATTAGTTTAGAGTGTGATTAATAGTAACCTTTCAAATTTGAAAGATGAATCTAAATTAGTGTAGTTTAAAATTTGAGATGATAAAATTTGATGAGTCGAATATGAGATTATTTTATGATAAAATCTTAAAATCTTATTTTATGAAAACATCATTACGTAGAACACATCATTACATGATAAAATCTTATTTATAAAATTCATATTTTAAAATCTACTATTTCAAACGAAATAATTTCATGTAAATATTTTAGTAAGTATATTATACACACCAACTTATAAATATAATTTTTCTTCACATAAAATTTGTGCAAGTTTATTTAGTTAGGCATCATAATGGAAATCACTATAAGTACAGTACCCTTAGTACATCTTAAAAAAAATCTCTAATCATTTGTTGTGACAAATAATCATATATATATAAATACTGGTATATACAAACTTTAAACGTTGAATAAAAGTGGACTCAAAATGTTGAATAGCATTATTTGTCCAAATAACATCAAATTATTTAAGCCCAAAAAAATTTTAAACATAAAAAAATGGCCTGCCGTGGAGCCGGACACACAAAGAGAGCCTCGTGAACAGCCCCAACGAAATTTCGTTGTATCGATCGAGTCTTTGGCAATATGAAGTTTTTTTACCTACATTTTTCTTGGGTCTTAGGATCTTACTGTTTGTATTCTCCCTTGCCGTCCAAAGTTGGACGGCCAATATGTAGGATTTTGAAAATTATAAATAGACAAAAAAGGGAACTCTCTGAGACAAGCACCACTGCTACCACCACAAGGCCCACAAACAGTAGAGAATCAATCTGTTCAAACAAAGTTAATTCTCTCGTAATAATGGCCTCTATCCAATTCTTCCTCAATGCCATTCTAGCCATTCTCGCCCCTTCAATTTTGGCGGCCAAAGTGATTCAAGTTGGTGAGCCCCTTCAATTTTGGCGGCCAAAGTGATTCAAGTTGGTGATGATAAGGGTTGGACTATTAACTTTGATTATCAAGCTTGGGCAAAGGGATAGGAGTTCGTTGTTGGCGATCAACTCGGTAAATTAGCTCTATAAACTTTCCTTGTATGCAGGGGCGGACCTGTGTTGTCCATTGGGGGGCTACCGCCCCCCCAAAATTTTTGAAAACCTATCTTTCATATATGGTATACCACAAGACAGCCCCCCCAATTTTGATATTTCAGCCCCCCCAACTCCGAGTCTGATATTTCACTCACATAAACACGTAACGCGGGGCTCCCAATGCTGTTGTTCAAACCAGTTACAGCACTAATGTTGTTCACACTTGCAGGCTGCAGCCGTGGCCCATGGTTTACGGCATTAACCAGTTGGTCTATGAACCAGTTTACCTGTAGGCTGTAGTTTGTAGTTCAAACCAACGGTTTACGGCATTAACCAGTTGCAGCCGTGGCCCATGAACCAGTCGCAGCCATGAACCAGTTGCAGCACTGCCAGCACAGTTAAAACCAATGGTCTGAGATTTGGAGAGCAGCCCGTTACAGACGGTGTCCTTTTGTACCGTTGCTGCAGCCTGTGCGTGTTCTGCCCCTGCTCTGCTATCAACGTTGTTCACACTTCACAGTTAACTGATTAATATCTGCCCGTCCATGGTCTGCCCCTGCTCTGCCTCTTACACTTCAAAACTCAGACTTTAAACTTCCTCTGCCCCTGCTCAGCTGCTCTGCCCCTCTTACGTTTCTACACTGACTTCACTTGAGTTGCCGCTTCCTGCTTCTGCGTGTCGCGGTGTTGGCTTCTGCTCTGCGTTTCGCACTTTATTTGCGTGTCGGTGTTGCCGTGTTGGCCCTGGCTGGCTAACCCTGGGTAGTGGGTCCTATTACCGGCGCCGACGGGTTCAGGCAGAGGCAGAGCCGCAGGCCCACAGACTCACAGTTTACAGAGAAACAGAACAGAGGCATCAAGACTTCAAGTGAAGCAACTAAACCATATTTCCGCTGCTGCCTACTGGTTTGCTGTAGGCTGTAGCCTGGACCGCTGGACGCCGTTTGCAAGAGCCTGGACCAGTTACCTCATACCTGCCTACTGGTTTCGCCGAGCTTCGGTTTAATCTTCCAGTTCCAGAGTTTCGGTTTATCAAGGCTTCAAACCCAGGTTCTACCGTAACAGTATTCTTTATATTTTTTATTTCCCATGCTGCCTGCTAGCCTGCTCATATGCTCGTGTGTGGCTTGTGCATATATTATAAATTATAATATATTATAAATTTATATATATAGCCTATAGGTGTATAAGTTTATAAGTTATAACAGTATATTATTATAAATTTATATAGATTTCATTTAATATATATTGTGTGCATATATTATAAATTATAATATATTATATTAATATATATAGCCTATAGGATAATAGGATAATAGGTGTATAAGTTTATAAATTATAACAGTATTAGATTTCATTTAATATATATTGTCATATAGTATACCGAATTAATTCGTGCTCATATTAATATATTATATATAATTTTGTTAAAATTTTAATATTTGAGCTGTGAGCATATAAATTGATTTGTCATTTGGCATACAGCATATATTAATTTATATGTATAGGCATAGCTTGAAGAAAATTAAAATTTGTATGTCTTAGAAATGATTTGATATTGTAGATTTGCATTACTCCGTATATTATTAGGCACTTCTCAAATTTATTATTGATTTATAAGTTTTTTTTTTACTTTAAAAAATATGAACAAATCAAAAACAATTGATTCTTTTTTTAAAAAGAAAGACGTGGACAAGTCAAAGAGTAATATAAAATTAGATATACATTTAGAGGACTCCGTCACGACGGAACATGATGTTTCTAGAAATGGTGAGCATCCTAGTCCCTCTAAAACTTCAAGAATGCAATCTGAAGAGATAGATGATACCTATTTGGAACGAGATGAGCGTCCCTCTAAAACTCCAAGAATACAACCTGAAGAGATGGATGATACTTGTTTGGAACGTGATCCAGGATTACGTCCACAAATATGGGAATTTCCTACTAACATACAAGATGAGATACGACGTGCCTATGTTAAAGCTGGTCCATATCAACCTAAACTTTCAGAATATCCATTTTCAGGAATAGGCAATCAACGTCGTCGATTCCAATTTTCTTGGTTTCAAAGATATTCAAACTGGTTAGAATACTCACCTTCGAAGAATGCTATATTTTGTCTTCCATGCTACGTTTTTGCTAAAAAATCAACAGGCCGTCCAGGATCAGATGCATTTACCAATAAAGGTTTTGATAGCTGGAAAAAAGTGAATGATGGAATAAATTGTCCTTTAATAGGACATGTGGGGAAAGATCCAAATTCACCACATAAAAATGCTGTGAAATGTTGTGAGGATCTAATGAATCATTCAAGACATATTGATAAGCTAGTTGAAAAACAAGCATCACAAGAGATGGAGAATAATCGATTGCGACTCAAAACTTCAATAGATAGTGTTCGATGGTTGGCATTCCAAGCATGTGCATTTAGAGGTCATGATGAAAGTTCTGAATCAAAAAATCAAGGTAACTTTATTGAATTGATAAAGTTTCTGGCAAATTATAATGATCAAGTTAAAGGAGTTGTCTTGGAAAATGCTCCACAGAATGCCAAATATACATCACCTAAAATTCAGAAAGAAATTTTGCATATATTTGCAAATAAAGTGCGAAATGTGATTCGCGAAGAAATCGGAGATGCCAAATTTTGTATTCTTGTTGATGAAGCTCGAGATGAGTCTAAAAGAGAACAAATGGCAATCATTTTGAGATTTGTTGATAAAGATGGTTTTATTAGAGAACGATTTTTTCATATTGTGCATGTCAAGGATACTATGGCACTAACTCTAAAAAATGAGATATGTGCTCTTCTTTCTTGTTACAACCTTCAAGTTGAGAATATTCGAGGTCAGGGATATGATGGAGGAAGTAATATGCGTGGTGAATGGAATGGACTACAAGCTTTATTTCTCAAAGATTGTCCTTATGCATATTATATACATTGTTGGGCTCATAAACTACAATTAGCCTTGGTTACAGCCTCTAGAGAAGCCAAACATGTTCATCAATTCTTTGTCCATTTGACATCTATTATTAATATTGTTGTTGGTTCTTCTAAACGTAATGATGAATTACAAGCTGCTCAAATTGATGTAATTGAAAATTTGATTGCTTCTAATGAGATTGAGACTGGAAAAGGGATTAATCAAATTGGTACACTACAAAGGGCTGGAGATACTAGATGGGGATCACATTTTCAATCTATATGTAGCTTGATGAGGATGTTCGATGCTACTTGCACAGTTATAAATACTATCTCAAATGAAGGATCAAATTATTCTCAACGTGGTGATGCTGAAGCGGCTTACATGATATTGACATCTTTTGAATTTATTTTGATATTACATATGATGAAAAAAATAATGGGAATCACTAATGCACTTTGCCAATCTTTACAACAAAATTCTCAAGATATTGTGAATGCCATGAGCCTAGTTTCAACCACAAAAGTACTCATTCAAAAGTTAAGAGATGATGGGTGGGAGTCTTTGCTTATTGATGTTAGATCATTTTGTGAAAAACACCAAATTGATATTCCTGATATGAATGACCAATATACTCGAGGAAAATCTCGTCGTCAAGTTGAAAGGACAACAATTGAGCATCATTTTAGAATTGATATATTTACTGCTACAATAGACTTCCAGTTGCAAGAATTGAACAATAGATTTAATGACCAAGCAATGGAACTTCTTATTCGTAGTGCTGCTTTAAACCCTAAAGGTGCATACAAATCATTTAATATTGATGACATATGCAAATTAGCTGAGAATTTTTACCCACAAGATTTTACTGAGCAAGAAAAATTCCTTTTAAGAATTCAATAGCAGCACTATGAGCTTGATGTCTTCACGCATCCAGATTTTCAAGATATGTCTACATTATCTGAGTTATGTAGAGGACTAGCAATTTCAGAAAAGTCAAAAATTTATTATTTGATTGACAGGTTAATTCGTCTAGTCTTAACTCTTCCAGTTTCTACTGCTACTACTGAACGGGCATTTTCTGCAATGAAACTTATAAAAACTAGATTGAGAACTCGAATGGAAGATGAATTTCTTGCAGATCATTTGCTAGTTTATATTGAAAAAGAAATTGCCAAAAATTTCACTTCAGAAATGATAATGGAAGAATTTTATTCTATAAAAGATCGTCGTCGAGCTTAATTTGAAGAAAAATTTTTTAAGTTGATCGCCCCCCCAAATATCAAATTCTGGTTCCGCCCCTGCTTGTATGTGTCTTTTACTTGCTATTATGTTGGGGTGGAATAGACTAGCTAGATGTTGATCTAAATATTTTACGTTAAGTTCTTAGAATCATATTATCTCTTAGCTAGTCCAAATAAATCTTTTTTTTTTATGAACATAAAATGTTAAACCATAAAAATATTTAGAAGAAAATTTATAAACTGACATGATTTGCATAGTACTTCAAATATATAAAAGATTTATAAATGAGCGTGACTTGACCTGATAGTTAAAATTATTTATGAATCGATCAAATAATTATCTATCTTTGAATTATCTTTGATCTAGTAGTACCATGTAATACCGATTGTTTGAGTTACCAATTCTAATCAATTTGGATTTTAGAGACAAAGTGACATTCTACTCCATAGTAGTTAAGAAGAAAACAATTATGTATGTTTTTTACTATAATCTTTTTGCTCATGGTAGAAATCAATTTCTTGGGTGCAGTTTTCATCTACCCAAAGGGAAACCACAATGTCATTAAAGTGGATGGTTCTAACTTCCAACAATGTACGGCGCTGGCTAATGCTGAGCCCCTGACCACCGGAAACGACATGAACTTGACAAGTTCGGGAAAAAAATGGTACATATGTGGTATTTCCACGCATTGTGAGAGTGGAAACCAGAAGCTTGCCATAACAGTGGCGACTGAGTCTTCCAATTCTTCTCCTCCATCAGCAGCAATGGGAATTAGTGTTATGTTTCTAGCTATTCTTGGCATTGTTATGATGATGATGGTTTAATCAAATGTGTTTGTTCCAATACTTTGCTCCCCAAAAGTATGGGATAATTTCCTGCAGTCTAGTCTAATCTAGTCTGATATGGTCATTTTGTTTTCCTGATAGTGTTTTGAATTCGAAGTTCTGAAATTATTGTTTTGATCTAAGATAATTGTCATGTATCCTCCATTTTGAATTACAAGTCATTTGATTTTTTGAATTTAATTAAAATATCCCAATTCTATATCAATTTACCAAATTCCACCATGTTAGAAGATTCTATACGAGCGTAAACAATAGTCAAATTTGCCTTTAATGGCCGGTGTGAAATGAGATATACGAAGTAGAAGCTGTTGGTGTGAAAAACTGTGATGTTCGGGTTCTAGTTACAAGTTTATTATTAACTTTTGCATATGAATTTATAAAAGAGTGAACTTAACAGAAAAAAGTATATTTTCTTATATTTTTAAATAATAAAAAAATTACGCATTTTTAAAATTTTTAGAATTTTTAGAAATAATTATTTTATAAAAATAGATAAAAGTTTATGGCCCCTTATGCCTTTTAGGTCATGTGTTTAGTTAGGTGTGATACTCGTATATGTAGAGGCAGATTCCCTTTAGAGGTGGGTGGAGTTTCGACTTTTCTCTTCCTCCTCCTATTTGGTTAACATTGAACTTGTCCATTTTTTTTTCTCTCGATTTTTTTGTAGTTTTCAATCTAAAAAACCAAGATGCACCGATCTACCTATCAACGTCCTACAATCATCATGTGCCTCACTAGCAAAACCTCCAACTGCCAATCTATCGGACAGTGGATGAAAACTAACCAAAAGAGTGGCTTGTAAGGCTCATATGCAGCTCACATTGTGCATGAAACTTATGTGCCACCGTCATGTGCGGTACCACATTGGATTAATGGCTTTAAATCTTCTAGATTTGTACTTTGCCTTCTTTCCAAGAGTAGAGCATGAATCACATGTATCTTTGCAGCCAATGACAGTTGTTTGTTGGTGAATTGACTCATATTTCAGTTGTTACTTTCCTATGTTCCTACTTTTTCTAACGAAAGATCAATATAAAGTGATCGTAAAAGTCTCATTCAGTAAGTCTTGACCAACAAAGAATAACACCCAACAATCTATTATGACTTACTCATAATTTTATAGTCTATTTATCAGATTATACAAAAATTGCTTTAAGTCATTTTCCCTTTGTGGAAAATGGGTGAAATCCAAATTTTTTGTTCTAGATCTCATTTTTTATTTCTCTTGTGTTGTATTTGTATGTTTTGGAATGATTGTTGAAAATTCCTATTTTATTGAATCTAGTATTTTGTAACTATTTAGTTTATCTATAAAATGCTTATTTATAAAAAAAAAAAATGTGATAGAAAAGAATAACCATTATTATTATTTTTAGTTTTTTTAAAGAATGAATAGGGAATGACTATCCTAAGATATTCGAGCAATAATTTAAGAAGAAATAGTTAAAACTCTTGGATGCGATGAGTTACTACACCTTTAAGTAATAATAAACTCATCTCAAATTCATCATTACATTTTTTTAAATTTTTATACAAAATATAAATTTCAATACAGTTTTTTCAAATCTCAATGTAGTTTTTTAAAATTTCAAATTAACTTTTTTAAATCTTAAAATAATAATAATATTTTATTCAACTTTCAAAATTTATCTAAAGTCATCTCATCTCAATTTCAAATTTAAATTAGACTAGTTGGCAAAATAATATGTTAGAAAGGAATTTGATTAGTTATTAGTTTAAAGAATTAATGGAGAATAACCATAACCCGTTATTCCTAAGACGTTGGAGTAACAATTTTTTTTTTTTTAACTTCTCCCCATCAGTCTGTTTCGCTTAAATGATAGCCCACTAATATGTGAGTGTCGTCACTTAGAGCATTCGATTGGATTTTCTAAACTCTTCAAAGTTTGAAGTTCAAACCCAAATCCTTAAATTTTAAGGAATCAATTTAGCGTTTAGACAAAAATGAGCCTTACATCCAATTTCCTATATTAGGATATAAGTTTAGATGTAAAAATTTTCTATATTTGGAGAATTACTATTCATTTCTTAAATCAATTATATATATATTATTACAAATAATTAAAGATATAGAAATAAAATAGTAGAAAAAGTAATAAATAAAAAATAGAGAAATATTATTTTAATAAAATAAAAAAATGATAGAGAATGAGTTGTAGAAACTTTTTTTTTAAGATAAATAATTTTTTTTTAAAATTATAGGATGTCTTTTCTAATTAAGATTTAGAGAAAAATATGAGGATCCCAATGGGATGCTCTCAAGTCTTCCATTTTATCTACCATATGACCACACAATAGATGATGAAGCATAAAAAAAAGGGACCCCTTCTTCTCGTTGCCATAGTCATGTCCTTTTATTTCCTTCTCTCAAATTAATCACAAAAAACATTACTCACGGGGACAGAAGAAAGCGAATGAAGATCTGCTCAATAAAATATAAAAAAGCATATCCAAAACAGGCCATCAAAATTGAGTGAGGAAGAAGAAGATGATTGATTATTATTATTACTAGGATAATATAATGATATCTATATCAAATTTGCTTCAATAATGATAAAAAAATGTTAAATGTATTTGAAAAATATTAAAAAATTTATTTCTCAACGTGTTAGTTATTGATATGTTAGAAATAATGAAATTTAAAATTTAAAATTTGAATTTAAAAAAAAAACTAATGAACTAAGTCTTTTAAATAAAAATGTAAGTAAAATTTTAAGTACATGTAACACTACTCGTAATGATAATAATGAAAGTATCTTCGGTAGGCTTATTCATCTGAATCCTAGATTTAAAAATCAAAATTTTAAAAATAAATAATTTTCTTAAACTTTTGATTGACTTCTTTCATTATGTTGGTTTTATCATACAAGACTGGGCTCATGATATGTATTTGTAGAAGGGAAAAGTTTCCGTTAGGAAAGGTGAAAATCCAACTTTCACACTAAGTCAAAAAAATTTTGCCACATAAGAAATACTACCAATATCCATCTATACTTACATGTATCAGATTTCTTCCATCTCCATCTCCTTCTCTTTTCTCTCTCCTCTCTGTTTCTCCCTCCCCAACTCTGCTGAAACTGTGAACTCAGCATCTCCTTTCGCCTCGCCCATGCCCACATTGGCAATCTTGACCAAACGAGAATAACTTCCCTTATGCAGTAGCCAAAAATCATTGATGACCAAACGAAAATAACTTCAAACGGAAATCGATTTGGATTGTGAGTACTTCGACCAAAGGGAAAATCTTTTCTTCTGCAACTTGATTGAGTTTCACCCCAAGCAAGGTTCACAGCGAGGTTTCGATGCTTCTTACGCTTACCTGAATCAGCTTCTTCAAATTCTGACTCTATTTACGTAAAATGCCAAGGTTACGAATCGATGGTGAGTGATTTGTGCACAATAGATCAACCTCGTGAAGCTGAGAACTTGTTTGAATAAATGCACTTGTGAGGACTAAAACCATCACAATGGAAGGTTGAGATTGTTTGAAGATATACAGAGAATTGTGGTCCAAATGTAGAACGAAGGGGTGGGATTGGACACAATCTATTCAAATATGATTTATTGGCGTATGGATCTCATTGTTGACTTTGCTCCTTTGTAAATCCCACATTGGTGAGATTTGTAAAATGGGGCTAAGCATGAGGTTATAAAATGAGGCCTAGCCTCCCTAATTAATTACACCAGTCAGAAACTTATCTAGTAACTTTTGACTTTAGTAAAATTCATCTGTTGTCCTTTTTGTATGTAAAAGGAGGAGAGGTGAAAGTTAGAGTTTTACTAGTGGGAAAAGTTTTGTGGGTGTCGTTGAGGTGAGGAGAAAAATTGTGTGATTGTAACAATTTTTTACATAGTGTATTTTCTTCTCTGGGTCTGGTGGTTTTTCTCCTGGTTTGGGAGTTTTCCACGTAAATTCTTGTGTTGTGTTTATTTCTCTATTTTTCTTATTATTCTGTTGAAAAGTAGATCCTGGTGGGGAGGAATTTGGAAGCTCAGATTCCCAACACTCATGAAAAGCTGGCAAATATGGCTTTGTGGCTTCGAAAAATGAAACCTTCAAGCATCCCCTTCACTCTCCGGACGTACAACATAAATGACTTTGTCTTAGGGTAGGAGATGAAGAAACAATAGTTTCTCTTTCCGGGTTCGCAAAGATTCGAGAGGGAGAGAGTTTGAAGGTAATAGAAATGGATTGCATGCACGCGGCTTCATTCAATATTACTTTAGAGTGCCTACGTGGCACATTCTTATTAATTGGTGCAAAATCAACTTTTACACCCCTGTGATCTCAGGTTCACTCATTATAGAATTTCACGTGTGACTAGCTTTTATTAAGAGCTATTAAACGCCCAATTAATCGATATGAGTTTCAAATTGTATCAACGAATGATACCAAAATATTTATATTATATCATATACGTATATTCTAAATTGATTCATTAAGTTTATCTTATCAAAATCTCAAATTTTAATACGATCCGTTAACATAACGTATCATGTCATGTTAATCCGTTTGAACCCATTAATGAATATTATGAAATAGGTCAAAACTTAACATGATGCAATATTATCCGTTTCAATCTATTTATGTAATATATCCAAAATTAACTCGTTTGATTTGATTAAATTTAATATAATTTAATGTGAATGTTAAAATTACAATATCTACTATAATACTAACTACACGTGTTTTAATAAGTCAACTTATTTTGATCTGAATCCGTTAAGACTAAATCTTAACTCGCTATTATGTATCATGTTCGTGTTGAATTAATAGATCGTATAACATATTGCCATTCCCACTAACTAACCAATTTTAAAAAGAAATTGCTTTTAAAAACTAGTTAAAAATGGAGCCAAATACCAATGAAAAAGGATAAACAAACTTAGAAAAATTGGTAAGTACATCATATATTTCGCATGTCTCTATTAATCTGAGTCATTTTATTTATTTTATATTTTAGAAATTTTAGATAGATTAATATGGGCAATTAAAAAAAACTTTAAATTATAAACAATGTTTTGGAATAAAATAAATTAAGCTCTTTTTTTTTTCTGTCAAAATTGTTAAAGAAGAATTTCTAAATAAAATAGATGATAACTATCTTACAAGTTAATTGCTAGTCTACATTTAAGTCTTATTTAGATAGTGAGTTGAGATGAGATAAATTGAGATAAAAGTTAAAAGTAAAATAAAATATTGTTAAAATATTATATTTTAATATTATTATTATTTTAGAGTTTGAAAAATTAAGTTATTTATTATATTTTGTGTGAAAATTTTAAAAAAATTAATAATTAATGAGATAAAATAAAATGAAAGAAATATCAGTTTTCAATCCAAATAAAACCTAAAAAAAATTCTAATGGAATAAGTGCTGATGTGATAACTTTTTTTTTTTTTTATAAGAAGCAAACACTGCATTCAATATAATCATCCAATACAAGAAGACATTATCAACCCAAATTAAATGATGGATACAATCTAGGGTAGACCCCAACCACAATTGAACGAAAGGAACACTCTAGGCATTGTGAGCCAAATGGTGAGCTACTTTGTTGCCTAGTCGAAGCACATGTTGGACTTTGTAATCTTCAAAATGGCATAGCAACTGCTTTACCTCAGAAATAAGGTTCCCTAAAAGAGGCTGATTGTCACCTTCATCCTGATTCCCTGAATAGCCTCCACCATCAATAAACTATCACTCTCTAAGATAAATTTGGAACATCCAATCTGTAAACATAATTGAAGGTCGCAGAGCATAGTAAACAATTATATTGTCTCAGGATCAACTTCATTTTCAGCCTTGCTCATAGCCATGCTTATCTGGTACCACAACCCTTACTCCAGCATTATGCAAATTGTAGAATATAGCCCCATCAACATTCACTTTACAGAAACCAGCATGAGGGACTTGCCAAGCACAATCTTTTATAGCTCGAGTGGAAGAGCTAGTCCCAATCATATCTTTGAAGGATAGTAGTTGAGAGACCGAGTCAATAACCTGGGTAGGTTCAAGCTTGGTCTGCTCCATAACTAGTTTACTATGCCTATACTAGAAGGCCCAAGCAAGAATGAAAACTTTTGCAGTCAATCCATGGTCATTTTTACTGGTGACTACGTGAAAAATTTTAGCAATAGACATACCCATATGCACTTGATCAAATAAAGGGAAATGCAATAATCATGAATCCCAAATTGAGGGGAAAGAAAAAGTACATGAGACAAGATTTCATCACCAACATTGTAGAAGTCACAGGTTAGGCCCAATATTACTCATCTTTTATGCAAATTCTGCTTTGATGGGAGGTCCTCATAGCATATTCTCCAAGAGAAAAAGTGCTAATGTGATAACTAACGACGTTACTTACATTTTTCAAAAAAGGTCGAGTTAATAAAAATATTATTTTTATTGTAAGATTAATAATGAGGGAGGGGGACAATGAATGAAGCGACATGCCCCATGCCCACATGCGTTCCTTTTTTTTTCTTTCTCCTCTCATTTATTGTTCCCCTTGTTCTGTATGAATAATTCATCTCATTCTCCGTCTCAAACTCTTTATAAATAAAGAGTTTGAGTTTAGTTTATGGATACAAAAAGAAATACGAATAAAGAAAAGAAAGGAATGAAGAAAGAAATGAATAGAGAAAATTCAATTATTGAGAAATAAAGAGTTCCAAATATTTTTTTTTGCAATAGTAGTTTTTATTTTAGTTTTATAACAAGTTATCAGCACGAAATTCTACTGATACTGAAACTAATGGTCTTCTACTTCAAATAAGTTTTTCAATATATTATTTGCAGTCCTCGAGATAAATATTAAAGATAGTATTGCTGAATATTACTTGATAAAATTTTACTTTTATTCTCATGATTAGATGAATATATTTCTTAGATCTATATATTTATTTTTGTGATTCATATATGTAGAAAATGTCATATATTATCAAATTGAAATTTATTACTATTGACATTTTTGGAAAACGTTATTTATCCAAAATCTTTAATGAGATCCATTTGGATATGATCAACTTGACAGATACAATTAAAGAAAAAAATCATGTGTCCTTGCAGGACCGTGCTGTATAAAAAATCATATTATTTTGTGAAATGATTTAAGAGAGAGATATGAACACTAGAAGATGTAATCCTCCCAAAAGTTTATTATGATTTATTGCACCTGAAGTTGCAAGATCTTAAGAGTGGTAATGAATATAACTTTGTATTCTTTAAAATCAGCTCAATATTAAATTTATGCAGTGAGAAGGTTATTGATAATGATATGTTAAAGAAAACATATATTATTTTTCATGTCTCGAATGTGCTCTTGCAGCAGTAATATCGAGAGTGAAAATTTAATAAATATTCTAAATTTTTATTTTGTCTTTTAATGATTAAGGTAAATAATGAGTTTTTGTTAATAAATCACCAGTTACGTTTTATTAGTTTCACATCATTTCCTGAAGTAAATGATACTAGATTTACACTATTCCTAGAAGTAAACGGTGCATTATTTCAAAGGAACCAAAGACGTATATGTGGTAGAAAAATTATAAAAGTATGAGTTCTAAAAACAACAACACTAAAAATGATAATAAAATATCGTATCACCAGAAGTAATCCAATTCAGAGAAGGGTAATGACTCTCAAAATAATTCTTCACAGAAATATGAAAGATGTTTGTCATAAATATGGTATGACTGAACATTGGTCACGTACCTGTTGTACGGCCAAACACTTAATTCATTTATACTAAGATTTTATATATAAGTTTATTAATGTTTTATCATGTTTTGAAATAACAAAAAGTTGGTGCCTGAAGTACAATAAAAAATTACTTGAGATAATGAAACCCTGTCTAGATTTAATCATCCTACAAATGAATATAAATAAGAAGTTTAGAGAGTTATATATTTGCAAAGTATTACAAATTAATTACTGGATGTATTTACTGACACTAAAAGTATGGTAAAATTATATATTAATATTGTTAATACTTAAACAAGAATTGAAATTCCTGAAAGACAAATTGTTAAAATAGTATTAGATGAGTTTAAAATACACTTGAAGTGTTGAAAACTTATTGGTACAAAAGAAAATAAATCAGTGCTCCTAAAGAGACCGTACCCACAAAACAAGCAATAAAATCTATCCAAACATTCTATATAAAATACAAACCTCCTGAAGAGTACAAATCTCCTGAAGAGAAAATTCTTGAAAAGTACAAATCTCTTAAATAGAAAACTCCTGAAGAGTACAAACATCCTGAAGAGGAACTCCTGAATAGTATAAACCTTCTGAACAGAAACCTTCTGAAGAGGCTTTTCATGAAATGTTTTTCCCTAAAGAGAAACAAATACCTAAAAATAATGAGATCTCAATACATTTCATGAGTACTGAAGAAATTCTGGATAGAAATAAAACTGTTGTCGACAACATATTTTCATATAAGATTACCATTGACATTACCAAAAGTAATGAAGAAAGTGAGTCAAAAACCGTCGAAAAATGTCGACGTAGAAATGATTGGCTAAAATGAAAAACAATTATTGAAGCTGATTTAAACTCGCTAGTGAACTGAGATGTATTTGGACCTGTTGTTTAAACACTAAAGGGTGTAATCCCTGTTGGATATAAGTGAGTATTTATACGAAAGTATAATGAGAAAAATGAAATTGTGTGATACAAAGTATGATTTATCGCAAAAGGTTTCCTGCAGAAACTCGATATTAGTTATAAGGAAACATATTTCCTCGTTATGAATGCAATCACAGTCAAATTTTTAATCAGCTTAGTTATTACAAAAGGATTAGATATGCGGTTGATAGATGTGGTCACTGCATATTTATAAGGATTATTAGATCATGATATATATAAGGATATGCAATACTTGAAGCATATAATTCAAGTACATCTAGGAGTATGTATTTTATAAAACGTTAAAGATCTTTATATAGGTTAAAGCAATCCGAATGCATGTGGTATAATTGATTCAGCGAGTATCTATTGAGAGAAGGATTTGAGAATAATCCTATATGTCCATGTATTTTTATCAGAATTCAGATTTGTCATTATTGCAGTTTACATTGATGCTTTACCTTATTAGAACTTCTGGAAAGATCACAATAACTGCTTATTTAAAAAATAGACTTAAAAATGAAAGATATTATTATTCAAATGCTAGATGAGTTACAGAAATTTGAGACTTCTAACCTCATTTCTCAAATGCATTTGCTCTTCATAAAAAAACATGTCATCCTTATCTAAAGGATTAGGTAGTCGAAATGAAGAGGTAAATAAGGATTTTAAATTCTTATTCTCTTGCTTTAAGTATGCTATTTTTCTGTCAGACTCTTGAACGAGTCGTTGAAGTACGGAAACCTCCTCGTTAAGCCCTTTAATCTCACGATTTTTAAATTGTAACCGGTTGAAAAATTCAACAATAGAGGAGGAGTATCGAGTACCGAGAGTCACCAACTCATAAACGGCTTCACGATCTGACCTATTAGCCAAATTATTCGTTTGCTACAACATAGCACCCACGGAAGATGCAGGAACAACTTGTAATTGAGGTGAATGATACCTCATATATTGATCATGAAGAATATTAAAAGCAAACTGATGAGCCATTAAAAATTTGTAGAATAAGAATGTAAATGCAGATGAATTATAGATATGAGAAAAATATTTTATACGAACTAAATGAAACTAAAAATGATTCTTATAGAGATGAAAATAAGAACAAGACAAACTATCATATTTTTAAATCTCACTTAATCAAATTATAAGATATACTGGATGCATATTTTCAAAAACCGGCGAGATTAATTGTAGTTTTCTCGTAAACGCTGAACTTCTACTGTCAGCTGCTGTTGTTGATTTTGTATTTGAACTCTCTCTCGTTCCAACTCTTCTATTCGTGGTTTCAGATAACGAGAATACTAGTCTGCAAATTTTTTTAACTCATTGTTTTCTTGCCTTAACTTTTTATTCTTTCTATCTTTAGTTGCAAGTTTTTGATGCAATTCACACATTTGTTTGTTAAGATGATTAAGCTCACTCGCTCTCGTAAGTAGCTTCCGATATATGGTTGTAATAGAGGCAGCATATTGAGTATTGATGGTTCTTAATGCTGTAATAATTTTAGGATCAGTTTTACTAGAAATATGTATCTTTACTCTTATCATGGTGTTGACAGTTTCAGAAGTAAAGATGAGTGGTTGAGGTGTAAAAGATTCTTGGTTCAAATTTGAGACATTGACCAAAGATTTTGCGCGAGTATCTGATAGATGAAAATGATCATCTTTATATAGCAACCTAGAGATTTCAAATCTTTGCAAAAATCTCATTTGTCAATAATATCAAACGAATTTGAATTTCCATCGAACCAATAGAACTAGACCTCAACCTTTTGTAATTTTTGTCGAACATGAGTGGTTTCCAATACTCTTTTCGCCGTTTATGAACATGTTCTCCCTAATAACGTCGAGAGAGAGAGAGAGAAATTTTAGATGAAAATATTAATATGTTCTCTCTAATACATTATTTTGATAATCATGTTTGAATTCTTAATCCTGCTATATATGTTAAAATCATGTTTGTTTATTACTTGAAAAACTGATGTATATTCTGAGGGAAAATTTAAATATTATTACAAATCTCAGATTTCTATTAAGTCTATCAAGTAAACACTATCTGCTACATTTTCAAATTACTTAGAGATAATTGAAATTCATGAAACAAGTTTAGAGTGCATTTGATTGAGATCAGTGATTCTACATATTCAAGAAAAGTGCGGTCTTCCCATGATCCAATGATAATCTGACAGATTTATTCACAAAAGCATTACCAATTGTGATACTAAAGAAAATTGTGCGAAATATTGGAATGTGAAGACTTATAAATCTATCGTCATGCACTTTTCAAGAGGAGTAAATTTCCTGAAAACTTGTGCTGATTGTACTTTTTTTTCTTTGCTGAGATTTTGCCCCACTGAATTTTCCTTTACAAGGTTTTAATGAGGTAATCTTAAAACACTTGGTAGTATATAAGAATACTGTACTCTTTTTCTTTCGCCATTGATTTTTCTTCCTACTGGATGTTTCTTTGACAATGTTTCAACGAGACAGATTTTTTATGAGTGGTCATTCAAGGGTGGGTGTTGTAAGATCAATAATGAGGAAGGGGGGCAATGAATGACCCCCAATGCCCTATACCTACATGCGTTCCTTTTTTTTTTCTTTCTCCCCTCATTTCTTATTCTCCCTTGTTCTGTATGAATAATTCATCTCTCTCTCCGTCTCAAACTCTCTATAAATAGGGAGTTTGAGTTTAGTTTATGAACACAAAAAGAAATACGAAGAAAGAAAATAAAGAAAGGAAGAGAGAAAATTCAGGTCTTGAGAAATAAAGAGTTCCAAATATTTTCTTTTGCAATAGTAGTTTTTATTTTAGTTTTATAACAATTTTTATAACTTATTTATTTTTATGCATTTAAATTACTATTAACAAAATTAATTTATATATGGAGTTTTTCTACTCAGCATCCCTATACCATATAAAGGAAAAAATGAAAAAATAAAAACAAATGTGTAGTACATTACTGCAAATAGAATTTCTCAAATATTTGGTTGCTTAAAATTTTTAGAATATTTCTATCTTTTAATTTTAGTTGTATATTGAATTCTGACATATAGTTCGATTTCTACTTAGTTTGAGCCTTGCATGTAGCCATTGGTGTAAAGGGTCGTCTAGACCACCACCTCTTCTAAGAGTATTCTTATTAGATTGTTTAAATTTAAAAGATATTTTTAATCAATGTATGAGGAATTTAATTTTTGGCTATTTCATTTATAAAAGTTTTCATATTAAATTAACTAATTTTCTCATTACATAACAATAAAAACAAAATAACAATAATTTAGCTTTAGTTATTCACATTAAATCTCTATATTAGATTATCTATTTATTCATTATATATTAATAATTAAGAAAATCTTTAATTTTTATAATTATTATTTTATTTTATCATATTTTACCATTTTACCATTCTACCTATTATATGTTTATTAATAATAGGTAGAATTAAATTAAATTACTAATCAATCATTGAAAAAGTCTACTTAATAAAATAAATATTTGTATGAATATAGACATTTGTTCGATATATGGTGACTGCAAAAAAATAAAAAATAAAATATTTGCATGAATAAGAGAGAGAATAAATTAATAAAATAAATATTTGCTTTATCTATAGTGACGGTTAAAGATGGAAATAAATTTGACAGTACTGTAGCTAAAATCTAAAAGGTTGAATTTTAACTAATCTAATATGGCCTTATTTTAAGATCTATTAATTAAATATAAGTGGATTTAACATTTAACAAATTTAATAAAAATGCTCTGATCGGCCATAGTGTTGGAGCTGGCCCACTCAAAAATGGCTATGAGATGGTCCAAAGTTTCCAGCCTATGATTTTGTAAAGAGGCTGTAAAAGTAATTAAAACAAAGTATCCATTTTTTTTTATTTTTATTTTTATAGAAATGATAATATCAATAATATGGTCTGGAATACAATTTCACTAAACATCAATACTTTTAACCTTGAAAGCATGCCTAGTCAACATAAGAGCTACCATATTACCTTCTCGATAGACATGAGAAAATGCAAAGTATCAAATATTTAATTGGTCCTTGATTTCTCTACCTTTTAAAATTTGAAATTTAAATCCCTACTTCTGGGTTTTAAGAACCAATTAACGTGACCAGTTCATTAAGGTATTTCTTTCCCCAAAGAAGATGAATAAAATAACTCTTAGGTAAGAAGGCAGAAAGCGGACTCAAAATGTTGAATAGCATTTGTCCAAAATTCCAAATAACTTCAAAATTATTTAAACCAATAAATTATTTAAACATAAACCGGCCGGCCGTAGAGCCGGATATACAAAGCGAGAGCCTCGTGAACACCTCCAACGTAAATTTTTCTGGAATCCTAGGATCTTACCGTTTGTATTCGGCCTTGCCGTCCAAACTCCAAAGACGGACGGTTAATATTTAGGACTTTGAAACTTATAAATAGGCAGAGAAGGGAACTCTTTGAGACAAGCACTACTACTAGTCTACCACCACCACCACCACCACCACCACAAGGCCTACAAACGGAAGAGAATCATTCTGTTCAAACAAAGCCCCTCTGATCATAATGGCCTCTACCCAAGTCTTCTTCATTGCCATTCTAGCCATTCTTGCCCCTTCAATTTTGGCCAAAGATATTAAAGTTGGTGATGACAAGGGTTGGACTATTAACTTTGATTATCAAGCTTGGGCAAATGGAAAGGAGTTCGTTGTTGGTGATAGACTCGGTAACTTAGCTCTATAAACTCTCATTGTTTGTCTTTTACATGCTTTTATGTTGGGATGATATAGACTTAGATTTGTGTCACGCTGGTATATATTTATTTTAGAATGATCTTTGATATGCAATATAATACCAATCATTAAGTTATCAATTCTAATAGATTTAAAACTCAGAAGACGAGTGGCATTCTACCCTATAATTAAAGAGAAAACAATTTTACATGTTTTTCAAAATAATTTGACGGGCAGCGTTATATATAATCCATAAGATCAAACTTTTTTATCGTCTAAATAATGAAAAGGCACAAAAATCCTATTTTTAGAACAAATTTGATCAAAATATCCTTATTTATAATTAAGAAAATTTCAAAATCTGAAAAACTCATTTTATTTATCTATAAAACAAGATTATTTCAATTAAATTTGCAATGTAGTTCACAAATATGGACGGCAAAAAAAATTATTCTAATCCGATTGCTCATTTATCAACTTCTTAAGTGCAGTTTTCATGTACCCACAAGGAGTCCACAATGTCATTAAAGTGGATGGCTCTAGCTTCCAACAATGTGTGGCACCAGCTAATGATGAACCCTTGACCACCGGAAACGACGTGATCAACTTAACAAGTGCGGGAAAAAAATGGTATATTTGTGGTGTTGCCAAGCATTGTGAGAGTGGAAATCAGAAGCTTGCCATAATAGTGGCGACTGAGTCTTCTTCTTCTCCTCCATCAACAACAATGGGAAGCATTATGTTGCTGGCTATTCTAAGCATCATTATGATGATGATGATTTAATCAAGTTTGTTCGTTCTAAATACCCTGCTTTCCCAAAGTATGAAATAATTTTTGCAGTCTGGTCTAGTCTGGTCTAGTCTGGTCTAGTCTGACATTTTTTTTTTTTTTAGTTTTCATGGAGCTATGATAGTTTTTTGAATTCTAGAATTTAAGATTAAATTTGATGTCATTCGTTTTTGAATAAGATATCTCAATTCAATATCAATTTATTACATTCACTGTGTTAAAGTATCATGCACCTCATGTTAAACTAAGAAATCCTGTATGAGAAACAATTGTCAAATTTCCATGATTAAGTAAATTTGATAGCAATCCTCACGGATTGGTTGACTCAAATGGCAATAGTATTCTAAAGTTTATTATTAATTTTTTCAAAGAGATGGATCCACGTATTCATTCTAAAGTTTAAAGAGTCCTGTTACAGACGCACAAATTTCACAAAAAAAATCGATAAACTAAAGTGGTGGATGCCACGTCAGTTTTTTTTTTTTTTTTTCTGAACTGATCATTTGGATAGGTTTCTTGTACCCTAAATCCAACAACATCGTTTGAGTTTTATCTTCCTGTTGATTTTCCCATAAAACAGCGGCAAATGTTTTACGCTCCAAACAGTTTTACTCACCACCCAAAACCTTATGCCCATACGTACATACCCGTCATCATTTGCTCAGTGGATTGTTTAAACGTCTCAAACTTCCGTACTTTTATGAGAATATTATTATTAGATTATTTAAAATTATTATTTAAAAAATATAATTTTATATATTTATTAAAAAAATTTAATCATATTTAATTAAAAGTGAGAAAATATAAATAAATAAAAAAAGAATAAAAGTATTTTTTATGAGTGATAAAGTTAAAACTTTCTTTTATTCTTTTTTTATTTATTTATATCTTCTCACTTTTAATTAAATATAATCAAATTTTTTTGATAAATTTATAAAATTATATTTAAAAAAATAATAATTTTAAACAAATCAATAAGAATGCTCTGAGCCCTCGTCCATTTCATCATGATTTTAAACTTGTCAAGAAAATCTCGAATCCGCACATTGCCTTATTTTACATTGAAGCTACGTACAAAGGAAAGATACAAAGTATTCGTTGTCCCTTGGTATCTCGATAATAACAACGTGAATCGCCAGGACATAAAAAAGAAGAGAAAATATATTTATAATCATCTAAATATTATATAATTATTTTTAAAATAAATAAATAAATATAGAATCTATATAAAAAAAATCTTAATATTAGACCTATTTTTTTTTTTTAAATTATTGCATAATATATCTTTATACCTAAAAAGCGTCTATCTCAAATTAAACAGTAATGAACAATATCAATTTTGTTTAACATCTATAATCCAAAATTACCCCTGAACTAACACACGGCCGCGAGACCCATAATCCAAAATTACCCCTGAACTAACACACGGCCACGAGACCCACGAAACTCATGTCTCAATTTAAACAGTAATGAACAGTGTCAATTTTGTTTAACATCTATAATCCAAAATTACTCCTGAACTAATACACGGCCGCAAGACCTATAATCCAAAATTGCCCCTGAACTAACACACGGTTACGAGACCCACGAAACGCAAAACCCACGATACCTGGCCATACTCAGAACCCAAATTACCCATTCCTCAGGACTCTGTGCCCCTTCTCTGCCCCTCTTTGCTTCGTCTGAAGGTGGCGTGGTCATTAGACTCTGCGCCCCTTTGCTTTGTCTGAAGGTGGCATGGTCATTAGACTTTGCGCCCCTTTGCTGTGGTTGAAGGTGGCGTGGTCGTTTGACTCTGCGCCCCTTTGCTTTGTCTAAAGGTGGCGTGGTCGTTTGACTCTGCGCCCCTTTGTTTCGTCTGAAGGTGGCGTGGTCATTAGACTCCACGCGTTTGACTCTGCGCCCCTTTGCATGCTTGAAGGTGGCGTGGTCATTTGACTAATCTCAATAAAGGTGGCGACGAGTTTGGATGTGGTTCAGTGCGTGTCGTTTTACGTTTATGTGGTAGCTGCGAAATGCAGCGTTTTAGCTAAGTGGATACGGTGCGTTTTATTTTTTTCATGATTTGTGCTTTTGTACGTTGATTTATGCCTTCTTACGTAATAAAATCTACTTCAGATTGCGCACAGTACTCTTCTCATCCCTTACAAAATATCACTCTGTTTTCGGATCCGTTTAGTTCATTTCATTATAATAATTTTGATTTTTCTTACTTCGGTTTCGTTCGTCTGGTTGTATCTACTGTTTTATGGTGTGATGTTATCGAATGAAAAGATGTTTTGGGTTCTCGATGAGGACGATGGAGGACACTCTATTTCCTTTCTGATTATCCGTTCCAGTGTGAGACGAAGAAGAAGAAAAAAAAACCTTCTGTTGCCGTAGTTGATTTCATTTGTCCTGGTATGTTTGCGTGATCGTCGCTCTCATTATTTTTTCCCAATTATTTTCCTAGCTTTCTTTTCATTATTTTTAGTTGTATTTATGCATTTATTAGTTTTTTTTTTATAAATAGAGAACTCGCTGGTTTGTTGCCGAAATTGATTTCATTTCTCCTGGAATGTTTGCGTGGTGGTCACTCTCATTATTTTTTCGCAATTATTTTCCCTACTTCTTTTCATAATTTTTATTTGTACTTGTGAATGTATTAATTTTTTTTGTGATAAATAGAGAACTCGCTGGTTTGTTCTCTTCATGTTCATTCTCATTTTTTCTCTTTTCTAGCTTAGTCTTATTCTTTTTTATTTGTGTAGTTGTTAATCTTTTTGTGATAAATGGAGCTAATCAATAAAAAGTAATTAGAGTTATTATTTTTATTTCTACATTTATTAACTTTATGGTAATCAATGGTAATCAATGGAGCTATAAAATATTTGATTTACATAGATGGATAAGGAGAGGAGAAAAATTATTTATCCATTTTTTCCTTTTTTTTGTGATAAATGTTTCATTATTGATTGTACTGCGAGAGAGATAAATAATTCAAGCGAAGAAAAGTAGACATACAAAGGTCTAGAGACGAAAATGGTAGACGAATTTTTGATTATTCAGTAGAGCTCATAAAATGTACTTACATTGCGTCATTTTCACTCTCATTATTTTTTTCCAACAAGATCTAGCCATGCAAGTGTGATGCATAAAACTTGAACAAACTATCCTTTGGATAAAATGTTAGAAATTTTGAAAGACTGATTCACCTATTTTTTAAGTCCTTAGATACGAATTTTCTTTTGTTGCATTTCAAAATTACATATATTTTGAAATTTGTTTTTCTTTTTAAAGACCTTGAGATTCTTTTCAATTAATCGATACAATTAATTTACTTTTCTTATCTATTATGTTTTTAGTTATCTTTAATGGTTTTTTTTTTAATCTTTCTTAATTTTGGAGTGTCAGTTTAATATTCCTATCCAAATGTAAATGTGATAAATTTATATAATTCAGCTTGTTACTGCTTGTTGATCCCATTCTTTGTTTGCAAGTGCAATCTAATAATGTCTATAGTTAAAAAAAACCTAATTTATTTTGTTAATATTTTTCAGGTGTTATTGTCCCATTTAGCTAATATCACAGAAAAAGAATTACGTTTCAGGTATCTTTTATTTTTAAAATTTTTTTTATTCATAATATTGATGAAGTTTGCTATGATTTATTTTTTTAAGGTAATGGTTTATTACATGAATCTTTATTTTGAAGTGAAACTTTGTAAAGAGTTGAACAATCATCATTTCTTTCTTTTGATTTGATATATGTTATATTCATTGATCATCATTAGCTTTTCTTGTCAATTGAACAAGATTCATTATACATAATTACAAATTGTATAAAGAATAGTATGAAAATTACAATGGATAAATCTATATTCTTTTTAATTTTCTTTCAAAGGCAATTTCTTATTTTGTCTATTATGAATTAATTATGCTCTATCTGGTTTTAGGCTATTCTATCCAATTGTCAACACGAATTAATTCGTTGCACATATAAATGAAGAGTGGTAAGCCTACATTAGTAAATCAATACAAATTTATCAACATATCATCAATTACCTTATTTCTATTCTTATAACTTTAATCCCTATTTGTAACAATTTCCAAGGTGCTGGAAAACATTCTAGAATAAACAATTGGTATAGGACTCTTTCATTAGAACAAAAACAACATAGACAACGAGAAAGGAGAGAAATACATCTTCAACAAAGAAATTCTGTAAACGATGCTATTCAACGAGAAGAACAATCTCTCTCCCAACTAGTCCTTCATGATGAAACAAATATGTTTGAAGTTGATGTTAGATTCATGCACGATATAGAGGAAGTCTTGCCACATTATACAAAAAGGCAGCGGACTTCTCGTGGTGATATTAGGACCAATGACGGATCTTCCATAATACAAACAAAATATTCTTCTAATCTTGATAATGGTGGAATTTCCTATCAAGAAATTGACATTGTTACAAGTGTATCAACAGAACCTTTTCTTTTAAACAATGCCACAGTGTCTTTCACACCTGGGACGACAAGTATATGCACAAAAAATGTGCAGAATGCTGGTGACCTTTCGGTTGAGCAGGTTTATTGTACATCATTTACTTCTCACCTATAGTTTGCAATCAAGCTTCTTATATTTCCTATTCACATTCTCAAACTTTTATTCAATAGACTTTTTTTTTCCAATACCAGCCCAATTTTGACACAAGGATATCAATAGCTTCTCGGGGTAAGGAAAGATGTATAAAATTTGGTGATATTTCTTTCCCTTTGATTTTTTTCATTATAAGTAGTATCATTGGTGTTAGATACATTTCTTCGACTCATAGCATCTCTAAAGAGTTTGCTTGATTTCTTTGATCTTTATTTGTTTCTTTCACATAGGAAAACGGCATCAACAATTGGCTACGTTTAGGAAAATACTACAAACAGTGCCATTTGAGGCAACTTTGTTACCACCTGTTCCATTTTGTAAATATTGTGAAGCCAAAAGATTTCAACATGAGACAAATGGTTTTTGTTGTGCCGATGGAACAATCTCTTTAACCACAAATGATGTTCCAGAACAATTTTACCATTTGTTTACCAATAACACAGCTGAATGTGGCGTGGTCATTTGACTCTGCGCCCCTTTGTTGTGTCTGAAGGTGGCGTGGTCATTTGACTGTGCGCCCCTTTGCTTTGTCTGAAGGTGGCGTGGTCGTTTGACTCTGCGCCCCTTTGCTTTTTTTGAAGGTGGCGTGGTCGTTTGACTCTTCGCCCCTTTGTTGTGTCTGAAGTTGGCGTGGTCCTTTGACTCTGCACCCCTTTGCTTTTTTTGAAGGTGGCGTGGTCTTTTGACTCTGAGCCCCTTTGCTTTGTCTGAAGGTGGCGTGGTCATTTGACTCTGCGCCCCTTTGCTGTGTTTGAAGGTGCCGTGGTTATTTGACTCTGCGACCCTTTGTTGTGTCTGAAGGTGGCGTGGTCATTTGACTCTGCACCCCTTTGCTATGCTCGAAGGTGGCGTGGTCATTTGACTCTGTGACCCTTTGTTGTGTCAGAAGTGGCGTGGTCATTTGACTCTGCGCCCCTTTGTTGTGTCGGAAGGTGGCGTGGTCATTTGACTCTGCGCCTCTTTGCTTTGTCTGAAGGTGGTGTGGTAATTTGACTCTGCGCCCATTTGCTTTGTCTGAAGGTGGCGTGGTCATTTGACTTTGCGCCCCTTTGCTTTGTTCGAAGGTGGCGTGGTCATTTGACTCTGCGCCCCTTTGCTGTGTTCGAAGGTGGCGTGGTCGTTTAACTCTGCACCCCTTTGTTGTGTTCGAAGGTGGCATGGTCATTTGACTCTGCGCCCCTTTGCTTTGTCTGAAGGTGGCATGGTCGTTTGACTCTGCGCCCCTTTGCTATGTGTGAAGGTGGCGTGGTCATTTGACTCTGCGCCCCTTTGCTGTGTTTGAAGGTGGCGTGGTCGTTTGACTTTGTGCCCCTTTACTTTGCCTGAAGGTGGCGTGGTCTTTTGACTCTGCGCCCCTTTACTTTGTCTGAAGGTGGCGTGGTCGTTTGACTCTGCGCCCCTTTGTTGTGTCCGAAGGTGGCGTGGTCATTTGACTCTGCGCCCCTTTGCTTTGTCTGAAGGTGGCGTGGTCGTTTGACTCTGCGCCCCTTTGCTATGTGTGAAGGTGGCGTGGTCATTTGACTCTGCGCCCCTTTACTGTGTTTGAAGGTGGCGTAGTCGTTTGACTCTGCGCCCCTTTGCTTTTTTTTAAGGTGGCGTGGTCGTTTGACTCTGCGCCCATTTGCTTTGCCTGAAGGTGGCGTGGTCGTTTGACTCTGCGCCCCTTTGTTGTGTCTGAAGCTGGCGTGGTCTTTTGACTCTGCGCCCCTTTGCTTTTTTGAAGGTGGCGTGGTCGTTTGACTCTGTGCCCTTTGCTTTTTTTGAAGGTGGCGTGGTCCTTTGACTCTGCGTCCCTTTGCTTTGTCTGAAGGTGGCGTGGTCATTTGACCCTGCGCCCCTTTGCTGTGTTTGAAGGTGCCGTGGTCGTTTGACTCTGCGCCCCTTCGCTTTTTTTGAAGGTGGCGTGGTCGTTTGACTCTGCGCTCCTTTACTATGTGTGAAGGTGGCGTGGTCAGACTCTGCGCCCCTTTACTGTGTTTGAAGGTGGCGTAGTCGTTTGACTCTGCGCCTCTCTGCTTTGCCTGAAGGTGGCGTGGTCGTTTGACTCTGTGCCCCTTTGTTGTGTCTGAAGCTGGCGTGGTCTTTTGACTTTGCGCCCCTTTGCTTTTTTGAAGGTGGCGTAGTCGTTTGACTCTGCGCCTCTTTGCTTTGTCTGAAGGTGGCGTGGTCGTTTGACTCTGCGCCCCTTTACTTTGTCTGAAGGTGGCGTGGTCGTTTGACTCTGCGCCCCTTTGCTATGTGTGAAGGTGGCGTGGTCATTTGATTCTGCGCCCCTTTGCTGTATTTGAAGGTGGCGTGGTCGTTTGACTTTGCGCCCTTTTGATTTGCCTGAAGGTAGCGTGGTCTTTTGACTCTGCGCCCCTTTACTTTGCCCGAGGGTGGCGTGGTCGTTTGACTCTGCGCCCCTTTGTTGTGTCTGAAGGTGGCGTGGTCATTTGACTCTGCGCCCCTTAGCTTTGTCTAAAGGTGGTGTGGTCGTTTTACTCTGCACCCCTTTGCTATGTGTGAAAGTGGCGTGGTCATTTGACTCTATGTCCCTTTACTGTGTTTGAAGGTGGGGTGGTCGTTTGACTCTGCGCCCCTTTGCTTTTTTTGAAGGTGGCGTGGTCGTTTGACTCTTCGCCCCTTTGTTGTGTCTGAAGCTGGCGTGGTCCTTTGACTCTGCGCCCATTTGCTTTTTTTGAAGGTGGCGTGGTCGTTTGATTCTGCGCCCCTTTGCTTTTTTTGAAGGTGGCGTGGTCCTTTGACTCTGAGCCCCTTTGCTTTGTCTGAAAGTGGCGTGATCATTTGACTCTGCGCCCCTTTACTGTGTTTGAAGGTACCGTGGTCGTTTGACTCTGCGCCCCTTTGCTTTTTTTGAAGGTCGTGTGGTCGTTTGACTCTGCGCCACTTTACTTTGTCTGAAGGTGACATGGTCGTTTGACTCTGCGCCCCTTTGTTGTGTCTGAAGGTGGCGTGGTCCTTTGACTCTGCGCCCCTTTGCTGTGTTGGAAGGTGGCGTGGTCATTTGACTCTGCGCCCTTTTGCTGTGTTCGAAGGTGGCGTGATCATTTGACTCTGCGCCCTTTTGCCTTGTGTGAAGGTGACGTGATCATTTGACTCTGCGTCCCTTTGCTTTGTCTGAAGGTGGCGTGGTCATTTGACTCTGCGTCCCTTTACTTTGTTTAAAGATGGCGTGGTCGTTTGACTCTAATGTCCCTTAATTGAGGTCCTGGACTATTTATAGGCCTCTGAGGCGGTACATATCCCTTGTAACGCCTTCCGTAATCATCGTGATTGCGTATCTACATGATATATCTTTCTGATTTTGTTGATATTTCGTATCTGTTTGAAATCCCGATAAAGGTGGTGACGGGTTTGATATACATTTTGGATTCTGCAGAGTTGGGCCCTTAGTATGCTTACCCTTCTTGGTGGGCTCCCATCACTGTTAGGCCTTTTCCTTCCTGGTGGGCTCCCATCGCTGTTAGGCCTTTGGTCCAAATCTGATCCCACAAAAACTATTATTACAATAACTCTTCTCCCATTTGATCAAAAGTATAATATCCCATCTTCATTAATATCACTGTTGAAACTCAAAAAATCTAAACATTAAAATACAAGCATTTTTAAGATCCTTCACATACTTGTCAAAGAAAATGAAAAAACAACTAATCTAGCATACATACAATATTTCACCAAAACTTCTTTAGGCCTACATCATTCATGAATCCACCCAATTATTGTTTTTTCCTAACATACATATAAATTTTATGTTTGAATGTGTATCACGCATGTATTTAGATATATGAAAAATATGTTATAATTTCAAATCTACCTATTTAGGTCCAGTTTACATGCATTTATCTTCAATCTCTTTAGCAACAATATTCATGAACGATACCCACTATTGTATTTTCCCTAATATACACACATACATATAAATTATTATAAGAACTATATATCACTCATGAACTGAATAAAATTCTAAGCACTACTGCTAGCTAATTAGATGATAAAATACTCTTCTGATTCCATTATATTCAAAATTATTATTTTATCTAAGCACTACATACTCTACATGTATATTTGTCACTATACTTTATATGATATATATTAATATACTTCTAAATTTTTGATAATCATATTTTAAATCCCAATTTTTTCCATGCAGGAATATTTATCATATGTCTAAAATATTACAGCACTATGTTCAAACAAAAAATGGATAATACAATTGGGTACAGATGGAGATCAACTTCAAAAATAACAACAGAAAAATTTCAATATTCTCTCCATAAATACTATCAATGAAGATGACATACCACCTCCAGATGCATAATCTTCAAAACTTTTTTATTGCCATTTCAATGCCAAAGAAAACAAAAATATCTTATTTTGTCTTAAGAAACAAATTGTAATATGGATTTCAAATACGATGTTTTATTTCTGAAATTTATTTGGATCTAGGTTTGTTTAAACTTATTCCTATCTGAATTATTAGATTACAACTTGAATGAAATATATTATTCTCATTCATTTTAAGTTTTTTTTTATTAGATATTTATATTTTTTAATTTATTTTATAATGATACAGGGCAGTTATCCCTAGTATATACATATATATATATATACTACACGCAGGGGCGGAACCAGAATTTTATGTTTGGGGGGCGATCGATAAAATGTACGGTGTGTGTAAATTTTAGAATGATGATCATCAGTAATAGAAATATCATATTCTGTTGTTACCGAACTCTCTAAACGTATATTATTTTTCGAATTGTACTCCATTTCTTTTTTTTTTTTTTAAAAAATTAATTATTCTTAAGTAATTGCTCATATTTTTTTTATGATTTAAGAAAAATTTATAAATTAAGAATAAATTTGAAAATTTTATATTAAGTAATGATGTAACGCTATTAGATTTTTAACAAACTATATCTCAAAATCATACAAGTTAGAGTGAAATTAAATAATTGAGTATGATTAATAAACTTTACAATCATATAAATTTATAATTGGTTTTTTTACTAGAGTTAGACTATTATAGTAACTGTAAGATTATGTAAGTTAAAATTTGGGTTTACATAAAGTTAAAAATTAAAATATAAATGAATGTATATTGAAATTTAAAAGAATAATTTTCATAAAAAAAATTTGGGGGGTCAATTTTTATTTTTATTTTTATAATCTAAGAGAGAATTTTAATTATATATATAATTATATATATATTTCTATTATAAATAAAAATTGGAAAAATTTTGGAGGGGCTATGCAAGGCATGGATCTGCCCCTGACTACACGATTATATATAATATTACTATATATTAATTCTGTACAAACTATTGAACAACCAAAAATCATTAAGTACTTTTTATAATATTAGAATCTATTTTGTTTGAGAAGATAATATTAGAATCTTTTGATATAATAGTGGAATGTACAAATTTTAAATACACAAATTTTACACAAGTTATTAATAAAAAATAAATAAATCTCACCATAAAAATGTGGGAAGAATTCATTTTTTTTATGGGGTCTAATTTTTTGTATAAAATATATAAATTTAGAGCTTGTAATTAACATTACTTAGATATTTTAATACAGTTCGAATAATACATGTAATACAGTTAATTATATAAATACTAATTTTAAGTGACATGGTATGTTAAATAAGACAATATCAACAATGCTACATGGGCATTATACTATTTGAATGTTTTCTTTAGTATACTTGCTTTTATTAATTGTGTATCCTAACTTCGAAATATCATTAAGAATATTCACAATTTTTTGACAAGCTTTGAAGGATTGAGAATTTTTTACTTAAAAGTAAGACAAATAGTGGTATTATAACCTTATCTATTTTTGGGTCATACAACCAATGCATAAATTTCAACTAAATGCACACAAATATGAATGGATAAACAACATATGCATGAACTACGTACCATCTATATGCACATAGAAATTTTTAGCAAATATAAAAATAAGTCTTATATTTTGTAATCTTCTAAGCTTCAAACATGCCTGTTTTAAAAACATCTTATGGTACCTCCTAATTCAAAAATATTAAATAAGATGGTATCCAATTTTTTTCGAATTGACTTTTATGATTCTCATTTCATATTCCATTACTTAGTCTTATTTTACAAAGCAATGCATTTACATGAAATTAAAAAAAAAAAAAGAGTCATACAAAAAAATATAATACAAACTTATCCTTAATTTTTTAATATTGCCACCGATATTTTTCTCTTATTTGAAAACTCTATTTTATTTAGTTATTGTCTTAAAAATAAGAAAATGAAATCCATACAAATGGATCTTTGAAAACATTTTTAGAGTTGGAGATTACAAAAACTACTTTTGGAGTTTTATATGTTGAAGTAGTTGTTGCGTCTGTAACAAAGGTCGCCTCGAGAAGTATCTTTTATAAAGGGTTCCGTTTACCGCTAATCAAAATCACCTGTTAAAGCAACCTTATCGTGTTAACAGCTTAAATAACTAGCCTTCGCAAGTAGCATGCAATAAGAAACTACTATTTTTTTTTGGTAAGGCTACTCTCACAGAGAAAGTCGATGGTCACGGCCCACCGATTCTGTTTGTTTGTTTGGTTTTTTTTTTTTTGTTTTTAAAAAATTTAGTGATTGAAAATTTACTTTTAAATAATATTGTAAATATTTATTTTTTAAAAAATATTAAAAAAAAAAAAAATATCTTCTACAGCCACCAGGTCGCTGTAGAAGATATTTTTTCCCAGAAACCGACTGTGAAGTTCGAAGCCGCATTATAAGCTCCCAACTGCTAAAACACTGACAAAAGTTCGGCTGAAAGCTTCAAGACTCTACGCTCTGCGTGAGAGAGAGAGAGAGAGAGAGAGAGAGGTCGAGAGAAACGAAGGAAAAAAATGAAGCTGAAAGTATATGCGGATCGGATGTCCCAGCCATCTCGTGCCATTATTATCTTCTGCAAGTATTTCTATATATTCCTTCATCATCCATTTATATATTTTTTTAATCGATTCTTATTTTTGTTGTATTCTCTCAATTTTGAGATGTGGTTCTATCTTTTTCTACTGCGATTGGAATCGCGGTTCCCATTCTTTGGGTGTTATCAGGGTTAATGGAATAGACTTTGAGGAAATCAAAGTGGAGCTGGTCAAACGCCAGCAATTGTCTCCGGAGTTCAAAGGTACGGCCTCATACATACACATACATGCGTACATTCATGCATATATATAACATCCACAGCACAGTTGTGAATCTGTGGTACAATAGATGAAGAAAGTTTAGCCAAGGGGTTCGGAGTAGAAGGAGATGTTGGGTTCGTTCCTATGGGGAACGTTCCAGCTATTGTTGATGGAGGACTGAACTAACTTTTCCCTTTTTCCCTTTGATATATTTTCAGAAATAAACCCTATGGGGACCGTTCCAGCTATTGTTCATGGAGAACTGAAGTTGTTTGAAAGGTAATCGATGGTTTTAATTCCCTGCTTCATCTTAATTTCGCAGTGCCTTTTGCCGATAGAAGTTATGTCGTCTTTGAAAATTGGGAGGAAATACTTTAAGTAGTTTTAATAAATATGCAATTGAACTATTATAGGAGGACTTTTAGTGAATGGCAAACCTTGTGGTTTCTTTCTGAGTTCGAGGAGTTTGAGATAAGGGGATCCATTATCTCCATTTCTATTTGTTATAGTAATGGAGGCGCTGAGTAGAATGATAGATGCGGCTGTCCGGGGAGGTTTTCTTGCTGGTTTTGCCGTGGGAGACAGCAACAACGGTCGATCCATATCTCATCTATTGTATGCGGATGATACGTTAATTTTCAGTGATGTGGATAGCAGTCAAATACAAGCTTTAAGGGCGGTACTTTTGTGTTTTGAGGCGGTTTCGGGGCTCAAGGTAAACTTGAGAAAGTCGGAACTAGTTTCGGTAGGAGAGGTGGAGTGGTGCTACTTGTGTGAGAAAAATGGTGGATGGATCGACCATATTTTTTTACATTGTAAAGTGGCAAAGGAGCTATGGGATGGAATACGTAGGAGGGCTGGTGTATTCTGGGTTATGCCAAGTGCGTTGTGGAGCTACTTACATGCTGGAATAGGTACCATCAATGCGCTAAGCTGGCTGTGACATAGAGAATGATTCCTTTATGTCTTTTGTGGTGCCTTTGGATGAAAAGAAATGAGAGATGCTTCAACAACAAAGAAAGGACTGTGGGGAAAATTTGGAACTTTTTTGTATTTTCTTTGGTTCGGTGGTTTTCTGCCATTGTACTAAAGGGAGGGGATGTCATGAGTTCTTTTCATCTTACTTGTGTGTAATTAGGTGTCTCTTTTGTATACCTCCTATGTACATAGGCTTTGCCTAGTTGTTTTTATTCAATAAAGATTATTACTTATAAAAAAAAAAAAAAAAGACAGATGATCTTCATATCTTTTGAAATGTTGGCCTTGTTATCCAACAATTGTTTATTTTTGCTGAGAGCAGTGACTAGGTTCTCATGTTTTTCCCTGGTCCAAGTTCTTCTTGAGGAGATTAATTTCATAGCTGGATGGGCTTCTTTGGATGTCATTCTCATATAAACTATGGATCTTTATGGTCTTTTTGTTGGGTTCTCTTATATAATTGCTGTAGGTTCTCCTATAATTATTTTTTTGGATTTTTATATACGATGATGATTGGTATCTCAAATACCCGTGATTGCTATCATCACTAAAGTCGGTCATCTTTATTGTCCTCGCTCTTAATTTTTAGTGTGGTCAGGAGTATGTACAACATGGATTTTTAACGGCCATATTCTAGACTAAATTTGTTAGAGCAGATGTACTTCAATATTGGATTTCTAGTCTTCAGTTGACTCATCTTTGTTGTGTTCCTTAACTAAAATTCACTTTATGTATGTATGGTTGATTTATAGATTTCTACTTGTCATTATGCTTTTGGATTGTTATGCTTACCAACTTTCATGATGTTTTACATATCTAATCTTACCAGTTATGGACAAGAAAAACTTATGCTTGCAACTTTTCCTGCAAGTTAATTGTATGCGAACTTAAAAAACTGTATTGGCCCTGTTAAGATCTGCTCTGTTTTATTTCTCATTTTATTCATTGATCTTCCTCATGAACCTGTTTTGTTTTTGTAGTCATGCAATTCTCATCTACCTGGCTTGTGCATTTCCTGGAGTCGCAGATCATTGGTAAGTAGAGTTGTTCCCTGTTGCAATTAATTTCCGGATAATATTTATTGGCAATTAAAATACATGATATATTTGAAAAGACAAAGGATGGTGCTGGTTCTGGTGTGTTCATACCATATAGCTATGGTTTGTGCGTTCATCTCATTCAAGTTGCACTCTTGTCCTACAAAACCAAGGAACAAGAAGCTTTGTTTGCTAGAAGTTCCTTGACCATTTTCATACTTTGTTTTCTTCCTTAATCTAGATTCACATTTTAAACTCACACTTACCTTCGTGAATATAAGAAGAAAACTGAAAAATCTAAGTAATTGCCAGACATGAATTTATCTTAAATTTTGAGGATAGTATATTTGACACAATCTTTTTTGATGATTATGCTCGTGACATAGTTACTCCAAGTTGTATGCAAATTAGGTTAAAATATTTGTTGATAGACTTTTCAGTAGGAGAGATGCTACTATTTCTCGGTGGTTTGCTGTATTCCATATTTACTCCCAATTTTAATTCTGTGGCCCGGTTTACTTCTTTTTCTGTTCATACTACCAGGTATCCGGCTGATGTTTCCAGGAGAGCTCAAATCCACTCGGTATTGGATTGGCATCACTCTAATTTACGCCGTGGTGCAGGTTTTCCATAACTCCATAACTCCAAGATTCTCATAGTTTTAAATAGTATCAAATATAAACCTACTTCTATTTGGTCATGAGTGCTTGGAACAATTGAAGCTTTCATTGTTGTATAGAATATGTCAAGTCACAGATGACCTGAGATTGTTATGTTTAAATTTATAGTATGTATACTGGTGGGTGTCCTTGTGTTTTCTTGTCAAATGTATCTGAAAAAAAATGGATAACTTATATGACTTGACTTCAATGCAACTTTGGTGGCAGCATGTTGCTGAGTTTTTTCTTTTCTGATGGGCTATAGCTATTTTACTCTTATTGTCTCAGCCCCATTTATGGTCAATACCGTACTGGCACCTGCACTTGGACTTTCCTTAAACCCACAAGCAGCTGCTGAAGCTGAGAAACTTTTATCCAAGTCTCTGTCAAAACTAGAGTCCATATGGCTCAAGGGGGATGGACACTTCTTGCTTGGTGGCTCTCAACCATCCATAGCAGATCTTAGTCTGGTTTGTGAGATTATGCAACTAGAGGTAAATAGATGTGACTCAGTGCTTTGTTGTTGTTTTACAATTTTTTACTGGGCTATAATTACTGTGAGAAAATATTATGGGAGAAAGGGGTCCCAAAAAAGTAGGGAACTAAAAAGAGTACCATCTGAGAAACAAAATATAGCAACAATGGCACAACGATTTTGTAGTTTTACACTTTGAGTCAAAACTCTTATTTTGGCCAGAGCACTGCATTTGCTAATGAGGGAAATAAAAATTTGAACAGAAGCAATAAACATGCATGCTTTTTATTGTATTATTTATGCAGTTTTGGGTAAATTGACATGAAGGATGATAAGAAGTAATCCTCCTTAACCTTTATTCTGATTAGATATTGAAAAAGCGGTAGCTAATTACCTTACACACCTATAGGGGGGTGAATAGGTGTTTAACAAAAACAATAGCAGTTTAAAAAATTAATCAACAAACACAAGCAATCAAAGGAGAAATCAACACAATGATTTTGGTTACGAAGTGGAAACTCATTTGAAGAACCTCTTCAAAATCTAAAACCACTCCGGGTGTAATACACCACCTCTTATCCACTATAGAAATTTTAGTTTGTTATAACTAATTTAGAAACACTTACAAACCAACAAGAGCATCTAAACTTGTCTTGCAACACCACGAGTGACCCACTCGATCTCTACACGCATGTAGTGTCGGAACTCCGACCTTTCTAAGCTTCTCACACGAACACATTGATTTCTTCATCCAAGCACCTTGAAGAACTCTTCCAGCTTGATGAACACGTCCACTCCAATGGACTCACTAAAATTATGAATGTGTGTTGTGGGGGAGAAATATAATCCAAGAGAATGATCATTGAAAACAATGGAGATGTTTCTCTCAAGGGATGAAATGGGGCTCCTTGGCTTTTCCTCTGTTTTTCTCAGTTTTCAGCAGAGGACCTAAAAGATGTATTTATAGGCCACCTTCTGAAACAGCGATCAAATCCTAGAGAAATCCATTTATCACTAACTTCGCTCGAGCGGGATGTCGAGCGAGTGTCGAGCGAAGTCTCTGCCTGGACTTCGCTCGAGCGCCATGTCGAGCGAGTGTCGAGCGAAGTCTCTGCCTGAACTTCGCTCGAGCGCTATGTCGAGCGAGGGTCGAGCGAGATCACTGTGTTCAGTTTTTCTCAAGCCATTTTGATCCTCTTCATGTGTACTCTGTCCACCATTAGTTACAACTCAATTATATTAGGTTTTTCACTAGAAATTGCCAACTACCAAATTTTACATCAACAATCTCCCCCTTTGGCATTTCTGTGACAAAACCTCTAACCTATACATTGGATCTAATCCTATCACACACAACCAACAGGACTTCCACATGTAGGTTTAGTCTTGGCAAGTGAAGTATCTGCACACTTAACAAACATATAAACGTACCAAAAGAAAACACTTGCAAGGAATTTAACAAAAGAACTCAAACGTAAAAAAAATTTGCCACAAAAATTTAACATTAAACCTTCAATAGCAATTAGTTCAACACAGAATACATCAAGAGTTCAAAAAATTTAATCACATAGCAAAAACTAAAAACATCAAACGGTTAGGTACTCCCCCTACAATGTAGCTTAGCTCCCCCTAAATCTAGCTACTCCCCCTAAGATCCCTAAGATCACTCCCCCTTTTTGTCACAAATGGTAAGGGGTCTCAATCGTCATCAGTTTCTTCCTCCTCAGCAAGAAGATGCTGGACTTGATTTCCAAGCTCAATCACCTGAGTGTCAAGTGTGTCAAACCGAGCATTGATATGAGTATCCAATTGAGTAACCCGAGTCTCAAGGCTGTTAAGTCGGTTATCAATGCGGGTATCCATGCTGGTCACGGACTGCTGAATGCTAATGAGAAAATCCAATAGGGTCTGCCGGGTTGGTTCTGTAGCTGGTGGCATCAGACCCGAGCTAGAAGGACCCGAGCTGGACTCAGGAGCGTGAGGAATAGGTCCGCTCTGGATAGAATGTGCAGGAGCGGATTCAACATTAGGAAGATGCGCCTGACTTAGTTGCATGGTCTTCCATCCAATTGGTGTCTTAAGATTCACTCTAAGTTCCTGGGGAGTGATGGACACAGATTGAGCCAAGGCTATCCTCGTAATGAGACATGCAAGAGGAAGACCAGTTCGAAAGTTTGACGACATATGGGCCTCTATCATGACCCGACAAAGAAGACTGCCCAAATCAATAGTGACATCAGTGAGCAAAGCATGTAGAAGAAGGGCACGATCCGGACCAATGTCACTATAGTGTCCAGTAGGGTATATGTTGGTCAAAACAATCCGACTCACAATCTGGTATGCATGGGGAAACGACTTGGTTGCTAGAGAAGGAATCCCAGTCCAAGTCATAGGAGACCTGGTGAGAAAGCGACCCAGATCAGGTCTGCTAGGGGCGGGGGTATGGAGATAGGGGTAAACTGGATTGTTTACTCGTGGTACCCCTAGTAAATGTGCCACAAGATCGGGAGTCACCCGGAAAGTGATATTCCGGATATCCACTTGAAAAGATCCCTCTGAGATGTCATGCATGTTCGAGTAAAACTCCCTGACCAACTCCACCGAGGGAGCGGGATGACCAGTGGTTAAAGCAAGCCACTGGCGCGACTCAAAGATCTGGGGGACGATGGGATAGGTATCCCGAAACTCACCGAGGAGAACTTCACGTTCCACAAGTAAGGAGCGATGAGAAAAATTTTGTGTGTAGAGTTCCGCGGCTTGGGGACTGTGGAAGTAAGTCCGAGAGGCGGATGGGGCAGTGCGAGGACGAACACGCCGAGATGCCATGGTAGCTATAGATGGACCAAGTACAGACAGTGAGACATATATGACATGATGTGGAGTTGCATATGGATGTCCATCATGCCTAAAATGCCTAATATGCCTAACATGCCTAAAATGTGACCCAACAATGTTCTCAACAAGGTGTGCAGACTATGAATGAGACCTACATTTTGTCTAAAAAGCAATGCACCAAATGAGAGACAAAATGAAAGACAAAATTTCATTGAGGCATTTTATCGAACATGTAGTGTGCATGCTGTGTAATCATGGGTTTAACACCCAATTAATTATCTCATTCCTCTCTAAATACAACACTACTCTAATAGGTTCATCCATACCACAAATGAACCACCAAGTTTCTTAAAGAAAAAAACTAACATATTGAAATCCAAACACAACCCTATGAATGGAATGAACCGTGAAAAAAGGAAAAAGAAAAAAAATTAAGAAGAAATGGATAGAGGAAGGCTTACTGTTGATTGAGTGTTTGAGAGAAAATGAGATGTTTAGGCTTGAATTGAGTGTTTGAGAGAAGATGAGAGAAGGGAGAATGAGAGAAGGGAGAAGAGGTTCCGGCAGACTGGCTTATCGCGCGATGCAAAGCGCAATATAAGGGTTTTTCGCTCGAGCGAGATTTTATGGTCGAGCGAGATATCGAACGAATTTTCACTCTTTTTTTTTTTGTAGTGACTTCAAACTTGGGGACAATTTTAAAAAAAATTCGTAGCAGAGCAAATGTAAAATAATATCATACTCTAAATGCCACGCAAGTATAAAGACTGTATGTCACAATTAATATGACTATGCGTGTTTAGACAGTGCTCTTGCTCAATCAAGAAATTTTAACCGAGAGGTGTGAGTGGGGTTGGGCTAAACAAGAAACCATAAGAGCTTGGGAGACCCGTCAAAGCGCAGAAAGTCAAACCCAATGCTGCTAGGACCTAATTTCTTGTGTCTAATAGAACCAGAGTCAGGATTTCTATTTTGACCTTTTTTCTTTCTTTCTGCCCCCCTTTTTTTTTTTTTAAATACAATAATAGAGCCTCTTCATTTTCTTTCCTTTTTGGATACAAAAGTTCTTACACAGGTCATCTAGTCCGAGGTCAATTCTGATCACTCGGAAGGCTCCCCCTTACACTTTTGATTGCCTCCCCAAAGTCTCACATAAGGTCAAATGTCAAGAGATTGAGCTAGGCGTGCAGTGTGTGCGACAAAACGCATATTTAAAGTGACACACATCTTACACCTTTGCAACATAAGCCTATGATACAATTTTCACAAGACACATGCTTGAAAGTGTACTGTCTAGTAGTAAGGCCATGCATCACATCGAAGAAAGGGCAGATGAATCAGAGGAAGGACAAGGAAGAAGATGAAGACCAGAAAAATAACAATGCATAAGAAAAAAAATGATATGCGTGCAATGTATGAAATGCATGTTACAGCTCTTGTGTTAAGGCACAAATACCAATAACCTTTCTAAGACACTCAAAACGAAGACCATCCAATGGTTTGGTAAAAAGATCGGCTAATTGATGTTCGGTGGGAATGTACTCAAGAGTAATTACATGCGTTTCCACAAGTTCCCGAATGAAATGATGCCTAATGTCAATATGCTTGGTCCTAGAATGTTGGACAGGATTTTTAGAGATGTTGATGGCACTAGTATTATCACAATAGATGCTCATCACACCTTGAGTAATACCATAGTCACGAATCATTTGTTTCATCCACAGCAATTGAGTATAACAACTCTCAGCAGCAATGTATTCAGCCTCAGCTGTAGACAAAAAAATGGAGTTTTGTTTCTTACTCATCCAAGCAACAAGATTTGTTTCCATATAAAAACATCCACCTGAAGTGCTCTTTCTATCATCGGCATTTCCTGCCCAATCAGCATCAGAGTAGCCTGCAAGCTCAGTATTGGAATCTCTGGAGTACCAAATTCCATAATTCACTGTAGCATTCACATAGCGAAGTATGCGTTTGACAGCCACAAGATGAGATTCTTTGGGCTTTGCTTGGAATCTAGCACAAACGCCGACACTGAAAGCAATGTCAGGTCTACTAGCAGTGAGATACAGTAGACTCCCAATCATGCTTCTGTACAGAGATTGCTCAACTCCCTTTCCTGACACATCAGCATTGAGTTTTACACTTGTGCTTATAGGAGTTCTAGCATGGCTACTCCCATCTAATCCAAATTTTTTCAGCAGGTCCTTTGCATATTTTGACTGGGATATGAATAACCCTTTATCTAGCTGTTTTACTTGGAGTCCCAAGAAAAAGGTTAGCTCACCCACCATACTCATCTCAAATTCATTCTTCATTTCTTCTGCAAACTCAAGAGCTAGGTCATCAACGGATGATCCAAACACAATATCATCCACATAGATTTGAGCTACAGTTATCTCCTCACCCACTTTCCGGATAAAAAGTGTCCTATCAACACTTCCTCGCAGAAACTTGTGCTCCAAAAGATACGAAATTAGCCTCTCATACCAGGCTCTGGGAGCTTGTTTCAACCCATACAGGGCTTTCTTCAACCTATAGACATGATTAGGATATTTTGGATCCTCGAAACCTTTTGGTTGCTCGACATACACTTCTTCTTGAAGGATTCCATTTAAGAATGCACTCTTTACATCCATTTGATAGAGTTTGAAACACATATGGCAAGCAATACTCAATAGTATTCGGATTGACTCAAGCCTTGCCACCGGTGCAAATGTCTCATCAAAGTCTATTCCTTCCATTTGGGCATAACCTTGTGCCACCAATCTTGTCTTATTCCGTACAATCATTCCATTTTCATCAGATTTGTTCTTGAAGATCCATTTTGTACCTACAACATTGTGCATTTCAGGTCTTGGGACCAGGTACCACACACCATTTCTCACAAATTGATTAATTTCTTCATGCATGGCATTTGTCCAATTCTCATCATTTAAGGATTCTTCCACCCTTTTTGGTTCAATCTGAGAGATGTAACATGAGTGGGCTAGTTGACTTATCACTTTCTTCCTCAACCTCATCCCTTCATTTACAATCCCGATTATATTATCTTGAGGATGGTTTAGCTTCACTCTCGAAGATGGCTCCTTGTGAGTATGAACTTTTTCAGTTGATGAGGTCTCTTGATCTTCATTAAGTTCACTAGAGTTCTCTTCAGTTCCACTTGGTGTATCAATTAGATTTTGATTCAACTCTTCTTTAGGAGTATCATCTATAACCACATTGATGGATTCCATGACAGTTTGGGTACGTAGATTGTAACATCTGTAAGCACGACTGTTTCTGGAATAACCAAGGAATATTCCCTCATCACTCTTTGGGTTAAACTTACCCAGATTTTTCCTATCTCTCAAAATGTAACACTTACTCCCGAACACTCTGAAGTACTTCACATTTGGCTTCTTTCCTTTCCACAGCTCATATGGTGTCTGAGAAGTGTTGGGTCGAGGGTAGACTCTATTCACAATGTGACATGCTGTGTTCACAGCTTCACCCCAAAAATGAGCAGAAACATTTTTGGTATGCATCATAACTCGAGCCATTTCTTGGATAACTCGATTTTTTCTTTCAACAACTCCATTTTGCTGTGGAGTAATGGGAGCAGAGAATTCTTGACGAATGCCTTCTTCATCACAGAATTTATCTAAACTTGAGTTATCAAATTCTCGTCCATGGTCGCTCCTGATTCTGACAATAGGGTTCCCTTGTTCATTTTGAAGCTTCTTACATAAGTTCCTTATCACATTTGAAGCCTCACCCTTTTCCCTCAAAAATTCTACCCAAGATTATCTGGTGAAATCATCTACCACCACCAGTATGTATTTCTTTCCCCCTAAACTTTCAGTCCTAGAGGGTCCCATAAGATCAATGTGTAACAACTCTAAAGGTCTTTTGGTCAGGATATCTGTTGTGTTCTTGTGGGCTGCTCGAACTTGTTTTCCCACTTGACATGATCCGCAAATAGATGTCTCCACTTTCCCAAGTTCGGGCAGTCCAATCACCATTTCTTTCTTAGCAACCTTTGACAAATTTTTGTGATTCACATGCCCAAGTCTTTGATGCCAGAGAGTAGTGGCCTCACTTTTAGTACTATTGCAGCTGTACTGTGAAATGGGAGCGATACCATAGCAATTGTCAGAGGTCCTGGTTCTTTGCATCAAGCATTGTCCATTGTTATCAGAAACAACGCACATATCTTTTGAGAACCGAACTTCGGCACCATTATCACACATTTGGCTTATGCTAAGAAGATTTGCTTTTAATCCATCAACATATAGAACTTCTCTCAATGCCGGTAGTCCAGTAATGTTAATTTCACCTTTCCCAATTATGTTTGCTTTTCCACCATCTCCAAATGTCACTGTTCCACATTTGTACTCTTCAATTGTCTTAAAAAGAGTTTTATCACCTGACATGTGTCGAGAACACCTACTATCAAGATACCACAGTGAATTGTTCTGGGTCTTCAAGGCAATGTGAGCAATGTGACATGTGTCTCTTTCTTCCTTCTTGACCCACACTTTTTTGATCTTTGGAGAGTTGACTTGCACAGCCTTCTGGGTACTTGTCAGGTTGTCTATCTTGGCATTTAGACGAGCATTTTGTCTAGTGAGAACCATGACTTGATCCCACAGATTTATGTGATCTCCTTTTGGTTGTCTCCTTTTATTTCTCACAGAGAGCTTTTTGAGCTCATAGCAGTTAGGCCGGATGTGACCATACTTGCCACAATTATGACAATTGCGGTATTCTTTGTGAGTTTGTTGTTTCCTGAAGGGCAAGTCATCCTTAGGAGCTTTTCTGGTGAGTCTTTTAAATTTCAAACAATTTGTTTTCACAGGACCCAACTTCCCACAGTGATGACACACGGGTCTTGTGTTGTGAGCTATTTGTTTCTCTTGAGATGAAACAAACTTTTGTGCATGTATGACTTTCTTTCCCTTTGCTAGTGAGTGATTTTTCACCATGCTGTTTTGAGGAGTTTTCGAGCTCGTACCCACTTCAAACTTTCCTCTAACATAACCTATTCCACTCTTGTCTCCTGAGGGTTTTCCAAGAGTTAGAATTTTGTCCAGATTTTGTTTTCCAGTGGAAAAGGCTAGCAATCTTCCCTTTAGCTGGGTTAATTCATTTTCCTTAGTTTCCATAGCATTTTCCAAAGTCTCACTTTTCTTTCGCAATTGGTCAGTCAAGATATAAGCTTCATTCAGTTTGCCTTGGAGCTCATCATTTTCTTGTTTGCACTGAATTATCTTTTCAGTCTGTGCTTTGTTGACTTTTCTCAATTTCACGCACTCCTTGTAAAGTTTTTCATAGATTTCTTGCAATTGATCTTCACACTCGGACTCATCTTCCGGTATGTTACAATCATTAGAAGCTTGTTCACTGCACTGATCTATGTCTCCAACGGAAGATGTAAAAGTCATGTAGTTGAGATTCCTTTTGGGAGTGGAGTTGCCAGATGAGTCACTCGATTCAAACTCACTTTCACTTAGAGAGGCAATTTTTGCCTTTTCTTTGCTCTTCTTATAATTTGCACACTCCAAGCGAATGTGACCAAATCCATGACATTCATGACACTGTACTTGTGTCTTGTCCTTGTTAGGCCTAATGTAATTGTTGGAAGCTCTTTCTTTATTCTCTGAGCTTGATCCCTCAATATATCTCCCAAACTTCTTCTTCTCTGGTCTTTGGCTCCTGTGCCTTTTTGCTACAAACATTTTTCTGAACTTCTTAGCATAAAATGCTATTTCTCTGTCACTCATTGCTAATTCATCGAATGACTCATCTGAGTCCTCTTGAATTGTATTAAGAGCAATGGACTTGCTCTTCCTATCCAATGGCAGAGTATGTTCATAAGTTTGCAGGGAACCCACCAGCTCTTCTATTTTCATGACATCCAAATCTTTACTTTCCTCAATTGCAGTAACCTTGGGACGAAATGTCTCAGGAAGAGATCTGAGAACTTTTCGTACAACTCTATTTTCTGGGATTTTGTCTCCCAAGTTGAACCGAGAGTTTACAATGTCATTCAATCTTGCATAAAAGACATCAAAAGTTTTATCCTCCTTCATTCTAATTTTCTCAAAGCTGGTGGTAAGCATTTGGAGTTTAGAATTTTTTACAGCCCTAGTTCCTTCGTGAGTGATCTCAAGAATGTCCCATGCCTCTTTGCTTGTATTACACATGGAGATTCGTTTGAACTCTTCCTGGGACACGGCCATAAAAATTGCATTTAGGCCTTTACTATTCCAGTTAATTTCACTCAACTCATCCTTTGAGTAGTTGTCCACATCTGTGGGAACTTCTACTCCATCAACAATGGTGACGGGCTCTTTCCATCCTCTTATCAAGGACACCCACACACGTTCATCTATAGACTTAAGAAACGCTCTCATTCGAACTTTCCAATAAGTATAGTTGCTACCATCAAAATATGGTGGTGATGAGAGGGATTGAGACTTATCCATTTTGACCACCAAAGCAGAATCACACTCAGGAAGTTAATCCTAACGAAGTGTACCCGCTCTGATACCAATTGAAAAAGCGGTAGTTAATTATCTTACACACCTATAGGGGGGGTGAATAGGTGTTTTAACAAAAACAATAGCAGTTTAAAAAATTAATCAACAAACACAAGCAATCAAAGGAGAAATCAATACAATGATTTTGGTTACGAAGTGGAAACTCATTTGAAGAACCTCTTCAAAATCTAAAACCACTCCGGGTGTAAGACACCACCTCTTATCCACTATAGAAATTTTAGTTTGTTACAACTAATTTAGAAACACTTACAAACCAACAAGAGCATCTAAACTTGTCTTGCAACACCACGAGTGACCCACTCGATCTCTACACGCATGTAGTGCCGGAACTCCGACCATTCTATAGCTTCTCACACGAACACCTTGATTTCTTCATCCAAGCACCTTGAAGAACTCTTCCAGCTTGATGAACACGTCCACTCCAATGGACTCACTAAAATTATGAATGTGTGTTGTGGGGGAGAAATATAATCCAAGATAATGATCATTGAAAACAATAGAGATGTTTCTCTCAAGGGATGAAATGGGGCTCCTTGGTTTTTCCTCTGTTTTTCTCAGTTTTCAGCAGAGGACCTAAAAGATGTATTTATAGGCCACCTTCTGAAACGGCGCTCAAACCCTAGAGAAATCCATTTATCACTAACTTCGCTTGAGCGGGATGTCGAGCGAGTGTCGAACGAAGTCTCTGCCTGGACTTCGCTCGAGCGCCATGTCGAGCGAGTGTCGAGTGAAGTCTCTGTCTGGATTTCGCTCGAGCGCCATGTCGAGCGAGGGTCGAGCGAGATCACTGTGTTCAGTTTTTCTCAAACCATTTTGATCCTCTTCATGTGTACTCTGTCCACCATTAGTTACAACTCAATTATATTAGGTTTTTCACTAGAAATTGCCAACTACCAAATTTTACATCAACAGATATGAATGCCAAACTTCTAAGATCACATTAATTTCATTTCTGGAATATATTGAATTTGAGCTAAAGGGAAGTTTATTCTTTGCTTTAATTGATTTCTATAGAGTAGAATGATAATTGGCATTTGTTGAAATCACTGGGTGGCATTTGTTAAAAAAACACCAGGCCATTATTTGGGGATTGCACACTGTCAGTTCTTCAAAGAGAACCCAAACGGAGAGAAGGGGTAATGGTGTTTACTGAGATTGTTAAGTGGGATTAGTTAGTTTTAATTTTAAGTGAAAAAAACCCCCCACAGCTTTATGTTTTATCAGTTGAAGTTCTTATCTAGGGTTGTTAAGAGGGATTTGTTCTTGCTTATCCTATTGTAGATAGAAGCTTGTTGCAAATTAATACTAGTTATCTGGGAGGCATTATATGGATCTCATTCTGAAACTTATTGGTGAATATAGTTTTTGTCTGAGGAGGATCGCACTCGTATACTAAGTCCACACAAGAAAGTGCAGCAGTGGATCCAGGATACAAGAAATGCAACAAGCCCTCACTTTGATGAAGTGCATAAAGCCCTCTACGAAGTCAAAACAAAACTTGCAGGGCAGCTGTCTTAAAAAGGAGTTGCCTTCGAAGATGTGAAAACCATGTTGCTGTTATGGTAAGCATTGTAGATGTCTCAGTTTAGAATGTTGGGCATTATTGTGAGATTATGTACTCAACTTTATGGGTTTGTCATGTGAAGGCTATGGTTGGCATTGAAATGTGACACATTAACCCTTGTTTTGTGTTATGAAACCTAAGTGTAATGGTGTCGTGTGGTTGGGACAGATGTGGTGTCATTTGAAGATGGAAAAATAAAGCGACGTGGTTTGTTATTTTGGTTAAGTTGTGTGTTTCACCTTAACTGATGTGGTTTGTGTCTGTCATTTTAGTTATTTTTCTTTTCTATTAGAGGGCTGTGGCTGTAGTAATCTGGGGTATAAGTCACAGAAGGAACGAGATTGAGGATCATCTGGAATTTTATCAAAGCTTTTCTGAAGTTTGTAGAGAGGTTGGGAAGCCCCCAAAGCATTCTTGTGATCAATAGAATTCTGTAATTCTCCTTTGCATTTTCACAAAAACTTCATTTACATTCCCTATTTTCACTGCAGTGTCCATCATCCCATTTCCGTTTCCTTTCCTTGGTACAACACAATGACTCACAACTAGGGTTGTTCACCTACCCGACCTGCACCGATAAGCCACTTTTCGACCTGACTCGATTAGAGAAGCATTTCGATAAGCTGATAATTGTTAGGCCGATAAGTTTTTTGCAAAAACAGTCAAAATCGAAAGAAACCAAGTAATAGATGCGGAAACTACTAATTAGGATTTTGAAAATGAACGAAAAACTAACCAACCGACCATTGGCTGTCGAGAAAAGTTGAGAAAGAGTGTTTGATTGTCGAGAAAAGTTGAGAAACGGCAAACAGAAAATCAATACCCACTGCCCTTTTGTCAACAATTACAAAGAGATCCGTTACAAAACTTTGCACCCAAAAAAAGGTAAGAGAAGAAGATAATCAATACCCATTGCTTTCCATCACCACATTTGCCGGAACACTTCGCCGGAACTTTGGGCGAGAGAGAGAGAGAATGAGATTGATTTTGGAATGTTGAGAAGAGAACAAGAATGAGATCGATTTTTGGAGAAAGAGAGAGAATGAGATCGACTTGTGTAGTCTGGAAGAGAGAATGAGAATGATTTCTTTCCATAACGAGATCGACTTGTGTAGTCTAAAAAATGTTTGGCAATTCGGGTTTGGTTATATGGTTTGTATTTTGATTCTATAAATTTTGATACCGAAGCGAAACAAATTCAAAGTTGCTAAAGCAAAACATCATTCATTTTATTTTTGTAAAAAAAAAAACACTTACTGAGAGTTTGATTAACTAGTTGGTGAAGTAATAGTTCGCCAATGTGATGATCAGTAGCTGGTCTGACCAGTCAGACTGGGATTGAGGCACGATCTATACTCCTATGGGAGGCATTAGGCAGTAGTGAAACTTTTTTCACAATGGACGAAAGCTTGACGGAAGCCTGACTTGTCAAAACTCATTTTTCAATTATTATTCACCAAGAAATATGTCATTTAATGCTTGTCATTCATAAATACGATTGAGTTGGAAGAAATTTGGTTCAAACTTCAATGATAATGGGTGCTGAGTTTGACATATGATTAATTGTGGGATCTATATTTGGGTTATGTAGAATTATTAGCCTCATCTTTTCTCATTTCAAATTACCACATCATTTGTTACATATGCATTGAAATTAATGCTAATAGTTAATACAGGAAAAAAAATATACTGACATATTCTATAACTGCAAATAACATTTTTTATAAATTATTTACAATTTTTCATCAATGAAAACATTGCCTAAATTTATTTATAAGGGAGAGAGATTCTTCCCTTCTAGATGCGTCTAGACAAAGATTACTCGATCTTTATTTCATGCATCTCCAGCTTATGAGGTACCCTGTAATACTTCAACAAGAGGGAGCTGCATACAACGCTGACAGAAGAGGCAGCCATTGCAGCTCCAGCAATCCATGGTGGCAAACGAAGTCCAGTGAGTGAATAAAGGGCCTCAGCAGCAATTGGGATGCCAAGCAGATTACATCCCAAATCCCATATATAGTTTAGACGAATTCGTGAGAAGGTTTTCCTAGAAAGATCAATGGTTGTTATCACATCCTCCAAGTTGTTCTTCATCAGAACAATGTCAGCTGCCTCAATTGCAATGTCTGTGCCAGCTCCAATTGCCATTCCAACATCTGCTGTCACAAGTGCTGGTGAGTCGTTTATGCCATCTCCCACCATAGCCACAGTGTAGCCTGAAGCCTATTTATAAGGGGAAAAAAAGAAGAAAAATATTTTTTTTTCCACATCTATTGAAGTCTTTAATCACACAACACAAAAATTTGGACTAGGCCTTTGAGTCTTTGACTGTCAAGGTGCTAGTCATGATGTTAGAAGTCATCTTAGATTTAAACAGAAAAATGATGTTTATTAGTGTTCCTGAACATGTTCTTAATGTACCTGAAAATCTCTTACGTTCTTTGCTTTATCCTCTGGTTTGGCTTCTGCAATAACAGTTTCAATTCCTACTTCCTTGGCAATGGAATTGGCAGTGCCCCAATTGTCACCTGTCATCACTACGCTCCTAATGTTCATAGACTTAAGAATGGAAATGACTTCTCGAGCACCTGGTTTAAGTGTATCAGATATGGCTAGAACTCCAGCCACTTCCCTATCTATAGATACTAGAATCCCAGTATGGGCCAACCCTTCAACTTTTGCAAGTATATCTTCAGCATCCGATGGAATTGCAATGTTTTGGTCCAAAATCAAGCTCTTGTTTCCAACAATTATTTCCCTGTCTTGAACAACAGCTTTCATTCCATGGCCAGTAATGGAGATGAAGTCTCTTGCTTCTGGCCAGGCAGGATTCTCTTTATCTTCTACAAAGTTCTTGGCATACTCCACTATGGCCTTGGCTAATGGGTGCTCATTGTTCACCTAATAGAGATAGACCAAGTCAATATTGTCAATGCTGAATATACATCATATTGCTCTTGCTACTTCTCTGAAGGAGTGAGTTTTACACAGGAAAATATATTAATATATATATACATATATATTATATGTATAGATGTAGCAGTGTACCTCTGTTGTAGCAATGAGAGTGTAGAAATCTTGAAGCACCATGTTTGTCAGAAGTCGTGTGTTAACGACCACTGGTTTCCCAACCGTGAGAGTGCTTGTCTTATCAAACACAATGCAGTTCACCTACAAGATAAACAGACACAGTATGTAAGGATATAGGAAAAAAACTTTCCTCAAGTTATTTAGACTCGAAGCTTTATGACTTGATGACACCATGACTTACTAAAGGCAAGCACAAACTAGATTATTGGTCCAGATTAAGGCCAAAAACTCAAAGAAAGGTAAAAGAAAGATCTAAATGATTTTGGGTTTCAACTTCTTCTCATTCTTATACAAGTACTCCCAACTCAAGTAGTCTCAATATAGAAAGAAGTTTTTTTTTTGCCTAAACATAATCTTCATAGCACTCTCTTTGGGACAAGCTTGAACTTCAAAGAAATTCAGATTCAAGTGATTGTAAAAAATTGTGTTTGGAACTGATTAATGTGGATAGAACCCGATTTTCACAATTTCCATGTGAAGTAGAAAATTTCACGATGAATCTCACATGTTACCTACCTTATGTGCACTTTCTAAAGCTTGGCCTCCTAAATTAGTACACCTTGTGAAGCGCCAGCTCCAGTGCCAACCATAACAGCAGTTGGAGTTGCTAGGCCAAGAGCACAAGGGCAGGCTATGACCATGACAGAGATCCCAAACTGAAGTGCAAGCACAAAGCTACTCATGGAAGATGGTATCCAACATTTTGGGTAGGCATGGAACTTTCTAGCCAAAAACCAGGAAACCAAGTCGAAAATGAAAGTATAATGACCTGCAAAAGAAACCTATTTGGTAACAAAACCACAAACAAAATGCTTGTAAGTAAAACTCAACTCCAGAAAGATAAATTCAGAAAGAGGATAAGGCAATTGTACAAACTTTCTTACCATGGGTACAAAGTACTTAGAAACACAGCCAGCAAATTTTTGGACTGGAGCTTTAGCCATCTGAGCTGACTCAACAAGTCGAACAATCTTTGAAAGAACACTATCTGATCCTACTCGTGTTGCTCTAATGTGCAACACCCCATTCTCATACACAGTTCCTCCAGTCACCTTGTCTCCCTTCCTTTTTGCCACTGGCCGTGCTTCTCCGGTTATCATGCTCTCATTTATATGGCTTTCCCCCCACAGAACATAACCATCCGAAGCTACTTTTGCACCTGGGATAACTTTAATCACATCATTCTTCTGTATTAGCCGCCCATCAATTTCTTGTTCACTCACCACATTTCCTTCACCGTCCAGAGTTAACAATATTACTGTTGCAGGAGTCAAGTCCATAAGCTTGGTAATGGCCTCTGATGTCTTTCCCTTAGCCAAAATCTCTAAGTACTTCCCCAGCAGCATGAATGAGATAAGCATTGAGTTAGTCTCAAAGAAATTGTATCCTTGAAATCTTTAGAATAAGCAGACCTTAGCAATGAGTAGACAGAATAGAAGTAGGCTGCATTTGTTCCCAAAGCGATCAGAACATCCATATTAGCAGAACCATGGCGCAAAGCTTTATAGGACCCAACCTCACAACCATTCCCACAGTCAACATGTTGACCACTTTAGCATCCAATACATTCCTAATTCCAGGGATATACATCAAAACCATGGATGTTAAAAATACTGGAATAGTAAAAACCAAACTCCATAAAAAGAAACTACAATACTGCTTAATTTCCTTCTTTCTAAGGGCTTCTCTTCCTCCTCCTTTGGGGTATATCCTCGTTTTGACATGTCCACTCCCATTAGACTCAGTGACACTGATGAAAGTTCTGGGACCTGTTATATTCAGTTTGTAGGATATGGAAATTTTGTTGATTTCAGGGTATATGAGTCTCTCTTGAACCCCTGGGAGTTCTTGGAGAGATTTTTCAATCATTCTTGTTTCATGATCATTGTTTATACCATCAACTTTAAGCACAATCTTGCTTATGTCTTCCCCAGTACTAATAAGAATGGCTTCAAATCCAGTGTTTTCTATGGCTTCCAACAGTTTATTATAGCTCACCGACATGGGACTATAATGAACTTTTGCTTCTTCAGTTGCCAAGGCCACTCTGGCCTTTTGTACTCCTGCAATTGATTTCAAAGCTGATTCAATAGTAGAGGAGCAAGAGGTGCAAGTCATTCCATTTATTTGTATTTTGCATATTTGAATGGATCTCTCCTTTGTGTCATCATCGATCATCGTAGCTTGAAAACCAGTTCTTTCAATTGTCTCACGTATTCTTTCTTCCTGTAAAATGATTGAAGAAGCTTAGAACCAATTGATGGAACTTTTAAGTGTAATTGGACTACCTTGAGCAATTATTTGGGACCTAAATTTTCCAGCTATAAGTGTTAGTGAAGAATAAATAACATGGTGTCATGGGCATTGGAAAATTGTTTTGATGAATTTATTAGTACAGAAAGAGCTTAATCTGAGCTCCTTCCAATGGAAGATAGATATTTGTTAAATCAGTGGAATAAGAATGCTTAAAGGAAACAGGCCTGTTCAGCCCAGATTTAAAGAAATTCTAGCTGGGGGGAGTTACAGATCAAAGCCTTGCTCATGGATGAACTTAAATTTGGTCACTCAGCCAAAAATAGAATAGAAAAATAACCAAGCCCCAAGAAGGATTGGTTATCACATAAAAATTTTTATTTTGGGGTAATCTTTTGAAAAAGTAAAAAGAATTTATAAAGTGCATAACTTTGGGCCACCAAAATTAGTATGACATGTCGGATCCAGAAAAATGGAAAGGAAATAATGGTCAAAGTAAGGAGCATTAGGTGGCCTAAACCAAGATGAAGGGTCAAGCTGCTTTTGCGAAAGTATTATATGCATATTTCGTAATAATGGAGGCAAATCATCCAGATAAAAAGCAAAAGTTTGTGTGCAAGGAAAAGACAAGGACCCTTTAGCAGACAACCCGACATGCTAGCGCACTTCTTGAATTATTATTAGGGAAATGCAACGCATAGTTTAAAAAATTAGATTCTTTTACTGTTTAAATAACAAATAAATATAAAAAATTTTATTTTAAAATAAATTTGATCAAAATATCTTAATTTATAAATAAAAAATTTTAAAAATTCATTTTATTTATTCCTAAAATAAGAGTTTTTTAATAAAGACTACAATATAATCCATCAAACATAAACTGCAAAAAAAAATTATTCTTACTTACACCAATTTCCTTACCTACAATCCCAATCGATCACTGCATTTCAAGAATTATATTTTTTTAGCTTATTTCTTATCCATTTTTTAAGATTTTTAAATATTTTTTCCTTTTATAAAAAATACATAAACTTAATAATATTCACATATTTAATCATTAAGAATTACAAAATAAAAATTGGTCAACAGTTGGTATATTATCGGTTCACTTACATTATCCTTATTATTATTATTAGTTAAAAAATGATAGTCTCACAAAAAGTAGTTATTTTGTCCAACATTTACATAATTGCGGTTATTGATCTCTTAGAACACGATTGAAGAGCTCTCAAAATATAGAAATTCAAAGGTCACAGGAGTACTTTTTGTAGTCTTTTAGTTTTTGAATTTTCAATGGTTGATCATATTATATAACTAAAAAAAGAAATTACTATTGAAAAAGAGAAATAAGAAATTCTCTGTAAAACTCTTAAGAACTGAAACTTTTTTTTTTTCTCTATATTTTCTTATGAATTTCATTACAACTGAAGCCCCTATTTATAGACTTTGAAATTACTATGCAAGTTACTATGCAAGTCACTATATAGAATTTAAAATAATAGTGGTGTGGTCATTCACATAATTTAGTGGTAGAACAGGGGGCGGCTGCGTTTCGTTCGTTTATTACACTCCCCCTTGAATGACCGCCAATAAGGAATCTGCCTCGTTCAAACCTTGCCAAGTAAAAATCCAGTGGGAAGAAAAACCAATGGCGAAGGAAAAAGAGTACAATCTTCTTATGTATCCACAAGTACTTTAAGATTGCCTCATTAAAACCTTGCAGAGAAAAACCCAATGAGACAAAACCTCAGCGAAGGAAAAAGAGTACAATCAGCACATTTACTCCCCCTGAAAAGTGTATGACAAAAGATCTTTGAGTCTTCGCATTCCAATGTTATGCACAATCTTCTTGAATGTGGAAGTTGGTAACACCTTTGTGAATAAATCTGCCAGATTATCACTAGATCGTATCTGCTTGACATCAATTTCACATTTCTCTTGAAGTTCATGAGTATAAAAGAATTTAGGTGAAATATGTTTGGTTCTGTCACCTTTGATATATCCTCCTCTGATTTGAGTGATACAAGCAGTATTATCTTCATATAAGATTGTTGAGCTATTATTGATCATGGGAAGTCCACACTTTTCCTGGATATGTTGAATAACTGATCTCAATCAAATATACTCTCGACTTGCTTCATGAATAGCAATGATCTCTGAGTGATTTGAAGAAGTAGCAGATAGTGTCTGCTTAACAGATCTCTATGATATGACAGTATCTCCATAAGTAAATAAATATCCAGTTTGAGATCTACCTCTGTGTGGGTCTGAAAGATAACCTGCATCTGCATACCCAATCAATTCTGGACTTGAACCACGTTGATAAAATAATCTCATATCAACCGTACCATGAAGGTAACGAAGGACATGTTTAATGCCATTCCAATGCTTTCGAGTTGGTGCAGAACTATATCTTGCAAGCAGATTAACTGAGAATGTAATATCTGGTCGAGTGAAATTTGCAAGATACATCAAAACTCCAATTGCACTGAGATATGGTACTTCAGGACCAAGAATTTCTTCATCGTCATCACAAGGACGGAATGGATCTTTCTTCACATCAAGTATTCGAACAATCATTGGAGTACTCAGGGGATGAGATTTGTCCATATAAAAATGCTTTAAGACTTTCTCAGTATACATGGACTGATGAATAAAAATTTCATTTGGCAAGTGCTCAAGCTGCAGGCCGAGATAAAGTTTTGTTTTTCCAAGATCTTTCATTTCAAATTCATTCCTTAAATATATAGCGATTTTTGAGATCTTTTCAGGAGTTTTCACAATATTTAAATCATCAACATAAACCGCAATAATGACAAATCCAGATTCTGATTTCTTACTAAAAACACATGGGCATATAGGATTATTCTCAAATCCTTCTTTCAATAGATATTCGCTTAAGCGATTATAACACATGCATCCGGATTGCTTCAACCCATATAAAGATCTTTGTAGTCTGATTGAGTACATATTTCTAGATGTACTTGTAGATGCTTTAGACATTTTATATCTTTCAGGGATTTTCATGTATATGTCATGGTCTAAAGATCCATATAAATATACAGTGACCACATCCATCAATCGCATTTCCAATCTTTTTGTAACAACCAGACTAATCAAAAATCTAAATGTGATTGCATCCATAACAGGAGAGTATGTTTTTTCATAATCAATCCCGGGTTTCTGCAGGAAACCTTGTGCAACAAGTCGTGCTTTGTATCGCACAATTTCATTTTTCTCATTACGTTTTAGTACAAATACCCACTTATATCCAACAGGCATCACACCCTTTGGTGTTTGGACAACAGGTCCAAATACTTCTCTTTTTGCTATCAAATTTAATTCAGCTTCAATAGCTGTTTTCCATTTTGGCCAATCATTTCTACGTCGACATTCTTCGACGCTTTTTGGCTCACTTTCTTCATTACTTCTGGTAATGTCAAGGGCCATTTTATATGAAAATATGTTGTCGACAACAGTTTTATTTCTATCCAGAATTTCTCCAGTTTTCATGAAATGTATTGAGATCTCATTATTTTCAGGTACCTGTTCCTCTTCAGGGGAAAACATTTCATGACACACCTCTTTAGGAGGTCCCTTTTTAGGAGATTTATACTCTTCAAGAGTTTCCTTTTCAGGAGGTTCTGGAATAGAAGATTTAAGCTCTTTAGGAGTACCGATTATATTTGTGGCCTGTATTGTGGGTACGTGTTCTTCAGGAATACCAAATTCATTTTGTATTCTTTTCCTTCTGGAAATTTTGTCTTTTGCACCAATAGGTCTTCCACGCTTCAGGCGTGTTTTAGATTCACCTATTGCTGCTTTGACAATTTGTCCTTCAGGGACTTCAATCCTTGCTGGAGTATTAACAGCAGGAATATAAGATTTTACTACACTTTTAATATCAGTAAATACATCCGGTAACTGATTTGCAACATTTTGCAAATGAATAATCCTTTGAAATTCCCGTTTACATTCATTTGTAGGAGGATCAAAATGAGACAGTGTCTTATTATCCCAAGTAATATCTTGTCGTGCTTCAGGTACTGACTTTTCTTTACCCATTAACGGAAAATTTGATTCGTCAAAATGACAATCCTCAAAACGTGCTTTAAACATATCCCCTGTAAGGGGTTCAAGGTATCTAATAATGGATGGAGAATCAAAACCAACATATATCCCAAGTCTACGTTGAGGGCCCATTTTTGTACGTTGTGGAGGTGCAATTGGAACATATACAGCACATCCAAAAGTACGAAGATGAGAAATATTTGGTTGTTGACCAAATGCAAGCTGTAATGGAGAATATTTATGATATGCAGATGGTCTCATACGAATTAGAGATGCTGCATGAAGTATAGCATGTCCCCAAGCAGAAACAGGTAGTCTTGATTTCATAAGTAAATGTTTAGCGATTAGTTGAAGCCTTTTGATCAAAGACTCAGCTAAACCGTTTTGTGTGTGTGTATGGGCAACAAGATGTTCAACATCTATTCCTATTGACATGCAATAATCATCAAAAACTTGAGATGAAAATTCACCTGCATTATCTAATCGAATGGTCTTAATCGGATACTCAGGAAATTGTGCTCGTAGTTTAATTATCTGAGCAAGAAGTCTAGCAAATGCAACATTTCTAGTGGAAAGAAGACAAACATGTGACCATCGACTAGATGCATCAATTAGAACCATAAAATATCTAAATGGTCCACTTGATGGATGAATAGGCCCACATATATCTCCGTGAATCTTTTGTAAAAAGGATGGAGATTCAACAATGACTTTTGAGGGAGATGGTCTGATAATTAACTTACCTTGAGAACATGCAGAGCACGGAAATTCATTGGGTAGAAATATATTTTGATTCTTTAAGGGATGTCCATGCGAATTTTCAATAATTCGTCTCATCATTATAGAATCCGGATGTCCAAGGCGATCATGCTAAGTTATAAATACTTTAGGGTCAATGCACTTCTGGTGCATTACCACATATGATTCAATTGTTCTCATTCTTGTATAATACAATCCAGAACATAGAGCAGACAGATTTTCTAATACGAGTTTCTGGCCCGATATTATTTTAGTAATAAGAAGATGCTCTTTATTGCCTTCATTGGTCGTTTCAATATGGTAATCATTACGACGTATATCTTTGAAACTCAATAAATTTCTTCTAGATTGTGAAGAGAATAGAGCATCATCAATACAAAATTTGGTGCCATTAGGCAACACAATATAAGCTCTTCCGGAGCCCTCAATTAAATCCGATGAACCTGATATGGTATGGACATAGGCTTTACTTAGTGTTAGATTTTGAAAATATTTCTTTTCTTTGAGAATTGTGTGAGTTGTAGCACTATCAGCCAGACATATATCTTTATCATTCAACTCAGAGATAAAAAGCTCATCAATGTGATCCATGATTCTACAAAATATACAAAACTTTTATTATTGATAGAAAGAAAATATATTAATTGAGTGGAACACTTCCATATTCAATTAAGTGTTCAATACTACCTTCAGGATGATTAAAGAAATCAGATACATCAAGATGAGTAACGTCTACATCTACTGAATCTAATAAATCATCTGATGGTTCTACTAAATTTGTTTCATACACTTTATTCTTTCCTTTAATAGAAGCTTGATATAAATCAGTTAAGTGCCTGACCGTACAACAGGTACGTAACTACTGTTTAGTCATATTACATCTATGACAAACATTTTCATCTTTTTATTAAGAATTATTCTGAGGGCTTTTACCCTTCTCTGAGTTGGATCACTTCTGGTGATACGATATATTTTTATTATCTTTAGTGTTGTCACTTTTGTGACCAACACTTCTATAATTTTTCTACCACGTCTACGCCCTTAATTCTTTTGAAAGGATGCACCGTTCACTTCTAGGAATTATGTAAATTCGATATTATTAATAGGACGTAACTGGTGTAACAAAAACTCATTATTTAGCTCAATCACTGGAAGACAAAACAAAAGTTCAGAATATTTGTTGAACTTTCACTCTCGATATTGCTACTGCAGGAGCACATTCGAGGTATGAAAAATAATGTCTTCTTTTATATATCATTATCAGTGACATTTTCACTATATAATTTTAATATTGAGCTGATTTTAAAGAGTGCAGAATATTCAATACCACTTTTAAAATCTTGCAACTTCAAGTGCAATAAATCATAATGATCTTTTGAGAGGATTACATCTTCTGGTGCTTATATCACTCTCTTAATTCATTTCACACAGTAAGATGATTTTTCATCATGAGATACACAGCACGGTCCTTCAGGGACACATGATTTTCTTCTATGATTGTATCTTTCAAGTTCATCATCATATCCAAATAGATCTCATCAAGGATCTTGGATAAATAACATTTTTCAGAAATGTCAATAATAATAAATCTCAATATTTGACATTATATTACAAAAATAAATCTGTGAATTTAAGAAATATATTCACATTATCACGAGAATAAAAATAAAATTTTATTAAGTAATATTTAGTAATATTACATTTAATATTTATCTCAAGGACTGTAAATAATATATTGAAAAACTTACTTGAAGTAGAAGACCACTAGCTTCAGTATCGGTAGAACCTCGTGCTGATAACGTATTATATAACTAAAGAAAGAAACTACTATTGAAAAAGAGAAATAAGAAATTCTCTCTAGAACTCTTAAGAACTGAAACTTTCTTTCTCTCTCTATATTTTCTTATGAATTTTATTACAACTGAAACCCCTATTTATAGGTTTTGAAATTACTATGCAAGTTACTATGCAAGTCACTATGCAGAATTTAAAATAATAGTGGTGGGGTCATTCACATAATTTAGTGCTAGGACAGAGGGCGGCTGCGTTTCGTTCGTTCATTACTGATCAGTTATATTTATTGTTTAGTAATAATAATGGAAACTAATATACATAGAAAGTTTAGATAAATATTTCTTCTCTAGTAAGCCTTGCCAGCACAACGTACATATTCCAAAATCTTTGAACCGGCCTTTTTGAATTAAATTCATGATCCGCATTAATAATAATTCCAAGAAATTCACAATTAAAACTAAGAAAATTCATAAAGAAAGCTGCTCTGATCATGCCTTCTCGTGAATTGATCTCACCGACGGAAAAATATATAAAATCTTCAAATCTTAATATAAAGAATATGAAATATATACAAAGTCAAAAATTATATTGACATGTATTTGAATGATATAAATAACACTATATAAAATATATTTGGTTGAGTTAAGAGGGGATGGATAGTTTAAATTTTTTAAAATTCGTAACTACTTCAAGTGAAAAGAGTAGAATGAAAAGTTACTAATTCAACGATACTTAATTCATTCCGTTTTTTCTAAGAGTACCCAAGAAGAACATGCAGCATCCCATTTATTTTAGAGGAACTAATTCAGGACTTAAATTTAGATTCTAGAAAGATAAAAAAAAAAAAACAAACAAAAATAATGAAATTTTAATTATAAAAAGAATAATGAAAAGTTGAAAACCAGGCAAAGAATATATTGCCATGAAGACATTGACAGAACTGGGGTTGTAGAGGACTTGGGCCCCATTATTAAGAACATCACGTACCGATCCAGCCGCCGCCGTGCTGATGACTGCGGAGATGGCTTTCGCTTCATGATCAGGCGGTGGCATGGAGTCCGGACGCTGCATGTGGCCCTGCCCAGCGACAACTAATTCCTCGATCCCACCTTCACTGGGCGGCCACGGCCAGCACAAGCTAGCATGCATGTATATTGTGTATATACGTCTCTTCTCCCCAAACCACAATATTTATTATATAGGCTTCTCTGGGAATGATTTTAACGGTGAGGATCTAATTCTTGGCATATTTCTACCACCATTTACAGCTAAAAAGAAAAAAAGATTTATGATTTTGTGGGTACGGTCCTACATTACTGTATAAAAATTATGATGAGTAAAATTATATACCACATTATTATATTACTTACATTTTATTAAATAAAAATAATATATTTATTACTATTAGATGATAGAAATGTATACAAAAAATAAATTATGATTTAATCATAAGAAATATGTCACATTTTATTTAATGAACAGAAGTAAGAGGATCATATGTATAGAAGTTTGCTATTGAAAATGTCTACGAAACCTAGCCCAATCGACGCATGCATGTAGATCCATCGAGTTATATATTTGCGGTTTTCTGGAATATCAACTAGGAATTGCAAGCTGCGACAACGGAGATTGTTGACTTCTTAGTTCTTGTTCATGCAGCCTCTTGCCACAAAGACATTGCAACTTGCAGGCAAGTGGAAAGTTGACATACAGTTCGACTTATTTCTTAAGAAATGATTTGTATAAGTTTTAAGATTAAATCTATTTTCAGTCGTAGAGAAAATAAGCATCACATCATTATTTTGAAAAGAATAAAATTTATTATTAAAAACTTTTTATTTTTATGTAAATATTATATTATATATTTTTAAAAATGATTGTACTGCATTTACACATTTTATAATCACAAATATTATTACTCCTCATAGATAAAATATCTCATGCAAATCGTTATAAAAAAAAATAGATTTCCCATTCTTTATTAATTATTAATGATACTCACTATAAAGAGAAAATTTTGGGTTTGGACTGCCATCAAAATCCCATTTTTGCAGACACTCAATTATTGATTGCCTCATCTACAATTCCCAAAAGCCTTATTGCACCCGCATTACATCTAATCTTGGCGCCCACTTTTCTTTGCACCTGCTCGAGTGCTTGTTCAAGGTGATGGGCCGTGTCCGGTGGATGTGCCTCCAATCTGGGTCTTTCCGGCAAAACCCACCGGCCTTCGCCATTCTTAACCATGCCTTTTCTCTCATCCTGCCTCCAATATGAAGGAACCCTACATTCAAACATTGCTCAAAAAATCACAGCACTTGCTGATTAAAGCTATGTCCCTCTTCGTCACCAATCGAAACTCCTGTCCCTTTCCATGGTAGCCGTCGACCAAATGTAAATGAACGTCCAAATTATGTTCACAACCAAGATCATTCATCTTATATTATAGATTGAAGTAATGAAATGTAGTCTTTAGAACAAACATTTGTGATGTTTTCATTGGCTTATATAGAGAGTTAGTTATTACAGTTTTATTTTCACATGTCTGTATTGTATTATAAATATAGACTTATTCCTTTGTAAAGAAACTAACTCAATATGAATACCTTTTTTAATCTCTCTCTCGTTTCATACATATCTCCCCCTCCATCTTTGATCACTCTATTTCATGGTATTAGATTGTAAATGGCTTCCATTTTTTAATCAAATGTAGAGAATATTCCGTATTATTATCACTTACAAAGTGGTGATTCACCAAGCAGTATATTGTCGAACATCCTCACTAGGAAAAATTATCATACATGGAGTAGGTCCATGATGATGGCTTTGAAAACCAAGAAGAAGATTGGTTTCGTTAATGGATCGATTCTGCAACCAAGTTGTAACGCCCCGTACTCGTAGGGGGTCACGAAACTTCACATGTTTGGTATATTCCATCCTCAAATACAAATAATAATAGGTTTCTGACCATATTCCAAAATAAAAATATTTTTCACGAACCAATCCATATAACAATGTCCACCAAGTCATAAATAAAAGAATATGAATAAATCATAACTGAGAGGGTTCACATTCTCCCAAGAAGCTTAACGATAAAGAATAACTAACATTCCATAAATCCAATGAAACTAGAACCCAAATAATAAATAAATTAAATTTTTTTTTTCTCTTATCTAGTCTATGGCCCTAACAGCTTAAAACTTGATCAAGACTCTACTCTTGGCCCTCTGATGGAACATCCAGATCATCTGAAAAATATATAAGATAAGAGGGGTGAGTTTTTCCACAACTCAGTAAGCGAAGAACCTATACAAGCGTGTAAACATGAGCATTTACCAAGTAATAAAATACGAAACAAAACATAATATTGCATAAATGAAACAAATGATTTTCAAGATAATTTAAATCATCAAGTACTTTGGCATAAACAAACTGAGTATTATCACTATATCAATCGGAGCATCTCACAAAGCAAAGACCATGTTTCACTCCCGTGGTAGGGTTGTGCTAATCCCGGTGGCCAAACCAGGCAGAGACAGAGGTGAAACTTTCCCTTATTCGTTCTCGGAACCCCGAGTGTGCACATAGGAAAGCCCACAATAAACCACTTTGTTTCCAAAGTGGGTGCACTCAGAGATAGGAAATTGATACCAAATTCAAACAGAGCAAATATAGAGCAGAGCAGAGCCAAGTAGAGATAAAGTCAAATACTAACCAGAATACTAGCCAAAGATTTTCAGAATTAATAAAGACACATAAATCCAAACTATTTTTCAGAATAAAACTTATGTAAATAAAACATAGTCAACACAATCAAGGCATAATTTTTCTCAGATAGACAAAAATGTTCTTTTCACATTTCAAAAAAATAACACGACAAAAAGCAGCTCATGTTTACACAATGCATGTCTGAAATATTTTTTTCTTCTTTTATATAAGCGTCATGAATAATGCAAACAATCGACTGAGGTTGGTTTTTCTCAAGTTTTCGTTTCATAACTAACAAAAAGCACAAATTTTCAAAAGTCAACCTCAGTCATCTTTTGGTATAAAATCGAGCATACGAACCACGCTTACTTGACTGCTGTAGCGAAAAATCAAAACTTTGAGTCTCAACGCTAAAAGTTTCGTCACCTATACATGAAAATAATTCCCTTTATATTAATGACCACTCCAAAGGCCTAAAATCATAAATTATAAATTAACTACAATGTCTGTCTAAAAATTTACAATTTCCAGCAACACAACAAATATAGTATCGAAAACGCTCAACGACTATTTTTCCAAACCCACAAAATTTCAGCAACTATTCATCATTCCAGCTTACCATGTATTTTTCTCAAAACCCCAAAATACCATAAAAATGATTTCTTCAATACATACCGTTAGCCACCAAACCGAGTATTATTATATGCGTTTCAACAGCACTTCACAAACTACAAATTTCAACACCCAAAAATTGTATAGTCTCCCATATGTTCAAAACTACCAAACCCAACCATTTACATCACACAAAACATCCCAAACAACCCATCGGCAGCACCAAATCAATAAAAGAAAGTTTAGATAACCAACCCTTGAACATTCACCAAAAAATATCCTTCAAAAATGGATTTGGAAAAATAGAGTATAACTCCATAAATATTTCGGTATAGAGAAGTACTCAACCGGGTCTATATACATTTCAATTAAATCAGGTTTTCCTCAATCCACACAAGGTTCCGCAACTAATCACCCAAAACCCAAAACCACTGCCAACATATACATAAAAATATGATGCGTAACCTGCAAACGAGCTTCCAATCGGTCTAAAAAAAATAGATGTTCTTACCAGAATTCGAAGGCAACCCGCGAAGAACAGAGGCCGAAAATGCTTTCCAGCTTCCTCAAAAAATCGACTATAAACCAGGAAATTTAACCAAGTTTTTAAGTGATTAAAACACCAAATCCACATCTCATTTTGGATAGAAGAAATTCAAAATACACTAGGGGATTAAGAGAACACTTACCGGCGAGAAACCAGGCGGTGAACGAAAAAAATAGAGGCGTTCGGCACAAGAGAGGAGACCCAAAATCCAAGCTGCAAATGCCGTAAAATGAGAGGGAGAGAAAGATATTTCCGTTGCGGTTTCTGATGAGCTTGTAACTGTCGAGAACGTGGGGGAGTGGGCGTGAGGAAGAAGCACTGAAGAACAGGGGAGAAACTGCCGCCCAGGGGAAAAGAGAAGAAAGAAAGGAAAAGAAAGAAAGAAGAAGAGAAAAGGGGGCGGGGAGGGTTACTAACCTGGGCGAAACGACGCCGTTTCGGGGAGCCTGGGCCGGGTCTTCTTTGAACGGGCTTGGGCTGGCAGCGGGCCTTACATCCTCCCCTCCTAAAAAAAATTTCCGTCCTCGGAAATTGCTACAAGAGTTCATATTCCTCGTTGAAGATGTGCGGGTATTTCTTTCGTATTTCCTCCTCGAGTTCCCAAGAGGCTTCACTGCTTGTATGATTACTCCATAAAACCTTAACCATGGGAATGCTACGATTCCGCAGCATGTGTGCTTTCTTTTCCAAGATCCGCACTGGTTCTTCAACATATGACATATCTTCCTGAATTTGCAGCGGTTCATAATGAATGATGTGAGTTGGGTCGAGAATATACTTTCTCAGCATGGACACGTGAAATACATTATGCACTCCCGCTAGATTTGGAGGAAGTGCTAACTTATATGCCAAAGGTCCAACTCGTTCTAGAATCTCAAATGGTCCAATATATCTAGGGCTCAACTTTCCCTTACTTCCAAATCTCATAACCCCTTTCATTGGTGCTATTTTCAAGAATACTTCATTTCCAACCTCAAATTCTAGTGGACGGCGTCGGTTATCAGCATAGCTCTTTTGTCGACCCTGAGCCGCTTTAATTCTAGCTCTAATGATGTCAATCTTTTCAGTGGTTTTCTGAATGATCTCTGGTCCCAGTATTTTTCTTTCACCAACCTCATCCCAATATAAAGGGGACCTACACCTTCTGCCATACAAAGCCTCATACGGTGCCATCCCAATACTAGTCTGGAAACTGTTATTATAAGCAAATTCCACCAATGGTAAGTGTCGTATCCAAGTTCCTTTAAAGTCCATCACACATGCCCTCAACATATCTTCTAAAATCTGAATAGTCCTTTCTGATTGCCCATCCGTCTGAGGGTGATAAGCCGTACTGAAATTTAACTTAGTACCCATTGCCTCTTGTAAACTTCTCCAGAATCTAGAAGTGAAACGGGGATCTCTATCTGACACAATGGACACTGGTACCCCATGCAATCTCACGATCTCTTGTATGTACAGTTCAGCTAGTTTCTCCAGTTTATAAGAAACTTTAATGGGCACGAAACGTGCAGTCTTCGTTAAGCGATCCACAATTACCCAAATTGCATCCTGTCCGTTTAAAGCCCTCGGTAGACCTCTCACAAAATCCATGGATATATGCTCCCACTTCCATTCTGGAATCTGCAATGGCTGTAACAATCCTGCTGGTCTCTGATGCTCTACTTTCACCTGTTAACATGTTAGGCATTGTTCTACAAACTTAGCAATTTCTCTCTTCATACCGTTCCACCAAAAAGATTCTCAAGTCTCGATACATCTTGGTACTCCCCGGATGGACTGTGTATAAAGAGCGGTGTGCCTCCTCAAGAATTAATTTCTTCAATGAATCATCTGCCGGCACGCACAATCTATCTCTAAACCTTAAAACTCCATCCTCAGAAATGCTAAAATCAGTCTTGTCCCAATTTTTAACTTCTTCAACTAGCTTTGTCAACACTGAATCCACTTTCTGAGCTACTTTAATTCTCTCTAAAAAATCTGGTTGTACATTTAAACTGGCCACGAAAGTACTTGTATCAGTAGTGATAACCTCAATACCGGCCCTCTCTAAGTCCATTAACAACTGGGGCTGGGTGGTAAGGGTTGCCATTGTTGAACTCAAAGATTTCCTACTTAAGGCGTCAGCCACAACATTCGCTTTGCCTGGGTGGTAATTTATAGTACAGTCATAATCCTTTATTAACTCGAGCCATCTCCTCTGTCTCATGTTTAATTCTTTCTGGGTGAAGAAATATTTCAAACTTTTATGATCTGTGTAGATTTCGCACTTTTCCCCATAGAGATAATGCCTCCAAATCTTGAGTGCGAATACCACCGCTGCCAACTCTAGATCATGTGTGGGGTAGTTTTGTTCATAAGTTTTCAGTTGTCGAGAAGCGTAAGCTATAACCTTTCCGTGCTGCATTAATAAGCACCCCAAACCCAATCTTGAAGCATCACTATACACCACAAAACCACCTCTCGCAGTGGGAACTGTTAAAACTGGGGCAGTCACGAGTCTTTGTTTCAAGGTCTGAAAACTTTCTTTATATTTTTCTGTCCACTCAAATTTGTTATTCTTCCTGGTAAGAGCGGTGAGAGGAACTGCTATTTTGGAGAAACCTTCAATGAATCGACGATAGTATCCCGCCAATCCCAAGAAACTCCTAACCTCACGAACATTCTTCGGTGCCAGCCAGTTAACTACTGCTTCTACTTTCCCTGGGTCTACTGAAATACCTTCTTTTGAAACCACATGCCCCAAAAATATAACTGAATCCAGCCAGAACTCACATTTCTTTAGTTTAGCAAACAATCTTTCCTCCCTAAGTGTTCCGAGTACTAGCCTCAAGTGTTCCTCATGCTCCTCCTTACTTTTAGAATAGATCAAGATGTCATCAATGAAGACGACCACAAATTTATCCAGGAATTCATGAAATACTCTATTCATTAAATCCATGAATACCGCAGGAGCATTAGTCAAGCCGAAAGGCATGACCAAAAACTCATAGTGACCGTATCTGGTTCTGAAAGCGGTCTTAGATACGTCTTCTGCCTTGATCTTCAATTGGTGATACCCTGACCGAAGGTCAATCTTAGAGAAAACTTGTGCACCCTGTAGTTGATCAAAGAGGTCTTCTATACGGGGTAAAGGATATCTGTTCTTGATAGTTACTCGGTTGAGTTCCCTATAGTCGATGCACATTCTCATTGTCCCGTCTTTCTTTTTAACAAATAAAACTGGTGCACCCCATGGGGACACGCTGGGTCGGATAAAACCCTTGTTCAATAAGTCTTGCAACTGCTCTTTGAGTTCGATGAGCTCTGATGGCGCCATTCTATAAGGAGCCTTGTACAACGGTGCCGTGCCGAGAGTAAGATCAATCGCAAATTCTACTTCCCAGTCGGGTGGTAACCCGGACAAATCTTCAGGAAACACTTCTGGGTAATCTCTCACAACAGGAATCTCTTCTAAACTCAACTCTTCCTTTGGTGCATCTATCACACAAGCCAAAAATCCTTGACACCCATCTCGCAATAATTTTCCAACCTGAACTGCTGATATGACTGATGGATGTGATCGTACTTTCGACCCCACAAATCGAATTCCACCCCCCTCAGGAGGCTTGAAGGTTACTTCCTTTTTGAAACAGTCAATACTGGCATGGTATGAAGCCAGCCAGTTCATCCCCAAAATTACATCGAATCCAAACATATCAAATATTATAAGGTCAGCTGGCATTAATCTTCCTTCAACAGTTATGGGGCAGCCACGGAGGATTTTATGACAAGATACTGAATTTCCTGTCGGTGTCGCGACTACTATGCTATACTCCAACCTTTCACCTTCCCAAGTGCAAAACTTAGCATAATTCAAAGAAATAAACGAATGTGTTGCCCCAGAATCAAATAATACAGTAGCATCGTTAGAAAACAATGAAAGAATGCCTGTGATCACAAAATAAAAAAAAAATAAAGACATGCTCCTTCTAGTAACGATCCGCATTGAATACCAAGTTAATCCTAAAAGAAAACGAAAACCGAAAATACCTGTGATCACATCATCCCTGCCTTCAGCTTCTCCTGGTGTCAATGCAAAGACTCGAGCAGGTGCAGTAGGACGTTGATTGTTACCTCGTCCTGTAATTTCATTTCTCTGGGGTGGCAACATGATTGGGTTATTGTTGTCCGGTTGCAGAGGGCAATTCCTGATGTAGTGTCCTGACTTGCCACAACGGAAACATAGTCTTGCCTCTCTTCTGCATTCTCCAGAATGCACTTGGTTACATGTCTTACACTGGTAGGGCTGCTGGTTACTCTGGCTTGGTCTATTGCTTGAGCTACCCCCTTCATTTTTCTTCTTCCACGATCCTTGATTGACGCTTGCATGGTAGCCAGATGAGGTAGATCTCTTCCTTTGATCAGATAAAATTGTACTTCTCTGAAGGCTTCTTTCAAACACTGTAGCCTTATTCACCAATTCTGTGAATTTTTTTACTTGGAAGCCCACTACTCGCTCAAAAAGCTTCTCACTCAACCCTTGTTCAAATTTGCGACACTTCTTCTCTTTATCTGGAATCAGGTATGCCGCAAAACGTGCCAGCTCGGTAAATTTTGTTGCATATTGATGTACTGACATCGCTCCCTGAACTAAGGTGGCAAATTCCATAGCTTTATCTTCCTTAACTGAGACTGGGAAGAAACGCTCTAGGAAAACTTCCTTGAACAGCGACCAACTTTTTATTTCCGTCTTTTCAGCTTCCCTGATAGTCCTTTCAGAGATCCACCACCTTTTAGCCTCCCCGGTCAGCTTGAATGTAGCAAACGCCACCTTTTGCTCATCCGTGCAAGGCAAGACACGAAATATCTCCTCAATATCCTGTACCCAATCCTCTGCTAGTATCGGGTCGCCTCTTCCATCAAAAGACGTGGGATGCAACTTGTTGAAATCTTCCACAGTGCAACCCCTTTCACTTGTGGTGCGGTGACGGCCAGAAGAATTTTGTGCGAGATCATCAATTAGCTGATGCGCTGCTGCTCGAAGTACTTCAGAAGCTCTTGGATTCGCTTCCCTTTCATTTCTGGCCGCATTCAAGTCCGACACACTTCGCTCACGTCGAGGAGGCATCCTGAGAACACTTGGACTATTAAACACATCGTTCACTAAAGCATATAACTAACTAGCTAAAAATAAACAACTACAGGTAACCTTAGTAGTCAAAACAAAGTATATAATAATCCCCAAACAAAGAAAGTACCCACCACAAACAAGATCACATGATACCAAAAATAAAAGACATAAATATACAACCCTTAACTCTCCAACAATATGAAATCAGCTCACAAGCCTATATAATTCTACACCTCAATTAATTCCTAAAGTTGGCAATTTCTAGAACCTCAAATTCCTAAAATCTTATTGCATAAGTCTGCAGAATCTTAAACCTTCGCTCTGATACCAACTGTAACGCCCCGTACTCGTAGGGGGTCACGAAACTTCACCTGTTTGGTATATTCCATCATCAAATACAAATAATAATAGGTCTCTGACCATATTCCAAAATAAAAATATTTTTCACGAACCAATCCATATAACAATGTCCACCAAGTCATAAATAAAAGAATATGAATAAATCATAACTGAGAGGGTTCACATTCTCCCAAGAAGCTTAACGATAAAGAATAACTAACATTCCATAAATCCAACGAAACTAGAACCCAAATAATAAATAAATTCAATTTTTGTTTTCTCCCATCTAGCCTATGACCCTAACAGCTTAAAACTTGATCAAGACTCTACTCTTGGCCCTCTGATGGAACATCCAGATCATCTTAAAAATATATAAGATAAGAGGAGTGGGTTTTTCCACAACTCAGTAAGTGAAGAACCTATACAAGCGTGTAAACATGAGCATTTACCAAGTAATAAAATACGAAACAAAACATAATATTGCATAAATGAAACAAATGATTTTCAAGATAATTTAAATCATCAAGTACTTTGGCATAAACAAACTGAGTATTATCACTATATCAATCGGAGCATCTCACAAAGCAAAAACCATGTTTCACCCCCGTGGTAGGGTTGTGCTAATCCCGGTGGCCAAACCAGGCAGAGACAGAGGTGGAACTTTCCCTTATTCATTCTCGGAGCCCCGAGTGTGCACATAGGAAAGCCCACAATAAACCACTTTGTTTCCAAAGTGGGTGCACTCAGAGATAGGAAATTGGTACCAAATCCAAATAGAGCAAATACAGAGTAGAGCAGAGCCAAGCAGAGATAAAGTCAAATACTAACCAGAATACTATGCCAAAGATTTTCAGAATTAATAAATACACATAAATCCAAACTATTTTTCAGAATAAAGCTTATGTAAATAAAACATAGTCAACACAATCAAGGCATAATTTTTCTCAGATAGACAAAAATGTTCTTTTCACATTTCAGAAAAATAACACGACAAAAAGCAGCTCATGTCTACACAATGCATGTTTGAAATATTTTTTTTCTTCTTTTATATAAGCATCATGAATAATGCAAACAATCGACTGAGGTTGGTTTTTCTCAAGTTTTCGTTTCATAACTAACAAAAAGCACAAATTTTCAAAAGTCAACCTCAGTCCTCTTTTGGTATAAAACCGAGCATATGAACCCCGCTTACCTGACTGCTGTAGCGAAAAATCAAAACTTTGAGTCTCAACGCTAAAAGTTTCGTCACCTATACATGAAAATAATTCCCTTTATATTAATGACCACTCCAAAGGCCTAAAATCATAAATTATAAATTAACTACAATGTCTGTCTAAAAATTTACAATTTCCAGCAACACAACAAATATAGTATCGAAAACGCTCAACGACTATTTTTTCAAACCCACAAAATTTTAGCAACTATTCATCATTCCAGCTTACCATGTATTTTTCTCAAAACCCCAAAATACCATAAAAATGATTTCTTCAATACATACCGTTAGCCACCAAACCGAGTATTATTATATGCGTTTCAACAGCACTTCACAAACTACAAATTTCAACACCCAAAAATTGTATAGTCTCCCATACGTTCAAAACTACCAAACCCAACCATTTACATCACACAAAACATCCCAAACAACCCATCGGCAGCACCCTCTCATCAGAAACCGCAACGGAAATATCTTTCTCTCAAGGTTCATCTTCTAATACATTTTCTACAGCACCCTTTACTAGCAATGACTTCTTCCTTGAGTTTGAGTTCCCAATTACTCCCTTGGGTCTCTTATTTTCTGAATGAGCAACTCCGGTCCCTTTGCAGATGTAGCTATATTTGCAATCATTTGAAGATTTAATCCATGAACAGATTCAATGGTCTGCATGCTACTGACCACTTCAGGTATTGTGAAGAGATCTTTGTCAGGTAAGGGCATGGGAAAATCTTTGTTAAATTATGTAAAATTGTTATCACCATGGTCTATGAGACAATCACTTCATTTGCTTGATGTCACTAAAAATATATTAGGAACATTTTTAATCCATTGCAATGATTTTTCGGTAGAGGAAACTGATTGATGTCTATCAAATAGCTTATGCTTGCACATTAATATTGCAACTAGAACACATGAATCAGAAGCAACTTGTAATACAACACCTGCAGCTTGCCTCGTTACATCCATAAGGGAAAGACAAGTGTACGCATAAAGTGAAGTAGCTGGGTCCCAGATTGTTAAAATACGAAGCATCTTGCCAAAATTTAGCTTCAGTTGTCGCTCAAAACCAAACAAATCATCTCCCAAAACAGCCTTCACTAGCCATGCAAAACTCAAGGCACTAGAGCTTACTGCAATATGAGTAGCAAAAGGGACTAGAAGTTGACTCACCTCTTGACACTGCATACTATGAGAGTCATGAGTCGATGGTGAAACCCTTCCTCTATCAAAAGGTTCAAAAAACACTTTGAGAGGTAATACAACAAACCACAATATTTGTTCCTCATGGACCTTGGAAATAATAGCAGACTTGGGGTCTATTATTTTTGCTGCCTCATGAACTACATTGGTAGCTCTACAGATTGCTAGAACCATCCTAAGATATGAAGTTGCATTAAAACAGTAGTTCACTGGTTTTGCAAAAACAATAGGCAGATTGAGATGGTCCAATATCTTAAACTCAGTCACGCATGACACGGATTGTGCCCTATAATTGAATGATGACGGCAATATGCTCCGTTGACAGGCCAGACGTCTCCCCACCATGTGTAACTCCCCATTTTCTTCCCTCACAATTACAAAGGAGTCTTCAGCAACTAATCTCTTAGACGTCACGAAGATACCCCAGCCCGTAAATACATCAACTATGTACTTCCTTCCTTTATTGGGTTTATAAACTACTCTAAGGGGCAAAGCATCAAACAATTTGGGAGTAAAAAGTTGCATACCCATAATTTTTCCAATTATGTTGCGTACCTTCATTTGCTTCGCAAAACACAAGAATCCTCTCCGATTCTCCACATGTTTGAGTAGGCCTCATATAATTTGTTGATTTTGTTCCTCCTCCTTCAATTGGTTAGCCATCATTATTTCTGAGTTTCGCGACAGATAGAGAGGCCGTTCTAGTTCCGCAGCCTTTACAGGTGACCATGAGTCCCCCGGAGAGATCCCCCATTGGAACAACTTGCCTTCATGGATGTGTAAAGCGAGTAAAATGCTAAGGCCTGGATCAAAAATTCTCCACCCACTCATTGAGTTGACAAAGAGTGCGTGTTCTGGTGTTAAACAAGACGAGTACTCACTAACTAGGGATGTTCTCGGAAGAGATGAGGATGCATAAAATGGGTGAAATGGGTTCAGATCCTTGAAAATGGTTTTGAAAAGGAGAAATTGGCAGATACGGACACTAGTCTTAGGAAGGATAATGCTAGGGTTATGAATAAGTGTCTGGGCATGGAGAGTTAATTTTTTGTGCTGGGTATATGTCTGGTAAGATGATGGGTGTTGGGTAGGAATCTCTGAAAATGGTTTTTCTACGAGTTCTTCGTCCTCCGCTAGTCCCTTTTCTTCCTCCCCATCTTCAATGTTTTTGCCAGCGTCTTCGTCTTCTTCAATTTCTATCGAGATAATTTCATCCTCTACTGCCTCTTCTTCGAGGTGAATCTGCACGTCATCCATATCGACGAAATCACCCTCTACTTCGTTGTCCTCCTGGTCTTGTGATTCCATGAGAGATTGCCTGAAAACCTTGAAGCTTTCGTGGTATTGATTGACTAATAATTGAAGCTTCTTCACTTTGTTGAGCACTGTCATCATTAAATCGAGTTGATGTTGGCATAAGTGTCTCAGATCCTGGAAAGAATCGATGACTCTGGATACCAATTGTAAGGATATCGTGGATGAATGCAAAACAATTGAGATAATAGATGAACAAATATAATGAAAATAAGTGAGGAATTAATGCAGGTGAGATTTACTTGGGTATATTTGATGAAAAACAAGTCTGAGGTTAGAAGCATATTCAAGAATTTTTACAATTTAATTGAAACACAATTTGGGAAGAAAATACAATATGTAAGAAGTGACAATGGTTTAGAATTTTAGATGACAGAATTTTATGAATTGAAAGGAATAATACATCAAATGTCATGTGTAGAAACACCTCAACAAAATTTCATAGTTGAGAGAAAATATCAACATTTACTAAATGTAGTAAGAGCTTTAAAATTTCAATCAAATATTCCTTTAGTTTTTTGGGAGGAATGCATACTAACTGCATGTTATCTCATAAATCGCATTCCATCTTTAGTTTTAAGTAACAAATGCTCACATGAAGTACTTTATAGTACAAATACATCTTATAGTCTTCTGAAAGTTTTTGGTTGTTTGGTTTATGCATCAACACTTGTTCAAAATAGAAACAAATTTTCACCAAGAGCCAAAAAATGTGTTTTTGTAGGTTATCCACCTGGTATAAAAGGATACAAGTTGTATGATTTAGAAAATAAGAATTTTCTTGTTTCTAGAGACGTAGTTTTTCATGAATCTATCTTCCCTTTTATGTCAAAGAATGATTCTTCAACATTTAATTCAAATCTGGACATTATTCCTGCTTCATTATCAAATAACATAGTTTTTCCAAAACCAGTTTTTGATTTCACTAAGACTACAAACATCTCCATACCTGTAGTCAATTATCCTATTACAGATTCTAATTCTCAAACACAATCCAGTAATCATTTTAGTCCTTTCACAATCTCATTAAATTTGAATGATGAGAATCAGTTTCTTGTTCTAAGAAGATCAATCCGACAACATAAAGCACCTAGTTATTTGCAATCTTATCATTGCAATCTAACTGATTCTACTGCTCAATCAGCTTTCACAGATCTTGCTATTAATACAAGTACTAAATATAGCATTTATGATGTCCTATCATATTCCAAATTGTCTAAATCACATAGAGCATTTTCTGTTTCCATATCTACTGAAATTGAGCCAAATGTTTATCACCATTGTTAGGCATACTCATTGGAGAGATGCCATGGCTGTAGAATTGTCTGCACTTGAATCAAATAACAATTGGGTTCTCACATCACTTCCTCCAAACAAAAAACTCATAGGTTGTAAATGGGTACAAAATTAAATACAATTTAGGTGATACTATTGAGAGGCATAAGGCTAGACTTGTAACCAAACGGTATACTCAAAGAGAAGGCCTAGATTTTTTTGAAACTTTCTCACCAATTGCGAAAATGGTCACTGTTAGGTGTGTATTATCACTGGCTGCAATACACAATTGGCATATTTTTCACTTAAATTTCAATAATGCATTTTTTTATGGAGATTTAGATAGAGAAGTTTTCATGAAACCACCTCCTGGTTATCTACCTAAAGGGGACTCTCGAGTATGCAAATTACAAAAATCTCTATATGGTTTGAAGCAAGCAAGCAAACAGTGAAATTTGAAATTCAAAACTGTATTGTTTGATATTAGATTTACACAGTCAAAGGCAGATAATTCATTATTTACCAAGAAGGAAGGAAGTTCATTTGTGGCTTTATTGCTTTATGTAGATGATATTCTACTTGCTAATAGTGATTTAAAGGCAGTTGATTCTGTAAAAGTAGCTCCAACTCTTTAATTCAAATTGAAAGATTTAGGACAAGCCAAATTCTTTCTCAGGATGGAGATTGCAAGATCATAAAGTGGCATTTCTTTATCTTAAAGAAAATACACTTTAGAACTATTAGCAGATTTTGGTTTATTAGTTGCTAAACCTATTTTGTTTCCAATGGATACTCATGTTAAACTGTCAAAGGATGAAGGTGATTTAATTGATGATTTTATTGGGTATCGAAAGTTTATTGGTATATTAATTTACCTAACTCATACCAGACCATATACTAATTTTGCAGTTCATCATTTGAGTTAATTTCTGGATAGCCCTTGAGTACCTCATTTTCAATTTCTAGATCAATAGATACTTGAAGTTAGCTCCTGGACAAGGTCTGTTATTTCCAAGTAATTCCAAAGTGCATATAAAGGCTTTTTTAGACTTGAATTGGGCAAGTTGCATAGATACCCGTAGATCAGTTTGTGGCTATTGTGTTTTTATTGGGGATTCTCTAGTATCTTGAAAATCGAAGAAGTAACAAATTGTTTCTAAGAGCTCAGCAGAAGCTGAAAATAGATCAATGGCATTTATAGTTTGTGAAATAATATGGATTCGATCATTACTTAAAGACTTACATCAATCACATACACAGTTAGCTTTATTTTTCTATGATAACCAATTTGCTCTTCATATAGCATATAATCCAATCCATCATAAAAAGACTAAACATATAGAGCTACATTGTCATATGGTCTGGGACAAAGTTGAAGAAGGATCACTAATTGTTCTACACATTGCCTCTGCTCATCAAATAGCAGACTTGATGACCAAGCCATTGGACTCAAAATCATTTGATGTTCTGCTGTCTAAGATGAATGTGCATAATATATACACATTATCTTGAGGGGGACTATTATAGATTGAAGTAATGAAATGTAGTCTTTAGAATAAACATGTGTAATGTTTTCATTGGCTTACATAGAGAGTTAGTTATTACAGTTTTATTTTCACATGTATGTATTGTATTATAAATACAGACTTATTCCTTTGTAATGAAACTAACTCAATATGTATACATTTTTCCATCTCTCTCTCTTTCGTTTCATACATATCTTCTCCTCCATTTTTTATCACTCTGTTTCATCTTCAGAATGGGCTTCGAGTGTGATCTAGTGCAAGTTCCACCCCAACATGAGCATAACTTAATGGAAATGACATAGCGTCCTCTACATATTTATGGAATTGGAATTTCTCGTTTGCATTAATTATCCTAGACTCTCAGCACCTTAACTCTAAGCTCATCGCATCTTTTCTTGCACTTGAGGTTGCCCACTCGAGGACCCAGAATGGAGTAAACCGTGATTAGAATCTTTGTCGGAAAACCAGCAGCTAGGTTCGTAAGCAGTAGGAAAGAAATGCAAAACCCTTTTCCCTTGGTTGCTACAGTCTGGATGTTGAAACTGGATTCAGGTGTAATGAAATGTGGGCGTCGAGATTAGGTATAATGCGGGTGCAGTGTGATTTTTGGAAATTGTCGACGTGGCAATCATTGATTGGATGCCTGCAAAAATAAATTTTGAAAGGGGTCCGGACCCAAGATTTTCTCTTTTATAAATGTCTTGTTACTTTTATAAAATTTGTCTCTTTAAATTTTATACCTAACATTACTTTATGGAGGGAGAGTTCGGTCTGGCCCAGTTGGTCCTAAGAGAATTTTATGGACTGGATTGGACTTATTCGGTCTAGAATTTTTCTAGCCTAGACCGGACCAAATCGGTCCCTTTCAATCCAATCCATGTGGTCCACGTGATCTTTATATATATTATAACTTTATATATATATATACTATCTTTATACTATAACTTTTATAATATGTTAATATATATTAATATTATATATTATAATTAATATTTATACATTAAAAAAATCTAATAATACTTTGATACTAAATAATATATAAATAATAAATATATATTTTATCATTCATTAGGTTCGGTCCGGTTCGGGATGAAAAATTGCTATATTGGGATCGGACCGAATTTCTTTCAATTTTATAATATTTGAATCGAGACTGAAAAATCCAATCTTGGTCCAGTCCGACCTAGTCTAAAATGGCTGATTTGATCGATTTTTCCGATCCAAAGTGGCCAAATCTCTCCCCTAACTCGTCTTATATATTCAAAAAGTTTTAGACTCACCTATTCTTCTTTTATTTTGGCCCTTTCTTCTTTGGCTTCTTGATTCTCTCTTTCGTGATTTTACTCACAAAGACAAAGGTCGAATTTGATGGTGCTCGAGATGGAAGGTCACATATCCTTTGAAAACAAAAAGCTTGGCTTAACTAGTATTATATTAATTGTCTATAATTACAATTTTAGATTTAGGTTTAGGGTTGCGGTAGGAGGCTTCAAAAATATTTATATAGTCTTAAAAAATTTTAATAAAAAATTAAATTATTTGGATATTACGTATTAAAACACTTTTAATTTTAAGTAAGCTGAAAAACTTGTTTGATGCATGCTATTCTAATAATGTGAAACATAATTCAAATTTTAAAAAGATTGTAAATGAACGAAAATACACATACAAGTTTTAAATAATTATAAATTTCAAACTTCTAATAACATGATCATAATTTTTAAAAATTTAACAATTGTAATTTCTACACATCAGAAAATATTTTTTTAATTTATTTCCAAACAAACATAACATATTTGAAAATAGTTTAAACTTTAAACATATAGTTATCAAATAATAATAACTTTTTAATAGTAAAATTTTATATTTAAATTATAAACTATAAATCTTAAATATATAAATTATATTTTTCTACTACAAATTTAAACATGTACTTCTAATTTATTAATCGACTGTGATGATGGAAAATCACACTCAGAACATTTTATACAATTATATATATTATATCAACATTTTAATAAAGAAATCATTTAAAATAAGTTATATGAAACATCACATCTAAAACTGACAAACAAGAAAAATAATGATGAGGCTCTACTTTATTCAGTTTAGTTTTTAAATTCACTTTAACTTATTTTATTTTATTTTATTTTATTATTATAATTTTTTTAATTTTCTTATTTTTTTATATAAAATATAATAAGTAATTTAATTTTTTTAAATTTTAAAATACTTAAAAAATAATATTTTATCTAAACGCACCTTAATTTCTTTCTTTCAGATCAATTTTTTTTTTTTTGGAACTGATCAAATTCTTATCTGAACTTAAGAAAGGAAAAAAAAAAAAAATTTGATCCGACAAATCCTCGATCATAAGAAACAAACATTATTTAATTCTCAAAAAGTACCTTTATTTCTTTCTTTCAGATCAAATTCTTATCTGAACTTAAGAAAGGTTAAAAAAATTCCTTTAATCCGACAAATCCTCGATCATAAGGCACAAACATTATTTAATTCTCAGTACTACAATACAATTATTTAATTCTAAGTGTCATATATATTAGGTTAAGAGTAATGTGCGAAGTATATTATCTAATTAAGTATAATTATTATAAAATTAAAAAGAAAACTACTACTATTACAAGAGAAATGTAAAAGAAATTCTCTGAAACTTTCTTCCTTCTCTATATTTTCTTATTAATTTCATTACAACTGAAACCCATATTTATAAGCGTTGAAGTTACTATGCAAGTTACTATGCAAGTCACTATATAAGTCACTATGTAGATTTTAAAATAATAGTGGTGGGGTCATTCACATAATTTAGTGGTGGGACAGGGGGCGGCGCCGTTTCGTTCGTTCATTTACAATTCATAACACTTCCCCTTGAATGACCACCCATAAAAAATCTGTTTCGTTAAAACCTTGCCAAGGAAAAACCCAGTGGGAAGAAAAACCAATGGCAAAGGAAAAAGAGTACAGTCTCTTTATGTATCAACAAGTGCTTTAAGATTGCCTCATTAAAACCTTGCAAAGGAAAACCCAATAGGATAAAACCTTAGCGAAGGAAAAAGAGTACAATCAGCACAAGTCTTCAGGACTTTTACTCCCCCTGGAAAGTGCATGACAATAGTTTTTTAGTCTTCACATTTTAATATTCTGCACAATTTTCTTGAATGTCGCAGTTGGTGATGTCTTCGTGAATAAATCTGTCAGGTTATCACTTGATCGTATATTTGATATATCCTCCTTTGATTTGAGTGATACGAGTAGCATTATCTTCGTATAAAATTGTTGAGTCATTGATCTCAGCCAAATATACTCTCGACTTGTTTCATGAATTGTAATAATCTCTGAGTGATTTGAAAATGAAAAATAATATCTGGTTGACAAACTTAATAGAAATCTGATACCTACAGTAATACTTAAACTCCCCCTGATAATATGCGTTAGTGTTTCAAGTAATAAGCAAATATGATTTCAGTATATATAACAAGTTAAGAATTCAAACACGATCTCCAACTAAATAATGCATTAGAGAGAGTATGATAATATTTTCATCTAAAATTTTCTCCCCCTCATTCGGCGTTATTAGGAAGAACTTGTTTATATACGGCGGAAATAACATTGGTAACCATCTATGTATGATAAAAACTGTAAAAACTTTGAGGTTTAATATTATCGGTTCGGCGGAAAATCAAATCCGCTTGACATTGGGGACAAACGAGATCTTGAAGAGATTTGAAGACTTCAGGTTGTTGTTTAAATATAACCAATTTTACCATTGGTTTACTCCAGCAAAAAGATTTCACATTCCTCATAGATTCAGTTGTTGTTCATCCAGAACGATATTATGTCTGATAGAAATTCTAATGTCCCAGATTTAAACCACGAACCTTTTATACCTCAACCACTTATATTTTCTCCTGAGGCTGTAAACACTATGATAGGAGCAGAGATATATCTATCTAGTAAATCTGATCATGAAATTGTTGCATCATCAAGAACCCTCAGTGCTCAATATGCTGCTTCTCTTACAACTATGTCTCAGAGGCTATTGGCGAGAACGAGTGAGGTTGATCATCTTAAAAATCAAATATCTGAGTTGCATCAAACGCTTGCAACTAAAGATAGAAAAAATAAAGATTTAAAACAGATAACAAGGAGCTGAAGAAACTTGTAGACTGGTATTCTCGTGACCTGAAAACACGAGTAGAAGAGTTGGAACGAGAGATAGCTCAGATACAAAGTCAACAACAGCAGCTAACGGCAGAGGTTCAGCGTTTACAAGAAAATAGGGATAGCTGTAATTAATCTCGCTGGCTTTTGAAATTATGCATCCAGCATATCTTGTAAAGTGAGATTTGAAGAGATGATGGTTTGTCTTGTTCTTATTTCCATTTCTATAAGAACCGTCTTTAGTTTCATTTAGTACGCATCAAATCTTCTTCTCATAGCTATAATTCATCTGTATTTGTATTCTTATTCTACAAATTTCCAATGGCTCATCAATTTCCTTTTACTATTTCTCACGATCAACATATGAGGTATCCTTCACCTCAATTACAAGTTGTTCCTGCATCTTTTGCAGGTGCCATGTTGCAGCAAGCAAATGATCTGGCTAATAAGTCAGATCGTGAAACTGTTTATGAGCTGGTGACTCTCGGCACCCGATACTCCTCCTCTATTGTTGGATTTTCCAACCGATTACAATCCAAAAATCGTGAGATTGAGGAGCTTAACGAGAAGGTTTCTGTACTTCAACGACTCGTTCAAGAGTCTGACAAACAAATTGCAGACTTAAAGCAGGAGAATAAGGATTTAAAATCCTTACTTGCCTCTTCATTTCGACTGCCTAATCCTTTAGATAAGGATGGTATGTTGCTTTATGAAGAGTAAATGCATTTGAGAGATGAGGCTAGAAGTCTCAAATTCTTGTAACTCATCTATGAATTGAATAATAAGATCTTTCCTTTTCAAATGCATTCCTTGAATTTATAGTAACCCTTGTAATCTTTTCAAGAGTTCTAACAAGGTAAATCATCAACGTAAACTGCAATAATGACGAATCCGGATTCTGATAAAACACATGAACATATAGAATTATTCTTAAATCCTTCTTTCAATAGATACTCGTTGATTCAATTATACAACATGTGTTCGGATTGCTTTAACCCATATAAAAATCTTTGAAATTTTATAAAGTACATACTCCTAAATGTACTTGGATTAGATGCTTCAAGTATCGTAATAATCTAATGATGCTTATAAATATGCAGTGACCACATTCATTAACTGCATATCTAATCCATTTGTAATAACCAAATCAATTAAAAATATGAATGTGATTGCATTCATACCAAGGAAATATGTTTCCTCATAATTGCTCAGGTTTCTACTAGAAACCTTGTGCGACAAATTATACCGCATAATTTCATTTCGCATTACGCTTTCGTATAAATACTCACTTATATCTGACAAATATTACACCCTTTGGTGTTTGGACAACAGGTCCAAATGCATCTCGCTTCACTAGCGAGTTTAATTCAGTTTTAATAACTGCTTTCCATTTTGGCCAATCATTTCTACGTCGACATTTTTCGACGATTTTTGGCTCACCTTTTTCATTACTTCTGGTAATATCAAGTGTTATCATATATGTTGTCGACAACAGTTTTATTTCCATCCATAAATTTTCCAGTACTCATGAAATGTATTAAAATCTCATTGTTCCTCTCCAGGGAAAAATATTTCATGAAACACCTCTACAGGAGGTTCCTCTTCAGGAGGTTTATACTCTTCAGGAGTTTTCTCTTCAGGAGTTATACTCTTCAGGAGTTTTCTCTTCAGGAGTTACCTTTTTAGGAGGTTTCCTCTTCAGGAGGATTATATTTTATACAGAATATACAGTCTCTTCATGAGTATCGATTTTTATTTTTCTTGTGCACCAATAGGTTTTCAACGCTTCAGGTGTATCTTAGACTCATTTATTGCTGTTTTAACAACTCGTCCTTCAGGGACTTCAATTCTTGCTTAAGCATTAACAGCAGTAATATATGATTTTACAACACCTTTAGTGTCAGTAAATACATCATGTAATTGATTTGCAACACTTTGCAGATAAATAATCCTCTGAACTTCTGGTTCACATTTATTTGTAAGAGGATCAAATTTAAACAGGACTTTATTATCCCAAGTAATTTCTTGTCGTGCTTCAGGCACCGATATTTCATTATTTCAAAATATGATGAAATATTAATAAACTTATATATAAAAACTTAGTATAAATAAATCAAGTGCTTGGCCGTACAACAGATACGTGACTACTGTTTAGTTATATTACATCTATGACAAACATCTTCATCTTTTTATGAAGAATTATTCTGAGGGCTTTTACCCTTCTCTGAGTTTGATCACTTCTGGTGATACGATACATTTGTATCATCTTTAGTGTTGTCGCTTTTAGGACCAACACTTCTATAATTTTTCTACCACGTCTACGCCCTTAGCTTCCATTCACTTCTGGGAATTGTGTAAATTCGATATCATTAATAGGACGTAATTGGTGTAACAAAAACTCATTATTTAGCTCAATCACTGAAAGATAAAACAAAAATTCAGAATATTTGTTGAACTTTCACTCTCGATATTGCTATTGCAGGAGCACATTCGAGGTATGAAAAATAATGTCTTCTTTTATATATCATCATCAGTGACATTTTCACTGTATAATTTTAATATTGAGCTGATTTTAAAGAGTGCAGAATATTCAATACCACTCTTAAAATCTTGCAACTTCAGGTGCAATAAATCATAATGATCTTTTGAGAGGATTACATTTTCTGATGCTTATATCACTCTCTTAATTCATTTCACGCAGTAAGATGATTTTTCATCATGAGATACACAGCATGGTCCTTCAGGGACACATGGTTTTCTTCTATGATTGTATCTTTCAAGTTCATCATCATATCCAAATAGATCTCATCAAGGATCTGGATAAATAACATTTTTCAGAAATGTCAATAGTAATAAATCTCAATATTTGACATTATATTACAAAAATAAATCTGTGAATTTAATAAATATATTCACATTATCATGAGAATAAAAATACAATTTTATCAAGTAATATTCAGCAATATTACCTTTAATATTTATCTCAAGGACTGTAAATAATATATTGAAAAACTTACTTGAAGTAGAAGACCACTAGCTTCAGTATCGGTAGAACCTCATGCTGATAACGTGTTATAAAACTAAAAAGAAAACTACTACTATTACAAGAGAAATGTAAAATAAACTCTCTGAAACTTTCTTCATTCTCTATATTTTCTTATGAATTTCATTACAACTGAAGCCCATATTTATAGGTGTTGAAGTTACTATGCAAGTTACTATGCAAGTCACTATGCAAGTCATTATGTAGATTTTAAAATAATAGTGGTGGGGTCATTCACATAATTTAGTGGTGGGACAGGGGGCGGCACCGTTTCGTTCGTTCATTTACAATTCATAACAATAATAGAGTTTTTGCAAAAATAATATAATTAAAAAAAATTAAATTAACAAGTATCTATAAATAATAAAAATTCAAACGTAAAATTTAGTTTGCGCAATCATAATTTCTGGTTTCCTTCCTCTCAAGAGTAGATTAATTTGACATCCATAAATATTAGGATAAGGTAGGAGATCAATAGACAAAAATTCCTATTCAAAATTTATATAATGATTTTATAATATACACTAAATTAAAACTATACAATTGTACCTAGTTAGCTGTATAACATTAATTTAAACATGTTAATCTTAATAATTCTGTAAATACAATATCTTTTGTGTAGTTCTTTTTACATCGTTTAGTCGACACCGGTTGTATTAGAATCCTTACTGTAGATGCAGTTTTCGCTCTTGATAAAGCCATATATAATTAACCATGTGAAAATAAAAATAGGGTAAATATATGCCAATAAAATTCAATATCTGTGACTTATTTATAATCATTGCAAAACTTAATCTGATAAGAGATTGAGTTCGTTTGAATGAGAAGTCACTAATTTCATCAACACTTGGTAAGAATGAGATCATTGGAATAAAAAAAAAAAATTCCACTATGTTACTCAACTGTAATTTCTGCATCAATGGCATTTCGATCAAAAGTCTGAGAAATTAGACGTATTTCGTTGCATAGTTCTTCTGAACGATTAATATTTCTAAGTAGTATGATGAGACCGTTTTTATTCAATAATAATTATATCAGTTTACGTTTACGTTTGATTATAACTAAATTAAATAATTATAAACAAGATTGTTTATGAGTAACTTTGACAAACTAATGGCTCGTTTGTTTTGGGAGATGAAACCAAAACTCTCAAACTCATCATTATATTTTTTCAAAATCTCATACAAAATATAATAAAAAATTTAACTTTTTCAAATTTCAAAACTATTTTTTCAAGTTCTCATATGAAACTAATATTAAAAAATTATATTACAATAATATTTTATTATTTTTTTAACTTTTACCTCATTTTATCTCTGAAAACAAATAAGGAAATAGAAAAACCAATTTATGAATGGATTCCACGTTTCACGTTGAAAAAAATTCATAACAAATTTATTATCAGTTTCGAATTGATAATGGATTATTTTTAAAATAGATAGCCAGTTATATTATAGTTATATAATATATATATACATAGATCTCAAAAGAATCAAACTTATATAATAATTGCAAATGGTTTACGTTTATTTATATCTATTAAATATATCTATTAATAAATAGATATATTTATCTATTAAATGGTTTACTTTTACGTAGTATATCATTAATATCAAAATACAAAATATATCAGTTGTGGTGTATAAGCTAATATATTTATTATATCTAACAACGGTTTGTGTCACATTTACATTTACATTTACATTTACGTCTATAAATATATTATAAAATTTAAAATTCTAAAATTGGTTTTAAATTAATATATTTTTTAGGAAATTTTTTTAGTTAGGAAATTACTATTATTTAGATATAATAAATATATCAGTTAACTACAAATATATCTAAATTAATATATTTTTTAGGAAATTAAAATATTTTTTGTTAGGAAATTACTATTGTTTAAATATAATAAATATATCAATTAATTATAAATATATTAGTTCACATTTACGTTTGCGTAATATATCAGTTCACGTCTATAAATATATTCTAAAATTAGTTTTAAATTAATATATTTTTTTAGAAAATTAAAATATTTCTGGTTAATAAATTATTATTATTTAGATATAATAAGTGATTATTAAATTTAATAATCACTTAATAAAAAAATTGTGAAAATTTATTAAATAACCGTTAGACAATTATTTATTATAATAGGATAGATATAAATGTTATTATTTATGCTGCCCGTATTCATGGCCATTAATACCACAACGGACGGCCACAATAATATAGTTGCGCATGCCATGATCCATCATATACACCGAGTGGTCACAAACACCATTATCACAGGCTCATCATTAATAAATAAAACAGCATCGTGATTAGTGGCTAATTATTTGTAATTAAAAACCAATTACCTAGCTTTTTAACAAGGAAAATATTCTAATCACAAAAAAATTATTTAAAATTATTTTTATAAATTAATATGATTTGATCAGATTTATTAAATTATAAAATTATTTTTATCATAAATAAATTTAATAAATTAGATAAAATCATATTAATTTATAAAATTACCTTTACATAATAATCGAAGATCGAAAAAGACGATGATGATATTGCAATCTGACGCAGCAACGCGTGCATGCTTCAATTTCAAATTAATTAGCTTATCAATACGTACAGATAACTGAGAGATCGGATTATAATTAAACAAAGAGAAGCTATTATCTGAATGAGCACGACCTAATTTATTTTTAGAGATAAAGATAAAATAAGATGAGAAGAAATTAAAAAATAAAATAAAATATTATTATAAAATATTTTTTAATATTAATTTTATTTTGAAATTTAAAAAAATGATTTTAAATTTGAAAAAATTATATTATTTTTTTTATTTTATATAAAAATTTTAAAAAATATATAATAATAAATTTAAGATAAAATAAAATGAGATAATCCTTAAAAACAAATCGGGCCTAATTTTCAGATCAAACTAATAAAATATTGACACATAAGGTATATCATAAATCTTTCTTTACACTTACATATATCATATTTGTTCTTTATTTTTTATCTCTTCCCTCTCATCTACTCTCTCTCCCTCAACCTACTCTCTCTCTAAAATACTCCTCTCTCTCTCTCTCTCCTCTACAGGCCGAGCTTTGTTTTACTGTTGTCGAGGGAAGGTTGTTGGCGATTCGGCCATAATTTACTCCTATTGAATCGGCATCTGCAAAATGAAGCACTGTTTACATGCGCATTTAGAAAGCAAAACACTACTAAGAAAACTGTTAAAAGGTGAAAAAAACAAAAGAAAATGTAAAAGGATTTGTTTGCTCGTCCGGAAAAACGAAGCACTGCAATAGTAAGGAGAAAAGAAATAAGAGATTAAGGAAATTTAGGCCACGTAGAACAAGCCATTTTGAAGGAAAAGCTTAAAAACTGGCAAAAATAGGATGCCATTTTTCCAAGCAAGCCATTTCGAAGGAAATGCTAAAAAAACCGAGCATTATTTATAATAATATTTTCTTGTAAACTAAATGGGAAATGAGAAAGCAGCTAATTTTAAACCTGCAAATGTAAAGATGGAAAGGAGCAAGAGGAAGCAAGGGAAAGTCAGGCGCTCCATGCGGTGGTTCTCAGACAAACAGAGCATGAGAGAGGGAGCTCTGTTCTCGGAGTGAGTGAGACCTTGAGAACTGATATATAGAGAGGTTTTTCTTGGGTATTATGTCGGTGTTGAAGATGGGGAAGGAAAAGGGAGAGAACGGAGAGAGTTTTCGATGAGACTTCTATCGTCAATGGCCGGGCTAGGGTTTGGGGCAGATGGGAGAGAGAGAGAGAGAGAGAGAGAGAGAGGGAGGGAGGGGGGGGGGGGGGCGACGAAAAGGGAGATGCAAGCAAAAAAGGGTCTGGTATCCTGCGGGTAAATTCATTGATATTGGCTTGGAATGGCTTACATGTCGGGTTGTGATTGGAGTGTGCAAAAATCCATTTTAAATCCATCCGGACCCAAGCTTTTTCCTTAAACAAAAGCTAGCACATGTACACGTCCGTATGTGCTAATTAAACAATGAAAATGCTTTAATCCAATATAGATGAATCCTCTCTTATTGTAAGAGTATTGTCGGTGCCACCTTATTCGAAGACTCCAGTAGAACCATAAGGCCTATGTTGCCAAGAGAGCATTAAGGGTAGGAGATACTATTGTTGTGAGCCAAGGGTATGTGTTATGAAATGCAACAGAAAAATGTTATAGACCTAGAATCAGGAAGTACCTGAGTCTGGTTTTGGTCATTACCAAAATGAATAAGATGTTTAGATCTAATTCATCCATTAGTTCTCGGTCTAGTTTACTGCCTGATATTACCAATAAAGAAGATTGCACTTTTGAAAAAACTGGTTCACTAGATATCAATCGATGGAATATTCCAAAGATTGATACTAGCTCTATTTACAAAACTTCTTGGGTGCAGTCTACTTTCAAGACTGAGTTCAACGTTAAAACCGGTGAACAAACCTTTGCTATTTCAAAATCTCAAGAAAAGTGTTGTTTATTTCAAAGAAAACCCATTTAAGATTTCATTAATAAAGGTTATAAATTATTGCACATTGGTTTTGTCCAAATTGCTGTCAAACCTCTTGTGAAAAAAGACATCAATGCATATGTACTTCTTTATTTACGTGATGATAGATTTAAAAATTTTAAAGATAGCATGCTTGATATGATTCAAACCTCCCTTATGAAAGGTCCAGTTCATTTTGATTGTTATCCTAATTTGATTGTTTCTTTGCATGATATAAATGTCTTAAAGACCTTAACCCTGAATATCTTAACCTCTAGTTTTGATATAGAAGAAGGTAATAGGACTCTTGCTTTAGTTTACTACATTTATTACGGAATCTTAAAAACTAATCTTAACCCTAAGGTTAAGATTAAATCGACAAAAAATGAGACTTTTCTAATGTAGAGTTCTACCTCTGGTGCCAACATCAGAACCCCTAAAATGCTTTACTAGAAAGATATTACTTTACCAATAGATGGATTCTTGAACAAAAACTTCCACCTGTTGAGGTTTTATCATATGAGAAAAACCTTGACCATACTCAACAGTTTCTTAATGGAATTGTAAAAATTTCTTTTGATCGACTTTTTCTAGCCAACGAAAGAAGACATTCTTATTCTGATTCCAGATCTTCTTGTGTTTCAAACCCAAAAAGAAGAGATGTAAATCTCAAACAATTTTTAGAGGATTTTGCTAAAACAATGAATCCTAATCCTCCAATCTTACTTAAGGATGCTCCTAAAAAGGGAAATCCTTTTATTTCTAATTTAAAGTTGAAAGGTGTTTCTACCAATTTCTAAGTTACTTCTGCTTATTACTCTACCAAGGACGATATCATATCCAAAGGAAAATATATAAAGGAAGAAGTTGAGGAAGAAGACACTTCATCTCTATCTCCCACAAATTCTGATATGGTTGCTTCTGTGCATCACCATAGTCAACTAATGGTGCTACCGTGCTAGACAAAGCATTTGAGATTGATATGATTTCTTCGTTTAATGAATACAATTCTGTTGAAAACCATAATAAGAGAAAAGCTTATTTTGTGAATTTTCCTGCTTCTGAGAGATTGTGAGTTAAGAGAAAATGGAAAGAGAAAATGTATGCATCAAATAAGTATATACTTTTCTTTGATTTTCTAAAAAACCACTATGTTTCAAAAAAATCAATAAATATTTTAAAAACCAATTTTACAAAGGATGGAGGCAGCGTTATTGTCAAAATCAGTCATCCCCCTCTTGAAACTATCCTTATTTCAACCAAATGAGAAGAAATAAAAGTTCCACCTTTTAAAATTCCAGAAGCTGATTCCAAGTCTCCCTCTGTTTTTACTAAAACAATTTTATCAACCAAACCCTCCATACAATAGGTCAACAATTAGATCGTATAGAGAAAAAGGAAGAAAACCCTGTTTTAGAAAAACCTACTTCTGCTTCATCAAAATTTTTAAAAATCTTTGATTATTTTACCAGAGAACAGACACAAAATTGATTTCAAAAAAGTCAGTACTTTAGATAAAATTGATCAAATGTTTGCTCAAATTAAACGAGAACAACCATCCGTTAGTGTGCTTGACAAAAATGGCCAAGGGGTTGATTTTAATAAAGTTACTATTTTCACTACTGATGATTCCTCTAATAATGATTCTATTGATATTGATTCAATTTAGAAAAAATTTCAGGATATTTCTTTAGAAAAACCTAAACTTGCCAAACTTTGAAACGACCCAATCCAATAAGTCTTACAAAGAACTGGTACCCAAGACCTATCCCTCCTAATTTGCAATTCGAAAAAAGAATTTTTCAATCTCAATATTCTGTTTTTATTGATAAAATTTATGAATGGAATATTGATGGACTATCTGAGTAAGAAGTCCTCAATACTTTGAATAAAATGTCTATAGTTGCTAATGCTTATATAAATAAAAATCTTCAACAATATGAGATTCTTATTTTTTTGACCATTGGATTTTCAAATATGCTTCGTCATTGGTGGAGTAAATATCTTACCGCCGAAGCTAAAGAAAACCATTCAGAATGCTGTCAAGCATAATGACGAAGGGTTATCTATTTTTGATGAAACCATATCAAGGGGAATCTCTAATGATGTCAATACTTTATTTTATACCATAGTTAAACATTTTGTGGAAACTCCTTCAACATCACTAATTGCATTTCTGATTACTTGAATAATATAAGGTGCCATAAGATGTTTGATTATCGTTGGTATCAAGATATTTTCATTTCTAGGGTTATGCTTAGAGATGATAGCCAAAAACCTTATTGGAAAGAAAAATTTATTGATGGTCTACCTTGTTTTTTGCTCATAAAGTTAAGGACTCACTGATATCTCAGAACTTGTTAATTACGATAATTACACTTATGGTGATATCATAAGTACAATTAAGAAGCTTGGTATTAGTATGTGTAATGATCAAAAAATGATTCGTCAACAGATGAATGATAGAAAGAAAGTCAAATATGAAATGGAAAACTTTTGCGAACAATTTGGTCTTCCTCCTATTGCTCCATCTAGACAGAAAAACAAGTATTTCAAAAGAATTTCAAAAAAACTCTATGGGCATAATAGGAGAAAAATCCGTGATAAATTTTACAAAAGGACTTTTCACAAAAAATCTTTTTATCAGAAGATTTCTCAAACTCCTTCAAAGGAAAAGTGTTTTAATTGCGGCAAAACTGGACAATTTGCTAATTTGTGCACGAGAAACCCCAATAAATTAAAAGACAAGCTTAATTCTTTGAAAATTAAGGATAGATCAAGAAGAACTGATTCATTTCCTAAAATCTAGAACTTTTTCGTCTGACTTCGATGAAATTAGTTCAAGTGATTCAGAATATCACTCAGAAGCTGAGTCATCTGATTCTCCAATTATTAAACTTGGTTATGATTGTAATAATTCTTATTGCAAATCTGAGGTTAAGACAATTAATGTTTTAATTAAAGAATAATAATAAGAAATTTTTTTATTAATTTTAATTTCACAAATTAAAAATCCTGAACTTAAAGAAAAGTATCTCCTTCAGCTCAAGAAAACCATGGTCTCTCAAGAACCATCGACTTCTAAAGGAAAAATTAGTTTTCCAAAAACTTTAGGACGCTTTGAAAAGAAAAAAAAAACCCAAAGATCTTTCAACACATGATTTATGGCATATAATTGTTTTAATTAAAAAAATAAATGGTTGAACTCAAATCTGAGATTAACACTCTCAAATCTGAAAATTCTTCTTTCAAACAAGATTTACTTTATTTAAGAATTAAGAAACAATTTGATCAGAAATGTCTTTCTGATACTAAGGAAACAAATAAGTCAGACCATGCTAAAACCTCTTATTAGACTAAGAATATTTGTTTAATTCGATATTCTATTCCCCCTAAATGGTTTACTAAAGTTGATATCATTGTTTGTCGTGAATATAGATTTTCTATGATTGATTTTGGATCAGATTTGAATTGCATTCGTGAAGGTTTAGTTCCTACTAAATATTATGAAAAATCCAATGAGAAGCTATTCTCTGCAAATGGATCTAAGATGAAGATCAATTATGAGCTAAACAATGCTCATATTTGTCAGCACAATATTTGTTTCAAGATTCCTTTTGTGCTTGTTACAAATATGACTCATGATGTCATATTAGGAATCCCTATTATTTCTTTAATTTACCATTTTCTTTTTGAAAAAGATGGGATTATCACTGATCCATTTAGAAAGAAAGTCAAGTTTAAATTTGCTTCTAAATTCGAGATTGATACCTAAAAAAATTTAAATTCTTTACTTTTTGCTGAACCAAAACATTTGAATTTTTTACATTAAGAAGTTAGATTCAAAAAGATTTATGAACATTTGTCTGATAAGTTGCTTCAATAAAAAATTGATGATTTTTATAAAACATTGATTTCTGATATTTGTTTTGATCGTCCAAATGCCTTTTGGCATAGGAAGAAATATGTTGTTTCCCTTCTTTACATTAAAGATTTTTTTAAGAAAAATATTCTAACTAAAGCTAGACCTATTCAAATGAATAGCGGAATTTTAAAATTTTGCAAAAATAAAATTTCAAATCTTCTTTGTAAAGGTATTATTAGGCATAGTAAGTCACTCTGGTCGTATGCTGCTTTCTATGTCCAGAAAAATATTGAGATTGAGCGAGGGACGCCCCGTTTGGTCATTAATTACAAACTCTTGAACAAAATCTTAAAGTAGATTATGTATCCTATTCCCAACAAAAATAACATGATTTATAGGTTAAGTGATGCAGTTATATTTTCCAAATTTAATCTTAAGTCTGAATTTTGGTAAATTCAAATTAAAGAGTTAGGCCGTTACAAAACTACTTTTACCATCCATTTTGGTCACTATGAGGGGAATGTGATTTTTTTGACCTCATAAATGCTCCTAGTGAATTTTAAAATATCATGAATGATATTTTCAATTCTTTCACCCACTTTACCATTGTCTACATTGATGATGTTCTCATATTTTTCAAATATATTAACGAACACTGGAAAAATTTGCATTCGTTCCTAGATATTATCAAAAGAAATGGACTTGTTATTTTAACCAAAAAGATTAAAATATTTCAAACCAAAATTAGATTCCTTAGTTATGATATTTCTGATAGCAAAATCAAGTCAATCTAAAAGGCTACTAAATTTGCTGATAAATTCTCAGATACTATTCTTAACAAGACCCAGCTCCAAAAATTCATTGGTTCACTCAATTATATTTCTAATTTTTATAAGGATATGAGAAAACAATGTCGTCATCTCTTCGAAAGGCTTCATCTCAATCCTTCCCCATGGACATATGTCCACACCAATTTAGTCAAACAAATCAAGGCATATGTCAAAACCCTTCCATGTCTTGGAATTCCTACCTCCAATTCTTCTAAAATTGTTAAAATAGATGTTTCTGATATAAGTTATGGTGGTATTCTAAAACAAATTGTTTCACCAGGTTCTTCTGAACAAATTATTTATTTCCATTCTGGAACTTGAAATTCTGTACAACTTAATTATATTACTATTAAAAAAGAGATATTATATATAGTACTATGTATTTCAAAATTTCAATGTGATTTACTTAATTAAAATTTTCTCTTACGTATTGACTGCAAAAGTAATAAATACATATTAGAAAAAAATGTTCAAAACATTGCATCCAAACATATTTTTGCACTATGACAAACTGTTTTAAGTGTTTTTGATTTTGATATTGATTACATTATAGGAACTGATAATTCAATTCCTAACTTACTTATTCATGAATTCCTGTAAAAAAAAAGGATAAGAAGTTAGTAATCCCTCTAGCACCCCTAACAAGGCCATCACTTCCCTCCTCCCTCCTCCTTACCCCTTATAATGCCTCCATCTTCCTCTCCCATAAAGATTGCTAACAGACTCACCTCATTAAGAAGTATTCATAAGCCTATTTTAGCTAGTTCTTTTACTTCAACCCTCTCCATGCCTTATGATCTATATATTACTCTATTAGCAATGGCAAGGCCAGCTAATTTCTTCTTACCTTCTTATAAGGTAGAATATTTCAAAAAGACATTTCCAAAATTTGTTTTACATTGAACCCAACAAATCAATGTATACAGGTTCATTTCAAATTGCTTCAAACTATTTGCCCCCTAATTTTCACTGGATTCATGAGAATTTAGCAAAAAACCTCCAATTTTATTTAGAGATCCTTCTCTATACTGGATCTCTCTCTATTAAACCTATCTATTGCAAAATAAATAAATCAAAAATCATTTTTCATAATTGCTATCTTCTATCTATAATAACTGAAGAAGAATGGGGAGCTCATCCCTATTCTTCTAAAAGTATTCCACATTCAGAAATTCAATATAATTACTACGATTATATTAAAGCCTGGTTCAAAATTCCCTTATTTCAAACTTTTGATCACATGCACTATTGGTTCTTTAATTTTGACAAAAAAATGCAAACACAGTTTTTCCCTTTGGTTCCAAAGATGGTTAAATCAATTCGGTCTAATCCCAGAAATATTTCTTGATAATCTCCAATCGACTATCAATCATCTTCACATTTCTAATTCTCCAATCGACTATCAATCATCTTCACATTTCAACTTCCAACACAATAAGACAAAATTACTTTCAGTGTAGAAAGACAGTTACTTTCACTATTTCACCTGTGATTCATTTTACTATGCTACTTGTGATCTCTTTTCACTATATCACTTGTGATTTCTTTTCACTATTTCATTTGTGATTCCTTTTATTATGCTACTCATGATTTGTAAAGACAACTCATTCTTCTATAAAAGGAGACATCTTTTCATTTAGGAGGCAAAATTTAGATACTTCTAAACTCTGCTGCTTCCCAACGGTTTAAAACTTCCTCTTTGTATCCCCAATTTCCTCAGTTTCTTTTATAATTTTGTAAGTATTATTTTCAATGAATAATATTTTGGTTCAAGTGCATTTGCATTAATTATTTTAGCATTTATATATATCATATTTTCATTATCATATTACTACATTTGGCTCGCTCTGTCGCCTATCATATTACTACATTTGACTGGCTCTTCCGTCTTTAATTCTAGTTATCTGCTCTTTTTTAGTAATGGTATTAGTATGTGTAATGATCAAAAAATGAGTCGTCAACAGATGAATGATAGAAAGAAAGCCAAATATGAGATGGAAAACTTTTGCGAACAATTTGGCATTCCCACTATTGCTTTATCTAGATAGAAAAACAAGTATTTCAAAAAATCCTTATGGGATAACAGGAGAAAAACCCGTTATGGATTTTACAAAAAATCTTTTTCACAAAAAATCTTTCATCAGAAGATTTCTCAAACTCCTTCAAAAGGAAAGTGTTTTAATTGCGGCAAAACTTGACATTTTTCCAATAAGTGCACCAGAAAGCCCAATAAATTCAAAAATAAGCTTAATTCTTTGAATATTAAGGACAATAATCAAGAAGAACTGATTTCTTTTCACTATTTCACTTGTGTTTCCTTTTACTATGCTACTCGTGATTTGTAAAGACAACTCATTCTTCTATAAAAAAAAGACCTATTTTCATTTAGGAGGCATAACTTAAAAGTTAAAAAAATATTTACTTCTGAAATCTGCTACTTCTCAAAGATTTAAAACTTCCTCTTTGTATTCCTAATTTCTCCAATTTCCTTTGTAATTTTGTAAGTATTATTTTCAATGAAGAATCATTTAGTTCAAGTGAATTTGTATTAATTATTTTAGCATTTATATATCATATTTTCATTATCATATTATTGCATTTGGCTGACTTTGCCGCCTGGATATAAATACTTGCATATTGGTTCTGTCCAAATTGCTGCCAAACCTCTTATGAGAAAAGACATCAATGTTTTTATACTTCTTTGTTTACGTGATGGTAGATTTAAAAATTTTAAAGATAGTATGCTTGGTATGATTTAAACCTCCCTTATGGAAGGTCCAATTCATTTTTATTGTTATCCTAATTTGACTGTTTCTTTGCATGATACAAATATCTTAAAGACCTTAATCTTGAATATTTTAACTTCTGGTTTTGATATGGGAGAAGATAGTAGGCCTCTTGCTTTAGTTTACCACATTTATTACAGAGCCTTAAAGACTAATCTTAATCCTAAGGCTAAGATTAAATCGGTATATTAATTTCTCCCTCTTGAATTTGGCTAAGACTCTCGTTAGGGATACAAAAGGTTCCCACAAATTAACCTGGTAGTCTGTACGTTAATTTGTTTTCCCCAAATCATGGAGACTTCATCGATTCCTAGCTCCATCCTTCAAACCCAGTTCTAGCCCGTCCCGTTCTTTCTTGAGACCATCCCATTCAGTTCCTTTTCTAATCATTTAAGCTTCATCACCTCCTTCCATCAGTCGATCAATCACTTTTTTTTTTCTATTTTTCCACTTCCATTTTCATTGTCGCCCCCTGTTATTATTTTTGCTTTTCCATATCCCGATTACTTTTCACTTAGCATAAAGTTGTCTTTCTATATTTCTCACATTGTAGAGGGTGTGTTTTTTTAATTAAATCTACGATCAGCTGAATGAATTTAAATATTTAGCTTATCCAAGTTGAAGGATACTCCCAGTTGTGAGGACAACAAGAAATGAAGATTGAAATGGGGAGCAATAATGAAAGCTTTCAAAGGTTTCTTTTATTGGTAGTCAAATCCACCCACTATCACACCAAAATCTTTGGACTGCCAAACAACGTTTCCACCTACCATAACTAGGGGGGAGCTTGCAATTTCAAAATCTATTGGGTGCATGATATCATTTTGAGGGAAAAAAATAGTATGAAAAGATAAGCCAAAATGGGGTAAAGGGAAACTTGAAGATGATTTGGGTGATAGGGAACTTGAAGAGTTTGTGTCTTGTACAGGTCGGGGAAGGGGAAGGAGAAGGGGAAGGGTAAAGGGAGGAGAGGGATTGTGTAGTGGGAAAGAGTGAGGGAAAAAAAAAACTAACATGGCAAACTACCACAATCAATTTGTGGAATACCTTATCTCCATATCAATTCTCTTTGGGTAATGAAAGGGAGAAAGATCATCACTTTAATTGAAAAGCAACTATTTACAAGAATTAATGACACAGACCAATCACCAGCAAAATAGCTAGCTCTCTTATGTGTAACGCCCAAGTCCTAGAAGGATTGGTAACTTACTTCATGTCACTTAAACTCATATTCTAACACTATATATATAAACTCTAAATCTCAATGCCATATAAAAATTATTTTTTCAAACCAACTAACTTAATACAATCAACCACTCAAAATACCAAGTCATCAGAACATGAGAAAATTACTTAATCAAATTCATCAATACTCATAGAAACTTTCTATGCTTAATCCACTATGCTCCATAATCTTAATCCTCAACTAAAAATTTTAAATTATCTAAAAAATATTGTGAAGATAAGGGGTGAGATATCAACAATTTAATAAAGAGAGAACATATACTAGTATGTAAACATGAGCATTTACAGAGTTCAGAATACAGAACAAAAATATTTTAGTTTCAATATACATATTTCAAAACGTGTTATTAGAATATTAGAGTTAGATTTCGAATTGTTTATATTCAAAAACCAATTGTTAATATTCAAAGACCGTCTGGCATAACATAATTGAACATCATCTCATATTATATTATATAATATTATATCATATCAAAATAGTAGTCATGTTTAACCCCGTGGTAAGGTTATGCATTCTGCAAAAATCCAAGCAGAACATAAATCACTATGATATCAAAGCAATTGCACTCAAAATAGAGATCACTATTATATCTTATGGCGAGGCTAGAGACCACTATTATATCCCTATATCCCGTAGCAAGCTCAAGCGTCACTATTATATTTTGTGATAGGGCTAAAGGTTACTATTATATCTTGTGACAGGGCCAGAGGTCACTAATATGTCCCGTGCAAGGCCAAAGATCACTATTATGTCTTTGTGACAAGGTCAAAGGTCATTATTATCTTTCATGATAAGGTCAAAGGCCACTATTATTACTCGTGACAGGGCTATATTTCAAAACAAACGAAACATAATCAAAATCACAAGATCATGACCTAAAATAGAATCCCATATAGAATAAGAAAGTCATGCCAAAAGTTTTTCAGATGCCACATCATATCAAAACAGAGTACTAAACAATTTCATATAATTTTCACATATTTAAAATAGATTCATAGTATCTTCACATAACATGTACACATTTTCAAATTTCATATTTTCTCTTTGTGCATGGTCAGAAATAAAATACCAAAAAAAATTTCATGTCTACACCTGTCATGTCAGAAACATATTCTCTTTTACACATAATTCATGTGTAATGCATAACACTTAACTAATATTGTTTTTCATATTTCTTTTCAAAATATATCATGTACACTTTCATAAATCAACCTCTTTTCATTTTCTTTTTATGCAAAATCTAGTATAGGAACCTCACTTTTTAGTCTAGTCTAATTAACCTATGTTCATGGCGTGTACATCTATTTCCTTCTATCTCTTCTTCTCTAAATCTTATCTCTGTTGATGTCACGTTAAATCTAAAAGCCAATAATTCTTCATCCACTCTTTGCTATCATTCTCTCGTTTATCTCCTCTCTTTCTCGTGTTTTTCTTCATTTTCATTTATTGTCAAGCAACCTAGATTGTTGAAAGATCACCAGTGGGAGAGTTTCGTGTAAGGTGTTCGATAAAAGGCTAGTAAAAATACCAGAAGTTGCATGTAATCCTTTAAGCAATGATGAAGTAAGAGTTGCATTTGAGCATCCAGCCTTCATTCCTAATCCCTTTATGGTATCGATTCTTTTGTTTTTGTCTAAAATTTCCTTTGCAATTGATTGTGTTGTTTGGCTGGGATGTGTCTCCATGGGAGTTATGATTAGGAACAAGGTAAGAGAGAAGGCATGTGTCTGGCCCAAAATCGTGATAATTAGATATAGGATAAGAGGGCTTTATCTGCAAGTCTTGAGTCCTTTTTCACTATTGTCGCTGGTGCTTTCATTCATGCCTTTGCTTTGTTTGTAATCTTTGTTAAATGGAAGTGTATAGTCCTTCTGAGAATGGACAAGCTTCTATTGAAGAAGAGATCGAGTGCGTAGCTATTTCGATAATTTTTAGTTTCTCTTCTTTTGACATTCAAACTTAGAATGATGAGATCTTGTGGGTATTTTCTCTCCATCCACCTATTGAGTATATTGCTAATTGTGAAATTGATAAGATGGTTGTTGATGTTTATAGAGAGTATTTCCATGAGGTAGCAAGTGTTTTTAAATAATATTCTCCTGAAATAGCAGATTGCTTTGAGCTTAACGTATTGGATGAAATGCTTGACAAAGTGTTCATTCTTGATAATGACGTGTTCTTAATCTTAGTTGGATTTTTAAAGTTTTTCATAATTGGAATAGATGGTCTGTTAGTTGATATACTTGGAAGGAGACCTTATTTACGTGATGCATCATTTGTATTTAAGAAAGTGTGGCTCGAGCTACAGGACATGAAAGCAGTAAATGGGGACACATTTTTAGGTGGAGAAGATTTCTATAATGTACTGTTGGAGTACTCAGTCAATGAAGTCAAGATAATTGAGGGGATTGATTTCTCCAAGTACAAGTTTGTTTTGATGAGGCTCTGGGAAGTAGTCGAGAAAACTATCATAGAACTCTCATCTACCACCCAAACTAAAATCAACCGGCCCTTCATCACAGCTGATGCAATTGGTGACAGATTACAGTTATGTTTGATTTCAATGCCAACGATATTTTGATTGTTTCTGTTAAGGGCAAGTCCATCTCCATCTGCACATCCAAAGGGATTTCAGAAGATGAAATTGAACATATGCGTAAGGGTGGTGAAATGAAAATTTTTGTTTTTGATCCTGGAGGTGAGGAGTGTGATCTTGGAAAGACCATGGGCCCTGTCAAGAAAACTATATAACAAGCCAGATGGGAAAAGAACCGAATTAATCTAGTTGGGATTGTTGGCGACAACTCTAGGATTCCAAGAATTCCACATTTTTTTAAGGTTCACGTTTAAAACATATTCGCACCTTTTGGGCAATGTGCTTTGAAGGGGAAGGGTTTGTCATAGTTCTATATATGCACAATAGTGGACCAAAAGGTTTGGAGCTTGATTGGATCAATTTCATTCGCCATGTAGGCTACTAGCCATTTGTTTTGTTTACAAGTTAGTATCCATTTAGGCCATGAGCCATTTACACTTTTTAGGATTATATAGGCTCTCTTTAGTTTTACAATTCAGTTAAGTTGGTCTTTGGCCAATTAGTTAGTATGAGGAAGTCAATATTTGTAGTGGTATTGTACTCATTCGAGATATCATCCAGAACCTTACTTGTTTGCAATTTGACAATTTGGAGGAGCTCCCCTGAAGAGAGCCTTATCAATATAGTATATGTATGACTATTTCCTCAAATCCTTCCATTCTTATTATTTTCTTGATTTAGATTGTGTTAAATCCAACGTTTCAAATTTCGTATCTACGTGTAAATTTTGATGATAACAAATAAATTCAAGTTTCAAGCTCATATTATTTACGCAATGGAACGAAGCGCACATCAAGTATAAAAGAACAAATCTACAAATGAAGCTCATAGATTATTTTTGTACATCTTTTGATAAAATTCAAAATTGGATTAAATTTTCAAATTACTCTTTTTTCTCATAAAATATTAAATTACTTTTTTCACATATGCAAGACATTTTTAAATGTCTTAGTTTAGAAAATTATATTTTTCACATGTGCATAACATCATCAAATAAAATAATTTCGAAAATTATATTTTTTTTTTATAAAAATTTGAATTTATAAGATGATTGATTATCATATTTGACATGTACATATTTTGTTTGAAAATCTTGAAGGGAGGTAGTGTTTTTTTTTTACAAATGTAAAAGGTAGATGATTTTGTTTGAGAATCTTAAAGGGTGGTTATGTGTTTTTTTGACATGCAAAAAGAAGATGATTTGGTTTGAAAAATAAATCATGCTCATTTTGTCATTTATGAAAAGCAAAAGATTAGGTTTGATTTTTTGAAAAATGAATGGAGTTGTCTTTGACAAATGCAAAAAAGAAATGTTTTTATTTAAATTTTTTGAAAAGTGAATAATACTCTTATTTAACATGTGAATATTTTTAAATTTAAAATTGAAAACTCATTTGCCTATAAATAGCTCACTTGAGTTTTGCAAATATCACAACAAGAGCTTACACATTTATTGTTAAGTTTTACATCATTCTTTCAAAGCTCTCATTCTCTCTTTTCTAAAATTTTGAGTCTTAATTCTTATTCTTTTTTAGAGAGATATAGGTTGAGCTGTATTGTTTCTATCTCACTCATTGAGGAGTGTACTTTGATAGTTTACCCACTATCAACTCTTATATTTGTAAGAGGGTGCGTATAACCCTTGTGTGTGTAGAAGTGAGAATAGTTAAATCACCAAGTGCGAGGTGATTGGAAGTGTAGAGGGTATTCTACACAGATTCTTTGGAGCGATGCTGCTAAAAAATATAACAGGTTTCTATCTCCACCTAAAGGAAATTGACTAGTGAATTCGGGATCCTCAAGGGGTAGCTTGAGGCGAGGACGTAGGCAGTAGGGCTGAACCTCGTAAAAATACTGAGTTTGCTTTCTCTTACCCTACTCTTTATATTTCTTACAGATTTATATTCTGTTTATATTTTATATTGTGTGTTTGATTAATAAGTGTTAATTTTTATAAACTAACCCAATTCACCCCCCTCTTGTGTTAGTCATCTGGACGACAGATTGTTACAGCCATATACTCATGTTGCATGGCATCATGCCATTCCAAATGTTTAGAAGCTGTCATATAGCTAGTGGGACTTCTAGGGTTAGGTACAGTGGTATTGAGAAAAGTTCGTGAGGGATAAGGGATGGTGAGATCTGGTGATAATTGGAGACTGATGGGGGATGAGGATCGGTGGTGCAGAGAGAATTGGGAAAGAAGAATTACGGATTTGAAAGGAATTGGGATTTCAGAAAGATGAGGGTGCAAATAGGCTCAAATTGGAATTAAGAGAGGAGAAAGACTATTGGACTAGTCTCGGACTTGGGCCTAAAATAGATGGTAAGAGAATGAGTAAATGGGCTTGAGAAGAGGGAGGAATTGATAGGTTCTATGAAGAGGGCCGAGAGGAGTTAATAATGGGCTATGAGGAATAGGGAAATGAGTCCTCATGAAAAATTGCATCGCGAGAGATATAAAGTCTAGAAGTTTTTAAGTCCAAACACTTATATTCCTTGTGAGCAAAGCTATAACAAAAAAAAAAGGCATGGAATGCATCGAAAATGAATTTTATGTTGATTATGTTGAACTCAAGATTTCAAGTTTCATGTAAATCTACACATGGATTTTGATGATAACAAATGAATTCAAAGAATAAAAGAGTCTCAAACTCAAGTTGTCCACACAATACAATCAAGCACATCAAGGAACCAAGCATGAGTAAGAAGGGAACAAATTCACATTAAAATCATAGAATAATATTGTAAATCTCTTAAAAATTCGAAATTAGGATTAAGACTCAAAATTAATATTTTATCATAAAGCATTAAAATACATTTTCCACATGTGCATGAATATTTTGAAAATTAAATTTGAAAATTTTGAAAGATGATTGATTGTCATCTTTCACATGTGCATGACATGATTAAAGGTTTGAATTTTAAAAATATTAAAATGATTGATTGTCATCTTTTACATGTGCATGTTTTATTTGAATATTTTCAAAAGTAATAGATGCTTTTCTTAACTTATGCAAAAGGTAGATGTTTTTGTTTGAAAATTTTGAAAAGTAAAGTGTGCTTCTTTTGTCATATGAAAAAAGTAAAAGATTAGGTTTGAAATTTTTGAAAAGTAAAGTGTGCTCCTTTTATCACATGCAAAAAGTAAAAAGATTTGATTTGAAATTTTTGAAAAGTGAATAATGATGTTTTTGACATGTGAATCTTTTTAAATTTGAATATGAAGTCTCATATGCCTATAAATAGATCATTTGAGAGTTTCACATTCACAACACCAAGAGTATACAACATTCATTCAAAACTTTCATTCTCTCTTCTCTAAGCATTGAGCCTTAACCCTTGTTCATTTTGAGAGATATAGTTTGCGCTGTATTATTTCTATCTCACTCATTGAGGAGTGTATTTTGATAGTCTACCCACTATCAACTCTTGTATTTGTAAGAGGGTGCGTATAACCCTTGTATGTGTAGAAGGTGTTCTACATGGGGAATAGTTAAATCACTAAGTGTGAGGTGATTGGAAGTGTAGAAGGTGTTCTACACGGAGAATAGTTAAATCACCAAGTGTGAGGTGATTGGAAATGTAGAGGGTGTTCTACACGAATTCTTTGGAGCGGTATTGCTCAAATGTGTAATAGGTTTCTATCTCCACCTAAAGGATATTGAATAATAGATTTGGGGATTCTCAAGGGGTAGCTTGAGGCGAGGACGTAGGCAGTGGGGCCGAACCTCGTTAACATACTGAGTTTGCTTCTCTCTTACCCTTACTCTTTATATTTATTGTTGTTTCATATTTTGTTTATATTTTATATTATATATTTGATTTATAATTGTTATTTTTTTAAATACAACTCAATTCACCCCCCCTCTTGTGTTAGTCATCTGGGCAACAATTGGTATTAGAGCTAGAGCTCTATTATAAGATTAACTATCTTTTGAATTAAAATCTTATGGCTAACATTGCAATTTCATTTGGTGAAGGTCAATCCAGCAGTCGGCCTCCACTCTTTTGCAGAGACAATTACTCATTCTGGAAAGTTAGAATGAGAATATTCCTTCAGGCTCAAGGTCGAGAAATCTAGAAATGCATTGTAAATAGACCTTATATTCCAACAAAAGTGATTGATGGAGTAAAGGTCAAAAAGGAAGAAAAAGAGTTTGATCGTGAAGACGATAGACTTTATACTTTGAATTTAACTGTTATGAATTTATTATATAATGCTCTTAATGGTAATGAGGTTAATAGAGTAATGACTTGCGCTACAGCAAAGGAAATTTAGGATAACTTGGAAGTTACTTATGAAGGAACTTCTCATGTCAAGGAATCAAAAATTTATATTCTTACTCATGAATATGAAATGTTTAAGATGAATGATGATGAATCTATTTCTAGTATGCACACTCGTTTTACTAACATCATAAACAGCTTGACAGCTCTTGGCAAAGTTTATTCCAAAGTGGAGATAGTAAAAAAAATTCTCAACTCTCTACCAAAACGTTGGTAATCAAAAGTGACAGCGATTCTTGAAACTAGAGACCTCAAGAAACTCGAAGTGAATGAACTCATCGGGTCACTTATCACCCATGAGTACACATTGAAAAGATGAGAAGAAGAATGAAAGCCAAAGAAGAGTTTGGCACTTAAAACTGTTCCACATGAAAGTGAAAGTGATGAAAATAAGGAAAATGATGACAAAGATGAAGAAGTTGCGATGATAACAAGAAGAATTCAGAGGTTCTTAAAGAAAAATAAAACTCCTCCAAGGAAATCTTTCAAAAAGTTTTCCAAGAAAAATTCAGGTAAAAATGACACTTTAATTTGTTATAAATGCAATAAGTCTGATCATATCAAGTCAGATTGTCCTCTACTAAAGAAAGATCGAAACAAATGCAAAAAAGTTATGAAAACTACATGAGATGATGATTCAAGTAACTCAGATAGTTAAGCAAGCAATGGAAAATCAGCAAATCTTTGTCTTATGGCTAAAGATGACATTGAGGTAACAAATCTTGATAATATTGAAAATCATTCATATGAAAAATTGTAAAATGTTTTAGAAGAGGTATATGAGGAATTTGAAAAATTGGGTATCAAGTAGACTGCTTTGAAAAAGAAAATTATTCTTTAATAAACGAAATTGATATTTTAAGAAAAGAAAATATTGTTTTGAAAGATGAAAATCTTGACTTGAATAAAAAGAAAACTGATTTAAAAAATATTATTGAAAACTTTACGAATGGAAAAAGAAATTTTGAAAAACTTCTTGATAGTCAAAGATATGTTTTTGACAAGGCAGGCTTGGGATATATGCCGAAACAAAAATACAAATCTTATAAAAATTTCTTTGATAATCCTTCTACATCAAAGTCCAATATTCAAAATTCTTTTCATAAAAATAATTTTGTTAAAAAAGGATACTATTATAATCACTCAAGTTCTTCATATATGTCACATGTTATTTACAATTTTTGTAATAGAAATGGTCATAGTTATCATGCTTGTCCTATTAGAAGAAAACATACAATGACTATTAGGGCCATATGGGTACCTAAAAATTTTGTTTCTTCTAATACTAATAAATAAAGGACCCAAAAAACTTGGGTACCAAGAAAAATCATTTTAATTATTTTTATAGGTGTGCATGAAGTCTTCCACAAACAAAAAAAATGGTTTTTAGCTAGTGGATGTTCAAGACACATGACGGGAGACAAGACTAAGTTCTTTGATCTTAGATTTAAAAAAGAAGGACACGTGACATTTGGAGACAACTCGAAAGGGAAGATCGTGAGAATAGGTAAAATTGGTAATAAGTCTTCTATCATAATTGAAAATGTTTTACTTGTTGAAGGTTTAAAACATAATATTTTGAGTATAAGTCAATTATGTGATAAAGGATTTACAGTTACTTTCAAAATGAATAAATGCATTATTTTGAATGATCATGATTGTAATATTTGTTTTATTGCTTTTAGAAGCAACAATATTTATACAATTGATTTTGAAGAAATTATCTCACAAGATCCTATTTGTTTTTCAGCTCAAAATGAAACTAATTAGTTATGGCATAGAAGATTAGGTCATGCCAACATGAAACTTATTTTCAAACTTTCAAAAAATGATCTTGTGAGAGGTTTACCAAAGGCAAATTTTCTTAAAGACAAAATTTGTGATGCATGCCAATTTGGTAAACAAACAAAAACTTTTTTTAAAATCAAGAAACATATTTCCACTACTAGACCACTGCAACTGATACACATGGATCTTTTTGGACCAAATAGAGTTGCAAGTTTAGGAGGAAAATATTATACATTTGTTATTGTTGATTATTTCTCTAGATATACTTGGGTCATCTTTCTTACTCATAAAGATGAGGCACATAATGACTTTATCAAGTTATGCAAGAGAATTCAAAATGAAAATGGTTATACTATTTCAAGTATTCGAAGTGATAGGGGAAAATAGTTTGTTAATAAAAATATTGAAACATTTTGTGATGAAAATGGTTTTGTGCATAATTTTTCTGCTCCTCGAACTCCTCAACAAAATGGGGTAGTAGAGAGGAAATGTAGATCTCTTCAAGAGATGGCAAGAACAATGTTCAATGAGAACAACTTACCTAGTTATTTTTGGGCCGAAGCGGTAAGTACTGCATGTTATGTTATAAATAGAGTTATACTAAGGTCCAAATTAAATAAAACCCCCTATGAGCTTTGGAATGAGAAAAAACCCAATATTGGTTACTTTCATGTATTTGGATGCAAATGTTTTATTTTAAATGACAGGGATAATTTAAGCAATTTTGATACAAAATCTGATGAAGGTATCTTTCTCGGGTATTCTACTAATAGTAAAGCTTATAAAGTATTCAATAAAAAGACTTTGACTGTACAAGAATCTATGCATGTAGTATTTGATGAATCTAATTCTCTACTCTCCAAGAAATCCATTGATGAAGAAACAGGAGGTATAAATAATACGGAAAGTCTCAATCTCAACAAAGAGAACACAATAGAGGAAGTCCAACTTGGAGACATCAGGAAAGATCATCAAAATTTAATACAAGATGCAACTAAACAGTGGAAATTTGTGAAAGATCATCCAGTGGAACAAATTATAGGAGAACCTTCACGAGGTGTAAGCACTCGATCATCTCTTAGAAATATTTGCAATCATATTGTTTTTCTATCTCAGATTGAACCTAAAAATATTGATGAAATACTTCTTGATGAATCTTAGATTCTAGCTATGCAAGAAGAGTTTAATCAATTTGAAAGAAATGATGTTTGGACACTTGTTCCTAGACCCAAAAATCATACTATTATTGGAATAAAATGGGTTTTTAGAAACAAGAAAGATGAGTCCGGAGTCATTACTAGAAATAAGGCTCGACTTGTAGCCCAAGGTTTCAATCAAGAAGAAGGAATCGATTATGATGAGACATATACACCAGTCACAAGATTAGAAGCTATAAAGATTTCAAACTTTTTCAAATGGATGTTAAAAGTGCTTTCTTAAACGGTTTTATAAATGAAGAGGTATATGTTGAGCAACCTCCAGGTTTTGAAAATCATATTTCTCCAAATCATGTTTTCAAACTCATAAAAGCACTATATGGATTCAAACAAGCTCCTAGAGCGTGGTACGAGAGATTTAGTGGTTTCTTGATTGAAAAAGGCTTTTCAAGAGGAAAAATTGATACAACTCTTTTCATTAAATACGAAAATGATGATATTCTTTTGATTCAGATTTATATTGATGATATAATATTCGGTGCTACTAATGAAAATATGTGCCAAGTTTTTGCTAAGACTATGCAGGAAGAATTTGAAATGAGTATGATGGGAGAGCTTACATTCTTTCTCGGATTGCAAATTAAGCAAGCAAAAAGTGGGACATTCATCAATCAATCGAAATATATTAAGGAATTGTTGAAGAAGTTTGGGATGGAAGGTGCTAAGGAAACTGGAACACCAATAAAACCAATCCACTAAACTTGATAAAGATGAAACCGGTAAACCAGTTGACTCGAAGGTATATCGAGGTATGATTGATAGCTTATTATATTTGACAACCAGTAGACCAGAAATTATGTTTAGTGTGTGCTTATGTGCACGCTTTCAATCATCTCCAAAAGAATCACATTTAATTGCAGTTAAGCGCATTTTTAGATATGTTAGTGGTACAATTAACTTAGGGTTATGGTACCCTAAGCACACATCTTTCGATCTAATCAGCTACACAGATGCAGATTATGCTGGCTGTAAAATAGATCGAAAAAGCACTAGTGGAGCATGTCACTTCTTAGGTAGTGTACTAGTTTCTTGGTTTAGTAAAAAATAAAATTATGTTGCACTATCTACTGCTGAGGCAGAATATGTTACTGCGGGTAGTTGTTGTACTCAAGTTCTTTACATGAAGCAATAACTTGAGGATTTTAAATTTATGTATAATCACATTCCAATCAAATGTGATAATACAAGTGCTATAAATCTTTCAAAGAATCCAATACAACATTCTCGGACCAAACATATTGAAATTAGATATCATTTTCTTAGAGATCATGTGCAGAAGGGCGATATTCTATTAGAATTCACTAGTACACATGATAAATTGGCAGACATTTTCACAAAATCCCTACCAGAAGATAGACTATGCATGATTAGAAGAGAAATAAGAATGATGCATGCCATGGATATCTGCTAGATACTTTTATTTCATTATCTTAAATGACCTACAGAAACTTGAGACGTTCAGCCTCATCATTCAAATGCATTTGGTCCTCATAAATCATCATGCCATCCTTGTCTAAAAGATTAGGCAATCGAAATGAAGAGGTAAGTAAGGATTTCAAATCCTTATTTTGTTGCTTTAACTCTATTATTTTTTTGTTTGACTCATAAACAAGTCGTTGAAATATAAAAACAATCTCGCTAAGCTTCTTAATTTCGCGAGTTTTGGACTACAACCGAGCAGAAAACGCGACGATAGATGATGAGTATCGAGTTCCGAGACCCACAAGCTCGTAAATGGCGTCATGATCTGATTTATTAGCTAAATCAGTTTCTTGTTACTTCATGGCACCCACGACAGATGCAGAAATAGATTGATACTGAGGTGAAGGATATCTCAAATCTTGATCAAGAGAAGCACTGAAGGGAAATTTACGAGCCATTGAAAAATTGTAGAATAAGAATACAAGCAAATTGCAAAGATGAGAAGAAAGCTTGATGCGAAATAGATAAAACTAAGGATTGCTCTTATAGAAATGGAAATAAGAACAAGACAAGCTTACAAATCATGATAATATCTCATTTTTCAGCAACATTAAGCGAATCAAATCTCTGCACCGAATTACCAGAGCTACGCCTCTAGCCTTTGCAGGTTTTGTCGGGCACGGATGGTTTCAATTATTCAACTCTTTACAAAATCTTCTTCTGCACCGAATTACCGAAACTAGGCCTCCAGCCTTTGTAGGTTTTGTCGAACACGTGTGGCTACGCACCGAATTCTCTATAGTCTCTACTAACGCAGCGTTTTATTTGTCTATTGGTTATTGTAGGAATATATCTTATTGAGCTAATTATGATTCATTTTTAATGATGCCAAAAGGGGGAGAAGTTTTAGACTAGAACATTAACATTGTTTAAATTGCTAAACTTGTTATATATGCTTGGAATTATATTTATATTTTTGCTTAAAAAACTAACGCACATTCTCAGGGGGAGTTTAAGTATTAATACAGGTTTCAGGTTCTATCAAGTATTTGTCATCATCAAAAAGGGAGAGATTATTGAACTCAAGGTTTCAAGTTTCATGTAAATCTACACATGGCCGATTTTGATGATAACAAATGAATTCAAAGAATAAAGGAGTCTCAAACTCAAGTTGTCCACACAATACAATCAAGCACATTAAGAAACCAAGCATGAGCAAGAAGGAAACAAGTTCACATTAAAGTCATAGAATAATATTGTAAATCTCTTGAAAATTCGAAATTAGGATTAAGACTCAAAATTAATATTTTATCATAAAGCGTTAAAATACATTTTCCACATGTGCATGAATATTTTGAAAATTAAATTTGAAAATTTTGAAAGATGATTGATTGTCATCTTTCACGTGTGCATGACATGATTAAAGATTTGAATTTTGAAAATATTAAGATGATTGATTGTCATCTTTCACATGTGCATGTTTTATTTGAATATTTTCAAAAGTGATAGATGCTTTTCTTGACTTATGCAAAAGGTAGATGTTTTTGTTTGAAAATTTTGAAAAGTAAAGTGTACTCCTTTTGTCATATGCAAAAAGTAAAAAATTAGGTTTGAAATTTTTGAAAAGTAAAGTGTGCTCCTTTTGTCACATGCAAAAAGTAAAAAGATTTTATTTGAAATTTTTGAAAAGTTAATGATGATGTTTTTGACATGTGAATTTTTTTAAATTTGAATATGAAGTCTCATATACCTATAAATAGATCATTTGAGAGCTTCACATTCACAACACCAAGAGCATACAACATTCATTCAAAACTTTCATTCTCTCTTCTCTAAGCATTGAGCCTTAACCCTTGTTCATTTTGAGAGATATAGTTTGCGCTGTATTGTTTCTATCTCACTCATTGAGGAGTGTACTTTGATAGTCTACCCACTATCAACTTTTGTATTTGTAAGAGGGTGCATATAACTCTTGTGTGTGTAGAAGGTGTTCTACACGGGGAATAGTTAAATCACCAAGTGTGAGGTAATTGGAAGTGTAGAAGGTGTTCTACACGGAGAATAGTTAAATCACCAAGTGTGAGGTGATTGGAAGTGTAGAGAGTGTTCTACACGGATTCTTTGGAGCGGTGCTGCTCAAAGGTGTAATAGGTTTCTATCTCCACCTAAAGGAGATTGAATAGTGGATTTGGGGATCCTCAAAGGGTAGCTTGAGGCGAGGACGTAGGCAGTGGGGCCGAACCTCGTTAACATACTGAGTTTGCTTCTCTCTTACCCTTACTCTTTATATTTATTGTTGTTTCATATTTTGTTTATATTTTATATTATATATATGATTTATAATTGTTATTTTTTTAAATACAACTCAATTCACCCCCCCTCTTGTGTTAGTCATCTGGGCAACAGATTATATAGACATAAATTTGGAAAGCATTGACAACCAAACACCTTTAAAAAGTGATAATCCGGATGACGATTATAAACATAAAAGATTGGGGATTTATTATGAGTGGTGGATGATGGTAATCTATTAATGAGATAAACGGCCATATCAAAAGCTTCGGTCCAAAAATGAAAGGGAAGGGATGCATGGGCCATAAGAGCAATTCTACAATATGCATGTGTTTTTTTTCCCACAAGCCCATTTCGTTGATGGGTATGAAGATAGGAAAATTGATTATGGATACCAAATGTTTGACAAAGAGGTGTAAGGGATTTAAATTCACCACCCATATCCGTTTGTAAGGTAACAAACTTGGTATTAAGAAGACGTTCAACACATGGTAAAAATTTAGAAAAACACTAGAAATATCAGACTTTAATTTCAATGGATAGAACCAGGTAATCTTAGTGAATTGATTTACAAAAGACACATAATATTTGAAGCCTACATTGACACATATTAATTCAAGAGGTTTGGTAATCGAGGCCCATTTAGGGAAAAAATGAAACTGATGAAGCTTTGCAAGTGGGTAATCGGTGTAGGTGTATTTTGTGACGTTGGAGACCATAGAGTGATGAAGATGGCCTAGTCGACGATGCCAATGAGCAAGGGCGGTTCATTCGTCAAGATTTGCAGGAGTGGTGGAGGATAGAGGAGCTATCGTGGATGTGGAGGGAGAAACATATAGACCATCACGATGTGGTCCTGTGAGGAGGGGCTTCCCTAATGAGATGTCTTTCATAGAGAATAAAGTTGGATAAAATCGAAGTAACAAAAATTATCACAACAAAATTGAGAAACTGAGATCAAATTGTTTATTATACTAGGAACATGAAGTAGATTCCAAAGCAAAAAGGAAGAAGAATGAGAGAAAAAGGAAGAGTCACCAGTATTTTGAATGGAGAGACTCGAGCCATCCCAACCTGAATTTGCTTAGTACCATTATAAGTCACCAGTGACATTGTTGGGGCTGGTAAAATGGTCAAAGGGTGGGGCAACAAAGGATGAAAGGGCAGCATATTGGTAGCTGTGGTTGAAACAATGTTGACACTGTAAGGCAACATGGCCTGCTTTGTGACAAACCTGACATGTAGAGCTCTGATTGTATGAAGAACTGGATGGTGCAGCTTGTGAGAAGGATTTGCCACCTAGGTTAGGGTAATTTGTTCTTCCTCTGCCACTACGGACATTACATGCACCTCGATAAGGACTTTCGTCATTACCACAAGCATTAGTAAAGTTGACAAAGGGCTAAAGGGAAGGAGTTTGCCTTTTAGCATGAAACAATATGCTTTCATGAACAAGAAATAACTGGTAAAGTTCATTAGAAGAGGTTGGCTCAGCCCGAGTAGTTATAGAAGTAAAAAATGATTCATATTTGGAATCAAGTCTAGTGAGGAGGTAAGTTACAAACTTCTGATCAGGTAAGGGATTACCCCTGGTAGCCAAAATATTAGCAAGTGAACGAACTTTACCAAAATTATCTGTGATGTTTGCTCTCTGTGAGTGAGATTGGCAAGTTGAAACCTCACATGGAGTTGTTTGGCTTAAGAGTGGGAAGCAAACAGAAAAGAAAGGGAGAGCCAGAGCTCACGCAAGATGTTTGATGATAGGACATGACCAATGACTGATTCAGAGAGGGAAGAAAAGAGAATGTTGATGACTAACTGAACATTACGCTTCCAAAAGGTAAAATCCGGATTGATTCGAGGGGCTGAGGTAGAATGATCGGGTAAATGTTCAAAGTGGGAGACCAGACTACCATCAATATATTGGTAGAGGTCTTGACCTCGTAGATATGTAATGATCTGCACCTTCCAAAGAGGATACTTGTTTGTGGTTAACTTGGTGGTGACAATATGAGAGAAGGAAGACATGATTGAAGAGTTGGGAAAGGGAAAAGAAGGGGATAAGGCCATGGATTATAGATTGTAAGTCGAAGGTCTCAATATCATATCAGAAAACCATATTTGGATGAATTTCATCATAATTTGTATTTTATTGATAGTGCTATTTATACCCAGATTGTATAGAATTTGAGGGAATAAAAATAGGTACAAAAGCTTGAGAGAAAATGCTAACAAAATTTCGACCTACAGTTCCATTACAGTGGCCTTGGATGGTATATCAATATTCTCAGTGTTTATAGGGTCAATATATATATATAAATATAGAGAGAGATAGTGAGAGAGAGAGAGAGCTAGAAACCTAACTTGTGGTGAGGAATATCAACTTATGGGATTGGGTCCATAATTTATAGGAACTGGGTTCTTTGGTCATGGAAACGGGTTTTGGAAAATTTATTAGGATGATAACTATGTATAGAGTTGTAACATAATGTGTTTGAATTGAAGTCTTTCATAGGCTTGGAGTTCATAAATAGATGGGGCCATAGTATTCAACGGTTTGGATCCATAAGTAATAAATAGGCTTTTAACTTAATTATCAAGTCCAATAAAAATACACAATCCATCATAAAAAAAAATATTGAGGCAGCACCTATTCAAAGTTATTTTTTAAATCTCAAATGGCCCTCCCATAATATTAACCTTAAAAAAAATTATAAAATGCCAACTTTGCCAGAGCTTGGTGCTGGGCTTGGGTGTTCTACTATGTTTGCATATGTAGTATTAATATTTGTCCAGTTCTAATTAGTAAACCAAAAGACAAAAAAAATTATAAATAATAAATAACCACAATAATTAATACCAATAAGCCATTATATACATACACGAGGTAGCTTTACCGAAGTATAAATATTGGTGATTTTTTTAACCTCACAGCAAAAATAACGAGGGGGTACGTACTTGATGAACCATGATCATATATAAGTCATAAAGATATGCTCACCATATTTTTTTAGGGGAAAGAAAACAAAAAATAGTTCTATTATTTTCCCTAACATCAAATATAAGATTCATGTTGGTCATGACCTATATATAAAGGTGCATGGATACTTGATCTGTTTCTACTTTCTCAAATTTTGTCACTTCATCAAGTACGTGCTCTAATTATAAGATTAAATATTATAAAATTGTTTTTTAAGTTCATAATTTGAATGACTTGATCAATCTTATTACTGCACAAAAAGATCCATTCATTTACAGATTATTATCAACACTAGTCGAATCATGTACATGGAATAATGCCACCTATACCCAAACAACCAAACCAAGCATATATGCATGAGTCGGACGACAAATTTTACATTTTTAAACAAGAAGCTGCTGCCTAGCTAGATCAAAACCAACAGTACAAGTACCAACAAATATAATACAATTACTCGATCCTTATTCCACGTATCTCAAGGTTGTCAAGCTTCTTGGGTCTCTTGTAGTATTTCAAAAGCAAAGAACAGCAGACAACACTGACAGAAGAGGCTGCCATTGCAGCTCCAGCAATCCATGGTGGTAAACGGAATCTGGTGGAGGGGAAAAGGACCCCGGCGGCAATTGGGATACCAAGTAAATTATATCCCAAAGCCCATATGTAGTTCAGTCTAATATGGAAGAATGTTTTCCTTGAAAGGTCAATGGCAGTTATCACATCCTCCAAGTTGCTCTTCATGAGAACAATGTCAGCTGCCTCAATTGCAATGTCTGTGCCAGCACCAATTGCCATCCCAACATCTGCTGCCACTAGTGCTGGAGAGTCGTTTATGCCATCTCCCACCATTGCCACAGTATAGCCTGAAGCCTGCACTAGTACTGAATGGAGTTAAAAAAAAAAATGTTGGTATACAGACGTACTGTGTGTCAACTGTTAAGCCATTGATGAGAATGAAGCTGCATGCATGTGGGAACAACGTACAATATTAATGTTATTGATCAAACGATGCATGTTCTTATTTTTACCTGTAGCTCCTTAACTTTTTCTGCTTTCTGCTCTGGTTTGGCTTCGGCAACAATGGTTTCAATTCCAACTTCCTTGCCAATGGAATTGGCAGTTCCCCAATTGTCACCTGTCACCATGATACTATTAATTTTCATTGACTTGAGAATTGAAATGGCTTCTTCTGCACCTGGTTTCAATGGATCAGATATGGCTAAAACTCCAGCCACTTCACCGTCGATTGATACTAGAATCCCAGTTTGGGCCATCCCTTCAGCTTCTGCTAACATGTCTTCAGCATCCACTGGAATGCTAATGTTGTGGTCCGAAATCAAGCTCTTGTTTCCGACTATTATCTCCTTGTTCCGGACAATGGCCTTCACCCCATGGCCAGTAATGGAATCAAAATCTCGTGCTTCAGGCCAGACTGGGTTCTCGTCATCTTCTCTGAATTTCTTGGCATACTCGACAATGGCCTTCGCTAAAGGGTGCTCGCTGTTCACCTGATGCAGATCATGTATTATATCAAACTGTCACTTTCAATTGTCATTGTGTCATATAAACAATGATATAGTACTCCAGGCTCAACTACGCCAAATTTTGATTCGAAGCCCTTTAATTTGGAAACAACGATATGAAATAGTACTACTTGCCTCAGTTGCAGCAATAAGTTCATAGAATTCTCGAAGAACCATGTTTTTCAAGAGTTTTGTGTTAACAACAACGGGCTTCCCAATTGTGAGAGTTCCAGTCTTGTCAAATACAATGCAGTCGACCTGAAATGTTGTTTGTCAATTTCAAGCAAGATGGAAGAAAAAGATATCTGAATCAGTAACTAAAGGCTGATTCTTGTAAGGCTATAAAAGCTGGTCCTTTGTACAGACATTTCAACATTCAGAATATATACAATCCTTTTCCATCGTCTTGCTCAAGCATTCAGTGATTTCATTTACACTGTTTTCCATTTCTTTTAATCTCATACCTAAAAAAAAAAAAAAATAGCAAACAGAAATTTGTGTGTAAATGCAAACCTTATGTGCACTTTCTAATGCTTGACCTCCTTTGATCAGTACACCTTGAGATGCACCAACACCAGTGCCAACCATAACAGCAGTGGGTGTTGCTAAGCCTAGAGCACAAGGGCAGGCTATGACCATAACAGATATCCCAAACTGGAGTGCAAGCTCAAAGCTATCCATAGAAGATGGAATCCAAGATTTTGGGTACCCATGGAACTTTCCAGCTAAAAACCAGGCAAGCCAAGTTGAAAATGAAAATATAATGACCTGAAAATAGAAAAAACAAAATTCATTTTTTTTTCTAAAAAAGGTCTCCATGCACAATAAGAATATATATTGATAACTTTAGTTAGAGAAATAATATTAAATCGTAAAATGCGTAAATGTTATACAATTTAATTTCACAAAAATGAGTAAATATTGCATACTCTTCATAAAAATAAAGATAAAAATTAATTTTTTAATAATAAATCTCATTCTTGTGATGTGAATATGAGGTATTTACAACTTACGAGGGGCACAAAGTATTTGGAAATGCGATCAGCAAACTTCTGAACTGGAGCTTTAGCCAACTGGGCTGACTCAACAAGTCGGACAATCTGAGAAAGAGCACTCTCCGATCCTACTCGAGTTGCTTTTATGTGCAACACCCCATTCTCATTCAGAGTGCCTCCAATCACTGTATCGCCCTTCCTTTTGGCCACTGGCCGTGCTTCTCCTGTTATCATACTCTCATTTACGTGGCTTTGACCCCATATCACAAAACCATCAGAAGCTACCTTTGCTCCTGGAATAATCTTAATTACATCATTCTTTTGTATCAACCGACTGTCAATTTCTTCTTCATTAACGACATTTCCTTCATCATCCAAGGTCAACAATATTGCTGTCTCAGGTGCCAAGTCCATAAGTTTAGCAATGGCTTCTGATGTCTTTCCTTTAGCCAAAACCTCTAAATACTTTCCAAGTAGAATGAAGGAGATAAGCATTGCACTAGTCTCAAAGAAATCTGTACCCTTGAAATCTTTAGAGGTAGCAGCCCTCAACACAGAGTAGACTGAATAGAAGTAGGCTCCATTTGTTCCCAAGGCAATCAAAACATCCATATTTGCAGATCCATGGCGCAAAGCCTTGTACGATCCAGTGTAGAATCGCCGGCCTATGATGAACTGCACTGGAGTCGAAAGCACCCACCTCAAAAACATGCCAACACTCATCATATTGACGATTTTGGTATCAAATACATGCTTAATTCCTGGGATATACATGAAGACCATGGAGGTTAGAAATATAGGAACTGTAAAAACCAAACTCCACAAAAAGGAGCTGTAATACTGCTTAATTTCCCTCTGCCTATGAGTTTGATCTCTTCCTCCTCCGACGCCTACTTCCTGATATATCCTACCCTTGAAACGTCTTGATGATGACCCACGGGTAATTGACTCAATCACGTTAATAAAAGTTCTGGGTCCTGTTACATCTGGTTTGTAAGAGAGGGATATCTTCTTGATTTCTGGGGATATGTTTATGTCGTGAATTCCTGGAAGTGCTTGAAGAGACTCTTGGATCATTCTCATTGAGTGATCAGTGCGTACACCTTCAACTTTGAGCTCTATCTTGCTAATCATCGTCTGATATTCTTCCCCAGAACTGATAAGTGTAGCCCCATATCCAGTGTCTTGTACGGTTTCTAATAACTGGTTGTAGCTGATTACAATCTTTGGATCATAATGAATCTGTGCTTCTTCAGTTGCTAAGCCCACCTCAACCTTTTGTACGCCATGAATTGCCTGCAACGCTGATTCAATAGTGGAGGAGCAAGATGTGCATGTCATTCCATTTATGCGTATTCGGCATACTTGAATAGATATTCTGTCATTCATCTGATCATCGTCTTCAATTAATGCGGCTTCAAATCCGACATCTTCAATAGTCTCACGAATTGTTGCCTCCTGTACATGTGATGTTAAGTGCCACCAATTACTATAGAAAATGTTTTACTAGTTATGATTTTGTATTAATTGATCATGAGAAATGACCCAAAAATTAGTTCTGCAAAAAATATCTAAAAAATATATGAACATTAGTAACAAACTCACTCAAACTGAGTAATATTAATATATACAAATTTTAAATATATAAGTATGGAAGAAACACTATATATATATATAAATGTATCACAAAATTAAAAGTGTGAAAAAATCATTTGGACTCTTACTATAAGAAAACTGTTTATTTACTATCATTTATTAGTCATAAATAGTCTATTTTGATCCAAATAGTCTGATTTAGTCACTAATAATTCTTTTTATCGCAAATATTTGGTCACTATTATTCATTTTTGTAGTGTCAATCCCAAAAATTCTAATGATATATTATAAAATAATATACACGACTTGACTAAAGTATGGAGAGAGGCTAGAGCTGGCAATTAATTGATCACTTAAGCATTTAGATCAATTCTCTCCTGATATTCAGATGCTTGTGTTTGAGTGCTTGTTGAGTCTATTGGTGGAGATGTGTTCTTTGTCCAGAAGGATTTGTGGAGTTGTCTGGTGTAGAGATGGTGTTTGGTGATGGTAAAATTATAGAAAGGCGGGTAATCTAGAACTGTCAGGGTAGAGATCAAGTGGGATACACGTGATGTTGCAAATCAGATATAGTTACTTCAACAAAAGTCATGTAAGTGTTTCTAAATTAATAATTGTAACGAATTAAAATTTTAGGTGGTGCTAATTACACCTAAAGTGTTTCTAATTTTTGAAGATATTCTTTAAATAAATTTCAAACTTTATTACCAAAATTGATACATGCTGATTATTTCTTATATATATATATATATATATATATATGATCTGAATGATTGATTGTCCTAGTTTATTTTTTCAAACGATCTCATCTTAATTATCTCATATTATCTCAAACTATCTCATATCATCTTAAACTTATTATTATACTTTTTCAATTTTTCATATAAAATAAAATAAACAATTTAATTTTTTTAAATCTCAAAAAAAAATTAATATTTAAAAATATTTGTATAATAATTTTTATTTTTTTTAACTTTTATCTCATCTCAATTCTCATCTATGAAAATATACCAAGTTATATCCAATAAATTTTGAGAAAATCCTATTCACCCATTAATCTAGGTGTGTTTGGGGTCTGAACCATTGATTTCTCACCTTCGGCCTCCTTAATTAGCTTAATCTATATTACAAACCTATGGTCATTTAATAGTGACACGAAAGTTTGTAAAGTTATGAAATATTTTCCTCAATATAAATTAAGAACGAAAAAATATCAGTTGCTACGGACAGGAAGGGAAAGAAAACCATTTTCTTTTGAAACAAACCGCGGAGAAATCAAACAAAATCCGGAAGTACTCGTGTTAAAAGAAAAATGCTTTAACTCTGAAATATACTACAAAAGTAAATTGATAAACTCAGACTTATCGTATTATATCAGATTATGTTTTTATAGATTAATTTGGTAAACCTCATGACCACTTGATCTCGATCGATGTTAAAATTTATTAAAAGGTACTGCAGCTTATAACTTACGTTTACGAAGCTTGGATAAAACAGGACCTGCGCCTTATTGTTCAGGACATCGACGACGGCCTCGCGTATCCCAGGAAGGCGCTTGATCGCCTTCTCGACCGATCCAGCGCATGCGGAGCATGTCATTCCCATCACCGAGAACACGGCCGGCTTGGCCTCCGACCCGGCCAACTCCACGCTGCTTTCTTGCACCGACATGCCCTTGAGGTACTTGGGCATCGACGGATAGTGCGACCGCGGCGATAGCTGCCCATGATGACTCTCCCCGCGCCCAATGCAAGCTAAAGCTAACAACTTGGTTGCCATGATCGAGATGATCTAGATCTTATGCCAATTTAATTTGCATGTATATATGCATGAACCGGCTGGTACTGAAGACTCTGATCTATCTTCTCTCTCTCTAAAGAGTTTTCAGAAAGCCGATCTTGTAGTTGAATGAAACTCTGAAACTCTTTTATTTAAAAAAACAACGTCATAGATACCAAAGTTTTGAGTACTGCGAGAGGGAGGGAGGCAGCTAGCTGGCAGGTCAAAGAAACGTAGGAAGTTGAGTTGCGTGCTTGTTCAATAATTTATAATGAACTCGAGGTAATAAATATATGATTAAGTTCATTATTGAACATGTAGTCCTGATTTTTTTTAATATATATATAATGAATTTGATTTGAAGTTTTTTCCCTGTTAACAGAACCCACTGCATTTGATCAGCATAGAGCACTGATCTCATTGAATTGTCGATTGTTAAATGACAATTTAATTAGTTAAAGGAACCAAGATTTTAATTTTTAATCATTCTATTTATATTAGTCTTCACATTAAAATAATTATTTTTTTATTATATAATAATAAAATAATATAACAATAATTTAATTTTGATTATTCACATTAACTTTTCATATTAAATTATCTATATATGAAGATATATAGTAATAAGTAATAAATAATTAAAAAATATAATATATTTTAATTAAATTATGAGTTTAAAAAATTAATTAGTAATCATATTATTTTTAAATCAAATTATTAATAAAAATTTGGCAAGAAAGAGAAATTAATACAAATTAATTAGTAATCATATATTATATATGATATTGAGGTAGAAAAAAAATTAATAAAATAACAATTTGATCATTAGCTTGGATTCTTCGAATCTAGTGTTTTGTTTGGCTTTATTGTAATAATAAATATAAATTTGAAGTTTTATATTTAAATATTTTAATGTAAATTTATTTAAATTCTTAATAATTAAAAGTATATTGAATTTTACATATATATTAATCAATCGCTAGTAAGAATGCACTGAAGCAGCTGGTGGGCTAGTTATGGAGACAGCCGAGATAACCTCGTTTCAACAAAAACATCATATAATGTAAAGCGACAACGACGATGAAAACGAAAGTAATTATATAAATTCAGTCGGAACGTCAAGGATAATTATTTCGATGCAATTAATTAATTCATTCGTAAAAATAACCTGTATCTACTATAAGAAAATTAATTTTTTACTACATTAAATTTTATCGTAAAAAATAAAAAAAATACCGTAAAAAAATATTTGCAATAGAAATAATCATTTTAATTATAATTAAAATATCACAAATAACTATTTTTCTTGTAGTGATCGTATATCATGTAAGGGCATGCATGGAGATATTATCTGGATCAAGACATTATGAGATATGTATGCACTGATTTTTTAATTTATCTAATAATTAAAATTAATTGTAATTAAAATGATTATTTTTATTAAAAATAATTTTTTGTGATAAAATCTAGTATCGTAAAAAATATATTTTCTTGTAGTGTATTAATTAAGTACGTAAGATCAAATTAAAAAAAAAAAGGTTCAGTACAAATAAAAATATTGGAGGATGTTGGCATTTTAGAACACATCATAATTTGAGAGATATTCTGTGTATCTCTCACCACATTACCTAGAAATAATTGGTCCAATGTATATAAACACACATGCATACAGCTAGCTAGCACCTGTATTTTTTAGCTGATCTGGACTTCCCTTAATAATTAAACTATATAAATAGGTCCGCTGTTGTCTTTTTTCATCTTTAATTGGGGGATTCATTTGGGTTGAGTCGACTATATAAATATAGTGCATGTTACTATTTATAATGCATATGTCTACGAGCATGCTTTTAATTCATTAATTAATGGATGTTGAGAAAACAATATGTCATTCTCATCATTTAAATTTAGGCCTGATTTGATATCTCATCTTATTTTATGTTAAATTTTTTTTAAATACTCATATAAAATAAAATAAACAATTTAATTTTTTCAAATCTTAAATAATTTTTTAAGATTTTAAAACAAAAATAATATTAAAAAAATATTTTATAATAATATTTTATTCTTTTATAACTTCTATTTCATCTAGGGCTATAATCGGGTTGCTTGCCGAGCTTGAACTCAACGCAAAATACTCAAATTCGAACCTAAGCTCGAAATTTTATTTATTCTTTATTCGAACTCGACTCAATAAATTAAACTTATATTTATTAGTAATACATATATATGTGTGTGTGTATTTATCGATATATAAATGAATTTTAATTGAGTCAAGCTAACGAGTCAACTTAAGTATAAATAAACGATCTTTAATTGAGTTGAATCGAATTTTGTTGGGTATGTGTCATTTACTAATCGAGCGGATATTTGCTTTCACGAATGAATTTTTTTCTTCATGAATTGAGTTCAATTTGAATTTAACCGAACGAGTACCGAGCGAACTCTCAAATAGCCTAATTCATCGATAACTTAATCTCATCTCATCTATAAAAATACAACCCGAGCCACCTTAGTTTATGCGCGCAGCTAGCTAGCTAGAGGTACTAGATACTACTCCTGATCAACATGGTTTCATATATATTTGAGAATCTTGTTTGTTTTCTGGTGACGTACAATGATATAATATATAATATAATCTAAAGATTAGATTTTTCTACTCTTAATATACAATATCAGAAGTTGATATTTGTAGAATTATAGAACTAGCTTATAGCTAGTATATTATGATCTAATTTATAAGGCAGGCATAATTTTGTAGTGTAGTAATATTCAGTTGACTAATTAATTTAATGAATTTATAGATCATTCGGTGCCTTCATGATTGATATAATTAACTGGCCAATTAACAGGGCCGGCTCAATAAATTAAAGAGTTTTAGGCAAAAAATTTTATTTAGGCTTTTTTTAAATAAAATAAAATAATTTTATATTATATTATGTTTTTATTTAAAATAATATCTATTGTTTGCTAAGTAAAATTATTAATTAAAATTCATACTACATTTTCAACTAATAATCAACTTAATATTTATTAAAAAAATGTAATTTAGAGAAAGATTTTGTCAAATCTATTTTTATGAGACGTGTTATTATTTGGGAATACAACTATTTTTGAGAACACAACTATTTTTATGTATTTTTATATATTTTTAAATTTAACTTTTTCGGCTACTCAAAACCTAATAAAACATCTTAATACAAATTATTTCACTATTATTCACAGATATTCTAAAGAATACTTATAAAATTAATAATGACATATATAATATCTATTTGATACTTTTAATCTCTTATTAAGTTAATTATTATTTTTAATTAGTTTTTTCTAAATATATTTTGTTATGAAACTTTAAGAAAGGAAACTACTATTGCAAAAGAGAAATAAGAAATGCTCTCTATATTTTCTTATGAATTTCATTACAACTGAAGCCCCTATTTATAGGCTTTGAAATTACTATATAAGTTACTATGCAAGTAACTATATCTGGTGCAGAACTATGGAAGGACATGTTTAATGCCATTCCAATGCATTCGAGTTGGTGCAGAACTATATCTTGCAAGCAGATTAACTGAGAATGTAATATCTGGTCGAGTGCAATTTGCAAGATACATTAAAGCTCCAATTGCACTGAGATATGGTACTTCAGGACCAAGAATTTCTTCATCGTCATCACAAGAACGGAATGGATCTTTCTTCACATCAAGTGTTCGAACAATCATTGGAGTACTCAGGGGATGAGATTTGTTCATATAAAAATGCTTTAAGACTTTCTCAGTATACATGGACTGATGAATAAAAATTCCATTTGGCAAGTGCTCAAGCTGCAGGCCGAGACAAAGTTTTGTTTTGCCAAGATCTTTCATTTCAAATTCATTCTTTAAATATATAGCGGTTTTTGAGATCTCTTCAGGAGTTCCCACAATATTTAAATCATCAACATAAACCGCAATAATGACAAATCCGGATTCTGATTTATTAATAAAAACACATGGGCATATAAGATTATTCTCAAATTCTTCTTTCAATAGATATTCGCTTAAGCGATTATACCACATGCGTCCGGATTGCTTCAACTCATATAAAGATCTTTGTAGTCTGATTGAGTACATATTTCTAGATGTACTTGTAGATGCTTCAGGCATCTTATATCCTTCAGGGATTTTCATATATATGTCATGGTCTAAGGATCCATATAAATATGCAGTGACCACATCCATCAACCGCATTTCTAATCCTTTTGTAACAACCAGACTAATCAAAAATCTAAATGTGATTGCATCCATAACGGGAGAGTATGTTTCTTCATAATCAATCCCGGGTTTCTGCAGGAAACTTTGTACAACAAGCCGTGCTTTGTATCGCAAAATTTCATTTTTCTCATTACGTTTTCGTACAAATACCCACTTATATCCAACAGGCATTACACCCTTTGGTGTTTGGACAATAGGTCCAAATACTTCTCGTTTTGCTAGCAAATTTAATTCAGCTTCAATAGCTGTTTTTCATTTTGGCCAATCATTTCTACGTCGACATTCTTCGACGCTTTTTGGCTCACTTTCTTCATTACTTCTGGTAATATCAACGGCCATTTTATATGAAAATATGTTGTCGACAACAGTTTTATTTCTATCCAGAATTTCTCCAGTTTTCATGAAATGTATTGAGATCTCATTATTTTCAGGTACCTGTTCCTCTTCAGGGGAAAACATTTCATGACACACCTCTTCAGAAGGTCCCTTTTTAAGAGATTTATACTCTTCAAGAGTTTCCTCTTCAGGAGGTTCTCGAATAGAAGATTTAAGCTCTTTAGGAGAACCAATTATATTTGTGGCCTGTATTGTGGGTACGTGTTCTTCAGGAACACCAAATTCATTTTGTATTCTTTTCCTTCTGGGAATTTTGTCTTTTGCACCAATAGGTCTTCCACGCTTCAGGCGTATTTTAGATTCACCTATTACTGTTTTGACAATTTATCTTTCAGGGACTGCAATCCTTGCTGGAGTATTAACAGCAGGAATATAAGATTTTACTATACTTTTAGTGTCAGTAAATACATCCGATAACTGATTTGCAATATTTTGCAAATGAATAATCATTTGAACTTCCCGTTTACATTCATTTGTAGGAGGATCAAAATGAGACAGGGTCTTATTATCCCAAGTAATATCTTGTTGTGCTTCAGGCACCGACTTTTCTTTACCCATCAACGGAAAATTTGATTCGTCAAAATGAAAATTTTCAAAACGTGCTTTAAACATATCCCCTGTAAGGGGTTCAAGGTATCTAATAATGGATGGAGAATCAAAACCAACATATATCCCAAGTCTACATTGAGGGCCCATTTTTGTACGTTGTGGAGGTGCAATTGGAACATATACAGCACATCCAAAAGTACGAAGATGAGAAATATTTGGTTGTTGACCAAATGCAAGCTGTAATGGAGAATATTTATGATATGCAGATGGTCTAATGCGAATTAGAGATGCTGCATGAAGTATAGCATGTCCCCAAACAGAAATAGGTAGTCTTGATTTCATAAGTAAAGGTCTAGCGATTAGTTGAAGCCTTTTGATCAAAGACTCAGCTAAACCGTTTTGTGTGTGTGTATGGGCAATAGGATGTTCAACATCTATTCCTATTGACATGCAATAATCATAAAAAACTTGAGATGAAAATTCACCTGCATTATCCAATCGAATGGTCTTAATCGGATACTCAGGAAATTGTGCTCGTAGTTTAATTATCTGAGCAAGAAGTCTAGCAAATGTAACATTTCTAGTGGAAAGAAGACAAACATGTGACCATCGACTAGATGCATCAATTAGAACCATAAAATATTTAAATGGTCCACTTGATGGATGAATAGGCCCATATATATCTCCGTGAATCTTTTGTAAAAAGGATGGAGATTCAACAATGACTTTTGAGAGAGATGGTCTAATAATTAACTTACCTTGAGAACATGCAGCGCACGAAGATTCATTGGGTAGAAATATCTTTTGATTCTTTAAGGGATGCCCATGCGAATTTTCAATAATTCGTCTCATCATTATAGAACCCGGATGTCCAAGGCGATCATGCCAAGTCATAAACACTTTAGGGTCAATGCACTTCTGGTGCATTACCACATATGATTCAATTGTTCTCATTTTTGTATAATACAATCCAGAACATAGACGAGACAGTTTTTCTAATACGAGCTTCTGGCCCGATACTGTTTTAGTAATAAGAAGATGCTCTTTACTGCCTTCATTGGTCGTTTCAATATGGTAATCATTACGACGTATATCTTTGAAACTCAATAAATTTCTTCTGGATTGTGAAGAGAATAGAGCATCATCAATACAAAATTTGGTGCCTTTAGGCAACACAATATAAGCTCTTCCGGAGCCCTCAATTAAATCCGATAAACCTGATATGGTATGGATATAGGCTTTACTTAGTGTTAGATTTTGAAAATATTTCTTTTTTTTGAGAATTGTGTGAGTTGTAGCACTGTCAGCCAGACATATATTTTTATCATTCAACTCAGAGATAAAAAGTTCATCAATGTGATCCATGATTCTACAAAATATACAAAACTTTTATTACTGATAGAAAGAAAATACATTAATTGAGTAGAACACTTCCATCTCCAATTAAGTGTTCAATACTACCTTCAGGATGATTAAAGAAATCAGATACATCAAGATGAGTAACGTCTACATCTACTGAATCTAATAAATCATCTGATGGTTCTACTAAATTTGTTTCATACACTTTATTCTTTCCTTTAATAGAAGCTTGATATAAATCAGCTAAGTGTCTGGCCGTACGACAGGTACGTGACCAATGTCCAGTCATTCCACATCTATGGCACACCTCTTCACTTTTCTTTGAAGAATTATTTTGAAGATTTTTACCCCTTTCTGAATTGTACCACTTCTGGTGATATGGTATATTATAATCCCTTTTAATGTTGTCATTCCTGGGACCAACATTTTTATAATTTCTCCTACCATGTTCACGCCTCCGATTTCTTCTAAAGGATGCACCATTCACTTTTGGGAATGATGCAAACCTATTATCATTCACTTCAGGGAATGATATTGAACCAGTAGGGCGTGATTGGTGGCTTTCTAATAAGAGCTCATTATTCTGCTCAGCTACTAGAAGACATGATATAAGTTCAGAATATTTCTTGAACTTTCTCTCTCGATACTGCTGCTGCAGGAGCACATGCGAGGCATGAAATGTAGTAAAAGTCTTCTCTAGCATATCTTCATCGGTGATTTTCTCACCGCATAATTTTAATACTGAACTTATTTTAAAAAGTGCGGAATTATACTCACTAACACTTTTAAAATCTTGCAACCTCAGGTGCATCCATTGAGAACGAGCTCTTGAGAGGATGACACTCTTCTGGTGTTCATACCTCTCCCTTAAATTGTTCCACAAAATACAGGGATCTTTTACTGTGAGATATTCAGTTTTCAATTCTTCATGAAGATGGTGGCGAAAGAAAATCATTGTTTTAACACGTTCCTGCAGGGATGCTTGATTTCCTTCTTTAATAGTTTCTCCCAGGTTCATTGCATCAAGATGTATTTCAGCATCAAGTATCCAGGATAAATAATTTTTCCCAGATATATCAAGAGCAACAAATTCTAATTTTGTAAGATTTGCCATTTTCTACACATATAAATAATGAAATAAATATGTGTATCTCATATTTATAAATTCACACAGATAATCATCAATAAAATATATTAAAGACTTCAAATAGTATATTGAAAAACTTACAGAGGAATAAGGCCACTAGCTTCAGAATTGGTAGAACCGTCGTGCTGATAACGTGTTATGAAACTTAAAAAAAGGAAACTACTATTGCAAAAGAGAAATAAGAAATTCTCTCTATATTTTCTTATGAATTTCATTACAACTGAAACTCCTATTTATAGGCTTTGAAATTACTATGCAAGTCATTATGCAAGTCACTATGCAGAATTTAAAATAATAGTGGTGGGGTCATTCACATAATTTAGTGGTGGGATAGAGAGTGGCTGTATTTCATTCGTTTATTACATATTTTACTTTAAACTTTTGTTAGGAGTCCTTTTTTCTCTAAGGAGCCTTAGGCAATTGTCTAAATTGCCTAAGGGTGGAGCCAGCACTGCTAATTAATCACTACTACATCCATCCGATATTATTTTATATAGAAAAATTATATTCATCATTTCCACATACTACACGTCATTTTTTTTTCTTTTATCAAATATGTGATATATATATATATATATGATAAATCGAAGAATTGTAGCAGTTTAAGAATAATTAAATAAATAACTAAATCTTTAAAAAATGTGATTGCATGATGAACAACAATCCTCCTCCATACAATATATATATATATATATATATATATATTAATAGAGTAATGAAACACAACTTCTAATCTCTTCTATATATCATATTTTTTTAATTTTTTAAAATTTTTTTGAGTTTATTCCTTTTAAATTAATTAATATTTTTTTTATTTATTATTCATAGCTCAAATATTTAATAAAAGAAAAAAATTAAAAAAATGTGATGTGTAGAAGAAGTTAGGAGTTGTAAAGAATTTTCCATATTAATATATAGATTAGCCTTACAACATGTTTTGTTAATGGAGGATGAATATGGACGCATTGTGATATCCTGGAATGAATTTGGCTGCTTTTATGGTGTCTTTTCAATTGTCACACACACACACATTATGTGTATATATATATATGTATATATATATATATGTACGCGCGCGCGCGTATATATTAAGAGAAAATATTGAGAGCATCCAACACTCATTGCACACACTCACATAAATAGTACATATGTACTGTTCATATGCACTGTTCATGTGAGTGTGTGCAATGAGTGTTGGATGTTCCCTAGCATTACTCATATATTAATATTAATATTATGCTTAAGAAATCGCTGGAAAGATCACGGCCCTCTAACTTGTAATTGGTTAATTAAGTTCCTAATTTGTAACTTATTAGCCAGCTCTATACACGTTCATGAAAAATGACATACTAATCAAAGAGGATTTGAGTTAGACGATAGTGAGTTGTGAGATTATATGTTAATAATGTTGAGATATTATGAGTTGGCAAATTAGCGCAAAGGTGGCAAGTGATCGTGAACTTTTCTTTAATAGGATAATTTTAATACATTTTAATATTTCAGCCATAATTTTAATTATAGATATCATAATCGTGCATAAGACTCTAATTTTAAAAAAAAAAATTGACATGCAAATTGTGGCCACTAACTACGCTCAGTATGCATCGTTTTTAACCTTAAATTCCATTGTTTTCTTTCAAAATCCCTAATTTCAATTTTTTTTTCCATATTTGATACTATTTTGTTTGTTATTTAGGAAGTGATCCTGAATTTGATTTAAGCCAAATGTTTTGCAAGTCGCTTGTTTTATTTCGTATTTTATTTTGGCATGATTATTGAGATTTTACTAATTTTGATAAAATTTCTTATTAAACGATTTTGGTTATACAATCTGACTTGTAGGCTAATTTTTGAACATTTTGCTTGATTTAATAATTTTGAATTAAATATTAGAGATGTTTTGCTATGTTATTAGATGAGTTTTTTGTATTCTTCTTGTAAATTATCTGTTAAAACTAGCCTACAGAATAATCGTTATTTTATTATGACGTCACACACACACACATATATGTATGACTTTTGCTTATAAGTCATGACATTAAGGGAAAAAAATAGTCTTTTATATATATAGAGAGATCTTATAAAAATAAATTTATAAATTTACATGATTTAATTATGCGATTTTTTAAATTGTAAATAATATATATTTATTATTTTAAGATAAAACTAATGCGCGTATTACATATTACGTGAATTAGTTTGTAAACTTTTCTTTTTGTAAGATTTATCAATATATCATGTCATGAGGATGATCACTTAATTATTAGAATTTTTATTAAAACAATTCTAGGGTAATTGACGACTGACATGTTTATTTTGTATATATTACCATATATATATATATATATATGTTATAGGCTGCTGGTTAATTTTATTTTTTGTTTACTTTTCTATTTTTTAACATGTACACGGTGACATGGACATTAATCCATGTGGCGCCCTCAATATCATTTGAGGTGGTATATATATATATAAATGAATTCCTCTAGTGAAAGTGTGAAACTGATAAGATTTGAATATCAGATCACTAGGGCTGGGGTCGATCAACTTTGTCAAAAAATCTTATAATTATCATATAAGGATTAGAAAATTCATTAATTAATGCGAGATCATAAGAACCAATTTAAATTCGACGATAATTAATCATAAGGATTGATTTTTTATTTAGAGAAATAGTTTATAAATCATAAAAAGATTCTATAAAAATAAATTTATAAATTAATATGACTTGATGTGATATGTTAAATTATAAATTTATTTTTAATATAAAATAAATATAGTATATCATATAAAATTAACATGTCAATTTCTAAATTTATTTTTAAGAAATATTTTTTGCTGCAATACTTTGACTTTTGCTTAACCATATATCACAAACGCATGAATTAAAATTCAAGGTTAAATTCTAGCCGCCCTTGATATATGTTGCATGCCTTGTCATGATCCGTCATGAGGTTAGCATATAATAATTTAATTTGTATTTGTCTCTGTCTCGATCATGATCTCCTTTTTTATTACCCGAGTTCGTTCAAATTTAGAGCTAAATCTTCTTAATTATGTCTTTATTTTTATTTATTTTTGGGGTCATTATCTTATTAAAAAAAATACTAATAATTATGCTTATGTGGATCTATGGAATTAGACGCAAGGTGATCATCTTCGTTGTTCGTCGTCATTGCTTGCGTTTGGAAGATTGCTACGTGCATGCTCGGGGCCGGCCGAGAAAGTAGTGCAATAGGCCTGTCGGCCGGTACTCTTCGTTTTGAGCTGCTTTCAAGTATATGTTAAATTAAGAGAGATGTTTTGTACACGCGAAGATCAGTAAGCTTACAAAATGATGTGAGACGGGGTTAGATTGTAAAATTTATTAAGAATTACTGCTAGAGTACTTATAAAGAGAGATCTTACAAAGAAGAATACTTTTTTTTTACAGTCCCGTTTAAATAAGAATATTTTAATTGAAACGCAAGCTTAATTGAAACACTTCCGTTTAATAGATGATTAAATTAGTTTTTCCAATTTTTAGAATTTTCAATTTATAAATAAGAATATTTTAATCAATTTTATTTTTAAATTAAAGTTTTTTTATTTGTCCATTACTTATACGTTGCATTACCTTAAAATAAACTTTCGTACTGAATTAGCTAGTTTTATGCAATAGTATGCTAGGTCTAATTTATAGTACAAAGTAGTTTATAATCTGACATAATATATAACCAAATTATATATATATATATATATATATTTATATATATATATCAATATGTGAATTTATTTTTGTAGAATTTATTTGGGGACAAAACATTTCTCTTTTATTGTGATGTAATATTAACATGATTTAATATCAAGCTATATACATAGTTGTAATATTAACTGAAACCCATTTGAATATAGATCACCGAATCCATTTTAGATTTATTCGCGGGCCATTTTAAGCCCATTGTCATTTAAATTTTTGACATATTAAGAATATGGTTGAGAAATCATTCATTTACTTTAAAAATCAAATATTGGAGGATCTATATATGTTTGCTAAATATTATGATTGAGCTTAACCTTCCCAAAAAAGTTAATGATTAGTAGATTTCTTTGGGGGAAAAAAAATTGAATAATATAAGATAAGTATCTAAGTTATAGAGAATCATGGTTTGATATCATAACTCTCTTAAGAAATTATTTCAACACATCTTATTTTATTACAGTTTATCATTATAATTTTTTAAAACTTTCACACAAAATACAATAAACATCTTAACTTTTTTAAATTTTAATTCAATTTTTTCAAATTTTGAAATAATAATAATATTTAAAAAATATATATAATTATATTTTATTTAACTTTCAACTTTCATCTAAAATCACTTCATCTCAATTTCTTATCTCACTATTTGAACGAAGCCTTTCAATCCTTTTTTTTTTTTCAATGACTTTCAATTCACGAGGGTGTATAATATAGATTAGTATTGATATGGAAGTTGCTTGCTTCAATCTTCATGGAATTTGAATATGACATTGTATAGATAAACAAAACCGACTACCTGTTAAACCATATGATCAAAACAATAAAGTTTTTGTTGCATAGACATGCTGCTCTGCAGTTCTTTTCCATTCAATAACTCCAATGTTTACTGCATTACAGATACACTAACTTCTAGATTACTAGTTCTTCACCAGTCTAACCATTAACATGGAATGCTAGAATGCCCTCTAGCCAACCGACCTTGGTCGGAGGATATTGTGTTTTCTTCAACCAACAAACTTCCTAGACTTATTCCTGAGAGAACGTGATTACTTATAAAAGCATATGCATCATTAACATGAATCACTCGATCTTTATTCCGCGCATCTCAAGCTTGTCAAGCTTCTTGGGTCTCCTGTAATATTTCAACAGCAGAGAACAGCAGACAACACTGACAGAAGAGGCAGCCATTGCAGCTCCAGCAATCCATGGTGGTAATCGGAATCTAGTGGACGGGAAAAGGATGCCGGCTGCAATTGGGATGCCAATTACGTTATATCCCAAAGCCCAGAAGTAATTCAATCGAATATGGAAGAAGGTTCTCCTGGAAAGGTCAATGGCTGTTATCACATCCTCCAAGTTGCTCTTCATGAGAACAATGTCTGCTGCCTCAATAGCAATGTCTGTGCCAGCACCGATCGCCATTCCAACATCTGCTGCCACGAGTGCTGGTGAGTCGTTGATGCCATCCCCCACCATTGCGACTGTGTAGCCTAAAGCCTGTGGATGGAAAAAGAAATAATGTTTTCTATGACCAACAAGCCTCGGAGAATGAAGGGAAATACTATTTGACACAATGTTATTATAGGTACCTGCAATTCCTTAACTTTCTCTGCTTTCTGCTCAGGTTCGGCTTCTGCAACAACAGTTTTAATTCCAACTTCGTTGGCAATGGAATTGGCAGTTCCCCAATTGTCACCTGTTACCATGATGCTCCTGATTTTCATGGTACTCAGAACCGAAATGGCTTCTTCTGCACCTGGTTTCAGTGGATCAGATATGGCTAAAACTCCTACCACTTCCCGATCAATGGATACTAGAATGCCAGTTTGGGCTTTCCCTTCAGCTTCTGCTAGTATATCTTCAGCATCCAATGGAATGGCGATATTGTTGTCCAACATTAAGCTCTTGTTGCCTATGATGATTTCCTTGTTCCGGACAATGGCCTTCACCCCATGTCCAGTAATGGAAATGAAGTCTCGTGCTTCTGGCCAGGCTAGGTTCTCTCCATCTTCTCTGAATTTCTTGGCATACTCAACAATGGCCTTTGCTAGTGGGTGCTCACTGTTCACCTGATGCAGTTATGTCAAATCAACAATATTATTAATATGTAACGTACAAAATACTTTAGGTCCTGTTTAGATTCAGAGATGAGATAAGTTTTTATGAATTTTGAAAGTTGAATAAAATATTATTGAAATATTATTTTTTAATATTATTATTGTTTTAAAATTTAAAAAAGTTGAATTGAGATTTTAAAAAGTTGAATTGTTTATTATATTTTGTGTGAGAATTTGAAAAAGTATAATAATGAGCTTGAGATGAAATGAGTTGAGATGAATTATAAATACAAACGAGACCTTCAAGCCCATCTTTTTCAAATAATCAGAGCACATTAAATTGAAAAACAGCAATATGATAAGTCCAATATTTTCTTGACTTCACTCAGTTCTTCATAGAAGAAGGCCTACTTCAGTTGCAGCAATAAGTTCATTGAAATCTTGAACTGCCATGCTTGTTAACAGTCTTTTGTCAATGACGACAGGCTTTCCAACTGTGAGAGTTCCAGTCTTGTCAAATACAATGCAGTTTACCTGAAATATTGTTAATCAGTACAAGAACAAATCTCAAATGCTGAGAGGGTTACTAATCTGACTTGACCTAGAATAGATTATTTCAAGGATCCTCCTAGCAAGAACTACTATAGCCAGAAAAGGCAAAGGGCATTGGTCAAGTGAGTAAAAAAATAACATTCTCCCTAGTATCTTCCAAAAGTAACTAAAAATTAAAAAGAGAAAATATGAAAACCGAGAACAACTAGCCATGTGATACTTGGCATGGGCCAAAATTTCCCTATAAATGGCCAATTGAGTAGAAATGAGTAATGGCTTAATCACTGATAAAATCCACTAAAAACAATTATGGTCAAATTTCAAAATGATTTAGCTTTTGATGGGAAGGGGGAGGGAGGATGGTAGTTGAGACGTTGAGCAGTGTATAAAAATCATCTTGACCAACTTAAGCGAATAGAGCTTGCATTACTAAAATAAAAAAGTAAACAGTAGATGGGTGAAAATGCAAACCTTATGTGCACTTTCTAATGCTTGTCCCCCTTTGATAAGTACACCTTGAGTTGCACCAACTCCAGTGCCAACCATAACAGCAGTGGGTGTTGCCAGTCCTAGAGCACAAGGGCAGGCTATAACCATGACAGATATCCCAAACTGGAGTGCAAGCTCAAACTCATCCATGGAAAATGGAATCCAAGATTCTGGGTACCAATGGAACTTCCCAGCTAAAAACCAGGCAAGCCAAGTTGAAAAAGAAAAAATGATGACCTGCAACGAAAAAAAGAAGCAGCATTTCCTGTCGTAAGCTCTGCGGACATTACATACAACTTTGAACACTAAATAACATTATTCTAGGTATGATGTAAAATCACCATATACTTACCAGGGGCACGAAGTATTTAGAAATGCGGTCGGCAAACTTCTGAACAGGGGCTTTAGCCAACTGGGCTGACTCAACAAGTCGAACAATCTGAGAAAGAGCACTCTCTGATCCTACCCGTGTTGCTTTTATGCGCAACACCCCATTCACATTCAGAGTGCCTCCAATCACTGTATCTCCCTTTCTCTTTGCCACTGGCCGTGCTTCTCCCGTTATCATACTCTCATTTACATGGCTTTGACCCCATATCACAAAACCATCTGAAGCCACTTTTGCTCCAGGAATAACTTTAATCACATCATTCTTTTGTATCAACTGACTGTCGATATCTTCTTCACTCATGACATTTCCTTCATCATCTAAGGTTAACAACGTTGCTGTCTCAGGTGCCAAATCCATAAGTTTAGCAATGGCCTCCGATGTCTTTCCCTTAGCCAAAACCTCTAAATACTTCCCAAGTAGAATAAATGAGATAAGCATTGCACTGGTCTCAAAGAAATCTGTACCTTTAAAATCTTTAGAGGTAGCAGCTCTCAACACAGAATAGACTGAATAAATGTAGGCGGTATTTGTTCCTAAGGCAATTAAAACATCCATATTAGCAGAACCATGGCGCAATGCCTTGTAGGATCCAGTGTAGAATCGCCGACCTATGATGAATTGAACTGGAGTTGATAGCACCCACCTCAAAAACATACCAACAGTGAGCATATTGACTACTTCAGTATCAAATCCATGCTTAATTCCAGGTATATACATAAAGACCATGGATGTTAAAAATATAGGAACTGTAAAAACCAAACTCCACAGAAAGGATCTATAATATTGCCTAATTTCCTCCTCTCTATGAGTTTCTCTTCCTCCTCCTCCTCCTCCTCCTCCTCCTTTGGGATATATGCTAGCCTTGAAACTTCTTGACCCAGTTGACTCAATCTCATTAATGAAAGTTCTGGGTCCTGTCATTTCAGGTTTGTAAGAAAGGGATATTTTGTTGTCTTTCAAAGATGTATTTACATCTTGAACTCCTGGAAGTGCTTGTAGAGACTCTTTGATTGCTCTCATGGAATGATCGGTATGTACACCATCAATTTTGAGATCTATCTTGCTTATGTCTTCACCTGAACTAATAAGCATGGCTTCATATCCACTATCTTCTATGGTTTTCACTAACTGGTTGTAGCTCACAATCTTTGGATCATAATGAATCTCTGCTTCTTCAGTTGCTAAGGCCACTTGAACCATTTGTACACCACGAATTGCTTGCAAAGCTGATTCAATAGTTGAGGTGCAGGATGTGCAAGTCATTCCATTTATGCGTATACGGCATACTTGAGTGGATCTATCGTATATCTCATCTTCGGTTAATTTGGTTTCAAATCCAACATCCTCAATAGTCTCACGAATGGTCTCCACCTATATGTAGTTATATTTTAGTAAAAAACTTATTAATTTGAAAAGAAACACATCTTAGACAAATAGTACCATTAAATGTTGGGGACGAATGAAAAAGAAAATCATTATTAGACAAGAAACAGAACATACGCTAGCTAACCATTAATACTTAGAATAATCATCCCGAATCCAACCTTTCCAGCTCAGTTGTGAGAAAATTAGACGCCAGCACTCTCTTTGAGTTAGACAATAGTCACAATACATTATGAATGGCACTAACATCACCTAAAAGTTCTCTATTCAAAATATTATTGAGAACACAGAAGGCTTACAAAGGCCAGAGTAAGTAGTGATTCAAGCCATGGCGTGCAGAACTTGGCACAAATTGAACGTCACTGGCTACAAACTGACCTGTTCAGCCCAATACTTGAGCAGGCTAACAAGAAGTTTAGTCATGAGCATAAGGGGCACTATTGTTACGGTGTAGATAAGAAGAATCTATGATTAGCTTTTGGGAAATTTCGAAAGTAACAATTTCAACTAAATCTTTCTTTACATCCAGCATAAGTGTGCAGTGCTAGAATTCAAAATCATTGCATAAGGTCAGCTTTAAAAGCTAGGCTCTAAAATCAGTATGCATCTGATTATGATTTAAAGTTGATAATGATCATCAGCAGCCATTAAAACTGGATAGGGCTCAACCCAAGCTTGTATTGGAGTTGTAACCTTCAGCCTCAGGCCCCCTTAGCATAAACCTAAACTATAAACCTAAATCAGTTTTGGGTAGAAGACTCTATATTTTATATATGTCTTGGTATTATGATTTAAAGTTGATAATAGTTTATATCTTTACGACTGTATGGGACACAGGAAACGAATTCGGCAAACCATTTTCAAATGTTAATTTTTTTCCTCATTTTGAAGTCTGAAGAGCTGCAATTAACTATCCATTGCTTTCTGGGTATAATTCCTAGGGTTCCTTGAAAATTGACCATATATTTTCAGCTTAACTTCTTGTACTCGAGAACAAAAAAAGTTTCTGCTTAAAAAAAAAGAACAAAAATTTCACTAAACCCATTAGAAAATGTCAAATTAAAATTTTTCCCTCCCAATAAGAAATTTCTTCGGAAACAAACAGCCAAAGGCCCAAAATTGAGTCCAAACAAGAAATCAAACAAAACCCAGGATTGTGGGTCCAACTTACGTACGTTTACGAAGCTAGGATAAAACAGGACCTGCGCCTTGTTATTCAAGACATCGATAACGGCCTCGAGTATCCCAGGAAGGCGCTTGATCGCCTTCTCGACCGATCCAGCGCATGCGGAGCATGTCATTCCCATGACAGAGAATACGGCCTTGGCCTCCGACCCCAGCTCCACGCTGCTCTCTTGCACCGACACGCCCTTGGGGTACTTGGGCATTGACGGATAGTGAGGCCGCGGTGACAGGTTCCCATGACTCTCACGCCCAATGCAAGCTAACGCTAACAACTTGGTCGCCATGGACGTATGATGTTAATATCAAAATATGCGTGAACCTCTCTCTCTCTCTCTCTCTCTCTCTGTCGAAACTCTTTGCCTGTGCAAGTACGAAATAAGGGCTGAGGGAGGGTAGCGTCAAAGAAACGTAAGCCCAGGCCAGTTCTCAAAGAGAGACAGAGGTATCGTGCGCATTGGTAAGGATGGAGGGAGCTATAATTCAGGATCTAGCAACAAGCGGTGAAGGATGCATTTGACCATAAAAAGTTGGTATAAAATTTAAAATAAAGAAAAAGGCGATGGAGTGGGATCGTGGGGCACTCCAATGACTTGTGTTTCAAGCCATGATTTGATTTCAAAAAGCCGTTTGCACTGTGTTGGTTTGGATGCTACGAATAAATTCCCACTTCCCAGTTTTGTGGTGTTAAATGTGCGATGCAGCTATAAGCTTTGAAGTTGGGGGTTTGGTAGGGGAAGGTGTGGTGTTTCGGTGGCGTTTGTAGTAACCTCGCGACCGGGATTTTCATGGCAACGGTGCGTTGGATTGTCGTTAATCAACTCATCACTCTGCATTGAATGCAGATGTTACCTTTATTGGCATGGCCGGTCGAGATTTGAGATAAAACTTTGTTTCGCATTTACATTCATGGACTGGTTTTTGTAGATTATCCTTTCTGAGCAGTCTGTGATTATATATACATAAATTTATATATAAATTCAAAAAGTAATATTAGAGTGAAGCCAACACTTATCACATTCAAACACATAAATAATATAATATACATGAATAATATATATATTATACTGTTTACATATGTGAGTGTGATAAATGTTAATTTCACTCAATATTTTCTCAAATTCAAATACTATCCACCTTAAAATTAAATAAAATATTTCATCAAGTATTATCTTATTATTACAATTTTTTTAAACTTTTACATAAAATTAAACAATTCAATTTTTTAAATTTCAAAATATTAAAAGTAATATTTTATTAAACTTTATCTAAAAATATTTTGTTCATCTCAATTTTCAAACTGCACTTAAATTAATTAAGAAGTTCTGAATATGCTAGGGTCGGTTGCATATGAAGAAGGAATCGCGGATTGTCGCAACATTTTTTTATAATAAAAATATTAGGAACAATTGCAAGAGACAAGCGGCGAATAAATATTAACTGATAATTTATAATGTTTAATGTCTGTTGTGTGTTGCATAATATTTGTAAGCTAAGGAATGAAAAAATAAATTCAAAACTGAAGAAAATAAATTCAAAATGTTTTGTTTCAAAATATTTTATTTATTATACTATATTAATTGATGTTTATCTATATCTATGACATTTATGTCTAACATTTATCAAACTCATGAACACAGCAATTGGACTGCTGCTTCAAAACACTGGGCCTTGCAAGAAGGCCAACTATTTGATAAATTTTAAAAGGAGTTGTAAATACAAATAAGGCCCATTTAGTCACTTTATCGTAAGAAAATAAAAATAAAAAAAGGCTCATAAGCAAGCCCACCGGCTTTCCATTTTAAAAATGCACGAGTTCACATTTCACAACCCTTTTTCCCTCTAGGCCTAACTTAAAAATAGTTTTTTTTTTTTCCAATTCTGAGTTAAGAATCAAGATTACGTTTATTTTGATAAAATTATCTAATATTTTCTCATCTCATCTTATTTAATTATTATAATTTTTTTAAACTTTTATACTAAATTTGTTGAGGCCATAAAAATCGGCCAAGAGATCGGGATAAGAAAAAAAATTATTTCCAATCTACTGGTGTGAGTTGGGTTTCATTTGGCGTCGTTTGGAACTCCCAGTGAGGTCCCGACTGAGCGGTACGTGCGGATAATAGATAAAATAAAAGAGATGGACACACAATTTTACGTGGTTCGGCAAATACCTACGTCAAAGGGTATTTGAGGATGAGAATCCACTATAATGGTGATTTTTACAGTCACTCATAACTCACTGTACAGGAAAAAATATAGATGAATATTCAGATAAATTCGCTAGTCGAAACTGTTGGGGGAGGCTGAAGAAACCGTTGTTGGGGAAGATGGCCTTAATCTTTTTAGAGAGAGAGAGTTATTTCTTTCATCTGTTTGAGTCCTTTTATAGCTAAGTTTCGGTCTAAACGATCAGATATTTCTCTTGCGTGTGTCAGTAGAACTCCACACTTTTATTTCACCGCTTGTTTTTTTTATCAAGTTTTGCATTTAATTCATGCATCCTGCCCCCAACGTCTATCAACTTACCTTTCAGTTTCATCATCTGTCCTTTTGTCCCCTTTGTCATAAAGGCCTGGCAGGTGCGAATAATTTCATCCCTTTCAGTACCCCGCAAATTCTTATGAAAGATACTTTGATGGAAATTTTGTCTTTGTAGTTTTGTATCCTGAATCTCGAGAAAGTACTAATTATATAAAATGTAGCTGTGGAGCTAGGTTAAGGGGAGACCTTAGTAATCTTTGCATGGGTGGACTTTTTGTAGCTTATGGATGGCCATACAACCTCGCGAACTTTTAAGTGGGATGTGGTTGATCTGACAACTCTACGAGCCGTTTGAGAGGGATGTTGCTGTGATGAGGGCGCAAAGCCTATTCCGTTATCGTATGGGACTCCGCGGGATTTGATTGACTTCGCGTAGGTAGGTAGGCCGACCCCGCGAGATTCTGTCACTTCGCGTGGGTGGATAGACTGACCCCGCGGAATTCTGTTATTTCGCGTGGGTGAATAGACTGACCCCGCGGGAGATGATAACGCGTCGACATCCCATGCTGCAAGCAATAATTTTATCAGTACAAAAATAAATTCACATATTATAAGATAAACAAACTGATGTATTTTTGTCTGTGGAAAAAATTTTTCGAGTGATGAATTTCTGAACGTCGACTCCCGAGCGAGGAGCCGTGAGATCCTCAGTATTGACTCCCGAGTGTCGTGTTTCGAGTGTCGAGGCATGGGTGATGGTTGCCTGATTCCTGCAAAAATGGGAGGAAGATAGATCTTATAGAGCATGAGTATTTCGAGCTTGTGAGTTTTCCATGAGCGATGTGAGCCCCGAGTTTATAGCCAAATGAGAACCCAAGCTGCTTAGTGTAGTTCCAGATAACTTTCTAAGGTTGGTGTGCTTGCGAGGAGGGCATAATTGATCCCGAGCGGGTGAAAATTTTCCATGTCTTGAGGAATGGATCCATGTAAATGGGTCTTGGAGAGTCCCAAGAGCACAAAGACTGGTAGTTGTTCCTAGATGAATAATTGTTGAGTGTGATACCGTGGGTTCATGTGTGAGGCGAGTTCCCGAATGTGTGTGAGGCGTTTGGCCCGGATATGCATTCATGAGGAGTGTCCCGAGTGGCACAATGGGCGAGTTGTGAGTAAGTTATGTGACCGGATGAGGCGTGGGGCGTGTGAGCCCATGTGATGGTACTTTGGGTCGAAATCCGAGATGGTGTCTGTGATAGACAGGTTTTCGAGCTCCTACAGGAAAGCCTTAGTTCACTGAAGTGTGCTCAAAACCCGAATGAAGTTGCGAGCTCGAGGTGTGGGCAGTACCCCGCGAGTTGAGCGGAGCCTGTGTTAAGGGCGTTCATGTTAAAGGATCCTGAACTAGGCATGAACCGAGGACTCCCAAGCTATGCCTGAGCTAGGGGAGTCCGAGCCCATGGAGATCTCAAGTTCCCACTATGTTCATGGAGTGCAACGTGAGGAAGGAAATTCCGAGATGAGGGAATCTGATCTGAGCTGAGAGAAATCCGAGCTGGTGCTCGGTCTGTCCGAGCTTGAGGGAGTCCGTGATTGATGAGTTGTATTCCCGAATGTGTGTAACGTGAGGAAATTCTGATATGAAGGAATCCGATCCGAGCTGAGAAAAATTCGAACTGGGAGAAATCCGAGCTGAGAAAAGTCCGAGCTGGTGCTCGGTCAGTCCGAGCTTGAGGAGTCCATGATTGATATTTCCCGAGCAGTGGAGATCCGAGAGATGCTTCCAAAGTGGTGGAGAACCGAGAGGTATATCCGAGAGGTATTTCCAAGCGATGGTGGAGATCCGAGAGGTGTATCCGAGTGGTATTTCCAAGCGATGGTGGAGATCCGAGAGGTGTATCCGAGTGGTTGGGCTAGTTGGTGTGAGGTGTCCGTGTGTCCCGAGCTGGGCCTCCCGTGTGGAACATCGAGCACTAAGCAAGTTCGGGAAAGTCCAAGCCAAGGACTTTCTGAGCGGGGTGGTGAGCCACTTGAGCAACCGAGGTGAGCTCGGGAAAGTCCAAGCCAAGGACTTTCCGAGCGGGGTGGTGAGCCATTAAGCACCGAGGCGAGTTCAAGAAAGGGGAGCCCGACCGAGCTGAGGGGTCTTAGAGGTGGCCCGACCACCCTAGAAGTCGCCGGTGGGCCAGCCTTACAGGACTGGGCTTCCCGAAAGCAGCTGTGCGGGAGGTGTTAAGCCACCCTGTTATTTCCGGCGAGATGGCTGGTTGGCACCAAGCTCACCAGAAACAAAAACTGCCGGCGGTTAGGGAAGCGACCACTAGCAGGCCATTGGAGCTCACAGCTTGATGCCATGAGCTTCTCGGGGAAGCACGTCCGGCGTGTCCCCAAGATATGCCAAGAGTTCTGGTGACTGGGACCCTCCGATCGGTCATCGGACAAAATCTGCCGATGGTCTAGCCGAGCTCACAGCTGTCACCATGAGCTTCGGGGTGCACCAAGCTGTGCCTCCCGAGCACAGTGCACGCATGCAGCACTGTGCACGCATGCACAATACGTGCATGCATGAAGTACTGTGCATGCATGCACGATACTTCATGTATGCACGGCAAACTGCATCACTATGCACATTACCACTGTATCACTATGCACGTTTAAGTGCATAGTGTTTTCGAATCACACATAGACTAACATAACATACGCATGCATTCGTGTTTCTTGAAAACATCTCGAGTTTGGAAAGATAAATAAATAGACGGTTTAGCATAAGAGCTCGTTACCGATCGAGCTGGTATCAACATTTATTTATTTATTCACTGCGACAGCGATAAAATTGAAAATGCAATAAATAAAATAAAAATAAAAATAAGATGGTCAAGAGCACTTATCTAAAGGAATTTTTTGCTAAGTTGGTCAGAAACTTTGATTCAGTAGGCTAGAAAATCATCATTCTCCCACTTCCGATTTTTATAACGGATCCCACAGACGGCGCCACTGTTGAGGCCATAAAAATTGGCCAATAGGTCGGGGTGAGAGAAAGAATTATTTCCAATCTACTGGTGCGAGTTGGGTTTCATCTGGGATCGTTTGGGGCTCCCAGTAAGGTCCCGGCTGAGCGGTAGGTGCGGATAGTAGATAGAATAAAAGATGGACACACAATTTTACGTAGTTCGGCAAATGCCTACATGGACGGGTATTTGAGAATGAGAATCCATTATAATGATGATTTTTATAGTCTCTCATAACTTACTGTATAGGGAAAAATATATATGAATATTCAGATAAATTCGCTAGTCGAAACTGTTGGGGGAGGCTGAAGAAACCGTTATTGGGGAAAATGAGCCGCCTTAATCTTTTTAGAGAGAGAGAGAGTCATTTCTTTCATCTGTTCGAGTCCTTTTATAGTTAAGTTTCGATCTAAATGATCATATATTTCTCTTGTGTGTATCGGTAGAATTCCACACTTTCATTTTACCGCCTGCTTTTTATCAAGTTTTACATTTAATTCTTGCATCCTGTCCTAACGTCTATCAATTCACATTTCAGTTCTATCATCCATTCTTTTATCTCCTTTATCATAAATGCCTGGCAGGTACAAATAATTTCATTCTTTCAAAATCTAATAAATAATTCATTTTTTTTAAATTTCAAAACAAAATAATAATAAACATTCGTCTCATCTCTTATCTGTATAATTAAATAAACCAACTTTAATTTCTTTGTCCTGGGCCTTGAAAGCTGAAACCTTTTGGAATATTGGTATAATCCTTTCATACTGGCGAATGCCATCCGTGATCTTCTTCTTCTTTTTTTTTTTTTGTATGGTTGCCGATTTTTATCAACTATGTACGTCTAATATCTCCCTGTTGCTTAAGCCTACGGATAAAATGCATATTTAAAATTGTAATAGAAAATATTATTTTTAACTTAAAGTTTATAATTCAAAGTTTAATAAACTCTATTATTAAAAAGTTGATCCATATACTTAAAACATTTAGAGAGTTCGTTACAGTAATTTTTTTAAAATATATAGTTATCTGCAAGAATTTTTAGTTAAAATTTTCAATTTAATACTTTTTAAAAAAATTAATTTTTAGTTTTTTAATCGATTTAAACGTTTTTAATAAAGTTACTAAACATGTCATTTTTTCTTTAAAAGTACTTTTAATACTTTAAAGTACTTTTTAAATCTAGAAACACAATCCCAAACAAGCTCAAAATAGAATCTAAAAAATATAATAAGAGTTTTCCTAAAATTTGGTCCAACCGAAACTCCCCCTTTACTATTCTCGCCGTCCTCGGCGGCGATAGGCGACACCGCCCAGCCCATCGGGACTGGAAGGAGCCGGTGACACCACCCCTGCGATGGCGAGCCCCAGCGACTTCCGATGTGCCCCTGACGGCCTTAAACTCGAAGGTCACCAGGGTTCGTCGGGGACTGGGCTGAGCCGAATTCTCTTAAAAATTCATCTTCATTTTATTTTTTTTATTGTATTTTTTATTATTTTTTTATTAGATTTTATTTATTATATTATTTTATTGTATTTTTTATTGTGTTTTCTAAATTTTTTTAATTGCATTTTTTATTATATTTTTTATTATATTTTTATACAAATTTTAAGGATTTAAGAGGATGTAAAGAATGAACTAGAAAGACACATAAATGTAATCCGACCGCAACTCAGTATGACCCATATAATAATCAAATATGTTATTGATTGGGATGGCATGCACGCGGATAATCTTGTGAGAGAAGTGAAAGGCCGGTGATAAAGGCGCCCCCTGCTAGTGCTATGAGCTATCTTGGTGTATAACACACTACTTGGGAGTTATTGTAATTATAAAGAAGTCAAAATAGTATTTATTAATTGAGAATGCATGTCTCCACATTCTATACATCAGTAATTTGTGCAAAAAGATTGTTTTTCAAACAATATTAAAAATTTAGAAAAGAGATCCAATAAAATGAATTATACAAAAATAATCTTCTAACAAACTGTTATATAATTTGTCAGATTATAAATTTAATTTTTTACCTTTATTTATTTACTTCTACAAACTCTTACATAGTACTTATTTTAAAATATATTTTTATTTGAGTGTAATATTTTAACATTATTTTTTTGTTTTAAAGTTAATAAATTTTATATTGGTTTTAATATTTGAATAAAAATTAAGTAATGATTAGATGAAGATCAAGTTGACCATTTAAATTTTTAAAACATTTTTGTATTTGAATTTTTAAAAATAAAATTACGAGATCGAGAGATTTAAAAAATAATTAAAATGCTCACGTTTGGCAATTCAAATTACGTGCCCCTAATTTTAAAAGATCTATTAGAACCTCCATATATATTCCTCTAAACTGGAGAGAGATGACTTTGTTTTTCCGCATGTTTGAATATAGCAATCTCATTATAATTCCAAGTGTCACGAGACGCAGAAACTCTTATATCTAGATCTCATCTGCTACCCGCTTTGTTAAACTTAAAAAATTCGATTAAAAAAGGACAAAAGAATGACAAAATGATGGAAATTGGAAGACATATATAACGAGCAACATGCGCCATGCATGGGAAACCAATTCAAAATGAGCTTCTGAATATTCTAGGGACCAATCGTAATTAGTACTATTCATTGGTTGTGTCGGACGCTATCTACGGCAATATGCGTGGCAAAAGTGATTTGGTTTTTCTTTTTCTTTTTTCTTTTCTTTTATAGAAGAGTTTAAGTCACACGTCTAATAATGACTTCTCTCTAAATTTTTTGATAATCTTGTGACGAAAGAAAGTCCTGATTACAACTCAAACATCTAGTGATTTACAAAAATACCAAAACCCAAAGTGCAAAATGCATACATGAAGTGATTTGATTTTTTTGTTTAGACAACTGGGAAAGGCTTCAACTGGCCTGGGTGCCAAATATCTGATCCAAATTAGTTAGTGGCCGAATTGAGTTTGAGTTGCGGCACTGAACTACTCTTTAGTACTAGTTGTGTCGCAGTCTCCGCGTTGCGTACGTGCCGATATTCCATGATCGAGGGGCCCCCATGCAAGCCAGCTAGCTACCCAACTTTGATTTTCCTACGCAAGCGCTTGCGTTGAGGAGGTCATGAGCAATTGATCGTGAGTGACATTTAATATATTTGGCAGTAATCTTTGTCGAAGGTCGGTATATCTCTGAAATTAGTCGGGATGTTTCGAATATTTAGCATCAATAAAAAAAATATATATATATTTAGAACTCGATCTAGATATATATATCATGTACTGTATGTACGTAGAACGATATTATATATAGCTCTAGGTTCTTAGTGATCTGCATGCATGGTGATCGAACAAGAATATCAGGCAAAGAAGCTGCCGGCCATTGATCTCTTATTAAAGGTAATTGCATGCATGCAGCCTGCCTAAGGGAATATTTGACCTCTAGCTATATAGCTAGCTCCAATATTCAGAAACGTATACCTTTTGAATTATTGTTTGTATTTTCAGACCAAGACTTTTTATTCAAACATGAATTAGCTGGTGGGAAACTAAAGACGGGAGGGACGAAATGACTTGCTATTTTGCTTTTGAACGAACTTAATTTGGGGGAGCCGGCCGGGGATACACAAAATATAAACTTCCAAGTCATGGGAAGATCGAACTTAAAACTGATCATCAATATTGATATTGATATCCTAACTAGTTTTGAATTGAATTCACACTATAAAAATACAAGTATTTGTGACAAATTATTTGCAATGATAATGAGTTTGGCCAGAAATAACTTGTCATAGATAAGCAATACGTTTTCTTGTAGTGTCAAATAATATTATTATTAGGATGATCCCGACTCCTTCGCAATTTTGATTTCAATACAATATTTTTTTATTGATAAGAAAAGGAATAACAAATTATTTTATATTAAGAAGACATGCCTCAAATTTTATTCATGATAAACCTTGATCACTTCTAGCTGAAGAATGGCTTTCACAAGTACAAACTATTCTCACTACAAGAAATAATAACTATAGGGGCGTTCTTAACTTTGCCGTAATTGTTGACGATGGAAAAGTGCGCTTATAGCAGCACTTTGTGTTTGGCTGACATTTAATCGGGCGAAAGCTAGTGTTTTGATTTTTGTGGTGATTTTTTGGACTATTTGAGGTGCTATGGAAGCACTACAAATAATCTTTTAAAAACTCTCTCTCTCTTATTGCGCCCCCTTCATTGCTACTATATTGGATTGTCAGTGTCTCACTTAGCAGGTGAGTCTCTCTCTTCGTTCATTGCTCTTTCTCTCTACCTGTTTCTCTAGCTCTCTCTATTACTTGTCCTTTAAGTTTGTTATCATAAATTTGTGTGTTTATTGGTTGTTTTAGCATGATTAGGAGATTTTTTTTGTTAGGTTTTTATGAAAATATAGGATTATTGGATTCCTATTTATTTTCTGACCTTTTTTACTTCTTTCTAGTCTGGTGTTCTTTTCTACATTTAGTATTTAGTTTTGATCTCCCTTTATTTATTAGTTTGAAGAGTTAAAGGTAGGTAGATCTTATCACCTGGAGAAAGAGCGTTTTACTATCATGTTTGAATTTGACTTTATCGTGTTTTATGAATTGACTTTGAATTTGACTACGACTTGCAAATGTTATTTTTTAAACTTGTGCCAACTTGGATGAGTGTAGGAATGCATTCTTTCACAAATGCTAGGAATTATTTTTTGTTGGTAAGAATATGGATCCATCAAAAGAATCTGTTCAAGCTAGGGAATGCAGTCATGTTGTAACTTTGTAATTAGACCTTGAGTAAATTAATTTTCAAATGAGTGGCATGAATTAAATTGAGGGAAAAAGGGGCTGGTGTTATCCCCTGCATAGAAAAGACATTAGCTTAGTCTTGAGGTATATAATTATTAATCATCTCCCTTCATCTAGTTTATAGCTTTGGGTGTAAAATGCTAGTTTTGTAACCATTTTTTACACTTACAATCTCTATGTAAGAAAGCTTACCTTACATTTAACTAATCATAATTCTTGACTTGCAATGTGAATATATATTTGTGTGTCAAGATTTGGCTTCTAAGGTTTTTTTTTTTTTTTTGGCAACTAGTTTGATTGGATATTTCTTTGTTATTTTGATTTCAGTTATGTAGCTGGCAATATTATTATTTCTGCTAAGTTTGAGCATTCAAAAAATGATTGCTTGGAAGGGGATTGGGTAGTATTATTTGAGCTATTGCCACATTGTTCTCTTTTGTTCTTGTCCAATTCATTTTTTTTTTCCTATTTGAAAACTACGTTTAAATGATCTATAGCTCTTAATGGCTGGAAGTGTGAGTGACTAGTTGTATGTTTTTTCTTCCTAGTGAAATGGTATCACAATCAATAATGTGATAGTTGTTTCTATTTGGTCTATTATGTTAGTGACTAGTACCATCCAGAATTTTGCAAGTTCATGTTTTTTCATTATTTTGTTTTCTTTTTCCTCTTGATTGTTTGTCTCCTTAGACTGTGGATATAGTCCTGTAAGATTAGCTTATTCAAAGCTGGAAATACGTTTACTCTGTCATCAATTAATATGACAAAGTGGCTGGAAATATGTTTACTCTTTCATCAATTAATATGACAGAGTAAACATATTATATGCATCATGTAGTGTTTATTAGTAATCCATATAACACTATTTCATTTTTCCCCCTAGAATTGAAACAAAAACCATATCATTTTTGTATGAGTGTAGGTTATACAACTGCAAGGAGATCAAAGGAATAATGTTTCCACCTTCCTAACTTAATATGTATGTTTCTCTTTCTAATTGCACATATAATTTATGTTTATTAATAAATACATGCATGATACATGATTATATAGAGTTTCATCTCTATTATTTTTTTTTTAAATTTGGATGTAGAGAAAGTAGGATGAAGCAACAGTAGTGGATGCTACTCTACGTAGAAACAATAACATGAAAGTTTTTTTCCCTAGTCAGTGTTTGGATAAAATTGTGCTAGTTATTCTAAGTATTTTGTAGTCATGGAAAAGCTGATCATTTTTCTAAGTATTTTCTAGTTAATGTAAAATGAGAGCTTATTATAATGCATTTTAATAAAATACTAGTGAAACTGATTCATTAGTATTTTTATTTATATTTTTTGTAAAATGTTATTTGAGGCAAATTGAAGTCGCCGCAAATACTTTTTCCCTACATAAATATAAGTAATTGTGGCGGTCATTTGAGAAGGTAAAACATAATTGCGACGCTTTTTAGACTTTTTGGGGCAGAATAAATTTGTCGCAAAAAGACTTCAAGAGCGACATTTTCTGCGTTCCCTCGTTAAAGAATAGTATCGTACAGACAGTAGCATTGTTTGAGTAGCGCTTGAAAAAACGACGTGGAAGAACATTAGCTGCATTTTTATCTACTTTTAGAGACAAAAAAATGCTGCTAAAGTTAGTTTTTTGTTTGTAGTGAATCTTTTGAAAAACACTTAATTAGAATGAAAAGGATGCTAGTTATTTACCTTGTTTTGAGAATAATTGCTAGATATATATAATCATGAGATATGCAAATTTTGCGTATTCTCGATCTTTAAAGAAAAGTGGTATATGTGGTTTTTTTTTGTTATGTGATTCTTAAATTTATTAATTTTTTAAAGAGAGCACGCACCCTAAGAATGTATAAACCATTTGCCTTGTTTTGATGCCTAAAATTAGGCAGACGTGACCAATATTTAGCATGAATTCCATTAAGATTTTCTGGGAGTTGAGGGATCAGTAGTTAGAAATAGTTTGTGTGTTTATATATATGTTATAGCCATGTTGCATGACTAGTAGTTCCGGTACTTGAAGTGCATCATTTTCTTTCTTTAAAGCAAGAAATTGAATTGCATAATTAATTATCATGCAGCCAGCATGATCACCATATATATAATATAATATCATATATATAATATAATATCTTGCAAATTAAGCAATTAGGTACTTACATATTTACATTAATGATCACGCAGTGTCCTCCCTGAAGTTTCTTGAACCATCTTTGAGACAGCGACCAAACCTCTTTAATTAATACCTTATAAATCTTAGTTACTCTTTATTTTTGCATTGTTTGAAATTATTAAAAATAAAAAAAAAAAAAAAAACACCTAAAACAGATTGCTTAATTATCTGTAACTACATGCCACGTGGTACGTCCTGACGCGGTTAATAAGTTGTACATGAAATATAAGAACTATTATAGTCATAAAAAATAATAATAATAATAGAAACTTTTATCATTTAATATACCATATTAAATTACATAAATAAATTTATTTTTATTTATAAAATTTATTTATGACTAAAGCAATATTTCTCTGCATACGTACGTACAAAAGAAGCACGAGAAAATTATATTCAATCGACTAAATATATTTCCTAATTCCTCATTTTCGTCTCCTTCTTTGACTTTTTTCTAGCAATTCTTCAACAATACTGGAGCACGAATACCGTTTCGACTTGATATCAGGTTCGGTGGATCCATTGTAACTGCCTCTCAGTGCTGGCTCGATCGCGTCGGCTAATCACTGACACTGGCTAATCCACCTGTCTTAACAAAAGGACATCTAACAGATTTTCGAAACTCTACGCACTCCCGAACGACACGCACACTCTAACTGACCGCCCAGAAAACTCATGAAATCTCGCGTGGCCCGCCCTCCCTTCCCCTTCCCATCTCCAGCTTCCTATATATACAGAGACCGCCCTTGCATGGCCGCATTCCATCTCTCACAGCTATTGTTTCATTCTTTATTGAATTCATCGCTATTTCTCTTGGGGGACAAAAAAAAAAAAACACAAGCATTCGTTGCTATCAATAAAAAATGGAAAACCTGACGCTTACTGGCTTGTTGAAAGGAGCTGCGTCCGAATTCCCAACCCGGCGAGCTCTTTCCGTATCCGGAAAATTCGATTTAACGCACGACCGATTACAACAGCTTGTTGATCACGCTGCCTCTCTTCTAGTTGCCTCCGGGATCAAACCAGGCGACGTCGTAGCCCTCACCTTCCCAAACACCGTAGAGGTATATATTTTTGTTCTCTCTCTCGTTTAGTTAATTTCCTCGCGTTTCTCGTCAACCAATCCGGAAAACTGATAATTTGTTTGTTTTGAGCTTTATGGATATTTCTCCGTAAAAATCATTTTTGTGAGATATTGAACACTGGCCTTTTCTTTTTCGTAGTTTGTGATTGTGTTCTTGGCTGTAATCCGATGCCGAGCGACGGCTGCACCATTGAATGCGGCTTACACCGCAGAAGAATTCGAGTTCTACCTCTCTGACTCGGAATCAAAGCTTCTCATTACACCGAAAGAAGGAATTCAATCAGCTCAAGCCGCAGCTTCCAAGCTCAAAATCCCTCAAGCGACCGCCACGCTGCACGATGCCGAATCGAAACTCTCTATCTCCATATCGGAATCGGAGTCCCTCTCCGACTGCTCGGTCGTGGAAGTCGTCAATGATCAGTCCGACGTGGCGCTCTTCCTTCACACGTCCGGCACCACGAGCCGACCCAAAGGAGTGCCTCTGACTCAGCTAAACCTAGCATCCTCTGTTTGCAATATCAAGTCGGTGTACAAACTCCGTGAATCCGACTCGACCGTGCTCGTTCTCCCGTTATTTCACGTCCACGGGTTGATTGCCGGATTATTGAGCTCGCTTGCAGCAGGTGCCGCGGTGACACTCCCATCCGCCGGCAGATTCTCGGCCTCGACGTTCTGGTCCGACATGCTCTCGTACGGGGCCACGTGGTACACCGCCGTCCCTACCATCCACCAAATCATTTTAGACCGCCACTTCAGCAAACCCGAACCTGCTTACCCGAAGCTCCGCTTCATCCGTAGCTGCAGCGCGTCGCTTGCTCCGTCAGTACTGTCTCGGCTTGAGGAGGCATTCGGCGCGCCTGTGCTGGAAGCCTACGCAATGACGGAGGCGGCTCATCTCATGTCAACCAACCCGTTACCGGAGGACGGTGGGCACAAGCTCGGGTCTGTGGGCAAACCAGTGGGTCAGGAAATGGTGATCTTGAACGAGAACGGAGTCCAGCAGCCGGAGGGTGTACACGGCGAGGTGTGTATTAGGGGACCAAACGTGACCAGAGGTTACAAGAACAATCCTGAAGCCAATAAAACCGCCTTTTTATTCGGGTGGTTCCATACGGGAGATATCGGGTTTTTAGACTCGGACGGGTACTTACATCTTGTGGGTCGGATCAAGGAGCTCATTAACCGTGGAGGAGAAAAGATATCTCCAATAGAAATTGATTCAGTGCTTTTGTCCCATCCTGAGATTGCTCAGGCTGTTGCCTTTGGAGTTCCTGATGATAAATATGGTGAAGAGGTGTGCAAATTATTATTATTATTATCTTTTTGTCCAAATTTTTTATTAAAAATTAGAGAAATGATAATTAAGTTTTGCAAACTCTCTTTATTTGAAAGTAAATTTGAGATTATAAAAAATAAAAAAATAAAAATATACATAATTATGGATTTTATTAATTTTTTTCTTAAAGATGGTATACAAGATCTATCATGATCATTACTCCAAAATGGCTTCGACCTTTTAATTTTGGATTGAAGTGCTAATTCTTGGCGGAATTGATCATCATGTGCAGATAAATTGTGCGGTAATTCCAAGAGAAGGGTCAAACATAGATGAGACGGAGGTGTTGGAATTTTGCAGAAAGAACGTGGCAGCTTTCAAAGCGCCCAAGAAGGTTTTCATAACCGATTCTCTTCCAAAAACTGCAACCGGAAAGATTCAACGTCGGCTTGTAGCCGAGCATTTCCTTGCTCAAATCTCCACCGCCAAATTTGGGGCTTGAGCCCTAATAAATTGTAAGATTTTTTTATCTACGAATTAGAGATCTGATCTGATCTCGTGAAGTCCAAGTACGTTTTAGTCCAGCCAATAACTTAAAAAGACTAATTTTCTTCGTTGTTAATTTACATGTCTTTAATTTGGTCAACAAGAAAGCCATTAATTGAAAATAAAGTTTTGTTTTCCGAGCAAACTTATAACTAATTGGTAATGATCATGATCATGCATGAATTTACATGTTTATGGACTAGGAGAAGGGGTACATGCAAAATACGCATTGGATTCCCCTATTCAATAATTGATACAATTCACTTCTAAAAAAATTATTAAGTTGGATGTACTATTGCAAGCACGAACCAAATATATACTACTTATTTAATTACTTTAATTCCGAGAATTGATGGAAAGGTAATCCACTCAAAACAACAAATCTAAAATTACTTCTCCACATAATAAATAAAAATAAAAAGATGTAGTTTTCAAAAATCATCTTAGCAAATATATATATATATATAGCAAACTGCTATAAATTATGAAGTGTAGTTAGTTAGATTTATACTTATTTTATAAAAATAAATTTAAATGCTAATGTGGATTAAATGTGTTATGTTAGATCTATTTTATAATAATTCATTATATACCATTTATAATTTCATATATCATGTTAAATTATTTCAGTTTATAAAATTATTTTGTAAAATCTATATATGTGACCAAGCAATATTTCTCTCTTACATAATGTCCACTTACAACCAATTAAAACTAACTTCCATCGGTGAAAATATAATACCATGGTATAAATTTCCAACAGCTAATTAATTCCTGCGTAACAGAAAGTTTCAATCTAGTTCATTGATAATATTCCATGTTTGGCAGTTTTTCCCTTCCGTTAAAAAGAAAAAAAATAGAAGGAAAGAATACTAAGTTCTGTTTGGAGTGGAGAATAAATTGAGTTCTTCTCAACTTATCTCTATTTTATTATTATATTTTTTTTAATTTTTTATGTAAAACACAAATTTTAATACACATTTTTTAAATTTTAATACATTTTTTTAAAATTTTAAAATAATATTATTATTAAAAAATAAATTAAATTAATAATTTTAATTTTTCTCATCTTCCAATTCTAACGAAGGCTAATTTGACATTTACAAGTACCCCAGGCCCAATTAATGTAATGAGCAAAATGAAAGGTTTGCAGGAAGTTCTGATTTTCAAATATGGTGGGGTCGATAGGGGCATGCACAGAGAAAATCAACTTACATATGAGATTAATTTCTTTCTTTGGCGGCGGACCGGTCGAAATATTGCTCATATCAATAGTACGTTAGATGGAAAAGAAAAGCATAAAATCCTACTAATAAATAAATTATTAGTCTCATATCTATTGATAAGGGTATTCATCTAGATTTTAAATTCTTAAATCCATAATTTGAATTCAAAATTTTTTTAAATATTTTTAAAAAAAAATTTAAAAATATTAAAAAATAAATAAAATTTTAAACTGGACTGGATATAATCCAATCCGGATGAACACCCTATCTATTAGATCACGAGGACTAATAAATTTCAACACGTATGCCCTTCATGGAAGGATGGGGTCGTGAATTCTATAGGACGGCAGAGTCAGAGGTCTGCATGCATGCAAGTGGCCCATGCAGCACCTACCATTGAGACCAGCCTTCAAAACTATTCTAAATTTTAGACTATGAATAGTAGTACAGTCAAGAAATTACAATGTTTTATACGCTCCTCAATCATATAAGTATAATATAAAAAAAAAATTAAATTATAATAATATCTTTTTTTTAAATGAACAATGCTACCTACTATTCATTTTTATGAATTCCTTTATAGTCTAATTAATAATTAAATAAAAAAATTAATTTTAAAATGAGACTAATTAAAATACTCTTATTTACAAATCAAAAACTTTAAAAATTTTAAAACTCATTTTATTTACTCATGAAATCGAAACATTTTAATTAGGATTACAATACAATCTATAAATATAGATTGCAAGAAGAATTATTCTTTTAAAATAATATATTTTTTCATTTTACCCTTATTTATTAATAGGACTATAATGCAATCTCTCACTCAGTACTACAAAAAAAAAATCTCAAAATTAATTCTATAAATAACAGAATTTTATTTGATCAATATATATGTTTTATAATAAAAATAATTTTATAATTTAACAAATAATATGATCAAGCCAATATATCAATTTATGTAATTATTTTGTAATTAAAATATTTTTCTTAAACATACATGATACATGTAGCTGGGGTCAGATATTTCGCCAAATTTAGTCTATTGATCAATTCGATTCTGATTCTTCCTTTCCTAAAAAAAAATATTCCGATTCTTGGTTGGAGGATTAATGTTTGCACATCCCTAACTAAATAGTAAAGAAAAACGACACTTTTTATAACTTCTTACATAACTATGTTTTAAATGGTACGCGTATATAGAGCTGCACATGACTGTATACATGTCTATGCCAAATCCTTTTAAAATTGCATAAAGGTATAATTCCATTCATACCAAGGCTGAAGCATAAAGGGAACGTATACACTACTAGAAATAAATGAATACATGCCATGTTGGCATAATGGTGCAATTTTATTGGTCCTCTGCTTGTTATAAATACCTTATATTTCACTTTATTTTGTAACACGAGATATCAGTTTGAATAGAAGTCAATTCTAAATTCCCTTTCTCTCAAAATACTCTCTGTAAATCTCGATCCCTAATTCTAGATTTTAAAATTTTTCCATGGCAGATTTCAGATTTTGTCAGGGTATCAGAGCAATCTAATTATTATTCGACAAATTCTCTATAGATTTCGTTTTACCTTCTTTGCGGCCTCCACAAGATGATCCTTCGAATCCCTATTTTCTTCATCACGGAGAAAATCATGGAGTTATACTTGTTACAAATCATTTAAATGGAGATAATTACCATGTTTGGGCTAGATTGATGTCTAAAACTCTTAGTGCGAAGAATAAGATGGCTTTTGTCGCTGGAACCCTCCCGAAACCCTCAAAGGTAGAAGACTCGATCTACTAGTCATAGATTAGGTGCAATGATATGGTAATTTCGTGAATTTTGAATTATGTTGCAAAAAATATTGCTTCTAGAATTTTATACATTGGTATTGCCACTGATATGTAGAGAGATCTTAAAAAAGGTTTTCTCAAAGAAATCGGCCGAGAATATTTCAATTGAGGAAATCGATAAGTTCATTGAAGCAAAAATCGAAATCAGTTAGTGATTACTACATAGAATTGAAGTCTTATTAGGATGAATTGTCGAATTTCAAGAGAAGTCCGCCATCTTGTTCAAATGAAACCCTAATTTTTTTTCAAGTGTCACAACAGGGGGAGTATGTAATGCAATTTCTCATGGGATTAAACGACTCTTTCAATAGTCTGAGAAGTTAGATCTTGCTAATTGAGCATTTTCCATCCATCAACAAAGTTATTGCGTTAATACTTCAAAAAGAAAAACAGAGAAAGGTGCTTACCAATGGCATCATTAATGCTGTACCAAACCTTGAATCCATGGCTGCTTTACTGTCGAAGCAAGCACCAGCTCTTGAATCCATTGTTGCTTTCATGACAAAAGCGGAAAAACCTAGTAATTCCAACTCAAGCAAGCTAACTTCTGCAAGGATCATCCTGTGTGTAGTCACTGCAGATACACAGGACATACTTCTGATAAATATTACAAAATTCATGATTTTCCACATGCATTTAAGTCCAAAAGAGCATAAACTCATTCAGCGAATCAAACTTCCTCTTCTCCTGCAGACAAAGGTAGAAATAAGGCTCCACAATTAAATTTTACTCAAAAGCAATGTCAACAGGGTGGAACCATGCATACCATTGGGGGGCTACCCCCCCCCCCCCCCAAAATCAAAAAAACAAAATTTTTTAAAAATTTAGTTAAGTATATGGATTATTAGAGTACAATCCCTTTAATTTGAGATTTTCCTCCTACCGCCCTCCCAGTCTGTAGATCATAAGTTCCAAAACTAATGGTTCATGCATCAAAAAGAACAATGATCCAATGGTCCATGTGAGGATGCGACTGTTACTCCATGATATATGCCCCTGATTGTGCGTAGCCATCACATGAGAGTCAGATAGGCTACACTCTACATGAGCATACACACAGTCTGCAGAGTACCCATGGGACGTTGCTTGTTGGCTAGCTTTTGTACCATTCGGAACTTGGGCGTTGCATGTTGGACCGTTGGTATGCGGGTGTTGTTGTGATGGCCTTCTCATTTCAATGTTTCACTTTTAACTTTTGTCTTTCAAAATTCCAACAGAACTTCGACTGCCGATTTTCGAACTTGCGTTTTGTCCCTTGCCATTTTTCTCCATTGGAGTCTTGGAGTTATTATTTGAAGCTTACCTGGTCCAGTGGGCTATTGACTTGCATTGCAGTCTTGCCAATGTTTCTCCATTGGAGACTTGGAGAGTTGGAGTTATTTGGAAATTGAAGCTTACCTGGGTGGCCCATTGGAGCTTACTTGGTGTTGTGTTGCCGTTTGCACTTGGTCCATTAGAGCTTGCTCAGTTTTTTTTTTTTTTTTTCTAAGCTTGGAGTTTGCTCAGTTGCTTGCGCGCTGCGTCGTCGACTTTCAACACTCTAGGTTTTACCATTGTGTGTTCTCACTTTTCTCTACTTTAGTCTCTACTTATATAGAAAATTAATATAGATTTGTGTTGCTGTGTATATATTATAATTTATATTTATATAGATAATTGATTTGCCTAGAATATTAATATATATAGAAAATTTAAATATACAAATTTGTGATGTAGTGCATATAATATAATATAAATTTATAATTTATGTACATATATGGATTTGATATATGGTACTCTCATTTGATTCGTGCATATTATATATATATATAGATTTGAGCATATATTATAATATATATATTGCTGCGTCGTCGACTTTCAACACTCTAGGTTTTACCATTGTGTGTTCTCACTTTTCTCTACTTTGGTCTCTACTTATATAGAAAATTAATATAGATTTGTGTTGTTGTGTATATATTATAATTTATATTTATATAGATAATGATTTAGCCTAGAATATTAATATATATAGAAAATTTAAATATACAAATTTGTGATGTAGTGCATATAATATAATATAAATTTATAATTTATATACATATATAGATTTAATATATGGTACTCTCATTTGATTCGTGCATATTATATATATAGATTTGTGCATATATTATAATATATATATATTTGTATAGTTCAAAGAAAATTAAAAGTTTCAATTAAGATCGCCCCCCAAACACGCAATCTTGGATCCGCCCCTGGATGTCAACAATTGCTATCCATTCTCAAGCCTACAAATGTCAGTATCTCCTCTATTGCATCTTTCTCTCTTGTTCCTTCAAGTGATTCTACTTCTATTGCTCTTAGTGCTGATATACTTCCAACTCCACTATCTTCTTCTTGTGCAAACGTGTTAAGTAAACCTCTATCTCAAGCACACACTAATCATTCAAATCATGCTTCCTGGATAATTGATACAGAAGCTACTAACCACATGGTCAATACTACTCAATTTTTTTCATCAATAATCTCTAAGATAAATTCATCAGCCAAGTTACCAAATCGTAATCTTGTTGAAGTAACTCATGTAGGAACAGTTTCTCTTTCTGAGATATTAATCCTACACAATGTTTTTTGTGTTTCTTCATTTTCTTTTAATCTTATATCAGCAAGTAAATTAACTCGTGATTCTAATTGTTGTCTCATATTCATTTCTAATTTTTTTTTTCAAGACCTATCTACATGGATGACGATTAGGATGGGTGAAGAGCAAGCTAGCTTATATTACTATTTATAGCGACCTTTGGTTGGTTATTCTGTTGCTTCTACCACTCATCCTGACTTTGATTTGTGACATTATAGATTAGGCTATATATCACATTCTAGATTACAATTTCTCAATAAATCAGTGTTAAATATATATAATCAAATGCTTTTTCATGTACTGTTTGTCCTTTAGAAAAACAAAGTTGTTTTTTTTTCTCATAGTGATAATAATTCACCATCTCTTTTTGCCCTTATCCATTGTGACATATGGGGTCCTTTTTCTGTTTCAGCACTTGATGGTTCAAAATACTTTCTTGCTATCGTTGATGATTATTCTAAATCCACTTGGGTTTCTCTCATGCAAAACAAATCTCAAACCAAAACATATATACAAGCCTTCTTCAATTTAGTTGAAACTCAATTTCAAACTCACATTAAACAAGTCATAATAGACAATGGAATTGAGTTCCATCTGCCTAAGTATTTTTCTTCCAAGGGTGTAATCCATCAAAAAAGTTGTGTGGATAAACCTCAACAAAATGGTATAGTTGAGAGAAAACACCAACATCTTTTGAATGTTGCTAGATCCTTACGTTTTCAAGCTTCACTTCTTTTAGAATTCTAGGATGATTGTATTTTGACAGCAACACACTTGATAAATCTGACTCCTACTCCCTTGTTGTCAAATAAGTCACCATATGAAATTCTATATTCCACTCTTCCTTCTTATAGACACCTTAGAGTATTTGGTTGTCGTTGTTTTGCATCCACCTTGACAAGAAATAGAACTAAATTTGATCTTAGAGCCAAAAAATACATTCTCATTAGATATCCATTTGCTGTCAAAGGATACAAAGATTTTGATCTTGAGACTCATACCACTTTTCTATCTAGGAATGTTGTTTTTCATGAAACAATATTTCCTTTTTTATCTTCTAATCTTCATTTTTCTTTCTCACAAAATTCATCTTCTGTTCTACCAAAACCTGCTCCAGACAGTGAGCCAATTCTTCTTAATTTTTCTCCTCCTCAAAATGCCACTCCTCAAGGTGCCACTAATTCTTTCATTGATAGCTCATTTCCATCTCATACTTCTCCTCCCATTAAACAATCTGAAAGGCCTAGAAGACAACCAAGATACCTGCAAGATTATTATTGTCAATTGGCAACCAGTTTTCACCCATTGCAATCTACTTCCTTGTCAGATACATCCTCAAGTACATAGACATTTTGCTTTCACCATTTCTTCACATATAGAACCAACTTACTTTTCTCAAGCCTCTCAAATACATAAATGGCAGACAACAATGAATGCTGAAATTAAGGCTCTTGAGCATAATAAAACTAGGACACTCACTCATTTACCTGTAGGGAAAAAATCTATAGGCTGTAAATAGGTTTATAGAATTAAATATAAGGATGATGGGAGCATTGAGAGATATAAGGCAAGGTTGGTTGTCAAAGAATATACACAAATTGAAAGTTTATATTTTCAAGAAACATTTTTCTCCAGTTGCTAAGTTGACAACAGTGCGCTGTTTATTAGCATTGACAGCCATCAAAAATTGACATTTATATCAATTAAATGTAAATAATGTATTTTTGCATGGGAACCTCAATGAAGAGGTTTGTATGAAAGTGCCTCCTGGTTATACAAAAATGGGGGACAATCGAGTTTGCAAACTCAAAAAATCTCTTTATGGCTTAAGACAAATCTCAAGACAATGGTTTCAAAAGTTATCCAATGATATACTTGATTATGGGTTTCATCAAGCACATTCGGACCACTCTCTTTTTATCAAGTCCGATAGTTCAAATTTTATTGTCTTGCTAGTTTATGTGGATGACATAGTCTTGGCAAGCAATAATCTTCAATCCATTATTGATTTGAAAACTTTTTTGAATAACAAATTTAAAATCAAAGATTTAGGAATTTTGAAGTATATCCTTGGTTTAGATGTTGCAAGGTCATCCAAGGACATTACTTTATTTCAACGAAAATATGCCTTGGATAATCTACAAGACTTAAGGTTTTTTGGCAGCCAAACCAATAAGTTTCCCAATGGCACAGAATATCAAATTTTTCTCTACTGAAGGAGAGTTGTTGGCAGATCCTTCATCCTATCGAAGACTTATTGGGAGGCTGATTTACTTAACACTATCCAGACCTAATTTAGCATATGTGGTTCAAGTTCTAAGTCAATATATGGACAAACCAAGGCAGCCCCATCTTGATGCAGTACACAGGGTACTCAAATACTTTAAAGGACACCAGCTCAAGGTCTATTCTTTCCTACAGCTTCCAGTTTTCATCTTAAAGCCTTTTGTGATTCAAATTGAACTGGATGCATAGAAACCCAAAGATCTGTGACACGATTTTGTGTTTTTCTTGGTGAGTCTTTGATTTCTTGGAAATTAAAGAAACAACAAACTGTGTCAAAACCATAAGTTGAAGCAGAATATAAGGCAATGGCCTCCAGAACATGTGAACTTACTTGGCTACTTGCACTACTCAAAGACCTTCTGATTGCGCATTCTCAACCGACACTCCTTTTTGGTGATAATAAGGCGGCTCTTCACATTGCAGCCAATTATATTTTCCATAAGAAGACAAAATATATCGAGATAGATTGTCATATAGTAAAAGAAAAATTACAAGCTAAAGTTATCAAGACCCTTCATGTTACTTCACACAATCAATTAAGTGATCTCTTTACCAAAGCTTTTAGATGTGAGCAATTTAATTACTTACTCAGCAAGATGGGTATTTTGAATATACACACTCTATCTTGAGGGGGACTATTCAAAATAAATAAATACATGCCATGTTGGCATAATGATGCAATTTTATTGGTCCTCTGTGTTGAACCCAAGGTTTCAAGTTTCATATAAATCTACAAATGGATTTTGATGATAACAAATGAATTCAAAGAATAAAGGAGTTTCAAGCTCAAGTTGTCCACACAATAGAATCAAGCACATCAAGGAAGCAAGCATGAGCAAGAAGGGAATAAGTTCACATTAAAATCATAGAGTAATTTTGTAAATCTCTTAAAAATTCAAAATTAGGATTAAGGCTCAAAATTAATATTTTATCATAAAGCATTAAAATATATTTTCCACATGTGCATGATATTTTGAAAATTAAATTTGAAAATTTTGAAAGATGATTGATTGTCATCTTTCACATGTGCATCACATGATTAAAGGTTTGAACTTTGAAAATTTTGAAAGATGATTGATTGTCATCTTTCACATGTGCATGACATGATTAAAGGTTTGAATTTTGAAAATATTAAGATGATTGATTGTCATCTTTCACATGTGCATGTTTTATTTAAATATTTTCAAAAGTGGTGGATGTTTTTCTTGACTTATGCAAAAGGTAGATGTCTTTATTTGAAAATTTTGAAAAGTAAAGTGTGCTCCTTTTGTCATATGCAAAAAGTAAAAGATTATGTTTGAAATTTTTGAAAAGTAAAGTGTGCTCCTTTTGTCACATGCAAAAAGTAAAAATATTAGATTTGAAATTTTTGAAAAGTGAATGATGATGTTTTTGACATGGGAATCTTTTCAAATTTGAAATTGAAAACTCATTTGCCTATAAATAACTCACTTGAGTTTTGCAAAATTCACAACAAAAGCTTACACATCTATTGCTAAGTTTTGCATCATTTCTTCAAAGCTCTCATTCTCTCTTTTCTAAAGTTTTGAGCCTTAATTCTTGTTCTTGTTGAGAGAGATATAGGTTGCGCTGTATTGTTTCTATCTCACTCATTGAGGAGTGTACTTTGATAGTCTACCTACTATCAATTCTTGTATCAGTAAAAGGGTGTGTATAACCCTTGTGTGTGTAGAAGGTGTTCTACACGGGGAATAGTTAAATCACCAAGTGTAAGGTAATTGGAAGTGTAGAAGGTGTTCTACACGTGGAATAGTTAAATCACCAAGTGTGAGGTGATTGGAAGTGTAGAGGGTGTTCTACACGGATTCTTTGGAGCGGTGCTGCTCAAAGGTGTAATAGGTTTCTATCTCCACCTAAAGGAGATTGAATAGTGGATTTGGGGATCCTCAAGAGGTAGCTTGAGGCGAGGACGTAGGCAGTGGGGCCGAACCTCGTTAACATACTGAGTTTGCTTCTCTCTTACCCTTACTCTTTATATTTATTATTGTTTCATATTTTATTTATATTTTATATTATATATTTGATTTATAATTGTTATTTTTTTAAATACAACTCAATTCACCCCCCCTCTTGTGTTAGTCATCTGGGCAACAAGTGGTATCAGAGCTAGAGCTCTATTATAAGATTAACTATCTTTTGAGTTAAGATCTTATGGCTAACATTGCAGCTTCATTTGGTGAAGGTCAATCTAGCAGTCGGCCTCCACTCTTTTGTGGAGACAATTACTCATTCTGGAAAGTTAGAATGAGAATATTCCTTCAGGCTCAAGGTCGAGAAATCTGGAAATGTATTGTAAATGGACCTTATATTCCAACAAAAGTAGTTGATGGAGTAAAGGTCAATAAGGAAGAAGAAGAGTTTAATCGTGAAGACGATAGACTTTATACTTTGAATTTAACTGCTATGAATTTATTATATAATGCTCTCAATGGTAATGAATTTAATAGAGTAATGACTTGTGCTACAGCAAAGGAAATTTGGGATAACTTGGAAGTTACTTATGAAGGAACTTCTCAAGTTAAGGAATCAAAAATTTATATTCTTACTCATGAATATGAAATGTTTAAGATGAATGATGATGAATCTATTTCTAGTATGTACACTCGTTTTACTAACATCATAAATAGCTTGACAGCTCTTGGCAAAGTTTATTCCAAAGTGGAGATAGTAAGAAAAATTCTCAACTCTCTACCAAAACGTTGGGAATCAAAAGTGACAGCGATTCTTGAAGCTAGAGACCTCAAGAAGCTCGAAGTGAATGAACTCATCGGGTCACTTATCACCCATGAGTACACATTGAAAAGAGGAGAAGAAGAAGGAAAGTCAAAGAAGAGCTTGGCACTTAAAGCTGTTCCACATGAAAGTGAAAGTGATGAAGATGAGGAAAATGACGACAAAGATGAAGAAATTGCAATGATAGTAAGAAGAATTCAGAGGTTCTTAAAAAAAAATAAAACTCCTCCAAGGAAATCCTTCAATAAGTTTTTCAAGAAAGATTCAGGTAAAAATGACACTTTAATTTGTTATAAATGCAATAAACCTGGTCATATCAAGCCAGATTGTCCTCTGCTAAAGAAAGATCGAAACAAAGGCAAAAAAGCAATGAAAGCTACGTGGGATGATGATTCAAGTAGCTCAGATAGTGAAGCAAACAATGGAGAATCAGCAAATCTTTGTCTTATGGCTAAAGATGACATTGAGGTAACAAATCTTGATAATATTGAAGATCCTTCATATGAAGAATTGCAAAATGTTTTAGAAGAGGTATATGAGGAATTTGAAAAATTGGGTATCAAGTATACTGTTTTGAAAAAGAAAAATTCTTCTTTAACAAACGAAATTGATATTTTAAGAAAAGAAAGTATTGTTTTGAAAGATGAAAATCTTGAGTTGAAGAAAAAGAAAACTGATTTAGAAAATATTATTGAAAACTTTACGAATGGAAAAAGAAATTTTGAAAAACTTCTTGGTAGTCAAAGATGTGTTTTTGATAAGGCAGGCTTGGGATATAAGCCAAAACAAAAATACAAATCTTATAAAAACTTCTTTGATAATCCTTCTACATCAAAATCCAATATTCAAAATTCTTTTCATAAAAATAATTTTGTTAAAAAAGGATACTATTATAATCACTCAAGTTCTTCATATATGTCACATGCTATTTGCAATTTTTGTAATAGAAATGGTCATAATTATTTTGCTTGTCCTATTAGAAGAAAACATACAATGACTATTAGGGCCATATGGGTACCTAAAAATCTTATTTCTTCTAATACTAATAAATAAAGGACCCAAAGAACTTGGGTACCAGGAATTGTTTTTAATTGCTTTTGTAGGTATGCATGAAGTATTCTACAGGTAAAAATAAATGATTTTTAGATAACGGATGCTCAAGATACGTGACAGAAGACAAAACTAAATTCATTGACTTCACTTCTAAAGAAAAAGGATGTGTGATATTTGGAGACAATTCAAAAGGGAAGATCATGGAAATAGAAGGAAAGATCATCAAGACTTAGTACAAGATGCAACCAAATAGTGGAAACATGTGAAAGATCATCCAGCGGAATAAATTCTAGGAGAACCTTTACGAGGTGTAAGTACTCGATCATCTCTTAGAAATATTTGCAATCATACTGCTTTTCTATCTCAGATTGAACCTAAAAATATTGATGAAGCACTTCTTGATGAATTTTGGATTCTAGTTATGCAAGAAAAGCTTAATCAATTTGAAAGAAATGATGTTTGGCCACTTATTCCTAGATCCAAAAATCATACTATTATTGGAACAAAATGGGTTTTTAGAAACAAGAAAGATGAGTCCGGAGTCATTACTAGAAATAAGGCTCGACTTGTAGCCCAAGGTTTTAATCAAGAAGAATGAATCGATTATGATGAGACATATGCACCAGTCGCAAGATTAGAAACTATTCGAATGCTACTTAAATATGATTGTTATAAAAATTTCAAACTTTTTCAAATGGATGTTAAAAGTGTTTTCTTAAATAATAATTTTTTTTTAAAATGTTTTTCAAGAGGAAAGATCGATATAACTCTTTTCATCAAGTATGAATAGAATGATATTCTTTTAATTCAAATTTATGTAGATGATATAATACTTGGTGCTACTAATGAATATGTGTCAAGATTTTGTTAAGAATATGCAGGAAGAATTTGAAATGAGCATGATGGGAGAACTTAATTTCTTTCTCGGATTGCAAATCAAGCGAGTAAAAAGTGGAACATTTATTAATCAGTCAAAATATATCAAAGAGTTACTCAAATTTTGAGATGGAACGTGCGAAGGTAATTGGAACATCAATGAATCCGACCACTAAATTTGATAAAGATGAAAGCGGTAAGCCAGTTAACTCAAATGTATATCGAGGTATGATTAGTAGTTTATTATATTTGATAACTAGTAGACCTGGTATTATGTTTAGTGTATGTTTATGTGCACGTTTTCAATCATTTCCAAAACAATTTCATTTGATTGCAGTCAAGCGGATTTTTAGATATTTTGCCAGTACCATTGACTTAGAGTTATGGTATCCTAAACACACTTCTTTCGATCTTATTAGTTATTCAGGTACCGATTATACTGGTTGTAAAGATGATCGAAAAAGTTTTAGTAGAACATGTCATTTCTTAGGTCGTGCATTAGTTTCCTGGTTTAGTAAAAAAAAAAAACAAAATTCTCTTACACTATCTACTGCTGAGGTAGAATATGTTGCTGCGGGTAGTTGTTGTGCTCAAGTTCTTTACATGAATCAACAACTTGAGGATTTTAAACTTATGTATAATAACATTCCAATCAAATGTGATAATACAAGTGTTATAAATCTTTCAAAGAATCCAATACAACATTCTCGGACCAAACATATTGAAATTAGATATCATTTTCTTAGAGATCATGTGCAAAAGAGCGATATTGTATTAGAATTCACTAGTACACATGATCAATTGGCAGACATTTTCACAAAACCCCTACCAGAAGATAGACTATGCATGATTAGAAGAGAAATAGGAATGATGCATGCCATGGATATCTGCTAGATACTTTTATTTCATTATCTTAAATGACCTACAGAAACTTGAGACGTTTAGCCTCATCATTCAAATGCATTTGCTCCTCATAAATCATCATGCCATCCTTGTCTAAAGGATTAGGCAATCGAAATGAAGAGGTAAGCAAGGATTTCAAATCCTTATTCTGTTGCTTTAATTCTACTATTTTTTTGTTTGACTCATAAACAAGTCGTTGAAGTACAGATACAGTCTCGTTAAGCTTCTCAATTTCGCGAGTTTTGGACTGCAACCGAGCAGAAAACGCAACGATAGATGATGAGTATCGAGTTCCGAGACCCACAAGCTCGTAAATGGCGTCATGATCTGATTTATTAGCTAAATCAGTCTCTTGTTGCTTCATGGCACCCACGACAGATGCAGAAATAGATTGAGACTGAGGTGAAGGATACCTCAAATCTTGATCAAGAGAAGCACTGAAGGGAATTCTACGAGCCATTGAAAAATTGTAGAATGAGAATGCAAGCAAATTGCAAAGATGAGAAGAAAGCTTGATGCGAAATAGATAAAGCTAAGGATTGCTCTTATAGAAACGGAAATAAGAACAAGACAAACTTACAAATCATGATAATATCTCATTTTTCAGTAACATCAAGCGGATCAAATCTCTGCACCGAATTGCCAGAGCTACGCCTCCAGTCTTTGCAGGTTTTGTCGGGCACGGGTGGTTTCAATTATTCAGCTCTTTACAAAATCTCTTTCCGCACCGAATTACTGGAACTAGGCCTCCAGCCTTTGCAAGTTTTGTCGAACACGTGTGGCTACGCACCGAATTCTCTACAGTCTCTACTAACGCAGCGTTTTATTTATCTATTGGTTATTGCAGGAATATATCTTATTGATCTAGTTATGATTCCTTTTTAATGATGCCAAAAGGGGGAGAAGTTTTAGACTAGAACATTAACATTGTTTAAATCGCTAAACTTGTTATATATGCTTGGAATTATGTTTATATTTTTGCTTGAAAAACTAACGCACATTCTCAGGGGAAGCTTAAGTATTAATACAGGATTCAAGTTCTATCAAGCATTTGTCATCATCAAAAAGGGGGAGATTGTTGAACCCAAGGTTTCAAGTTTCATATAAATCTACAAATGGATTTTGATGATAACAAATGAATTCAAAGAATAAAGGAGTTTCAAGCTCAAGTTGTCCACACAATAGAATCAAGCACATCAAGGAAGCAAGCATGAGCAAGAAGGGAATAAGTTCACATTAAAATCATAGAGTAATTTTGTAAATCTCTTAAAAATTCAAAATTAGGATTAAGACTCAAAATTAATATTTTATCATAAAGCATTAAAATATATTTTCCACATGTGCATGATATTTTGAAAATTAAATTTGAAAATTTTGAAAGATGATTGATTGTCATCTTTCACATGTGCATCACATGATTAAAGGTTTGAACTTTGAAAATTTTGAAAGATGATTGATTGTCATCTTTCACATGTGCATGACATGATTAAAGGTTTGAATTTTGAAAATATTAAGATGATTGATTGTCATCTTTCACATGTGCATGTTTTATTTAAATATTTTCAAAAGTGGTGGATGTTTTTCTTGACTTATGCAAAAGGTAGATGTCTTTATTTGAAAATTTTGAAAAGTAAAGTGTGCTCCTTTTGTCATATGCAAAAAGTAAAAGATTATGTTTGAAATTTTTGAAAAGTAAAGTGTGCTCCTTTTGTCACATGCAAAAAGTAAAAATATTAGATTTGAAATTTTTGAAAAGTGAATGATGATGTTTTTGACATGGGAATTTTTTCAAATTTGAAATTGAAAACTCATTTGCCTATAAATAACTCACTTGAGTTTTGCAAAATTCACAACAAGAGCTTACACATCTATTGCTAAGTTTTGCATCATTTCTTCAAAGCTCTCATTCTCTCTTTTCTAAAGTTTTGAGCCTTAATTCTTGTTCTTGTTGAGAGAGATATAGGTTGCGCTGTATTGTTTCTATCTCACTCATTGAGGAGTGTACTTTGATAGTTTACCTACTATCAATTCTTGTATCAGTAAAAGGGTGTGTATAACCCTTGTGTGTGTAGAAGGTGTTCTACACGGGGAATAGTTAAATCACCAAGTGTAAGGTAATTGGAAGTGTAGAAGGTGTTCTACACGTGGAATAGTTAAATCACCAAGTGTGAGGTGATTGGAAGTGTAGAGGGTGTTCTACACGGATTCTTTGGAGCGGTGCTGCTCAAAGGTGTAATAGGTTTCTATCTCCACCTAAAGGAGATTGAATAGTGGATTTGGGGATCCTCAAGAGGTAGCTTGAGGCGAGGACGTAGGGAGTGGGGCCGAACCTCGTTAACATACTGAGTTTGCTTCTCTCTTACCCTTACTCTTTATATTTATTATTGTTTCATATTTTATTTATATTTTATATTATATATTTGATTTATAATTGTTATTTTTTTAAATACAACTCAATTCACCCCCCCTCTTGTGTTAGTCATCTGGGCAACACTCTGTTTGTTATAAATACCTTGTATTTCACTTTACTTTGTAACATAAGATATCAGTCTGAATAGAAGTCAATTCCAGATTCTCTTTCTCTCAAAATACTCTCTATAAATCTTAATCCCTAATTCTACATTTCAGAATATTTTCATGGCAGATTTTAGATTTTTTCATACACATCAAGCATTAGAGGAAAAGGAATAATTCAAGCATGCATGTATTCATTAAATTGGCCGATTCACTACGTTGTAGTACGTATTCTTATTAGAGAACAATGTTACATACAGTTTTTAAATAAGACTGTAATATAAATTTAGTTTTAAAAAATTTTGAAATTACAATAATAATCTTTTAAAATAATTTTTTTTCTTTTTATCATTATTTATTAATAAGACTACAATGTAATTTTCTACTCAAGATTACAAATAAAATTTCTCCTCATCATATTACCTTAGCAACTACCTTGCAATTTGGGAATTTACTCATTTTCATTGTTACAAGAAAACTAATTATCTGTAACTAGTCATTTCCTGTTAACATGAGTATATTTTTTATGCAAATAATTATATTCATCGTAAATAATCTGTCAAAAATAATCTTTATTTTTGTAGTGCACGCGGTTTTTGGCATAAATGAAGACTACCTATATACATCACTATAACCATTATTATTTCATTATTTATTTTAACAAATTATTTAACTATAAATACTAAATAATTTTTTAATCGTCCAAAATTTTAAAAATAAAAAGCAAAAAACATAATCGATGCTCGATCGAAGACAACCGCTTATAAAGTGCCGAGCAAGAAAATGATTAAAAAAAAAAAAAAAGTTTAATAACGAGAAAAGATGAAATAATTTAATATAATTTCTAAATAATAATAAAGTTATTGATGGAAATGAATGGGGATAAATTGAAATTGCTGTATCCAAACGGGTCTGTCGTTATTAAGTTGAACACTGCCGTTTCGCTATCTTCGACAAAACAACTAGAAGGCCGAAAGCCTAGGACCCAAACGAAAATTGATGTGGGGAATGTGAGCAGGGGAACTTTGTTGTGGTTGCAAACCAATCAGAACTGCAAGAAGGGCCTGCACTTTCCACCTGTGGAAACTGACTTTAATTTCTGCCAAAACTGTAAGTCCTCGAAAGACGCCTGCATCTTTTAGTTCTAAGATGATTTTTTTTATGTACTTTACCTTTCAGATATGAGAACTAGGAAGGAGAACTGTCAAGATTAAGCTTTACCAGGTGGTTCTGGGGTATAATATATGGCACCCACTTGGTCCAATGCCCAAAATTTACTGATTCTGACCACTACACACATTCGTTGTGTCTCTGTTTTGTTGAACTCGATCAGCTTCAATTTATATATTGGCATGGTTGAATTCAATCGAATTTTGTTATTCTGAGTCCTGATATGTTTGTGAAAATTCATATAGAATTTACGTGATGTCGTTTAGGGATTAGATTCCATGGTGTGCCCTTTTACTTGTGAGTTCAGATATGGCTAATCGAACTTCAATGTTCCCTAAACATGGCTAGCTGAATATATCTTCTCATGCCCTTGTACTTTATCTAAGGTCTCTGTTTCAGAAATTAACGCCATTCAAATACTCAGTTCACGTACTCAAAACTCTGCAATTTCACACAAACCAAAACCAGTTAACCTCAATTTGGCACGATAAGACATAGGTCCTTACGTGGAGATAGGGACTCTCATGGTGTTATGCTGTTTCTTGAATAAAGATAGGTGGGTGACAGTGTAAACATAGCATAGTTTTACAGCATTTACTGCAATTTTATATGTTTTTCACCTATTTTTAAGGGCCTTTTTTTTTATTAGTGGTATAAAGATGGAAGAGGGAAGTGAAATGAGGGGAAAATATGTAGCTGATATTTCCTCAATAAGAGAAGCTCAAGAACGCATCAAGTCATTCATACACAAAACTCCAGTCCTCTCGTCCGAAACTCTGAATGCTGTTGCAGGGAGGAGGTTATTCTTTAAATGTGAACTTTTCCAAAAGGGGTGAGATGCTAAAAGTTTTTGAATGGTTAAAAGTATTATACTTATTCTATTTAATATTTGATCTCTTATTGTTCTCATGATATTTATCACTCTAATAACTATGAGTTACACCCTTTTTTCTTGTGGCTATTTAGTGGAGCTTTCAAATTCAGAGGTGCTTGCAATGCTGTTCTTTCTCTAGATAATGATCAAGCTGCTAAAGGCGTTGTAACACACAGCAGGTTCTATTTAACCTTAGTTAATTTCTTTGACCTGCTTTTCTGAATATGCCCTGATCGTGCCCTCTGAATTTAGTGGTAACCATGCTGCAGCATTGTCCTTAGCTGCAAAACTACGGGGAATTTCTGCTTATATTGTTATTCCTAAAAGTGCTCCAAAATGCAAAGTTGAGAATGTCATGCGTTACGGTGGTCAGGTTATCTGGAGTGAGGCCACAATGCAGTCGAGGGAGAGTGTCACAAGCAAGGTATTGCAAGAAACTGGTGCAGTTCTTGTCCATCCATATAATGATGGGCGCATTATAAGGTACATGGCTGACTCTTTAACTTTCTAACTAGAGATGTTTGAAATTTTGGTCTTAGTTGAGGAAAGGGTAAAAGCTCTTTTGAAGAGCAATATGTTTGTTCTGCACAAGTGGTGCTGCAGAACTCAGCATGTTTTCCATTGTTTATGCAAACCCTAGTTGTTTACAGTTTACAGTATGGAGCATACATAGGTTTCTCTCAGTGAGAGAGAGTGTGGCAGTCAAGAATGGCCACGCCAAAAAATCAAACAAGCTTTTTCTGGCCAATGATATTCATGCCTTGCTTTTTCCCTCTGATCATCATGCAGCACTAACCCTATACTGAAAAAATTTAGAAATGGAATCCTTAGATACTCTTTTTTTGTTCCACAAAAATAGCCAGTTCATTTGGTTTTATGAGAATTAACTGTGATCATTACTGACTTCAACATCTGTATCATTTTTCTCTTTCTTTGTTTGTTTTTTCTTTGCTAAAATCTCCAGTGTCTAAAGAAATAGACGAAGCATGTGCATGAAAGAATTGGAACTTCTGAATGCAGTGTGACATAATTATTTGTTCTTGCAGTGGGCAGGGTACCATATCATTAGAGCTTCTGGAGCAAGCCCCTGAAATTGACGCTCTCATCGTTCCAATAAGTGGTTTGTATTTATAGTTTTGGTGCTAAAATTGCCATTTTCATTTTTTCTGTTCTCGCATAATCTGGTTGAGTTCCTTTTGTGCTGGTTTTTCCACGTTGCACAAAAAAAATGTAGGAGGAGGTCTGATATCAGGGGTGGCATTGGCTGCCAAGTCTATCAACCCCTCCATTCGAGTTTTTGCTGCTGAACCTAGTGGAGCTAATGATGCAGCTCAATCTAAAGAAGCGGGTAGAATAATCACGTTGCCTGAGACCAACACCATAGCCGATGGACTTCGAGCTTTTCTTGGAGATCTTACCTGGTAAAAAGAAATCTCATGTTAACAAAATGATGAGTTAAAAGACAGTTTCAGATCACTATTAAGATAACCCTCATCTTCTCTGATGTGAAACTTGCTTTCAGGCATCGTATAGTTTCAGTTTTTGCTACTAATTTGCCTTGGATAACTGAGACTCTAAATGGTATTGTTCAGGCCCATAGTGCGAGATCTTGTTGATGACATCATAACTGTGGAGGACAAGGAGATAATCGAAGCCATGAAACTCTGTTACGAGATTTTGAAGGTTGCAGTAGAACCTAGTGGAGCAATCGGCCTTGCTGCTGTTTTATCCGATAATTTCAAGAAAAATCCCGCTTGGAAGAATTGCAATAACATAGGAGTTGTACTTTCAGGAGGTAATGTTGATCTAGGCAAGCTATGGGATTCATTTAAACAATGAAAGTCAGCAACCAGCTCTTGTTTGAGCGCCAGCTATATCCTGTGCCCACTGAACTGATATTTACTCTACTTGATGATGTAATGAGATGATTTTGAGTATTATTTACTTTGTTGCCAAAGAATAACCTCACCCTTTGCTGTTATAAGCATACTTTACTTTCATTTTTCGTGCCAACGTGGCTTGAAAGCTCAAGTGTTCACATTCTCGGATGTTTCAAGTGATACAATAAACGATCTCTCTTTAATCGAGTCAGCAACTGAAAGAAATCGCTAATGCATTCCAGTAGGGTTCTTTTACTATTAAAAGGAAAAAGGCAGGACAAAAAAGAAGTTAAAAGGGAATTGAGGAGTTAAGACAATCACTTTTCCAAAAGAGAGACATTTCACAAACCCAAAGAGGGCAAATTGAAACAACAATGTTGCTTGAATAAGAAGTGACTAAACCCATTTGGATAGTAAAATGAGATCAAATAAATTAAGATAATTTATAAATAGTAATGAGATGATTTGGATAGCGAAACAACTAGGGTTTATAAATTATATCTAGTGTGATGCCTGAACATTGAAATCAACTGAAGCTAATCTCAATTAGCACAAGTTCAGGAGCGACGTTTGAATAGTGAAATGAAATAAAATGAATTAAGATGATCTATAAATAGTAATGAGAAGATTTGGATAGTGAAACAACTAGGGTTTATACCCAGTGTGATGCCTGATCATTGAAATCAACCAAAGCTAATCCCAATTAGCACAATTTCATAAAGGACTGATTACATTAGCCCAACCAGGAAGGGAAGTTTTCCATTAATTTCTCGCCTCCGTGGAATGTCAACTCTTTTTGGCACTGGCAAGGATTGAAATTTGATTTTCATCAGAGTTCGAACTGGTTATTTCCTTACCGAATACATTTATCATTCAAATTGACCATTTTTTATACAACTCAATCATTTAAAATTAAGTGACAAGTCAACTGGCCCAACAAAATAGAAAGCGATCTACAGTTGGGCCCCAATGAGTATACGATTGTGATTTAAAATCCCAGATGGTAAAGACGTAACACATGAAGGTTGTCATCAAAAGGGAGCCTTAGCCTCATAACCCTGGTTAATGCCCGGCACCTGAAACACTCAAAGAATTATGCAATTTTTTTGACACATTCTGGAGCCAGTGATCCAAAGTCTGCTCTATCAACTGTGAAGAGAACACCAAAAATATAAAGGACGCACACCCAGACACAGGCAATGCGGCATTGCATTAGTAAACTCCCAAGTTTTAGAAATACTCCATGGCACAACAACACAAACAAAGACAGAAACTATAACCATAGTAAATTCATCTACTTATCCTACGCAGGAAAGCAACAGAACTTTAAGTCTCTTCCTCATATCCTTCCTCCTCCTCATACTCATCTTCCTCATCTGCAGTTGCATCCTGATACTGCTGGTACTCAGCAACAAGGTCATTCATGTTGCTCTCAGCCTCTGTGAACTCCATCTCATCCATACCCTCCCCAGTGTACCAGTGCAAGAAGGCCTTCCTGCGGAACATAGCCGTGAACTGCTCACTAACCCTTCTAAACATCTCTTGAATTGATGTGGAGTTCCCAATAAATGTGGAAGCCATCTTCAGGCCAGTGGGAGGAATGTCACAAACGGTGGACTTGACATTATTGGGAATCCACTCTACAAAGTAGGACGAATTCTTGTTCTGCACATTCATCATCTGCTCGTCAACCTCCTTTGTGCTCATCTTGCCACGAAACATGGCTGATGCTGTTAGGTACCGGCCATGCCGAGGGTCAGCAGCACACATCATATTCTTTGAATCCCACATTTGCTGAGAAAGTTCAGGGACAGAGAGAGCCCGGTATTGCTGGGAACCTCGAGACGTGAGGGGTGCAAAGCCAACCATAAAAAAGTGAAGCCGTGGGAATGGGATTAAGTTTACTGCTAACTTGCGAAGGTCGGAGTTCAGCTGACCGGGAAAACGAAGGCAGCATGTGACACCACTCATGGTAGCAGAAATGAGGTGGTTCAAATCCCCAACTAATAACCAAAAATACAAAAGCAAAAGGTGGTTAGATGCCATGAAAAACAAAAGCAAGAAATTAGCTGGGTCATCTTGCATTTCTTGCATCAAAATGGAAAACTCAAAATATAAGATCCTATTTACAATCCCATAATGCGTATCCATGCATGGGCAAGGGCGAACACGTGACAGTCCAACTACTATTTCACAAACAATATTAAACTACACAGAAAAAGATGCAAGACCCTGTGCAGGAAAACTCAAAGCTTACCATCCCAAGAATGCTAAATTAAGTACAAAACAAATGCAACGAACGCAGAAACTTTCGCAGGAAAGTTCTAGGAAGCAAGACCCCATGCAATAAAAAGAAAAATTTTTACTTTGTGCACTGGTATAACATAAAAAAATATAAAAATATTTAAAAAAAAAAAAAAAACAAACCTCGATCATGTGACTTACCGTTCAGCCAAATCTAACTAAACATCCAACAAGTAATATCATGTTGGCATTTGTAATATATAAATGAAGCCAGCTGTATAGCACTGCTTTTTTAACGATGAAAATATAATCGTCTACCAGCTGCGAATGTCCCCAAATCCATAAATAGAGAATTTTGTACTCTATAAACTAGCAAAGGGTTTTGGTGTCTATAAAAATCATAAACTCCAGTGAATTACCCCAAATTATATCTAATTCTACCGACCCTAAAATCCTCCATTCAACCCAACACCAAAAGGTTAGCACCAAATAATTGCTTATCTAAAGTTTGGTCATAGACTCATAAACATGATCAACCAAGAAAATGTTGAATCAATTAACATTTTCGGAATGATAATAAAAATGTTGATTGATAAATGTAAAGAATCAGGCCAGAGAGACTTACAGCTGGGGGTGGTGAGCTTGAGGGTGCGGAAGCATATATCGTAGAGAGCCTCGTTGTCGAGGACCATGCACTCGTCGGCATTTTCGACGAGCTGGTGGACGGAGAGGGTGGCGTTGTAGGGCTCCACCACGGTGTCGGACACCTTCGGGGACGGGAACACCGAGAAAGTTAGCATCATTCGATCCGGGTATTCCTCCCGTATCTTCGATATCAATAAGGTCCCCATTCCAGACCCGGTCCCACCCCCGAGTGAATGGCATACCTGAAACCCTGTAAATCAAAGCGCAAACCCTAATAACTTCTCAGATAGAAAATACAGAAAGATTGTTTAGTTTCTTGGGAAACAATCAAGGGGTTCCATAAATTAAATAGTTAAGAAAAGCGAAAATCAATTGGCGGGAAATTAGTAAGAACGATAACCGTAGCGCATGTTCTTTACCTTTCACTGATTTTCTTGAGGACTAACAGATTGCAAACAGAATAGTTCACAGAAAGAGTGAGACAAAGGCAAGAGTTCATATAAGAAATCAAACAAGAAAATCAATGGGGAAATTGCAGGAGAAAAAACAGAAACACATTTTCCCGAGAACCAAACAAGACCTAATGGAGAGAAAACGATAGGAATAATACCTTGCAAACAGTCACAGTTCTCGGCCTCCTTCCTCACAACGTCTAGGACAGAGTCGATAAGCTCCGCTCCCTCGGTGTAATGTCCTTTGGCCCAGTTGTTACCCGCACCCGATTGCCCAAAAACGAAGTTATCGGGGCGATAAATCTGCCCGTAAGGCCCGGATCTGACACTGTCCATGGTACCGGGCTCCAGATCCACGAGAACCGCCCGAGGCACGTACCTCCCACAGCTCGCTTCGTTGTAGTAGACGTTGACCCGCTCTAGCTGGACATCCATGTCCCCATTGTAGTGACCCGTCGAATCGATCCCGTGCTCGGCGCATACTACCTCCCAGAACTTTGACCCAATCTGATTTCCACACTGGCCAGCCTGTATGTGAAGAATCTCACGCATTTTGCTTCTTGTTTCACCTTCCTGTGGTTTTCTCGGGAGAAATGAGTCAAATGACTGCAAGTCGAGAGAGAAAGTTGCAGAGGAAATGTGAAGAAGCGAGGTTGGGGATTTATATTAGGGGAGGAAACGAGTTAACGGGCGTTCTGTTTTTGGGGGGAATTGAAATGTTTGAAATTGGGTTTTGTTTTTGTGTTCGAACGAGGGATGGGATTAGATTCATAGAGATTGCGTGCGTGGGGCCAAATCATTGGTCCATATTTTGTCCCCGTGTTGACTCAGACTATTGAGTATGCTCTGCCAGAAAATATAAAAAAAGTCTATTGAGAATGCGCCTATGCTGTAACTTTTTTTAACAAAACAAAATAAAGTTAGCCGGTAACTTAGACTCTAATTATTTATTTTTAGAGATGAGAATAAGATAAAATTAAAAAATAAAATAAAATATTATTATAATTATATTTGGAATTTTTTAATTTTATTTTTCAAAACAAACCAGGCCTTGCCATTTGTTTTGAAACATAATTATTCTCATATATTATAATTATTTATAAATAGTTTACTTTTATTCATAAATTATTTTTCATTATTTATAAATTATTTTTATTATTCACAAATAATTTTAGGGATATAAACGGTTTGGTCCAATCTGAAATGTGATAGATTGGTTCTATTCGGTCTGACATTTTCCTCAATCTGAACCGGACCAAATTTATATTCGGTCCATACTAATCCAGTCTCATTTGGTTCAAATTAGATCTAGGAAAATTGGACATGACTTAGTAGGCCAAATTCAATCCAAAATTCTGAAACGGTCAAATTTATTTTTTTATCCAAATTCAATTATTTTAGCTCATTTCATATTTTTATCACAAATTTAAGTTAAAAAATATTTAAAAACTTACTCTTAATAATAATATTTTAAATAATAGTAATATTCTTATTACTTTATTTTACAATACAACTCTGATACTCTTAATACTTATATATATATTAGTATTTATATATTAATACTAATAATTTATATATTAGTACTTATATACTAATATTATAGTTACACGTTAAGGAATATATATATATATATATATAATTTCTTACTCTTAATAATAGTTTATTAAATAATAATAATATTCTTATTATTTTGTTTTACACTACAACTCTAATATTCATAATACTTACACACATATATATATATTAGTACTTATATATTATATATTATAGTCATACATTAGTACTAATAATTTATATATAAGTACTAATATACTATATATTATAGTTACTCATTAAATGATATACATTTTTTTATTAAGCTATTCAGTTCGATCTAGAGAAAGAGAACTCTTATAGATTTAGACCAGATCAAATACTATTTAATTCTATCTTTTTTTTTATCGGACAGGACCTAACTCCATCCGGTCCAAATCCAACTCCATCCAGTCCAGACCAAATTTCATATACCCCTAGATGATTATAAGATTTTAAAATCCAAACGAAACATTGGTCTTGTTTATTTTTATAATAATTCTTATCTCATTTCATAATTATAATTTTTTTAAAATTTTTATACAAAATAAAATAAATAATTTAACTTTTTAAAATCTCGTAACAAGAGTACTATTAAAAAATATAATCTAATAATATTTTATTCTACTTTTAATTTTAATCTTAATTTTTTTCATTCTATCTCATTTACAAAAACAAACGAAATCTTAAGTTACTTTAGTGCATTTGATTTTTTTAATGTTTAATATTTTGTATGGAGAAGAGGGAGACGATTTCAGGAGGAATAGCTAGGGCGACGATACGAGGGCTTTCGTATGAAAAAGAAGGTGATGATGGAGAAGATTTTCGTATGGAGAAGAGGGGCGGCGATTTTGTATGGGATAAATAAATGTTCGGGTGAAATAGGTGAACGGTTCATTATTAGTGAACCCGATTTGCCACCTAAGGTCTAGGGTGTGTAATTGGAAAACCAGTTCATCATGTAAATAATTTTCCTTTTCTAAGAGCATTGGAATTAAATACATCAAAATTTTTTTGAAAATTTGATAGAAAGTATAAATTTAATAAAAAATCTAACACATTCACATTCATAACTTTATATTAGATTTATCAAAATAATAATATAATTTATAATTTATAAAACTAACAAACACATTTATAATTTATTCATCTAATAAATATATTAAAAATAATAATAAAATATTTTAATAGATAAATAGTAACTTTTTAAATAGAAATGATGATGCTTAAGTACTGTATTTCAAAGTTTAAATTTATAGATTTTGATAAGTCTAATATATTATTATTTTAGGTAAAATTATCAAATTTATATTTAATAAGTCTAATGATAAGTCTAATGATAAATTCAATATCAATGTTCTAATATAGACCAGTGCAATCAAGGGCGATAATTTATTAAAAATGAATTTTAATTTTATAAAACTACCATCCACCTAATATAAAAGTTATAAAAGAAAAATGTAAGAGAATTATAAGTTAATCATTTTCCTATTTTAAAGATGGAAACGCTAGAGTCACATCCTTACATTATCACTCATTATTTCTAATTATTTTATTTATTTATTTATTTATTTAAGAATAAGTAAATATTTTTTTAATAATATCGACTCTATCCGACGCCGTAATTAGGAGTTCAAACGAGACCTCAATGTAGATGCTGGATGGGAACTTCTATTATTGTTTACCTGGCTTATTTATATTTGTATCACTAACTAATAACCAAAGTAATTCCACAAGAACATGAATGACTATTTCTATGTTGCATAACTGGATGTGCATTTACCTATTGACTCTATCAAAGAGTTATTTCCAAGTTTCAAGCATATGGATGTGGAAAACGGCGCCAATGAAGTTGAAAATTTGGAATATGTGCCATTGGTATGGTTTTTGTAGGCTCTACTTCCCTATGGTTTGTTATCGACTAAAGTTCATTTTATTTATTTATTTTGATTCGTATTGTATAGTTGTTGGTCCTTTCCTTACGTTCTGATTCTCGTACTGAAGCAATTCTTAAAGAGGAGTTCCTTGGGTTAGTGTTGTTCAAAGTTTCTCTTTCTTTCCCTTGAGTCTAAGTAAGGAGTTGTTCAACTCTATTTCTTCAATGGATAAAAGCTGTAGGTGCAAAAGCATGTTCTACTTAAAAAAATATATTCATGAAAAAAAAAAGAATAAAAAAAGAAAGACAAATGTGCTGGGCAGGATCCCGATCAGGGTCACCTAGTTGTGGATCTAGAACTACCCTTTAAAGATTTAACAAGTATGGTTCATATATTGATATTAAGTCCATAATTAAATGAGATCACATTCTCAATCTTTCATTTCATAGCAATGCAAAGATTACTATAATTATAAAGAGATTTTATAAAATCAATTCCACAAGTTGATGTGATTTTATATAATTTATTATATATATTGTACAATAAAATTAATTTTATAATCTGATGAATCACATAAAATTACATCAATTTATAAAATTTATTTTATAAGATTTTTTTATGGCTAAAACATTTCTCAAATTTTTTTATAGATATCTAACTGAAAAAAGAAGTAAAATCTCTAAAATATTCAAGACCTGCAAATTTTTTCTTAAGAAAAAAAGTGATGCTACGGAGGATTATATAAGTGTCGAACATTCTTGTCAATCAATAAATTTTTTTTTAATATATATATTCTATATTTATTTATTTAAAAAAAGTTTGTGTCGCTTACATATTTTATAACTTCAAATATTATTTTAAAAAAAATCATTATATTTAAATAGACCAATATATGATGCTTACAAATTAAGCACACCCACCCTTGTTAATGTCATTAAGTTTTGTGTTTTTTTTTATTATTTATTTGCAGGTGAGATGGAATGAGATGTATTGAATTAAAATTAAAGTTAAAAATTGAATTAAATATAATTAAAATGTATATTTTATATTATTTTTATTTTGAGAAATGAAAATGTTGAATTGTTTGTTTTATTTTATATAAAAATTTTAAGAAAATATAATAATTAGATGAAATTAATTAAAAGAAGTTGTAAAACTAAACGAGGACAAGGTAATTTCTTGTTTGTTTTGCATGCACAACTTCGATGCAAGCTTTAGACAAATTAAGCAATGGTCTATCTTTGCCTGCTTGCGTGGTTTGGAGTGATCATCATAATAGAAAACAGAAATAATATAATTCCTACTCATTTACAATTTTTTTACACCTTTTTTTTTTAATTTAATTTTTTTAATATTTAATTTTACTTAGTAATTAAGAATGTGAATATTAATAAAATTATATATATATTTTAATTTCTTTCTTAATGCATTTAAAAAAAATACTTAAAATAAAATAATAAAAAATATTATTACACTAATCAATGGTAAAAAAAGGGTAAAAATGGTTGTGCGTGTAGCAGTGCTCAATAGAAAAAGGTTATTCGGCCTTGTGTGCAAAGCAAAGTACCCCTCATTCCCTGCATGGTTGAGGGAGAGATGTGGCTTTATCCTTTTAAGGTTTTGATAGACCTTGACACTTCTTAACTCTAAAATAAAGGAAGGGGATGTTGGCTCGTGTATCAGGTCTTGTATATTATAAGAGCATTTACAGTGGGTTGGCTAAAGTTAAATTTTAACTCAAGGTTGGCATTTCTTTCAAAACATAGCAAATAATGGATAGGCTATATCTACAGTATTTTTGGCTTATACTATTTCGGCTGGCCAAATTTGGCCAAGAGATTTAGCTGGTTATATATATATATATATATATTTTTGTTTATATTAAAATATTCATTATTTTTGGCGCGATTTGGTAGTGCTTGCATCATAGTCCATTAAAATTTGGCAAATTTGGGTGCTTACATCTATAGTCCATAAAATCATAAACTTTAGTACAACCATAAACATTGATATAACCATTAACTTTAATGTGTATTTTTTGTTAATAACGAATAAATATTCATTGTCGAAAAGAATTCCATGTTTTTAATTAGTAATTACTAAAATTTTGGGATTTTAAAATTAGGAATATTGATTTATATTTATATTTTTGTTTTTATTTTTGGTTATTGATTAGATTGTGTTGATTGGAAATGTTGTGTGTATTGAGAAAATAGGTTCAGCTAGCTGCAAATTGGATTGGATTTCATGTTATACTTTAGTGTGTACAAGATGTTTGTGAAAATATTTTATTGAAGTGGAATTGGAGAAAAAGCCGAAATCAAATCGTACTGCCGATTTGTTCTAATTAGAACCACCATATGTATTATTGGGGAACGTTAGACACGACATATCCCCTTAAAAATTTAAAAACGTGCATAAGAAATTGGGTTGGGTCACTGTGTGGTGTGTTACTCTATTACGAGGGCCCTGTTAGTTGCTTCCTACTACTACTCTGCAGCGTGTCCTTATCTTTCAATTCAATTAAACTTTAATTTCTACTAATTGGGTTTCTTCTGGCTCCTATTGTAGCTTGGTTTTCCAGGAAGATCACTTGTGGTGGTCCTTGCCCCTGGGCCAGTGGTTTCACAGGTTCAGGAGGGTTCCTTGTGATAAATCATGCACTCAATTTACCATTAGCATACAACAGTTTCTCGTATTCGTGAAACATCCATTCATTACTATTCTCTGAAAGAAGTTTACTTGCCTTTAACTTGCTAGCTTACATTTTTTTTTTTTATTTTATAAAATCCTATCTCCATATTCAAGATTTTTACTAAACTCAATAGCTCCTCAGGTTGGATAATGATAATTGATACATAACACAAAAAAGGATTATCCTAAGTTAAATACATCTTAGATATCAATAATAAAATCTGCTTTCTCGATTCTTGCTCGATTATCTTTACCAAATATCAAGATTATCAGAGATCTGGTAACTAAATTTAGTTAAAATAGTCTTTATTCTAATTTAGTTGTATGCATTTGTAAAATATAATATTTAGTGGAAAATATAGCCTAAAAGATCATGATCGTGATATTTAGGGGTTGAGATTTTAAAAAATGTGATTTGAATTGAAAATTCCTATTGATTAAGATAATGTTTGAATAGTAAATTAAGATAGATAAATTGAAATAAAAATTGAAAAAATATTATTATAATATTATCATTATTTTATAATTTGAAAAAATTAAATTATTTATTATAATTTGTAAAAAAATTTAAAAATTGTAATGATTAAATGAGACAAGAGGATATTAATTGAGATTAATTTTGAATTGATTTTAAATCGGGAGTTTTTTTTTAAAATTTTTAATTTAGTAATTTAGAATGTAACTATTAATAAAGTTATATCTTTATTTTTTAAAAATATATCAAAATCTATAAAAAAATATTAAAAAATGCATTTATAGTCATAGTGCAATGCAGATAGCATTCTTGATCCCCTAGCATTCTTCGTTAATTTTTATGATGTCATAAATCAGATTTAAAATGTGTTTAGATAGGGAGATGATGTCATATATTATATGAATAGTAACAAAAAAGAAATTAATAAAATTTTGAATAATAATAAATAATAATAAAAAATAGATAAAAAATAATATTAAAAAAAATATCGATATATTTACAAAAGAATAACATAAAAATAATTTTACAAATTGATTCATTAATTTACAATAAAAGTATAATTTAATGAATGACATCAATCTATATAATTTTATAGAATTATTTTTATGTAATTTATTTATGAGTATAGTATTTTTCATAATAAAATAATAAATAATTATATAATATAATGAAAACATCAGAAGCTTAGCCTGGCCAAACTAGCCCTTAAATGATCGATAAAAGGGTAAGCATTGAAGTTATAAAAAAAAAGAAAAAAAAAAGAAAAAGAAAAAATAAAGCTTAGACTAAGGTTAGGTTTGGGTATAGCTCAGAATTTTTTTCTATTATTTATTATTTATCATTTATTATTTATTATCTATTTATTATTAATATTCATTATTATTATTTATCTATTTTTTCTTATTATTCACAATTCTTTTTAAACATTTCTTACTACCTAAACGTACCCATAACGGTGCCGTTGTCCCAACTCTAAAGGTTCAAAGAAGAACACCATCAAAACTGTAGATCCTTAGAAGTGTTAGAACTCCAACTCGTGATTTAAACGGTGCCGTTCCCGAAAAGGTAACAGTTTAAGTCAATTGTGCTTCACGGCTCTTTTTCGCGCAATCGGCAATCCCTTAAAGCCCTAAACCCTGCTGCGCCTCTGCTTATCTTCCGCCGCTGCCAGTCTTGAAGGCCGAAAACCCTCTGCCTTCTCTTTTTGTCGCTATTCTCATCCTCTGCCTCATAACTATGGAGGACGCAGCTCCTGCTCCATGCTGGAGCAACATACTCAAGAGACCACCGCCCCCAAAGCCCATCAACCAAGATCCAGTCCCAGCTAATGGCCTTTTCGTCGAAAGCTGCAAGTCGGCAAGAGGAATAGCCGTGGCCGTGGTCGACGCCAACGCCATGATCAGCGGTGGCGATAAACTCACCCATTGCGCTGACAAGTTCATCACTGTACCCGAGGTCATGGCCGAGGTCCGCGACCCCTCCTCCCGCCATCGGTTATCCTTCCTCCCCTTCTCTCTCCACTCCATGGATCCAAGTCCCGACTCCCTCAACAAAGGTAGTTTCTTTTTTAAATTAATTTTCCCTGAAATTATTCTCTTTAAACAAACAATTCCCCTAGTATATTGTTTTGGTTTCTGTCTTTGATAATTGGGCAGTTATAAAGTTTGCGAAGGCGACGGGGGATTTACAGACACTATCAGATGTTGATCTAAAACTGATTGCATTGACATATACATTGGAGGCTCAGATTCATGGAAACAAAAATATCAGGGATTGTCCTCCCCCTATTCATCTGGTCAATGTGAAAACCTTACGCGAGAAAGACATGCCAGGTTGGGGCTCCAATGTCTCTAATTTGGAAGAGTGGGAAGCGTTGGAACACGAAGTTGGAGATGGGTCAAATCCTTCCAATTCCAGAATCCTACCTTTGCAGGACTTGAATCTGAACATCGTGGATGCTGTTAATGATGATGATCACAAGTCTGAGGATGGTTCGAAATCTAGTTCCATGAACCAAGAGGGAGTTGTGGAAGGTGGGAAGAGGAGATATTTGCCAAAAACAAAGGAGGTAAACATTGAAGGGAAGAAGATGGTGGCAGATGGAATTGATGCGTCTCAAGGAGAGTTTGATGATAATGCCGATGATTGGAGTCCGGCTGTTAGTCGGAGTACTCGTAGAAGGTATCTTAGAAGGAAATCTAGGCGTGAATATTATTCCTCATTAGCTGAAAAGGATGCCGAGAAGGATGAGGTCGCAAATGTTGTTCTTGAGGACACTAGAGGATTAGAAAAGGGGGTTTCAGAAGGGAGTGAGATAAAGGAGGGGGAAAACGTTGGTGATGAAAATCTTTCAATGGCTTTAGAGCGAGTGAGGTTGGAAGAAGATTCTATGAAAGGTCTTCAAGAAGAAAAGGAGCTTGAACATTCTGAATCCAAGGGGCTTTGGTCTAATAATCTTGAATTGGCTGTGAGCAATGAAGCTCTTGTAGTTGATGGACATGGGATTGACATGGGTGATGAAGGACCCAATCCTGAGGAGATGTCAAACCAAGATAATGAAAGTGTTGATGCATCGTATGTTGATGATGATAGTAGTGAGCAGAGCTGGATGCTGAGATCGTTATCCGAGTCAAGTGTGGCCTGTGTAACTAGCGACTTTGCAATGCAAAATGTTCTTCTGCAGATGGGTCTACGCTTGCTGGCACCTGGTGGAATGCAGATACACCAGCTGCACAGGTATTTCGATCTATACATCAATGGTTTTAATACTGATTTCTATTGTCTTTTTCATGTTAGATTCTTTTTTTTATTTGCTATAGAAAATATGGAAATCATAACTGCGTTGACAATGCTTTATACGAAGTGATGGAAAATGTTTTAAATGCTTTGACTGGATTGTTCTGAGTGGTATTTTTCTTCTTAACGAGGGGTTCAGTTCTTCTTGCAAAGAAACAATTATATATGTAATATATTGCTTATCTTCAATATGTATGTACCTCAGGTGGGTTCTGAAATGCCATGCCTGTTATACCGTGACTACTGAGGTAGGGAGGATTTTCTGCCCAAAATGTGGAAATGGTGGAACTTTACGAAAGGTAGCTGTTACAGTTGGTGAGAATGGAGTTGTTTTGGCAGCTCGTCGGCCACGGATTACATTGCGGGGCACAAAAGTAAGTCTATATCTATGTGTGTGTGTGTGAATTATCATGTTTTTAGTTGTAGCTGAATTTGTTGCTTTTCATTGAAACGTGTCTTAAACGTTTTGTGTACTCCGCTCTTATTATGGTTATCATACTCTGCCTTTTTTGGTAGTCTCTTCCTACCATTTGGTTACAGTGTGCTTTGCCATATTGTTTATGTCTACTGGGTTGGAAATACCATATTATTGAGCATAAGTATCTTACAGGTCTATGTGTAGTCTATATTTTTTGTTCTCCAGGAAACTGATAATCTACCAACTTTTTTTACAACTCAATAAGAATTGGAGGGTAATTTTGTAAAGTTAATTTTTAATGAAGTGGCACGATTGCATTGTTGATTGCGAAATGAGATGTAAAATAGTTGTAGAAGTTGTAGGTATCCTTTTCTCAATGCCTTCTAGATATCTAGATTGGTGCTTTTTTAACATATGTTTTGACTTTAAATGGGAGGTGAGGCTGATCATGCTTGCATGGATATTTGTCTTGAAATTTTTTCTTGTGCAGTTTTCACTGCCTTTACCCCAAGGTGGAAGGGATGCCATTGCCAAAAACCTCGTGTTACGTGAAGATCAACTCCCACAAAAGTTTCTTTATCCTAAGACAAAGAAGAAAATAAATAAGCAGGTTATTTTCCCACTTTATGGTGATTTTTTATGTTTCCATACCAGCCATCGTTTTCCAAATTTTTTTTGGACACCATTTAAAGCCTAACTGAAGCTACTGTATATTTGATTTTCAGGGAGACGACTTCTTCACCATGGATGACTTCTGCGACCATTCTGATAAAAGAGGACAAATGCAGCCTCCTGTAAGGAAGGCATTAGCAGTTTTCAGTGGAAAGAGGAATCCCAATGATAACCACTATTCTCGTTCTAAGCACAAGTAGAGAGTTAGATGGAAGTTTGTAATGTGTGCTGTTTTGGAAATTTTGTTGGATCTGATTTTGGTATTTTGAAAGTCTTGTTGCCAACAAGTGGTGAAGGCCTTTTTGACTGGAGTGATTCCTAATGATCCGTCACCATTGACCAACTCTTTGTTAATATTTTACTTGAATGAGATCACAATTTTGGATGGGTTTTTTCCTTCATTTATTCATTCTTGTTTTCTTCACCCTCCATCTCCCATTCTACCATTTTTTTCCCAACATTCAATACAGAAATGTGCTTGCCGATTGCAGTATTGTTCTCAGAGGCTTAGGTTAGAAGTACAGGTACACTGTTCAAAATACTGGTGATGTTGAACTCTGTGCTGGATTGGATAGTTTCTTGGGGCACCTTTTGCCGAAAATTAGTAGAGTTTCCTGGGATTATTGTCCCAATTTCATAACGGGCCCCGAAAGGCAGCAGAAGTTGTGGGAGGGGCCTAAGTGAATTCCAGCCAAATTTTAAAAATTAGTTCAATTAATTGAGAAGCATATACAATAGCTACTCTTCTTTGGTCGAGGCAAAATATTATCTTGAAAGGTCTCGCTGTTTTTGGTTTTAAAAAAAAATTATATTTACAGTTGTGGAGTGTGAAAACAATTGCATAACATTTGCATATTTTATGATTGTATGTAGCATTTGGCAAATAAAATAGCTGGAGACTGGTCCGGCTGCTTCCCCTTCAATAAACAACCCTCCAATAATACCATACTACATCAGCAATTTTACAGAAATTATGATACTCATTACAAATTTATAATGACACTGTCTTTCCCTCATTGATTCGAGTATGCTTCCTCTCTTGAGCTCAGAATCTGGCGTGACGATCAAGATTTTACGTAGAACGCCTTGAGACTTGAGAGAGTAAAGTTTGGTCAAATAAACAGTGAAATCGCCATCTGCCATTATTAGGCCCAGACTGGAAGAACAAAATGGTATAAAAAAAAAAAAATACACAAAACTAATTATTAACTCCACGTACATGGTTGAAAAAACAACTTTGATCGTCACCAGCGATATTGCAATCGAATCCCGACACTAGTAAAACACAGAAGACGTTGTTAGTCCACCACCACTTCCCCTCACACCAGCGTCCCCTTCCCTCGATTTGAAACCCCTTGTGATGCGACTCTCCCCACCCCCGCGATGTGAACCCCACCTCCTCTGTTGCGAAACACTCCCCCAAGCCTTTTTTTTTTCCCCTCCTAGTAATTTATTTTTGTATTTAGGTTCGTTAGAGTTTGTTTGCTTCGATTTTTCTTCATATTTTTGGTCTTCGGCGACTGGAGAATAGCTTCTTCACTATCTTATTCTCTAGTTGCATTCGTTGGAGCTTCTGTGTGGGTACTTACGAAAACGAAGAGAGGGGAAGAGAGATAAACAATGATTTTTGTGTTGTGATTGTGTGTGGCAAAGCCTAAGGAGTGAGGAGTTTATTGGGTTTCTTTTTTTTTTTTTAAACATGACAACCAGTGAATGGAGGGCTGATATTCCCCTATTAAAAGCCCGACCATTGCCGTGTTGACCATGTATGTACGTACATACGAACAAAACATTATGGGTAAAACAAAACAGGGAACAGGCGTTAACAAGACTGATAATCAGTTAATCTCAGGACATGACTTGTCATCCAATCGTATACAATAAGACTTCGTCAGTTATGAAGCTCTACTTTTCCACTTGCATGCAGCAAGCATTTACATGGAACAATAGAAATCCAAAGGTGGGTAAAACGGAAGAAAGAGGGTATTACAATTGTATTCTACTGATTTACAGTGTGTTTGCTTCCACTCGTTCACGATGACAGTGCAAGTTCGGCCCAGGCCAGAGAAGACGTCTTAAAGTCAACAGATATTGATAAGTCAATTTTGCTCTCTAACATGTTACACACTTCCTTCATGGACAGCCGCTTGCTGGAGTCTGGATGGATGCACAGATTTACTACCTCACATATAACTTTGAGCTCCTCATATCTGAAATTTTTCAACTCTGGATCCACCACATAAGACATCACTTCTGGTAGTTCTAGATAGTCCTTAGCCTGTTGCAGAGCGAGGGTTTAAGTTTTTATGCATTAACTACCTAAAGATGACATTTTCATATTCATACTTCAGAAAACTTCTTACCCATTCTACTAAGCACCCTTTCTCCTTGCAATACGGAGGTCTCCCACTTATGATTTCCAGCAGAAGTACACCAAAAGCATACACATTGCCTTGGATGTCGAGATGCCGTGCCTCCATAGAATTTGGAAGGACACAGATAGCACCTTGGCTTCCAATAGCACCCGAGTTCCTTTCTGACCTTGACAGAATTGTTTTCCAACATTCAAAATCAACTAGCTGCAGTTGAAGAAAAATGTTAGAATTTTCAATGAGGGTTTGGAGCTTTATCACCGCAGTTTCACTAGAAAACACACCATAGAAATAAGGGAAACAGCCATTAGAGTATTAGTATTCAAATGATAAGGATGGGTCATTGATGCGGTCTTTGGACTAGAAGAGAGTGGGGGGGGGGGGGGGGGGGTGGGTTTGGGCTTACCTTGGGGGAAAAATCCTCTGTAAGATATACGGCACTAGAATTCAACTCGGATATGGTAAATGGTGGGTCAAGTGTTGTATGAAGATACTCTAGTCCGCGTGCAATGCCCATAGCAATTTTCATACGCCTACTCCAAGAAAATTGGCACCCTTCTCCATCTGCAATGAAAGAAAAATGGTCAGATTTGATCCAGTGAAGTATGCACTATATTAATTTTCCAGCGAAGCAGGTTACAGTAGAAAAATATCATAACAAAGAAACTTGACTTACGATGCAGGTGTTCATACAGTGTTCCATTTGATGCATACTCGAAAACCAGCATCCTTGTAAATGGAGTGCTCTCTCTACAATAGCCAAGGAGTTTTCCTGCGTGCTCGTGGTTTAATCTTGCCAAATCGGCCACCTGAATAGGATAACAAGAAAAAAGATTCTTGAACTTGGTTGCTTTCAATTTGCCAACCCTGACATGCTGTAATTGGTATCTTCTATATGCTTTAGGCTACAGTTTTTTGCGGCAACAAATCGTACCTCTCTCTGGAAGTAGAGCTCAAGATAGCCTGTCCAATGCTCTTCTTTGATGCAGAGGGATATCACTGCAATCTCAGGTCCACCTTTCATCGTACCTTTGTAGACAACACTGTCCGGTGAGGAGCCAATAATGTTGCTGAAGTCTTCACAGGCTATTTCAAGGTCCTGTCTGCTGTATTGTACTATGTCTTTCAACAATTCCGTTTCTGTAAGAAAATCCACCAAATTAACCAATTTATTACTTTCAAACTTAAAAGGCATTGGACAGAGGTAGTATATGATAGCAGATCCAACCTATGCCTACAGCCATATGGTCGTTTCCACTTGCTGATTTCCTCCGGGGGATTATTATAGGAGATTTACTATTGCACTTCTGAAGTGCAGTAAGAATTGCAACCAGCAAGATAACACCCACCATGGTTGCTGTTGCTATTTCAAGAGCTAAAAGCCAGGCAGGTTTTGATGGCCCCTGATGCTTAGATACATCTCCTGCTGGTAGGCCTGTCGTATTGGCTCTAGTATGGATTTTGGCAGGTGGAGCATCACCTACAAAAGAATTACTGTCACTATCAACTGCACTAGTTAGTTAGAAATGAATTTTTAAAAGGCCACGGGATACCCCTAGTATTAGAACAATCAAATGGGCTCTATAGAGTCAAATCTCATATGTAAACTGTAAGTTTGGTAAATAAGCCTGTTCGCATCCTGCTTTGAACTCTAGTGCCTGCTACTATGTTCTGGAAGTCCAGAAATTATTACTGGGCATATACCAGTCAACAACTCAACAATTCCAAACTTCCAACGGTTTTTCTTCAGTTTGCATTTACTGGCAATTGAAAATTTTGTGCATGTATGCATACTTGTACCACTACACCATAAAGAAAAACCTTGTCACATATACATACTGCACTGTATGGCTGGACGCTGCTTGGAATCTTTATTTTGGAGGCAGTTCCCTTGAAAGCTTGTGCTGCATGGAAGATATCGAGTAAGAGAAGATCTACCAAGAAATAAGAAGCAAGTATGAGACAGGCCCTATGAAAGATACCTTGGAAGGTAGACCAAGCACTTAGGTACGCTCCCAACAAAGAGGTTGTGTGAGAAATTTGCAACTTTTAAGTGACAGAAGCTGGTGAAGTTTCTAATTGCACCATACCTGAGCAGAAATCAAGTACAAGAGATATGCTGAATAAAGCCAAAACCTTCAACATGTTGACACATCTAATATATCCTAGTGAGCTACTCAAGATATTCAAATCAGATAATCAAACACCAAATTTAAATAAAGGCTCAGACCATTGAGCCCAATTGACTTGCCTCCATATTAGACCAGAATAATGGTATATTTCCAAATTCACAGTGATACATCACAATAAGATTTTGCAATATCCAATGCCAAAGATGAGAAGGGAAAAAATGGAGTGCACATACAAATGATAAGAAGAAACAATCTTTTTTGAATAGCTTAATCATATGTGTGTTGATAATGGGAACAAACTTATATACTTTTTAACATTTTTTCCACATCCTATACATTATTTGTAGCTCTTCATCCAATGTGAAGGTTAAAAACCATTTATAAAAACGATGAGAGAAACTTTTTGAATGGCAAAACCATTTCTATGCTACTGGTGACTATGCATCGAGTACTTCTTCCATCATTGTGTTACCCGTTTTAACCTTAATCATGTCAAACATGTGAAATTTGTCACACACTGAAAAGATTGCATGGGCATTGAATGGCACTTTCTTCCCTACTTATGAGCTATATCTACATTACATTTGCAATCATTTTTCATGTTAAGGTAGGTTATACAATGCATACTAGGCAGGATCAATTTATCAATTCGTCTCACTGGGGTATTAAGATTGTATGTAGCCATCTTAACACACCTTTCAAAAGTTTGCACAAATCCACACATCCACATCCAAAACTGCATATTAGAAGGAGTACCATCTTGAGAACTTAAATCAATATTTTAACAGTAAGACTCGTTTACTTACTTTCCATATGCTTCAGATGAAAAATCTGGACTACCAGTGGCAGGAATAGTTCCTTGAAGCCTATTCCTATCCAGCCAAAGCTTCTGAAGATATCTCAAATTTCCAAGCTCAAGAGGTATGGCACCAGTCAACTCATTTGACTGAAGGTTTCTGCGACAATAAAAAAACCGTTAATGAAGTAAAAAAGTCAATTAGACCCTAAATTTAAAGCCAGTCAACCCCCCCCCCCACCCCCCCCCCCCCCCCCCCCCACAACAACACATACCCAAAAGAAAAAAAAAAGTCAATATTGAATTCCTTTTACATTTTCACAAGACTAGTCAAACTTCCAATCTCTGGAGGAATATGACCCGACAATTGATTCATCCCCAAATCCAAAACCTGGAGAAATTTCAACATGCCAAGTTCTTTTGGTATCATGCCAATCAGATTGTTCCCATGCAGTATCCTACAAAACATCAATTTTTGATACTCAGCTTCAGTCATACATTCTGAAAAAAAAAGGGATGTCAATTCCCTGCCGGAGGGGGAGTAAAAACGAAAGCATACAATTCTCGCAAGAAGTTGAGTTGCCCCAGTTCGGGTGCAAGAAATCCCCTTAAGGATGACCCAGAAATGTTTCTGCAGACCATAAATTTCCATCACAGAAATAAATAGAAGTAATTAGCATAAAGATGCATAGTTCATAGTTACCACCGGATGGGATCTAACTGTGAGAAGAATAATATGCAAATGCGCACCAAGATAGGCAGATGAAAACTTACAGCTCTATAACGTGGTCACGGGCGGTGGTACACGAAATGCCATCCCAATCACAAGGATCTGGATCGAGGGCATTCCAGTTGGACAAAACCAGAAGTGGGTCTTCAAATATAGCTTCCTTAAAGGTTGTAAGGACCGCAACTGTGCAAGATGCAGAGTATAAAGTAAGAGACTTTATTTGAAGTAGAAACCATAAATATCAATGCAGCACGTTTGTTCTCCAAAACATTAATTTGAATTCCACAATTAAGATCATACTACTTCAAGAATGCTAAAACTTTCTTTTAGTAAGCAAATGAAGAAAAGGAAAAAAACATCTCCGAAACTAAAAACTTGCCCAAGAGTCCCATGTTCATCTGGCTGAGTTCTTGACGAAATTTAAGTTCAGAACAACTCTCAGTCTCTCATTGTCCACATATTCTCAGCAACCAAACGGATCTTAACAAAATAATCAAGATCTGAGAGTACATACCTTCATATGATGCAGAGGAATCACATTCCGCAAAAAGAATTCCAGATATCAGGCACAGAATCAGAAGCGAAGTATACGATGACATTTCTTTCTAGTATCTTCGAGAAACAAGAGCCCAGAAGAACTCATTAACCGGACATCGAAACAAGAAACGAGAAGTGAAAAGAAGCCATAGACATGTGGGGTTTTTATGAAAGGCTAAACTACCCGAAAGTTCAAGACTTTAATACTTAATTTACTAATGGAATATGAGGTTTTGGTAGACACAGCAGAATACAAAAAGGAACTCGAAGATTTGACAACTACCAGTGAAAGCAAATTAGTGGATGAGTGTGAAAGAAATGTACGAAAATGGAAATGAAAGAATCCGAAGAAAAAATGCAGATGAAACTTGAATTCAAAGAGAGGTTTACTACATGTAAAATAGCTTAACAAGAAAGGAGGCAGATTATGTAAAGTAAAAGAATTGCATAAAAAATTGAGGGTCCAGTTTTTGGACCTTTGTTTTTGAAAGAGTATCGTTTGGATAATAAGATCAAATAATATATATTTTAGATAATAATTAAAAGTTGAATAAAATTTTATAAAAATATTATATTATTTTAAAATTTGATAAAATTGAATAATTTACTATATTTAATATAAAAATTTTAAAAAATTATAATTATTAGATAAGATGAAATTATTTTTATATTCTAAATTGTGACTCCTAGAACATTTTTGTTAGCTTGGCCAAATGCCTCTTTAAAATTTACCTAATACCTCACTAATTTGTATTTGTCTTTGCAATTTAAATTTTAGGCCGACGTTGAATTAGCCAATCATTCTTTATATAATAATAAAACATTGTTGAATTAGTAATTTTTTATTTAATTATTTTTATTACGTTTAATTTATCTTTATCATATTAGATTAGTAATTTATCTTTATTTAAATAATTATTAATATTATTTAATGTTAATATATTTTTATTACATTTTAGTTGGAGTGAGAAATAGTTTTTTAAATATTTGATTAAGCAAGTATTTTAAAGATGTCCAACCAACCGTAGACTCTTTTTTACACAAATTATTCAAAGTTTGAACATCCTTCTCATTTGGCCAAGCTAATAAAAAATTTACATCTCGACTGCTCTTTAATTAAGCAAGTTGTGTGTAGGATGTTGTAAGCTTACATAAATATTACTAAGCAAATCTTTTTTTTTTTAATTTTAAATAATTCTTCTTACAATTTATATTTGTGAATTGCATTGCAAGCTAAATTGAAATACTGCATTTTAATGGATAAATAAAATAAAATTTTTAGAGTTTATGATTTGTAAATAAGCTGGATATTTTAATTAATTTTATTTTGCAATTGAAAATTTTTTGTTTATCTATTACTTGATCTATAAAGGAGTTAATAAAAATAGACTGTATGTAACATTATTCTTTAATTTTTTTTATCTGAACTGAAGTAATTATTCGAGAAAATAAGTAATAAACATTAAATGAATCTAGTCTAGAAAATTAAATCAATAGACATTCCAAATATATTTGCTTTTGAATATAAAAAACGGTCATTAAGATTGATTTAATAGAATCCATTGAAGCTTTAAAAAATATAATTCAATGAAAAACATAATTAAAAAAGCTTAATAATGAATTTATATTTCGAATCCGATCATACCTACAAAAATTCACCATATTCATCTTAATTAAGACTTACCCCCAAAATAGAATTTGGTACTTCTTTAGTTCTTTTATTCATTTTGATTTAAGTGCTCCAGCCGGTGAGTTTTTATAGGCATATCTAGTAGTTTACTAGTTTGATTGAAAGTCACCAGAATAAACCCAGAAATTCTTCCATTTTCAATCCTCCATGCATTTACAATCCATGAAAACTTCCACCAAGTTATCTAATTTTTAAACTGAAAAAACCCATACAAAAAGCCGGGGAGAGCAATGTGATATATATAGCCTATATATACATATATATAGCCTATATATACATATAAATCTAGAGAGAGAGAGAGAGAGAGAGAGAGATGATGCAAATTGATGTATGACCAATTGGCAAACTACTCATCCCATAGTAAATAACTAGTAATGTTCCAAGTGGATAATGCTGTGGAGCAACGCTACAAAACACCGACACTGATCTATAAGTGCACGCCGGCAGTGCATTTTCAAGTCTCATGTCGTCTATGCTTTATGTGATTTTATGACTCGGGAAATAAATAAGTAATTCCCAAAATTTAATCATTTTCTTCTTTAAATATCTTAAACATGTTACTCCTTTCTTTCTTTCTTTCTATCAGCTTTCTTTCTTTTCTTTTTTTTTTTTAAAAAGGAAATACTTTTGACAAAAATGTCTACTCCATGATCTCTTTATATTCTTTCTAGGTTTTAGTGTTTGATTAATTAAACTAATGAAGCAACTTTTCAAGGTACGTTGCTTCCAATTATTATAAAATATATATTTTCTAATAGGTCTAAGTTTTCTCAGGCATGCATTTATTTTCTTTGTAATTTGCAGTACTATCTGGATGTTGTTGTAGTTTTAATTACCATGCAGTACCATCCGTCAGAGATGGGATTCTTCCGAAAGAGAAGTTCTATATATCATCATAAAAACATTCTAAAAACATAAATATATAAATTGAAATGATTTTATATGATATATTAATTTTATTTTATAACGTTCTAGTGTGTGCTTTTGGTATAAAAAATTAAAAAAAGACTCATACCTAAAAAGATGCATGGCAAGAATCTTTGTATATTAGTATAATGGGTATAATTAAGCAGTGTCTTATAATGGATTAGGTAGATATGACAGATGCAAGCAATTAAATTATTTGGACAAACAATTTCTTAAAAATATATAAAAGAATAATAATATGGTTACATTTCATTTATCACACTTCTACCACTTTTTTTAATTTAATTTTTTTTAATTTTTATTAATGATTAAGGAATTAATTATTAATAAAATTCTATATTTTTTAAATTTTTTCTTAATCATTAAGGATATTAAAAATATATATAAAAAATCTATTATGAATGATAAATAAGTGATAAAGTGATGGTAATCCTATCACATATATATATACTCTATATAAAATAAGTAATTGTTTGATGTTTTTCTGGGTTTGCGTTTTTCTCATGTTTTGGCATGTGTACTGAGTGAATCCCTATTGGTTAATTTGGGTGACAGAAATATATATATATATATATATATATATGGAGATTGTTAATTAAGCGCAGTACTAAGGGGGGTCCTCATTGACAGTGCTTCCAAGCAAGAGGATTATATTTAATGGAAGATTAAAGGAAGAGGCCGGAGCCTCATGATTTTCTATCAAGACTATATATGTCAAGAGATAGGCTCAACCTATTTCATGAATTGAGGACATATGTCAAGAGTGGATGATGAAGTATTTAGCAAATTAAATATATAAATGTTTTTGTCAGTCCCTTGGATTTATATGACTGGAGCTATATATGATCTATCTGATCGGCCAAATTGCGCACAGCACAAAGACATAATTAATTAGCTGGGTTCCTAATTTTGTGGCCAGGATTCTTGATCTACTCTTTTTTAATTTGCTGTTCCTTTTCTATCAATTAATTAGCTGGGGTCCTCATTGACACTCTCCACATCACATGTATGCATGCTTTATACACACACACGTATAGAAGCACACTCCTGCTCTTTCTTGTAATTAATGCTGCATTATTTTTGCTGCTAATTATATATCAGAGATGCCTTCTTCCTTAATTTGTGCAACGTTTTGCTGGTTTTTCCTGCATTAAATTGGGTTTATCCACATAGCCTCCACCATCTTACCTCACTTTCTTTCATTTTGCTTCTATTTTCGTTCCAATAAACTGATCAATGTACTTTAGGTATAGAAAATGATCCTTTTTTACTCGGAAAGGCTCTTGAATTCAAACATTTTTATTCTCTGGATTAATTTTGGAAGCTGAAGTAAGTTATGTTATTGGTATTCTGATCCAGTGATCTAAAGAACTAAGAAATCCGGTACAAAAGTAGTTCACTACTACTAAATTTGTGCATTATTTCGTATTAATATTGAATGAACCATCATTAATTAATTGCATGAGTACCAAGGAGCCAGTAGAGATCAACTCAAGCAATATTGGCCTAACAACAGGTTAAAAAAAAAAAAGTGATCATACCTAATTATAAATAATTGAAAGTTGAAACTATAACCCCGGGCTTCGGCCCTTTGTGCAGATCAAGTATGTAACAAAATAAACCAATGTCACGAGACTTCTCGCCCGATCTGTCATATATTGCCACGGCCATATGCATGGAAGGTGTGCCAAACGTCGACAAGAAAGTGTTGGGGAGACATTAAGATTGCTTCTGATCGATTATCCATAATGTTTTGCCTGTCTTATACGGGAAGGTTAGATAAGCTGTCCCCTTCACCATCAACTCCATCAAAGAGCTCGGCCAAAAGAAACCTCTATATATGTTTTCAATTTTCGATTAAACATAATTATATATAAAAGCATATAGTATCATGTATCCCTATCCATATCGTGTAGCATCCAAATCTCACTATTCATGGCCCAGAAAAAGGTTGATGGGTAGAACTTCTACTGTTGGAAGTCTTAAAAAAGAGGCAAACTTTAGCTTACTGAAGTGGCTAAACTCATCAAGTAATTATTATCTACTCACAGACCAGAAGAAAATAAACATCTGTTGTTGATGCTGACTATCGAGAAATGGCAAATTTTCAACCAACTTTGAGTGTCCACAAAGGAATAACCTTCTTACCCACTACATTAGTACTCTTAGTATTTCCTTGTAGAATTGGAACATGTATTGCTTAAGGTGATCCGAAAAGAGCAGTGATTGTTGGGAATAGGCCGGTTAATAAACAATAAGTAGGAAGTAACGCAAAAGAAATGCAATAAAGAGAAAAGATGACAATCGCACAGAATACCTTAGACACCAAGATTTAAAGTGGTTCGATTTAACACAAGTCTACATCTACTGTTGGGTCGGTTTCAATGAATTTACTATAGAACAAAGATAGAGTAAAGAGATTGAATCACAAGACTTTTATACTAGAAATCACTCAATCTCACTTACAAATTGCAAAACTCTCTCTCACAAACTCTCAACTCACAAAAGCGCTCACTTAAAAATCTAAACCAAAAATTGAGTTTCTCAGAACTGCAGCGTTCAAATGAACATGGTTCCTCTTATAAGCCACATCTCGCTCGAGCGAGACTCTTTTCGCTCGAGTGAAATACTATTCCGAACGGCGCCAACCCTAATAATAGAACATTAGCTCGAAGCGAGTATTAAGTGAGACTCGAGCGGGATGTCAAACAAGAGTCGAGCGAAATCTCTACCTAGAATCTCGCTCGAGCTAGAAGTCGAGTGAGGATCTAGCGAACTCTCTGTATAATGCTCCGCTCGAATTGGACGTTGAGTGATGTCGAGCGACCTTACGGGTTAAGTTTCGCTCGAGTGAGAGTCGAGCGAGCACATTGAAGTTGTGCTTTCAATAATTCAAGACACATATCAACAAATCTCCACCTTGACTTAAATTGTAACAAGTCTCAAAAAATTCATTCTTTACAAAAGACCCACAAATCTCTCAATCATATCCCAAAAGTGAATATCCAACCGAAACACAAAGTCTATCTTTGAAGAACTCAATTTTTACACAAAAGTCTTTAACACTATAGACGACTTAACCAAATCACAGGTTTGGTCTTAATGAAGAATCAACATCTTCACACAAAACAACAATGCACTACTATACAGATTGTTTACTTGAACAACGACTTCTAAATACAAACGAAAACAACTAACAAATATTCTCTACCGAAGTAAGAATCCCACAAAACCTGCATGAGCATATTTTAAAAGTGGCCAAACTGCCTCCTCTATCTACCAAATGTAGACCTGCTCTCACTATGCACTAATGCCAATAAACAAAGTCAAAATCACACTTAATCTCAAAAGTACAATCTATAGTACCTCATGTACTCTATTGTGAAGCTCTCTCAATAACTCAACCTTCTTGTTATAACTCTATTCTCCTTTCTAGTGGAATAAAAGGAGAGAAGGTTCATCTAATAGCAAGTTGTGTTGTCCGCTTCACCTATAATATGTAGATAAGCTCGACAAACCCAAAACAAACTGTGAACTCTAATACTCAAGCCCATCTCATTCCATTCAGCTACTCCATTTTTGTGGAGTGAAACCCAATTGTATGGTTTGAGCAACGTTCTAATTTCTTGTCTGCAGATCACTAGTCTTCTCAAGTGTTTAAACACATCAAACACAACACAAAAAATAGATAAACAAACCAAACTCTTCTCCAATGGTCATAGAACAAATACAAGTATAATAAAGCACAACTTTATACAAGATGTATCCCAATTAGAAATAAACAACTATAAGAAACCTGATTCTATACTGTTTCTCAAGAACACAATGCAAATAAAAAATTAAGATTACTATCTTCTAATTACACCACGTAAAAGATATTGACTCATAATTGACCACACCTCGTCTGGCACACTCACAAGTGCTGCACAAGTGATATATGAATCTGGAGCATGTGAGGATACTCCACTAATTACTGTACTGCTCTCAAGGAAGTAAAGATCATTTGTCTTTTTTTTCGCTGTCATCACTACCAAAGAGTCATTGAAGACTTGAAAGACTCCACCTCTAGTTGAAAACTGATAACCAAAAGAATCTAGAGTAACCAAAGATATGAGATTCTTCTTCACAGATGAAATTTGCCTAACGTTAGACAAAATTCTAACGGTCCCATTATACATCTCAATTTTGACTGAACAAATTCCAACAATATCACAAACCATATCATTTCCACCCAGAACAGAATCACCGTTGATTGATTCATAGTTAGTGAACTAATCTATCCCGGAACACATATGAAACGTAAAGTTGAATCCATGATTTACTTGTTACCAAACAACCACTAGGGCTACTGACTGCTATGACAATATAAGAGTAGTTAGATTGATCTTCAATACTAACTACACTAGAGGAACTTTCCTCTTCCTTCATATTTATCAGTCTAGGACACTTACTCTTGTAATGATAAAACTTATGGTAGTAGTAACACTTAATATTTTTCATATTAGATTTAGAGTTACTGGAACTATCCGTACTCTTTCCTGAATATCTGTCCCCGGATCTATTACCAGAATAACCTTTTACGAACAAATCATCGGCTTGATCGTCTATGTCTAATCTCCCAAATTTTGTTCTCAATTTTTTAGAATTCAAAACAGATTTCACATCTACCAATGAGATTGTATCTCTATTATACAACATTGAGCTTACAAAATTATCAAACGAAATAGACAATGAACACAAAACAATTAAAGCTTGATCTTCCTCTTCAAGCTTAATGTCTACATTCCTCATATTCATAATAATCTTATTAAATTCATCTAGATGTGCAGAAGTAGGAGTACCTTCTTTCATTTTGAAAGTGTATAACCGTTATTTTAAATACAACCGGTTAGTGAGAGATTTTTTCATGTATAAATTCTCTAGCTTGACCCAAAGACCAACAACGGTCTCCTCCTCAGCAACTTTTCTCAAAACTCCATCTGATAGTGACAATATAATAGTGTTGTGAGGCCTTTCTTGCTCATTCTTTGACGGTGTAGGAGACTCACCATTCACCTCTTCTAGAACATTGAACAGACCTGTCTGTTGCAACAAAACTTTTATCTTGATGCGCCATAAACTGAAACTATTCGATTCGTCGAATTTCTCGACTTCAAATCTTACTGTGGTCATCCCTTCAGATCTTCAAAAATTTCAAGAGCTCTTATACCAGTTTGCTAGGAATAAGCTGGTTAACAAACAACAAGTAGGAAGTAACGTAGCGCAAATGCAACAAAGAGAAAAGACGACAATCACACAGAACACTTTGGACACCAAGATTTGAAGTGGTTCGGCTTAACACAAGCCTACATTCACTGTTAGATTGGTCTCAATGAATTCACTGTAGAACAAAAATAGAGTACAAAGATTGAATTACAAGATTCTTACACTATAAATCACTCAATCTCACTTACAAGTTACAAAGTTTTCTCTCACACACTTTCAACTCACAAAAGCTCTCTCTCAGAAATCTAAACCAAAAACTGAGTTCCTCACAATTGCAGCGTTCAAATAAACGTGATTCCTCTTATAAGCCATATTTCGTTCGAGTGAAACACTATTCCAAATGATGCCAACCCTAATAACAGAATATTAGCTCGAAGCGAGCATCAAACGAGACTCGAGTGAATAACTATGGTTGACTCTCGCTCGAGCGAGATGTTGAGCGAAGTCTCTTCCTGGAATCTCGCTCGAGGTGGAAGTCGAGCGAGGTCGAGTGAACTCTCTGTTTGATGCTTCACTCGAGCTGGACGTCGAGCAATGGTCGAGCGACCTAACGGGTTGAGTCTCGCTCGAGTTACCACTCAAGCGAGAGTCGAGTGAGCATACTGAAGATGTGCTTTCAACAATTCAAGACACATCTCAACAATGAAGAAAACTGATCATTTGGGTTCTAATTCTGTAATGGTTGGCCCATAATTTGGTACAAGCATGCTTGCCGTTCAAGATTATGCAAGCAGTTGCCAATAGTCGATGACAACCTCAAAGACTTTTTAAGTACTGTTCTTGTCACAATTTATTAGTTTCGATATTAATTTGGTCAAATCTGAGTTACTTACTGAGTAATGCTACATATATACTGTGACGCCCCAATTTTTTCGTATCGATTACAACGTAAATCGACGCATCCTATTAAGTAATACAAGACTACTTATCCTACGTAAATATAAAAAGTAGCATGCATGCATCTAAACTTATTAATTAAATGCAATGCCGATCGCAGCTGGAAGAAATAAATTCCCAATATATGCAAAGAGATCTAACTCTCGCATCAATAGATCACATGGCACATTAAAATTACACTTCTCATAACATCGTATTTACATAAAACATACTGTATTAACTCTTACATAACCTAGTTTGTCATAACTTGCTCGTTTGATGTTGAATTTGTACTTATATTTAGCTAGACCCATCATCACATACTTAATACTTATACTTATATTTATACTTCTTAACCTTATAGATTTCCTTTATTACTTATTTTTTATGGGCGTTACGTATCGCCGTCCCCATCGGGATCTACTTATTACATAACCTCGACAGTCGTTACGTATCGCCGTTCCTATCTGGTCTTACTTATTACATAACCTCGACAGGCGTTACGTATCGCCGTCCCTGTCGGGTCTTACTTATTACATAACCTCGACAGGCGTTACGTATCGCCATCCCTGTCGAGTCTTACTTATCTCTTATCTTTGATGGCCGTTACGTATCGCCGTCCCCGTAATGACAAGGAACATACTTAAAATATATGACAGGCGTTTCCATCAACTTACCAGTCATCTCGGCGTTACGAATCGTCGTCCCCGTGAGGACGTAAGCATTCTTATCATAGCGGGCGTTACGTATCGCCATCCCCGCTAGCCATGTCAATCCTATGGGCGTTACGTATCGCCGTCTCCGTAGTGACATGATTCTTATTCTTACGACAGGCGTTACGTATCGCCGTCTTTGTCGGCACGTCAGTCATACGGGCGTTATGTATCGCCATCCCCGTCATGACGTGACTAACATATTCATACATGCATATGCTTTTCATTCTTATCTTAGAACCTTGTTCTCATAAGTCTTTACTAATATCTACTATTATTATCCGTGGTCGGGTTATGTCACTATTATTACCCGTGGTTAGGCCATACCATTAATATTACCCATAGTTGGGTCATACCACTATTAGTACCCGTAGTTGAGTCATACCACTATGTCTTTCCTTATTCTTATGAGTTTTTCCCACCTAGAACTAATTTCATCTGAGACACTAATTTTATTTCAGGAAAAACCCTGAATTTAAGCAAAACAGGATATCTCGCTCGAGTGGGGTGTCAAGCGAAAGTCAAGCGAAGTCACGGGTTGGAACTTGCTTGAGTGGGGTATCAAGCGACAGTAGAGCGAGATCACGGCTCATGGGGTTTTTCAACCTAAACCAAGCAATTTTTTCACATAAACCTTATTTTTACTTATTAAAACATAAATCTATGTCCTTATAATTTTCCTAACATTTTACCATCACAAAATCATATCCAAAACACCATAGATTCCAAACATATCATATAAGTCTAGTTTAAGTTCCAACTAACAACAAACTTAATTCCATCAACAATCTACTTATTCTATGCCAAGATTAAGTTAAATTGTATACTTACAAGTTTCTCCAAAGCTTGGTTGAATGATCCAACTAGCCCTTGCAATATTTCTCCTCAAAGCACTCACTTAACTCACTTAGGTGATGTTTGGAGGTTCAAGGGTTAAGAGAGACTTCTTCTTTGGCTTTCTCTCCAAGTGGGCGTGAGTTTCTTCTCCCAAAAAGTCCCTTATGAACTGAAGATGGTTATATATATATAGAGGGATCGATGGTTTGGGAAGAAGGAAGGAAAACCAATCAAGGCAATTAGTTAGATCCAACCGTGTATGGGTATGACATGTTGTCCAGCCTTGGCCTAATCTAATGATCCTTCATATCTCTCATGATCTCTAAGGATTTTCATCCCATGGCTATGCTTCTTCCTTATCTAAAATCATCTTAGATCAATGGCCCCAAATAATTACTAAATATAGGTATAAAAGTAAACTCCAAAAAGTCTAAAATATCTAAGATAAGCTCAACCGGCTATTGGCCTTTCCTTGCACCCCCAAAGCTTCTAGAACCTCTTCTTCACCTTTGTCCACACGTCCAAGACTTCCTTAGTACCCTTAGAGTGGCTGGAAAATATCTCATCACCTAATTCCCAAGGTTTGGTTACCAATTGATTGGAAACAAGGGGGATAGTTGGCTGTTTTGGCCAATCAGATTAGTTCTTCACTTTTACTTAGTTTTAAACTAATTATTCTTCTAGAAGCTCTTCCTCTACTTGACACATGCTTTTATACGTGTATCTATCAGATAACAATGAGGAAAAACCAATCAAATTCGAATATCTAAAATGAGGTGGTGGAGTGATTTATTTTCGGGCTCCAGTTTGCACTTAAAACAGATCAGTCCCATTCTAGCCCAAGTAATCCATTGATACGCTTCAATTATGTAAAACCTCAAATCATAAAAGTTCTAGATCTATGTCTTACGTTTCCATAGGAACTAGAATCACTTCATTTAGAGTTCATATGACTAAGTTATGATTTTTCTAATAAAACTCGACAGATGAGCCTGATAACACCAATCCAGGCACACCAAGTAGTGAATAGATGATTCCTCTTGTTTCACACGAAATTTACTAAATAAAATCTTCTCATTTTCCATATCTCTACACACTTGTTCAGATTTTAGGATAATTGAAAAAATAATCTAAAGGCTTAATCTTATCCAAAGTTCTTAGTCAACTTCAAAATCAATGCTTATCTATTTCCAATTCAGATCTGATACTTCAATCTCTATTTATTATTTGATTAAGTCCATATCTCTTAAACCTAAAAACATAAAAGTTGTAGATATTTCTCTTAGCTTTCCATAGTCTCTTGAATCACTCAAATTCAACATCAAACGAGCAAGTTATGACCGTTCTACCAAAAGACGTTAAATCTGTCCCTGTATCTCGCTCGAGCGAGAATTCAAGCGGGAGTCGAGCGAGATTTCGGGTTAGACACTTTTCACCTTAAAACAAGCCACATTTGTACCCAACCCTACTCCTAACCTTTCAATATAAAAAATCCTATACATATATCCCAAAAATTCCTAAAAATAGTTTTGGAGAAACATAATCATCCCACATATGAAAATTAAGCAGATATCTAAAAATCCGAGTTATCACATATACAAGTAATATTGTGCATCCATACGCGAACTTGCACATTCTAATTGGTTGCTTTCATATTTTTTTATTTTAAATCTAAGTGTTTTATTAAATTCATCTTTTCACCTCAACATTGATGCGTATATGGGTGCTCAATGTTTCAGCATGTATTTAGAGTTTTCCTTACTTATATTATATGTTATAAAAATATGATTATATGATTAGTTTTTTTTGAGAGGATATGATTAGTTAATTCAAATCTTAAAAAAACAACTAGTTAATTAATAATATTAATTTTTTAGTTAGAAAACTATAGATTTAGTACTAAACGGTAGATAATTAATAATTAGGTCGAAGAAATATATGGTAGATCACGAGAATGCATGACTATATATATATAAATGTGGATCAAGTGTACATGTAGATCAATCTTACATTGATTCATTAATTAATAGATTGTTATAAAACTAAAGAAGAAACTACTATTGTAAGAGAAAAATATATAAGAAACTCTTTTAAAACTCTATGAAACTTTCTTTTGTCTATATTTTCTTATGAATTTCATAACAACTGAAACCCATATTTATAGGCCTTGAAATTACTATGCAAATTACTATGCAAGTCATTATGTAAGATTTAAAATAATAGTGGTGGGGTCATTCACATAATTTTGGTGGTGGGATAGGGGGCAGCAGCCATCCCTCCAATCTCTTTCATTATACTCCCCCTTAAATGACTACCTATAAAGAATTTGTCTCGTTAAAACCTTTCCAAAGAAAAACTCAGTGGGAAGAAAAACTAATGGCGAAAGAAAAAGAGTACAGTCTTCTTATGTATCCACAAGTATTTTAAGATTGTCTCATTAAAATCTTATAAAGGAAAATTCAGTGGGACAAAATCTCAGTGAAAGAAAAAGAGTATAATCAGTACAAGTCTTCATAATATTTACTCCCCCTGAAAAGTGCATGATAATAGATTTTTGAGTTTTCGCATTCCAATGTTATCCACAATTTTCTTGAATGTCGCAATTGATAAAGCCTTTATAAATAAATCTGTCAAATTATCACTAGATTGTATTTGCTTGACATTAATTTCACATTTCTCTTGAAATTCATGAGTATAAAAGAATTTAGATAAAATATGTTTGGTTTTATCACTTTTGATATATCCTCCTCTGATTTGAGTGATACAAGTAGTGTTATTTTCATATAAAATTGTTGGGCTATTATTGACCATGGGGAGTCCACACTTTTCTTGGATATGTTGAATTACTGATTTCAGCCAAATACATTCTCGACTTGCTTCATGAATAGTAATGATCTCTGAGTGATTTGAAGAAGTAGCAGATAGTGTCTGCTTAACAAATCTACATAATATGATAGTATTTCCATAAGTATATAAATATCCAATTTGAGATTTACCTCTATGTGGGTTTGAAAGATAACTTGCATCTGCATATCCAATCAATTGTGTACTTGATCCACGTTGATAAAATAATCAATTGTGTACTATGAAGATAACGAATGACATGTTTAATGCTATTCCAATGCCTTCGAGTTGGTACGGAACTATATCTTACAAGCAGATTAACTGAAAATGTAATATTTGGTCTAGTGCAATTTGCAAGATACATTAAAACTTCGATTGCACTGAGATATGGTACTTCAGGACCAAGAATTTCTTCATCGTCATCACAAGGACGGAATTGATCATTCTTCACATCAAGTGTTCGAACAATCATTAGAGTACTCAGGGGATAAACTTTGTCCATATAAAAATACTTTAGGACTTTCTCAGTATACATGATGAACTGATAAATAAAAATTCTATTTGGCAAGTGCTCGAGCTACAGGCCGAGACAAAATTTTGTTTTGTCAAGATCTTTCATTTCAAATTCATTCTTTAAATATGTAGCAGTTCTTGAGATCTCTTAATAAAACTACAATAATGACAAATCTGGATTTTGATTTCTTAATAAAAACACATGAGCATATAGGATTATTCTCAAATTTTTCTTTCAATAGATATTCGCTTAAGCGATTATACTACATGCGTCCGAATTGTTTCAACCCATATAAAGATCTTTGTAGTCTGATAGAGTACATATTTCTAGATGTACTTGTAGATGCTTCAGGCATTTGATATCTTTTAGGGATTTTCATATATATGTCATGGTCTAAAGATTCATATAAATATACAGTGACCACATCCATCAACCGTATTTCTAATCATTTTGTAACAACCAGACTAATCAAAAATCTAAATGTGATTGTATCCATAACGGGAGAATATGTTTCTTCATAATCAATCTCGAATTTCTACAGGAAACCTTGTGCGACAAGTCGTGCTTTGTACCGTACAATTTCATTTTTCACATTACGTTTTTGTACAAATACCCACTTATATCTAAAAGGCATTACACCATTTGGTGTTTAGACAATAGGTCCAAATACTTCTCGCTTTGCTAGCGAATTTAATTTAACTTCAATAGCTATTTTCTATTTTGGCCAATCATTTCTACGTTGACATTTTTCGAATTCTTGACTCATTTTCTTCATTATTTCTGGTAATGTCAAAGGCTATTTTATATAAAAATATGTTGTCGGCAACAGTTTTATTTCTATCTAGAATTTCTCCAGTAATTATGAAATGCATTGAGGTCTCATTATTTTCAGGTACCTGTTTTTCTTCAGGGAAAAACATTCCATGAAACATCTCTTCAGGTGGTTTCTTTCCAAAAGATTTATACTCTTCAGGAGTATCATTTTCAAGAGATTTTGTAATAGAAGATTTGATCTTTTCATAAGCATCAAATATATTTATAACCTGTATTGTAGGTATGGGTATCTTCAGGAACACCATATTCATTTTGTATTTTTTTTCTTCTGAAAATTTTGTCTTTTGAACCAATAGTCTTCCACGCTTCAGGCGTGTTTTAGATTCACTCATAGCTATTTTGACAATTTGTCTTTCAGAAACTTCAATTCTTGCTGGAGTATTAACAATAGGACTATATGATTTTACTAAACTTTTAGAGTTAGTAAATACATCCGGTAATTGATTTGCAACACTTTGCAATTGAATAATTCTCTGAACTTCTAGTTTACATTCATTTGTAAGAGGATCAAATTGAGACAGGATCTTATTATCCTAAGTAATTTCTTATCGTGCTTCAGGCACCGACTTTTCTTTACCCATTAATGGAAAAGTGGACTCGTTAAAGTGAAAATCCTCAAAACGCGCTTTAAATATATCCCATGTAAGGCATTCAAGGTATCTAATAATAGATGAAAAATCAAAATCAACATATATCCCAAATTTACGTTAATGGCCCATTTTTGTACGTTGTAGAGGTCCAATTGGAACATATACAGCACATCAAAAAGTACGAAGATGAGAAATATTTGGTTGTTGACTAAATGCAAACTGTAATGGAGAATATTTATGATATGAAAATGGTCTAATGAGAATTAAAGATGCTGCATGAAGTATAGCATGTCCCCAAATAGAAACAGGTAGTCTTGAGTTTATAAGTAAAGGTCTAGCGACTAGATGAAGTATTTTTATCAAAAATTCAGCTAAACCATCTTGTGTGTGTGTATGGACAACAGGATGTTCAATATATATTCCTATTGACATGCAATAATCATAAAAAACTTGAGATGAAAATTCACCTGCATTATCCAATCGAATGGTCTTAATTGGATACTCATAAAATTGTGCTTGTAGTTTGATTATCTGAGTAAGAAATCTAGCAAATGCAATATTTTTAGTGGAAAGCAGACAAATATGTGACCATCTACTAGATGCATCAATCAAAACTATAAAGTATTTAAATGGTCCACTAGATGGATGAATAGACCCACATATATTTCTGTAAATCCTTTGCAAAAAAGATGAAAATTCAACAATGATCTTTGAGGGAAATGGTTTGATAATCAACCTACTTTGAAAACATGCAGAGCATGGAAATTCATTGGGTAGAAATATCTTTTAATTCTTTAAGAGATGCCCATGCGAATTTTCAATAATTCGTCTCATCATTATAGATCCCGGATGAACAAGATAATCATGCCAAATTATAAATAATTTTGGGTCAATGTACTTTTGGTGCATTATAATTCAATTATTTTCATTTTTGTATAATACAATCCAGAATATAGAGCAGTCAATTTTTCTAATACGAGCTTCTAGCCCGATATTATTTTAATAATAAGAAGATATTATTTACTACATTCATTGGTTGTTTCAATATGGTAATCATTACGACATATATTTTTTAAACCCAATAAATTTCTTCTGGATTGTGAAGAGAATAAAGTATCATTAATACAAAATTTGGTGCCATTAGGCAACATAATATAAGCTATTCTGGAGCTCTCAATTAAATCTAATGAGTCTAATATAATATGGATATAAGCTTTACTTAGTGTTAGATTTTAAAAATATTTCTTTTCTTTAAAAATTGTGTGAGTTGTAGCACTGTCAGCCAGACATACATCTTTATCATTCAACTCAGAGATAAAAAACTTATCAATGTGATCCATAATTAGATGAATAAGACCACTAGCTTCAGAATTGGTAGAACCGTCGTGCTGATAACGTGTTATAAAATTAAAGAAGAAATTACTATTGCAAGAGAAAAATATACAAAAAAACTCTTTTAAAACTTTCTGAAACTTTCTTCTCTTTCTATATTTTCTTATAAATTTCATAACAACTGAATTCCATATTTATAGGCCTTGAAGTTATTATGCAAATCATTATGCAAGATTTAAGATAATAGTGATGGGATCATTTACATAATTTTGGTGGTGGGACAGGAGGTGACAGCCGTCTCTCCAACCTCGTTCATTACATAGATCATGAAATTGGGATATTTGATAAATATAATTACAAGAAAATTCATAATTTTCTTCGTTCCTTAGCTAATATAATTTGCATCCTATATTTTTGAACAGTCAAGATTTGAATTTTTGTCACCAATTTCTAACTCCCAGATCTGCTAGCTTATATATATATATATAGATATATAGTTGCATAAAGATTACGATCATGTACTCTGGTAATTTGATGTATTTTCCCACTTCTCTACCTGCCTTATTATATTGATGTTGTTCCTATAAAATTTTCCAAGAACCTGGGGTTCATAAGGAGGTGGCATGGTGCATGGGCTCGTCGCAGAGGGCCCCTGAACCAAGGACTCCAACATGAACTTCTTCTCCAACCCATTTTCAGAGCTGCAGGCCATCATCTCTGAGCACAGCTCCGAAGTTCCCTCTGGAATTCGAGGCTCAAATCTCAAGAGCCCAGCATATTCATTCAACATATGGAACATATAATCATATATATACTCCATCTTCACCTCTTCTTGAATGAACCCACTCGCTGCTTTTCCTATATCTTGTGCCTATATATAAACGCATATATCGTACGTGCAAGAAGCTTTTTACGTTAGTATTTTGAGAATTATTAAGAAACGATCGGCGATCAGAAGATCAAAGTTAGTTTAGAGATCAAGTCTCACTTTTTTCTTGTGCTTGTTTCCCCAATCTACAGCAAATTTAATGGATCTGCACTTGTCGTCGTCCCTTATAGGCCAGTAGTGATGCAATGGTTGCAGACTTCTTGTGAAGAAATCGTAGTAACGTGGCTTTACAAGCAGCGTGACAGAATCACAGGCTAGAATGTATTTTTCACTCACTGACCATGCCCATCCTTCGATATAGATCTTGTATCTGTGAAAATCAAAAGGCAATATATTAATGTTTAATATTCTATGATCAGATTTGTTAAGATATGTGATAAATATTAAAATATTATGCATTTTTTTTTATTAATTTAAACTTTTAAGACAAGTGATGATCATTTTATATGATATTTGAGTATAAGTTCTGAATTCTAATCTTGACCCTTTGTAATTTCATTCCATTTAAGTAGATATTCCACATATTAAATACCTATTAAGAGAGAGTCTAGTCCACATGAAGAGGCAGTTTTAAGATATGAGATAAGTAATAAAATCTACTTCTTAATTCTCATTAGTTTAAGTTTTTATATATGATAAGTGGTAATTTCACAAGATCATTACATACATGCAATAAACATGAAGAACATGCATAATATATATATATATATATATATATACCTGTGGGTGCATTGGCTTGCTAAGTCTGATTTCTTATATCCTTGCTGAGATTCAAGGATCCAGTCCTGCATGATTAGTTAGACAAAGAGATTTGATGATTTCTAGCTAGCAGTGGAAATAAATAATTTTCTTGGGAAAGTCTAGGAGAAAGCTGTATTTGTAATTCTTAAATATTACTTGGATATATAAGCGAGCATTCCAGTCCTGTGTGTCAGAAAGATTGCAATTGAGGAGGTCTCTCCTGGTTTCAGATACAAAAGGGTTTCCTTTCCAATACGCATATGGTTCCCTTTCCGTCCATTTGCTTCTATTGTTGCCTTCTTTTAGGTCTTTCAACAAACTTTCCCATGGCTTTATATTTATCTCAGCCCTACATAATATATAAAATACGCAGATTTTTGTGTGAATAAAAAAAATACATCCCCTTGCTTGGATCGATTCAGCAAAGAGCTAGATCACCGCGAAAAGGAGAATGGTAACCCAATCCCGAAAGTCATGCATGTAGAGGAAATTCAACGAGGATTAATAATTTACGTGTGATCTGCGCCTAGTTTTTGAAACTCCGGTCTTATTTGGTTAGCAAAGTCTTTTCAATTACTCATCCAATTTCTATCTCTTATTTCTATCTTAATGTTCAAACACGACATTTATAATATTATAATTTTTTATTTTTTATTCTCTCATCTTCCAAAATTTCATAAAACATATTAATTCAAATCATTTAATTGTTATTCATAAATAATTTCACAATTATTCATAAATCATCTCATATCATATCATCTCATCTAATCTACTATTAGAACCAAATCTTGAAACAATTTTTTATTATCATTATATTAATGATGATAAAACTTATATTAAAAAATAATATTAGATACATTTTTAGGATGTACAAGTCTAATATATTTTTTTAAAAGAAATACAATTTATATTTGAAAAAATAATTTTTTCATATAGGTCTTTTTTTTTTTTTGGAGCAAAGACAAAGATATATTAAACTTGCCAATACATGAGTTTTTCATATAAGTCTTATTATTTTTTTAAGAAAAAATTTGGGTGCAAGTCATTTGTGTGCACACCATCATTATAAACAGTGTTTTCATTGTTCATAATGCTGGTGTACACGCAATACTAATTTACATGTAAGCGACTTGCACCCAACACTTTTTTTTCATAAATAATTTCATTATTCGTAGTACACGCAATCACCGCAAAGATCATCCGAAAGATTAATTAGTGTCTAGATTTCGATTCTCTGTTCAACATACAAACTTAATTGGTGGACTTAGAGAAGATCTAGTCATTGTAATCCTGTATAATTCACATATAACTTATCTTCTACTCAAATGCCTTCAAGGTATAGGCCACGTGTTCTGATCAGTGACTTCTGATCGACCATTGACAAGTAGTAAGTCCAACTCATCAATCAATACTTAATTAATCTTAAGGCTGGCTCAATAAATTAAAAGTTTAAAATAAAAATTTTGATTGAGATTTTTTTAATAAAGTAAAATTAAATTAATTAATTTTAATTTTTATAATATCTTTTAATTTAAAAATAATGTTTATTATTTGTTAAATAAAATTATTAACTAAAATTTATACTATATTTTTACTAATAACCAATTTAGTTTTATAAAAAATTCGATTTAATTTAATTTTTTATCAAATTTAGTTTTATATGATGTGCTCTTGAGTTTTAAAAATTGTTTAGAAACATAACCATTTTTATATATTTTTATATATTTTCAAATTCAATTTTTTTTTCTCACTTAAAATCTAATAAAATATTTTAATTCAAATTATTTCACTATCATACTAAATATTTTAAGATATTCTTAGTATTTAAAAAAGATCAAAAAGAAATTATAATAATAAGCATTAATAAAGTTCTATAAAAAAATGAACAATTTTCTCTTCAAATGATCATATAGATTTTTTTTTTGAATATTAAAAAATTAAAATTTGTTATTTATAATTTTAACATTATATTAAATTAAAAATAATAAAAGAAAAATATATTTTTATAAAGAGAATATTTGGAAATAATTATTATATAAAATATTTTTAAAATTAATAATAATATATTATATTTATTTAATAATTTTATCCTCTTATTAGGTTAATTATTATTTTTTAATAAAAATTATACTTTAGAGGCTTTTTACCACTAGAAAGTCTTTTAAGTAATTAGCTAACTTGTATGGGACCTACCACGTTATCCCACCACGCTAAAACCTACTTGCATGGGACCCACCTTCAAGGTCCGACTTTTCGAGTAGGACCCACGCATGCAATATTGGACAAGACTCAATTACAGAGTAGAGTACGGCATGCATAGTATTTTTTTTTGAGCCGGCATTCATAGTACTTACTAACGCTGTAATTGTATATAGATAAATTAATGATGCTTATCATGGTCTTTATATTATATATTAATATATAGCTTATTATTTTCATCATTATATTTAAATATATATTTATACATTAATAAATATTTATTTAAATAAAAAATTATATATTAATACGGTATATAAATACGTAGAATTTTTAATTATAAAATAAGATAAATTAATTAAAGAGAAGCCGTCATCAGTACTTACCAACCCCAGAAGGACCAATCAGGGAAAACAATGTCCATCGTCCACCTGTCACCACAGTAACGAAACAAGGGCGGCGGGCCCGTCGTATTTTCCCGGCGGTAATTCTTTGATCGGATTAGCGGCCGGTCGTCGCAGTCAAACATCAGCTCCAAGTCCGGAACCAGCCCAGGGTACCTTCTTAGGAGCTGGAGAATCCCCCATATAGTAAAAACGTCTCTTGTTTGTATAGATTTCTTGTACTTCTCAATATACGCCTTGCCTTTGACTATCACTAGCCGGAAATGTGCCGTCCTGTTCGCTTTCTCCACCATGTCTCTCGTTATCCCATCGGCCTTCCATGGACGTAAATCCTCGTGGATCCACCGGAAATAGTCCGGGCATACGGGTCTTGAGGATGGGTCGAGATCATTGGGGCTGAAGCTTGTAGGGTAATTTGTTGGACAGCTTTGTGTTTGGTTTCTTATGGAACAGTTTAGTGGGATTTCAAGTTTCTTGGTGGCCGGTTTTCTATGTTTTTCAGAGATTCTTATAGTTACGTTTCTAGAATTATATGCGGAGAATATAGACTGCAAGAAAGAGAGAAACAGAAGAAAAAAGAAATGATAAAGCGAAGAACAATTAGATATATATATATATATATATATATACAGTGCAAGTACAATCATGAGCTAAGAGGCTACTTACAGTGTCAATCCGAACAGAAGACAGAAACATAATGGTGATAAAAATGACAAAAAAGAGGATGGTGGTGGTGGCGGCTGTGGGTCCCCTCTTCAACCTGGGCTTCCATGAGGTTGTTCCTGAGAAAGTTGCAGCAAATCCAGATCTGCGCAACATGTTCAGGCCTCAAATATTTCTTCCCATACGGTCTGTCTTTCTTTTTTCTCGTGTGTTGTATCGTAGAGAGAATGACTGATAAAGTACCATTCGGAAAGTGTACTACTCTAGGTCATTATATTTTTTTAGAGATCTCTATCTCTCTCTCTCTCATCATTAATTACTAAAAATCTTAACAATTAGTATACATGAGTTTCCAACCTGATTTCTTGGTGGATCTGATCTACAGAAAACCTTGATGTCGGTTATGGAATTTGATCAGGGCCATGATGACTTGTTGACGCGGTTGAAGTGTCTAATTATATAATTGAGTTGGCCGCCAGGTGACACGACTAAGGAAGGGACAACTCATTAAAAACTAATTATAAATCCTGCAATTTCAACGTTATTTTTTTTTCAACAAAAATAAAAAATAAAAAATCGTCGCCATCTAATTTTATGTCATTCATGTTTTCATACTCATTAAAAATATTTGCACAAGGGCACCTTTGAGGTCTACTTAAGTTATCTAGTCTTTTTGACGCTACTTTAAGTTATATATATATATATATTATATTATATTATATTATATTATATATATATATATATAATATACTAGTAGTGGCAGCACGTTCAAGGGACGTAATTTGCCCAACTGAAAATTAGAAGGCATGAAGCAAAAAATAATATACATATCAATTACACTTGTGCTAGTGCTTAAGTGCTCTACAATATAAGTTAACCAACTTACAATGATTCCGAGCAAACACCTATTTTTTTAACCCTAATTGATCTCATGCGATCAACAAAACTGGAATATTCTTCAATCTAGTGATTACTGTATTAAAGTACATCAGTTCCTGAGGATATAAGAAACATCACAGCAATATTCTCAACAATAAAGATGGAAAATTTACTAACCATACTTTATAATTCTGATCTCCAATGGAATTTATACATCAGTTCTTTTAAAGTTAAATAAGTAATTATTGGTATATTATTATTTTTATTTTTTTTTTGAAAAATTTAAAAATATGTTTAAACTAAAAAGTATAAGAAAAAGTGGAAATTGTATTAGAGACGCACTAAATAGGCAAATTAAGAACAAATTAAAAAGGAATAATAGTACTTACTCAGAAAAGAAACGGCTCCAAGCCCAAGCAATTAATATAGGGTACCCTACTAAGGATGGTACTATACTGGATAGGGCCGTACCCTATGAATAATGATTAATCTCTATCCCGACAGCGGGACTTTTTCAATCCCCACGCGGGAGGGCTTAGAGGGGACCAAGTGCGTGCGTGCATGGCCTAGCTAGGGTCCAGCTTGAAGACCGGTCCCTAAGCGGAAGGGCCGGGGCATTTTCCCCGACAGCTAGCGAGCCGAGGTGGACCACTAAATGCATGGCTATGATTTTTTTGGTGTTTTATTACTATCATTATTATTTTATTTGCTCATTATTTCGAATTTATAAGGTTTAAGTTGTATATAAATTATTAATTTCATGGTGCTAATTATAGTACTGCTACCCATGAGATGGAATAGTACTACTAGACGGGGCCGGGGTCCTTGGTTAATTCCAACAGGACCGAACTTCTTAATTGATCAGATCTTAAAAATTTGAACACTGGAAACTGTCATGAAAACGAAACAGTAAAATGGTATAAGTAAAAATAAATAAATAAAGCATATCATATAAAATTAGCATGTATTGATAATGTGACTATATCCACAGAGTTAAAAGAGAGTTTTAATAAAAAAAAAAAAATACACTTTGGAGCGAAAATGCACTATTCCATACGGTACTTATGCAATTCATTAAATACACATTTATAAGATTGTAAGGAAAAAATCCTAATGTTTCCATTTTTGAGTTGTTCACTCGAGTGTCGATATATGTCAAGTGAACTTTCTCATTGAATTCTACCCGAATGACTTGCATTGAGAACGTCGAAAGAACTCTCTATTTAATAATATAATTTTTGAGTCACAAATAGCGCCAATTATAATATTTCCTGGGAGTAGCATGTGCTCCACGACTCAAGCCTCATTAAAACTCCACCAAAAAAACAAAGAACTATGAATAAATCTTAGCAAGCTGAATCGTCAAATTCGACTGCCACAACAGCAAATAGGCTCCACAAAAACCAACAAAAACTCAAGTTGTAAACGCGGCTAGAATGGCCTAAAGCATAGGCGGCCATCTCCTAGATTTTGCTTCCAACATACAACCATTTTATGGACTTTCTAATCCTAAATATTTGGAATCACAATGAATTTGAAAGATAATGTGATTATTCAAATGATAATCAAGTTGGTTTAGGACAAAATAATTTTATTAATAATGTCCCATTTCATCTATTTTCCAGTGTATTTATATGTATACATATGTCACGTGTATATATATATATATGTGTGTGTGGGGGGGAACTGTGTCAAATCAGCTTGCAATTGGTGGTTAAGGCTATATTTGAATGTTGAAAATCTGATATCATAATCTAAGTGTTAGAATAATTCATTTATGGGTTTTCTTTGATTGTATAATATGTGTTTTATAAAAATGGATTAGATATATAGCACCTAATGGTATTTTGGTTAAATCCAATATGTTGAGTGATCATTTATGATTTTTTGCACTTTAGTATATAAGATTATATCTTATTTAATGTGATAAATTACGTATGTAGGATTTTATTATGAAATTTTCCTAACTCTATTAGGACTTGAGTCTTTAATGGGAAGAATCTATAAGTTTTCTATGTATATGGCTAGCCCTCATCTCCTCTCCATATGTGTCTATTGGCTTATGTCATTAAAACTAACACTTTTGTGAGGAGCAACAAGGGGAATATTTGGTCGCTAATATTTGTGAATGTTGAGTTTAGCTTGATTTTCTAGTGAAAATGTGTTTTCTGAGACGTGGCTAATATTGCTTAACTTTGGCTTGATCTGGTTTGATACTATAGATCTGGCTTGACCCTCACTCGACACTTGGTTCGAGAGAGATTTGAGAGTTCGCTTGACTTTCACTTGACTTCCAGCCCAAGCGAGATTTGAGAGTTCGGTTGACCTTTACTCGACCTCTAGGTCGAGCGAGATGCAAACCCTACAATTAACTCGAGCGAAATTTAACTATGCTCGAGCGAGACGCCGTTTTCTAGGATTCCGCACTGTTCTCACTATAAATACATGGATTTTTATTGTAATTTCATGAGAGACACTTGAGAGAGCAGCCAAATCTTTTTTTTTTTTGAGAAATATAATCCTTTTGTTAACAATCTTGAGAGTACATTGGGTATATTGGAGCCTTGAGATTGTGAGGATTTGTGTGAAACATCTCTTGCACTCCATCTCCGTTGATAGTAAATTTGCTCCAACCAACCCCCACAGTAGATGTAGGCTCACATTGAACTGAACCACTTATTTCTTAGTATTGTTTGTGTGATTGTCGTTATTCTTTTTTGTGCTTTGTGTCTGCTACGATCTTCAAATTTACCATTTGATATGATTTTTTCCCAATAGTGAAGGAATAAGAATCGCTTTTAAGATCATGTCTTCTATAGGTACTTTTTCCAAACTATGATTTGATAATTGTAATTCTTATTTTTAGCATAATTTATATTATATTCAATAATTGATATCAGAGCCTACATGCTAGGACTAGAATCCTTTATGTTTTTGCATATTACTGCGTATTACAGTTCATAAATCTAAATAAAAGAACTCGAGATATTTTATTTTTACTCATGGCCGCCGTGTGACATGATCTTCTTTAACTGGATGCAGCCTTTTGTATAAAATTGTTCATCACTTCGTACTTAGGCTTCTAAAATTTGTTGGCTATATGTTGAGTGTTTTATTCTATTGTGCTAATATTAGATTTGGAGCAAGGTTATAAATGCCGTTCCGTTTCGACCGGAATCGTCGACAAATTTCATTCCGGAATAGTGGTCGGAACAGTGGAAGCTTATATTCCGTTTCGGGCTGAATTTCGGCCGTTTCGGCCAGATTCCGGCCAATTCCAGCCGAAATTCGGATAAATATATATGTTTTAATTTTAATTTTTTTAATATTTTTGATAAGCAGAATTATTTTAATATTATTTTCTTTATTTATTTTTTATTTTGAAGCTTTTATCATTTATTTGGTTGTTTATTGTTATTAATTCTGGACATCTATGTCAATCGAATTAGTTTTACTTTTTAATAATTATTTTTAATAAATATGAAGTCTTAAATTTATTATTTTTAATTAGATTTGTATTGGTTTGTTTTAGAATATAGTTATTATATATATAATTTATTCATATAATATCTATTTTGAAATAGTATTCGAAACGATACTAATATCAAAATTTTCATTTTAGTATCTCAATCGAAATGATTACTAGAATAAAATTCATAACTTTGATTTGGAGGGACAAATCATAAAAATGCTTTCATATTTCTTAAAACTTGTAATTGGAATAGATGCACGTATGCTTTTTCTTGTTTTGTACAATTTTTCTCTTAGAAGTAGCGGCATTTGCACCTCTTTTAAACTTGAGAAATATTATATGTATATAATTTATGTATATAATTTTTCTCTCTAATTATATTTTTATTATATTTTTTGATATCTTCTTTTAATATTTCTGAAGTGGCATTTTTGCCACAACACCCTCTGCAAAAGGTACACGGAGTGTGTACACCTAACATTTGCTCTTTATACTTATCTCACCTAATTACTGCTATGAAAAGACTCCAATAAAGGATCATATGAAATAGTTAAAAAAATAAAAAAAAAAAAAGATCCGAAAGATTGTTTCGAAATCCGCAGGATCTTGCTTTCAAAACTGTTTTTATCTTTTAATGATTTTTTTTTTATTTTTATTATTATCCAATTGATTAACATAAGAGAGATAGTAAATAAAATTATATTAAAAAAATAAATACTTATAAACCTAATACACAATATAAAATATAAATAAAATATGAAATAATAAAAAACATAAAGAGTAAGAGCAAAAAGAAGTAAACTTAATATTTTCACGAGATTCAGTCCTACTGTTTATGTTCTCGTCTCAAACTATTCATTGAGGACCCTAAATTTATTATTCAATCTCTTTAAGATGGAAATAGATACCTATTACACATTTGAGTAATACCGTTATAAAGAATTCATGTAGAACATTCTCTACACTTGCAATCACCTCACACTTGGTGATTCAACTATTTCCCGCGTAGAACACCTTCTACACACATAAGGGTTATATGCACACTCTTATAAATACAAGAACTGATAGTGGGTGAATTATCAGAATACATTCATCAATGAGTGAAATAAGAACAATACAGTACAACTTATATCTCTCTCCAAATGAACAAGATTTAAAATACAAAATTTAGAGAAGAAAGAATGAGGGTTTTAAAAGAATAATGCAAAACTTAGCAATTGATGTGTAAGTTCTTGTTGTGATTTTTGTAAAACTCACGTGAGCTATTTATAGGCAAATGAGTTTTCATATTCAAATTTGAAAAGATTCACATGTCAAATAAGAGCACTATTCACTTTTCAAAATATTCAAATAAAAACATCTCATTTTTATATTTGTAAAAAACAACTCCATTCATTTTTCAAATAAATCAAACCTAATCTTTTACTTTTCATACATGAAAAAATGAGCATAATTTATTATTCAAACCCAATCATCTTCTTTTTTCATATGTCAAAAAAATATACAACCACCCTTCAAGATTTTCAAACAAGATATCTATCTTTTGCATTTGTCAAAAAAACACACAACCACCATTCAAGATTTTCAAACAAAACATGCACATATCAAATATGACAATCAATCATCTTACAAATTCAAATCTTTATGCATATGTGAAAAAAAAAATTTGAAATTAAATATTTTAATAAATTTATGCAAATGTAAAAAATGTAATTTGATGCTTTATGATAAAATATTAATTTTAGACTTTAATCCAATTTCAAAATTTAAGAAATGTATAAAACTACTTTATGAGTTTTATTTGTAAACTTGTTTTTCTTCTTACTCATGCTTGATTTCTTGATGTGTTTAACTTTCTTCATGCGTAGACAATTTGAGCTTCAGTTTTGAATTTATTAGTTATTATCAAAATTTATACGTAGATACGAGACTTAAAACCTTAGATTCTACATTTATTTTAATTTCTATTGGTTCCGTCACTTTTGGTATTTAATTACACTTGACGCAGCTGAATGGGGATTTATGCTTTTGAATCGTTTTCATCACTCCATGTTATTGACATTTGATCTTTAATGGGTCTTTGCATATTTTTCAGATTAGAATATCTTTTATATTTTATAATACATGGTTTTAGTTTTACGGAGTCTTATGTGTATGGTTGTAGCTTGTATAAAAAACCTTGTATGTACGGTGTTTTATAATATTTCTTTTGACTGTTCTCAATCACTTTTAAACTCTAACTTGGATTGTGACAAGTTGATGATTATTATTACTAATTTATGATTGAATTTTTATGGGCATTATGATTATTCTTATTTTCTTCTTAAAAGAAATCTTTTGAAATATTAGTGGGTGGTAGCCACCAAAGTAATACACTCATTCATATTTACTCATTTTTATAAAAAGGATATCATTGTATTTTTAAATTATTGCACATAATAACTTGTCTAAATGTGGTGTTGTGTATGATATTTTAGAAATGAGAAGAAGTAGTTAAATGGGATTGCATTAGTCTAGAAGCTCTTTCTGCCTAAAGGTGATGGTATTTTGAAAACTATTGTATTTTGTAATTTGTTTTAAGAGTACCTTATAGCTTATTAAGTTAACCCAAATGTGACTTTGTAATAATTAACCTAGGCTCTTAATGTAATGAAGCTCATACTGTTTCAAGCTTAATTATGGACTATCTAATTAATAGTCCATGTTAATTGGATATGTTTGTTATCATCCATTGATTGCATGCATTATTGTTGGATGATAGTTAAATAAAATAATTGTTTCACATTTCCACAGTTTCGAGTGCCTCCTCTATTTTAAGTCAATTATCTGTAATTGAGACTTTAACTAGGAATAATTATGTGAGATGAAAACAAGATGTAGAAATAACACCTGATTTTTTGGGTTTGGATTTTACCTTGGAGGAGTAGCTTTCAAAACCTAATGATAAAAGAACAATTGAATATGTGGTTGAGTATCAAAAGTGGAAAATGGCAAATAGATTTTGTTTAAAGATCATTAAACATTCTGTATCTAATTCCATTATGAGAACAATTCGAGACAATGAGAATGCTAAAATTTTTGTGGATGTCATAGGATAAAGGTTTATTGAGTCTGCTAAAATTGAAATTAGAGATCTGATGGATAAATTGATGATTATGAAATATGATGGTAGCTTATTGGCCTTAATTTGCTTTGAGTTTTCTTTAGTAGACGAGCCTTTAAATTCTTGGTGGATAGACTTGGGTGCAAATATTCATATTGCGAATTCCTTACAAGGGTTCATAAGCAAACGGAAACTAAATGAGAATGAAGTGAACTTGTGTGTTGGGAATGAAGTTCAAGTGAAGGTTGAATTTATAGGAGTAATGAAGTTATTTTTGGAGTCTGATTTTTCTTTTATTATGGTAAACACAGTTTTTGTATTGTCAATGAGACGGAATTTAATTTTCATACCAAAACTTGATAATTCTAGTTTTTCCTTTAAGTTTGGTAATGGAAAAGTTGAGTTGTTTCATGATTCTCTTTTGGTTAGAAATGGTCTTTTATGTGATGTTTTATATAAGTTGTCTTTGGCTTCTTTTGGTGAAGTTTCTTGTATTACTAATGTAACAAAAAAAAAAATCTTTAATCTGCGAATTATCTTTTATGTTGTAGCATAAGAGGTTAGGGCACATTTCAAAAGAAAGAATGGTGAGATTGATAAAAGTTGAGATACTTCCCTCACTAGATTTTTCAAATTTTGACACTTGTAAACTATATAAGAGGAAAGCTGTCTAAATCTACAATGAAGGATTCTACTAGGAGTGATAGTATTTTAGACTTGATATATACCGCCATTAGTGGACATTTACTTCCTACCATATGTGAAAATAAGTATTTCATAACTTTTATTGATGATTTCTCTCGCTATGGGTATGTTTACTTGATCAATGATAAATCACTTACTCTTGAAAAATGTAAGATATTTAAAATGGGAGCAAAGAAATAAAGTGGAAAAATTATTAAAGTTGTAAAATCTGACCGTGGTAGTGAGTATTATGGAAAGTATAATGATTCTGGTCAAAACATGAGTGATTTTGTAAAGTTTTTACAAATGTGTGGAATAGTGCCTCAATTCACCATGTCAGAAAACCTGAGCAGAATGATGTTTTTGAAAGGCGAAATTGAACTCTAAAAGATATGATTAGGAGTATGATAAACAGAACAAATTTTGCCAGAATTTTTATGTGGTGAAGTTTTGAAAATTGCTATGTACATCTTGAACAAGGTTCCCAGTAAAGCTATTTCAAAAACTCATTTTGAATTGTGGATAGACTGTAAGTCAAGTTTGGCTCATTTTAGAGTTTGGGGATATCCAGCTGAGATTAGAATTTATAATCCTCTTAAAAATAAATTAGATCCAAAATTCACTCCTGATTGTTTTATTGGGTACCCAGACAGAATAAATTGATATAAGTTTTATTGTCCTAATCGTGGCACTAGGATTGTTGAGTCCATTATTGCAAAATTGTTGTAGAATGATAGTAGTGATAGTGAGAGTTCTATCTTGAAGGAATTTTTGGTTGAATCTAATCAAGTTGTTATTATAGTTCTTGTTATACAAGAAATAATTGTTTCTTAGCCAATTGCAATAATTAGAGAAAACCCTGAGCAACATGAAGAAGAAATTCCAATAGCGATTAAGTTGATTTCAGAGCCATAAATCAGAATATCTTAGGGAAAGAAACTCTGAACTACCTAATAATTACATTGTCTATTTGTTAGAGAGTGGATTTAATATTAGGCATATTGTTGATCTTGTTACTTTTAAACAAACCTTGGCAATTCTAAGTCTGACAAATGGTTAAGTGCTATGAAATATGGAATGAATTATATAGAAAAAAATAGGGTTTAGGAACTTGTTGAACTTCGTCAAAATACTAAGGCTTTAGACAACAAGTGAATTTTTAAAAGCAAATTGGACTCAAGAGGAAATGTTTAACGAAAGAAGACAAGATTAGTTGCAAAATGATTAATTTAGTGAGAGAGCATCGACTATAATGAAACTTTTTCACTAGTTTCATCTAAGATTTCTTTTAAAATTATCATGACATTTGTGACAGACTATGATTTAGAGTTTCATCAGATGGATGTGAAGACATCATTTTTTAATAAAAATCTTTAGAAAGAGGCTTACATGAGACAACATGAAGTATTTATTATAAAAGGAAAAGAAGACTTTGTGTGTAAGTTAAATAAATCTTTATATAGCCTCAAATAAGTTTCTAGACAATGCTATTTAAAATTTTATGAGGTTGTAACTTTTGATTTTGTTGAAAATATAATTGACCAGGGCATATATTGCAAGACCAATGGAAGAAATTTCATTTTCTTCATTCTGTATGTTTATGACATTTTGCTTGCTAGTAGTGACTTGGAATTGCTTCATGAGACAAAGAAAATATTATCTGCTAACTTTGAGATGAAAGATCCTAGGGAAGTTTCTTTTGCGCTTGGCATTGAAATATGTCATGATAGAGCTCGTGATTTGTTGAGACTTTCATCATATTATCTGCTAACTTTGAAATGCAAAATTGTATACTTGGTGATGTACCCATCATAAAAAGGGATAAGTTCAACAAAACTTAAAATCCTAGAAATGAGCTAGAAATGGAATCTGTGAAGAATAGACCATATGCTAGTGTTGTGGAGAGTTTAATGCATGCTCAAATTTACACAAGATCAGCTATAGCCTACACAGTCAATGTTCTTAGTAGGTTCCACTCAGTCGAGTGTTGTCAACAAATCATCCGTTGTAATTTTGTCTGTATTAGCTATATGTAGGAACATTCTAGATGAGCGTTTTGCATCTTTATAAATACTTGTAAACTTCACATTGTAACCTACATGGAATTAATATACATAGAGAGAAAGGAATTCTTTCAAGTGTCAATAGCCTTTAGAATTTTAACATTTGGAGAATTATTCATGAAGATATGAAAGAAAGGAATATATATAGAGATGGGCTGAAAAACTCTCAAGTTCATTACAAATACAGTAGTTGACAAAGCCAATATTGGAGTGGTTTTTCTATTAATTTTACTCAAAACGTTCGACCGTGTTTGTTTGGCAGAAGAATATTGTCGAAAACTCTAGCAAAGAAAACAAGCAACAGGGCCTAGGAGATGGTCATGAATTATTCCAGCATTTACACTTAAGACCCTCGAGGAGATGGTAATGAATATATGCTTTTTGACTGTAGCAGATTGTGACATGGCAATCGGACCAAGTGTACTGTGGTGTTGGTAAAACAGATCAACCTAGGAGTAGAATATTTATTCATTAATTTATGAGAAATTCTATTCATCATCTCACATGTCATATATCATAATTTTTTTATCTATATTTTCTCTTATTAAATGTGTGGTATATATATATATATTATATAAGATGATGAATAAAATAATATAATTAGAAAAAATAATAATATATAGTCTATGAAAATGATGAGTAGCAAAACTTTTAGACTCCATTTGAGTATAAAAATGAGATGAGATTATTTTAGACGAAAGTTAAAAATTAAAATATTATTGTTAAAATATTATCTTTTAATATTGTCATTATTTCGAGATCATTTAAGAAAATTAAATTATTATTATATTTTATATAATAATCTAAAATAATTATAATAATGAAGTGAGATGAGATATTTCTATATGAACGGTGCTACTCTGCCGCCAGAGTAGCACTGCTAAGCTTGCTCGCTAGTCAAAATTTGGGTTTTTCTCTTTTTTTTTTCTCATTTTTTTTCTATTTATTATTATTATTTTAAAACAAATTAAAAAAATCAATATACTAATATTAAATTCTTTAACTATTAGGTAAATAAAATTAATAAATAAAATAAAATATATGAGGTGTTAGAACACTCACAATAGACTCAACAAAACTAATATTTAGTCAAATAATAGCTAGAGAACTTGAATATGGGATTGCAATAGCCTCGATAAATAAAGAGTTTAAACAACTTTCAATGATTTGGCTCAACAAATATAACTAGCTCCTTGGGCTAGTGAAATAATTTTTTAAGATTAAAATATTCACTTCCCCACTAATTTACTTTCCCGCGCATAAAAAAAAAATTCAGTTTTCATTTTTGCAAAGCTTTCGAGTCTTTAATTTTTTTCGTAAATATTCAGTGTGAAAATTAATAATTTTATTCTATTTTCTCAAAAAAAAAAAATTGTGACTTCATTTTTCAACCATCAACCATTACAAATAATAAGAATGTTATAAATTAATGTGTATTTTTTTAAAATGAATAAATATTTAAATTATAATTTGAATTAAAATAAATAAAAATGTAAAAATTTATATTTTAATAAAATAATTTTTGATTTGTTAAGTCTATTATTTAATATAGTAAAGAATGATTAGTTAAAATTTATGAAAATAAAATTTCTAATCAAAATTTAAAATTGAGTGAAATAATAACTAGTTTATATATTTTGATTAATGCTCTTAAAATAAGATGTCAAATTTAGTAGACAAACTAACATTTTTTTTCTATATTGACCATTTATAACTCTTATTTTTTTAAACTTTGCTCTAATAATCACGATTCATCAGTAGAGTTTTCATTTTCAAGATCTCGGAATTAGTGGTCATGTTGATCATCACGTTACGTTCACTGATTTCGTTGTATGAAATTGACATACTTCGTTGATGGTAGGGTGGGCCGGTAAACGCTAGTGATTGACAAAATACGTTCACGTGTCATTGGAATCATTGCTCAGATTGACACTATTAGTCTATTCATGCGGATACCTCACATGCATGCATGAGATCTACGTATGATCCACGTGGAAATATTTTTACCATTTAGAAATACGAATATTTCTACTCTAGATCTAGTTTAATATAACTCTCTGGAAGGAAAAAAATATTTGTACACAGCTTTAGATTTTGTAAATCTCTTGCGGTTTCTTTGAAAAAATGGAGCAAATTTGGGACGTTTCATGCATGGTAGCTCCATTACCTATATATATATATATATATATATATATATATATTCATGCATGGGATGTTTTCATGGGATGTTTTCAAATTTGTTAATTATTATATGTTTCCATTGTTAATTATTATATGTTTCCATTAATTACAGTCATTTTTTTTGTATTTTATGTGCACTTTACTCGTATGATTGACTAAAATATTTATTTTATATTTTAAAAAACCGATACAAATAATCATACTAGTAGAATATACAAATGAGTATACAAAAATGACTGTTAATAAAATTTTTCATTTAGTGAGAGCGGTGTTACTTTGCCTCTTGAGTAGTACTATTCACTTGTATCCTTAATTGTTTTTTATTTTATTGTTTTTAAATATTTTTAAAAAATAAAAAATATTAATACACTAATAATTATTTTCTTAATTATTAAATAATATATATATATATATATATAATGTCAAAATAAGTGGACATATATACTAACATTTTTCTTAGTTAAAAAGAATTGCAGAAAATCTACCTGATATCCTAAAATTATGAATCTCTTTGAGATTGTCTTAGGTACTCATGTTATAAAAAGGTGTTTAAATAATAAATAGTCTTAAAATTTCTTTAATGATAAAAAATAAACTATTTTATTATTATATATTAAACTACTTCTTAATCTTAAAATGGTTAAAAAATATGTTTAATTAAGAAAAAGTATAATTTCAAAATTTGCTCTCAAACGTGCTTTTTTTTTTCTGAATAATGAAAGACGTAATTTCAGTTTTAAAGAAGACTATCAATAGACAAAAATGCCTATACAAATTTTTAATAATTATAATTTTACCCTTTATTCTTATTAAAGACAATACACTACCTCAAATGATATTTTATGTAATCTACCTCAAAAAGTATATTTTAATATTCCCATAAAAAAGCATATTTTAGTATTATTTTTAAATAAATATAATATGTTTAAAAGTGGTTTAGTATTATTATTAGATAATAAATAATTTTTTAATAGCAAAACTTATTACTTAAGCTCTACAAATTAAAATCCTAAAGTGATAAAAATTATAACAGTAGTAAATTTATCATTCCAAACCTGCACTAAATTTATCATTACTCTTAAATTTTATATCATTCACAAAACTCTTTCACAGAACAGGATACGTCCTATCCTTCCAGAAATCAATAGTTTGAAATTAAGCCGAATACTTGCCCAAAAATGATGGTGAAATAGGACCATCCTTTGGATCATGAGACTGATTAATTATATATGGTACTTGACATGTGTATATATATATATATATGCATGTTTATGTAATGTATGACATTAACACATCAACTTCCTTGAATTTAATAGAATTTTCTATATGCTCATGATTAATACTAAATACATTTTAAAGGGAAAATTCAAAGCCGCTTAAAAAGAAAAAGAAAGTAAGGGGCTGCGATTTGAAGAAAAAGTACCCTCTATGACATATATGTCCAAAAAGACAGGCCCAATTAAAAGACTTCCAGCTACCTTTGCTGTTATGATTGAAATTACTATTTTTGTTGGAATTCCTAGCGAATTCAACGGATCAAGAGTTCTCCTCCACTCGCTAGCCAAGGTAGTACTTCAAAAGAACGATTAAGATTAAATAAAGAAAGCAAATTAATATCCCCCGGCCCCCTCATAACTGTCACGTTACATTATTTTCTAGGTTGAAGTCGCCCACAAAATATCTGGATCTGCAGGCTGCAGGAACTTAACCTCCAGATTATGATCTCCAAAAACTTCACAAAATATATGTGCTTGTAGTTGTATTAATGGATAAAATCCATCCTCAGATATCGACTGTTTCTCCCAACTTTACGACTGCAGAAGGAGATCAAACATTCACTGTATGGATGAAGTCGCTTCTATTCCATACATATGGTTGCACTGTGTTTAACTCCAAGGGCGAGATCGTGTATCGGGTTGATAATTACAACAAGAAGTGTAGCCACGAAGTTCATCTCATGGATCTGCGAGGAAACACACTCTTTACTATACGACGTCGGAAGGTCTATATAAAACACTTTCTTTACTATAAATGATTACCACAAAATTAATTGGTTTTTCTATCTGCTTAATTTCTATTATAATGTTGACTGCTTGTGCAGAAGTTCCATGGTTTTGGATGTTGGGATGGTTATAGATGTAGCGGCCGTTCTGCGATAATAAACAAGGTGGAGAAGCCGTGGTTTAAGGTTAAAAGGTATTGCAGAATGCTGATAGGAGATGTAGCTTGTCGAATCAGTGTGGGGTATGATAAATTTGATAAGTATTGGATTGTTAGAATGTTGGGTGTAGGCAAAGCAGCATTTAGGATAGTAGACGTGGGTGGGGGCGTTGTTGCTGAGGTGAGTTTTTAGCTTATTTCTTAGCTAAAATGAAACTAATTATATATGTTATGTTAAAGATAACAGGAGCAAATTTATATGATCTCAGGTCCATACAATATTATAATAAGCAAATTGTTTATTTACATGAGTCAATTATTTTTTGTCAAAATGATTATTATTTTTATATTTAAATGATTATAAATATATTTTTGCCGTAAATAGTTATTATCATTATAAATAATTCATTATATATATATATATTTTAAAGTGTACATACGATCTAACTTATTAAGTATTGAGTACTATGACATGCACTTAACAATTGGTTCTCTATTGATCCGCATGGTTTGGGGCATGCAGGCAAAGCCAAAGCATTCAGGTTCGGGAGTGGTGCTGGGAGATGATGTGTTGACTTTGGAGGTGGTGCCTTATATTGATCATTCCCTTATCCTAGCTTTTGTGATAGTGTATGGATTAATTAGAGGTAGCCTGTAAATTAACAATCTTGATCTTCACAGAAATGGCAAAGGCTGTACGTCTTGATCGGCAGTCATTTTCCTCCACTTTTTGATATATGAGACTTGCACTGCAAAAGAATTTTGTGACTAACTAATCATGTGATGTTTGGTTTGTACAGTTATACATAGAATAGAAGGCTAGAAACTATATATATAATACCGATGTCATAATTCTTTGCATTTCGACCAGAGAAGTTTAGATTCATGTGCAATATAAGAGCTCCTAATTATTAACTACAAGGCTTCAATATTTTCGCTCACATTTTCCTTAATTTGGTATCCACATATATAGATAGAGAGAAAAAAACTACATATATGGGAGCTAAGATCATTTCCATGTTCGACTTGCAGGAGTAGTTACTTATACTCACTACAAAAAAAATTATTTTTAGGGATGAAATTTGTTAGAGACAAATTAAATTTCGTTTCAAAAGTTTGACAAAATACAAAATTTGTTCGAACGAACCAAAATCCATCCGAACAAGACATTTGGTGATGAAAAAAAAAAACATCTTAAAAAATAAAAAAGCGTTTGAACAAATAATTCTTTGTCCAAATGAGATATATTTGGAGGGAAACGTGGCGAGAAACTTGCAAGACCGTCCAAACAGGAAATATACACGAAAAATATGTTAGAAATTAGATTTTAATTGTTCATCATTATTAATTTGTGCATATATCTTTTTTTTTTCATTAATCTCATTTATCATTTTCAAAATAAAAAAATGTGTTTATATTACATATTATGATTTACGGAGTATTTAAAATATTTATAAATACACAAATTAATTTTATTTAAGTTAATATATTTTATTATCACGAGCAGTAAGTAAAATGAGAAAAGTAAGAAATAAACATTATTATGAACACCAAAAATTAAAAAAAAAACACATACTAATTACATCCCAAAATATATAATATTGTTCAATACAACATATAAAGTCAAATACTAAATAAAAATACAAACTACCACTTCGGTATCAAATCTATGTCCTCCTACATAGATTTGACCCGTAACTCTATATCAGTCAACTTCTTGTTGAGGCATTCCTATGCCTCCCTTACTATGCATCTGTCCACTCTCTCTACCACTGCCTCCAACTGCTGTAATGTAAATCCGGTGGCTTGACTCCCAACAGGTTAGGCAGCAGTACTGGACGCCATAGGCACGTCTGATGTGGGAGTCCTAACATGAGTAGGGTGTCCATTGCTCTTGCTAAGGATGATCTTGTTGAGAGGCCCAATCTATAGGGTAGTTTCCTTACCCACCCATGATGTAACTCTCGCTCGGAGTAAGAGGTCAGATATCATCAGTCCAAATAAGAGATTGCCTCTACTCCCATAACGCGACTTCGTCCCGATGCGGAAGAAGATGTAAATGGCTAGATCAATCGGTTGCATCCGCGCAACTCGCACTAGAAGTCTGAGCCAATCGATCCCAAAATCTGTCTTATGCTTCTTCGGGTCCAGGTTGTAGCAGACTATCAGATTTAGTATCCTGAAGAACTCGAGACCTGTCTGATGATCTTCCTGTCGTAATATGGCAGAGCATCCAGATAGCACAATATAGCACATACCTGATCGTTTGTGAGACTGTCATTAGGTACGTACTCATCATTAGATTCAGTATCATCTGAGCCAGCCTGCAACTCCTCGTCAGTGAATACTGGAGTTCGCCCTGTGGTGGAGGCCTTTTTATCTGAACTGGCCGCCATAGTTACAACAGCCGCAGATGGTGTAAAATATGCGTCCAAGACACGCAGGATATCCAGATAGTCTGCGATAATCCTCAGATTGAAAGCTATCCTGACTCCTTGCATTATCAGTACATAGTGGAGTTGCTCTCTAGACTACTCTCCCATGACGCAATAGAAGTCACGTACCATCTTAGGGTACGCAAAGTCCCCGATCGGCATGCATACTGACCCCCATCCTCACTCGGTGAAAATGTGCAAGATGTTGCATCCTTCCCAGGCTAGCTCTTAGAGATCAACCAACTTGACCACCCGTTCTACAAGGATGCCCCTTTCGGGGGCAGTAGGGGTAGTAGGGGCGATAGGGACAGCAACTAGTGGTGTCGCGCTGACTAGCTCACTAGCCAAACTACATCCAATCTTGGGGGGTGTGCTCGTGGGTACGGTTGTCTAGTCCCTCCCATGATTTCTTCCTCTAGATGCCATTTGTACAATGTTCAAGAAATGAGAGAGGGAAGACGTTAGACTATGGTTAAACACTAAAAAAACATGAATAGAAATCATATAAATACTTTAAGTGTGCAGTGTGCCACTTACTCGTTTGGACGAGTTAATACTCGTCCGGACAAGTAAATGTCATCTTCTTCACCTCGTTTGGACGAGAGTTATTCCCCGTCCGAGTAGAAAACCTTACCGAGAGAAATGGCTGAGTTAACTCAACTATTTTTTCATTCTCTACAAAACTAACATCTATTCAGACCAAATCAACTATAGTTCACTCCTAAAGGTCCGAATAAATGTATTCTTGAAAAAACAATAAAAACTACAAAAAATTGGTCATATTTGATTTGAAATCCAACCCCTACGAAAATAGGTATTCATAACCCATTTCCAACTAATATAGGGTGTTAGAATACATATATCCTTGATATTTTGATGGAAAAATGGAATGTGACTTGTTCTTGGGCGATTGAGGGCAATTTGGGAGTGATTTTGAAATTTTCTCGTTCGATGAATAAATAAGGCCGTTCGGAGGTCCTCGGTATTATATACCCTAATACTCGTTCGGACAAGCTAGTCAAAGTCTGAATGAGCCTTGCAACTATTGGCTCGTCCGGACGTTTTGTATAGCATCCGAATGAGATGTCAAGATGTTTGGTTTGCATTGGTGATTGTGTTCGTTTCATATCAAGACATGTAAACAACAAAATTAATTATATTTAAAGTATCACAATAGTAATAAAACTAACTGTAAGATTAAAAAATACACCATCTTCAGGTGTGTGTGTGTGTGTGGGTGTGGGTGTGGGTGTGTGTGTGTGTGTGTGTCGTTCGTAATTGTGTATGTGTCTCATTCGTAATTATGACAACTAATTACCATCGAGAAAATTGTTCTTACAAGTGAGGATATGAGATTTTCTTATAATTTAATTACCATCAACTAATTAACGTATATCTTTATGAAAATATTATGTAATTAATTTGACCTAATTTAACAATTAAATTGCAGTTTGTTAGATAATTTCTCGATTAACGTGTAACATATTGCCATATTTAGTACTATTATGTATTATAATTATAATTATATAGCATATTATTTAATACCGTTATTAATTTCTTATGCTTAAATTAATTAAAATAAATACTTTTTGTTTTTATATGATTCATTCTGAAGCGTCCGAACAAATAGGTTGTCTATCCAGACGAATGGGGTAATTGTCTGAATGCCTATTTTAAAGTTTGGAGTTTGAGCTTTCGAGTATTAGTTCGGGTGGTTATGATAATATTAAAAGTCACAATATGACATTAATAGTATTAGAAAATACTTAGTACAAAAAAAAATATTAATATCTTTCATATAATATACTTACATACTATATATATTTCTAATATGATAGTGTTATAAGTAATACTTATAGTAGTTAGTACTTCGCATATACCAATTGTGCGAGTAGTATTCTATAATACTATTATACTAGTATAGAATACTTACTATATAAATATTTTACTATTTACACGTAATACTTAGTATATACTAATTAAGTACTTATATAGATTTCTTAGTCTCATAACTCGTTATTCAATTTTATATATAACTTTTAATATATATTACTTGGTATAGCATAAACCTACTATTATAATACTAATCGAATAATATTATATTAATATAATATTAAATTAACAGTACTTAGTATATTAGTATTATAATACCATTATAAAATTACCTAATGATAAAATATAATTACTTAGTATATTACTATTATAATAATATCTTTAATATTGCTAATATATTATTTAGTATATTAATGTTAAGTATCCGTTCGAACCGTAATCTACTATTGTTCAAATGTATTTTATCTCGTAGTTTGTATTTTGAATTTGGACAGAAATTTTTGCGCCAAATATGGAGGACGTTTCTACTTCCTAATGGTAACTTTTCCGTTCGAACAGTAAATACTAAGAATATGTTTAAAATAATGCATCTAGGCATAAAAAACTCCATTTCGAATGCCAAAAGTTGAAATTCCTTGCGGGAAAACAAAGCGAAATTTTTGCATTCGGACAGGTAAATTCCACATCTAAACACAAATTCAAAGATTTAAACACCCAGCTCTTCAGCTCATTTTCACATGGGAATTCACTGTTTTTGAGAAAGAGAGATTGAGAGAGAGGCAGAGAACAGTCAGAGATTGTAGGAGGATTCTTGGGTGTGGGAGAAGAATAATTCTTGAGAGAGAATAGGTAAATTTTACTGTCAACATTTTTTTTTGTGTATTTCGAGTTTAGCTATTATTTTCCATCATTAAAAGTGGTTTGAAATTTTCTAATATTGTATTTTTTATTGTGGATAATGTTATTGAATTGGATCTTAAGTTGAAAGTGCAAAAATTGAGGTTAGTTTTCTAATTATTAGGGTTTAGAGATTATAAATTTTACCATATTGTGGGTGATTTTATATAGAGTTTAGATATTTATTTATTTGGGGGTTTTATTATATGACACATTTCGAACATTATTTATTTATTTGAGCATTTGTTGCTTACTTGCTTGGTGTTGAGGATTGATTCTGGTATTGTCTGCACGATTCTCGTTTGAACAAAACAGATCGCGTTTGAATGAGAGTTGTCTTTATTTTTTGAGTACCGTTCGGACATTAAAATGTTTGTTCAAACAGACGTATGCAAACAAAATACCGTTGTTAATAATATATTGAGGTTGCAAATATTATTTGTTATTACTAATATTGTAGCTTATTATATTATTATAGTTGGATGTTAAATTTAGTTTAGTATTACATTGAACCTTAGAACCGTTCGAGAGTTGTGGCCAAGTATTCTCTTAAAGAATGATTGGGTATAACTCTTGAATTGTCCAAAGTGGACAGTTTGAGTTTTTGTCATATATATGACAGATATATTCAGTCAGAGTTTTTATGTTAGTTTATAAAATTTTAGTATCTGAAATTTTGACTAACATTAGAGTTTTAGATAAAGTATGCAGTATCATAATCTAGATATCATGAACATTGATAAAAATATATGTGAAAATATATTAGACACTCTGATGTTAATAAAAGGGAAGATAAAAGATACAGTTAACTCTCGTAAATATTTAAAGGAGTTGAGAATAAGACCGGAGATGCATTTACACTATAATGAATCTCGAGCCACTATGCTCTTCGGATGGTATACATAATCAAGCGATGAGAGAAAGAGATTATGTGATTGAATCTTGACAATTAATTTACCTGATAGGTATGCTTCGAACATGTCAAGATGCATGTAAACACATGATTGGAAGATAACTAGTCTTAAAAGTCACGACTGTCACGGAGTTAGGGGGATTTGTAATAGTACGTTACATGTTGAGGCATTATTAAAAATGGAAGCCGGCATCGCAGTGATATTGTAAAAACTAGAGGGTTTGTACTCACTTTCCTTCTTTGATGTAATAGTTCATTTAGCTGTTCACCTACCTTATGAGATTTTAGTTACTAGCCTAGTTCAATATAGATGGATGTATCTTATTGAACAATTTCTAGAAAAAGTTAAGCAAACTGTGGGAAATAAGGCTTGTCCAGAAAGTTCAATTGTAGAGTCCTACATTGATAAAAAATGAAATACTTTTTGTTTAATATATTTTCGTGAGGTTGACACTAGATTTACGAGACTAGATTGAAATTATAAAGGTGAATAAATGGGTGTCTCACCACTATTTTCTGTATTTTTCCAAATTGTACGTCCATTGAATGCACATGGGGGTTACAACCTATGTGGACAAGATTTTGATAGAGTTTGATGGTATGTCCTAAATAATTATGCAGAAATTGAGCACTATTTAAGGTTAGTAATGAATTTACGTATCAATTATGTTTTGCATATACAAATCATATGAATATAGTATTTTTGTAGAAATTAATATTTCACATGAAAATACACAGCGAACATTTACAACTACTTAGCTCTAATGGTATAGCTAACCTAAAAAAGAAGCATGAAGAAAAATTCGCATCGTGGTTTGAACATACGATATTATTAAAAAATTAATATAATTTTTTCACATATTTAATATTATACTAAATATATTTATTGACGTAGATTCTATTAAAACATGCTAAAAATTATGAGGAGATTTTACTAGAACTTTATGCACTAGTATGTGGTCCGGGCAAAAGGGCCATCCAATACTTGGAATTTTTGGTGCGTGGATAGATTTCACACATGTGACAGATAACGACATAGAAAAATTCAGAATTTTGGGGTTGTAGTCGAAGAGAGTTATGGGGATAATAACATTAACTTGTACGGAGTTGTAAAAGATATTATAAGATTAAAATATGTGAGATGTTATATTCTTAGTGGGATATTTTAAATCCTAGAATGGGAGTGCATAAAGGTTTCAATTTTGTTAGTGTGAATACATCTCGGATTTGGTACAAGGATGATCATTTCATTCCTACTTGTCAAGCGAATCAAGTTTTTTATTTAGATGACCTAGAATACGGGAACTCATGGCAAGTGGTGGAGAAGTTTGCACCAAGAATATATATGACTAAATTCTAGAGGCAGACGAACCATATGAAGAATTTGATAGTTCGACAAATGAAGAAACATATCAAGAAAACGAAAGAGGATCAATCTATTTATTGACCTAATTCAATATGACATAGTCCCACTGCATAGAGAAAGCATTGCACCAGAAGTGATTGATAGTAGAATGATGGAAGAACATGAATTTACTGACGCTACTAGTGAGGATGAAGGGGAGTGATCCAGCAAAACTGATAGTGAATTAATCAAAATATATGTGTAAGTATATATCTTATAAATATCCACAACATTTATATATAATATATTTAATTTATTAAAATTTTAAATAGATATGCCTCCAAAATGCAAAGTAGTGCGTGCGTCATCTCCACTCCCACCCATTGTCGACTTCCTTGCACGTGATTCACTGGTCAGCAATAATGGACCAACATCACCAGAGCCAACGCTAGATATTTTGCCAAATTATGATATTTAACACATGAGTTAATATATATTTACCAAATTATATACATTTATTTTAATTGTTGTATATGCAGTTGTATGCCAGCATCGATGACGAGGTATTACGAGGGGTATCTGTATAGAAAAAGTTAGAAAAATGAGTAAAATTAAAGTTAATATATTAGAGGGTCACACTAGTGGGCACAATGATTTACAAGCTTGGTTTTCTACTTATGTTGATTAGGGGTGTCAAAATCTGTTAACGGGTCGTGTTTGTGTCGTGTCAGGGCGTGTACATAATGCTTAAAGGGTCAACACGAACACGACCCGTTAAAGATTTCGAGTCAAAAATTTCAATCTTAACACGATCCGTTAAGATAACGGGTTGACACGACCCGACCCGTTAAGACTTTTGACACTATTTGACACGACATGACATGACACGATACAACACGATCTAACCCGTTTCAACCCGCAAATCCATTAGTGACCTGTTTGAGTTTAACCTAATTAATTTTATACAAATATTAAAAATTAAATAATAGTTATAAAACATACAAAATTAATTACAAATTATAATATTAAAATTTAAATTCAATAAATAGTTTACTATAAAATATGATAAACACACAAATATGATCCACATATTATAAAATATTAAAATTATAATCCAAACGTATTAAATAAATGGGTTAATTCGTTAATGACTTTTTAATAAGTACTTAAATAGAATAATTAAGTGTCTAAGAGTATAAAGTTAATTTTAAATTATGAGTTTTTGTTGTTTAGCTAAACACTAACCCGTTTTTAACGGGTCTTAATGGGTCATAAGAGGTTTGATCCGTTATGACTCGTTATCAAATCGTGTCTTAACGGATTGACACAATTTGACCCGAAACCCGTTAAGGCTAAACACTAACCCGCTTTTATCGTGTCGTGTCATATATTGCCACTCCTAATGTTGATGCCCTCACTCGCACGTATGCTCCTATATCAACAGCAGACTGGGTTAGTGTTCTCAAATATGTGAAGGATTACATAAGAAATCGTTGCATGGTAATGAGCTACATCCCAAGAAACTAAGTATAAATTAAATTTAAAACTAATTGCATTTATACTAATTAGTTATAATTTTTTTCAAGGATGAGTTTGATCTCGATTTTTGTCTGCGAGAGCATCGAAAAACAATTGAGGAATTGATGTCGGGTGCATTTCAGAGGTACAAAGGTCGGTGCCATGAACACTACGCCAAGTTCAAGACTGTGGCAAAGGCGCGCCAAAATCCATTTCAATTAATACCACCAACCGAGCGGGAGAAGGTTTATAATTTGTTTGAAGATCCCATTTATAAGGTAATATCGCATTTATCTTATTTTAATAAAAAATTATAGATATATTAGAATTTGAAACTTCTAGTATAATTTTTTTTAGCAATAGAGTACTGTAAACAAAGTAAATAAATCAAATTTAAAAATATACTATCATACGGGTTCTTAGTTTTTTCATAGTTTGCACAAAAAAATGGTTAGTGCTACTAGTTCTAGTCTTATATTAAAATATGCATTTCTCTCATTTAAGTTCTAATATAGTTTTATTTTGTAGCAAGTTGAAAGTTCTGATGATTTTGATCTAACCTAATTATATGCTAAAGCACATAATTATATGCTGCGGATCCATTCAATTAATCATCTATTAACGATGCTCAGATCCTATCTGATGTTCTTGGATCACATTCTGGATATATGAGGGGCTTAGGGCATTGTGTGAAGCCATCCTCATGTTCATCAACCTCTTCTAAGGTCAAATCCAATAAAGACAAGACTAAGAAATTAGAAGCAACACAACTTGAGATAAAATGATTAAGGTCTAAGGAATAAGAGTTGCCGACCAGATTAAATAAAATAGCAAAGTTAGAGACAAGAATAGAAGAGAGACTAGAGTTGAGGTCCCGAACGATGCTTGAAAAATGGATGAGGATGTCCCAAAACTCTACGCCATCACCACGATTTTAAAACTTGTTGTTTTTATTAATTGTACTTTTACTATTCTATTCGAATGGTATGGTACGATTTAAAAATTTACCCGAATGAAAAGATTCCGTTTGAATACTACGAAAATTCATTTGAATGAGTACAATTCCAATAAATTTAATTGTCCAAACGAAAAATCTTTGTTTGGATGCTAACCTCATTTGGACATTGCAATCTGTTCGATTTAAAAATTTTCTGTTTGAACGGCTTATGTCGTTTGGACAGATGAAGTTTTCATTCGAATGGGTTTTTCAGAAGAATTTTTTTTTATCCCAAATAAAAAAAAATCTGTCCAAACAAAAATGGACGGGCAACTGGAATTTCGTCTCTAAAAATTATTTTTAGGGATGAAATTTAATTTTCGTCTCTAAAAACCTTTTAAGACAACCTTTTTGAGAAAAATTTGAGATGAAATTTTTAGTCTCTAAAGATATTTTGGGATGAAATAGACTTTCTAAAAAAAAAAAAAAAAGATTTGTTTCAAAAAACCAATTCTCTTATAATAACTATTAGTCTTGAATACTGTGCATGCATTTCACAACTTTCATCTTAATCGATTGAATATTCATGTGTTAGATCCACTTTATAAAAGAGGATTTGTAACACACATAAAAGGAGACGTTAGAATATAAATGATCAAATAATTATATTCAAATTTATCCTTTAATTTAAGCTTTAAAAAAATTGACAAGTGAAAACTAAAAACAAAAAAACTTTGGCAGATATATAGCTTAATTAAGACATTATTCAAGATCATCTCCCGATTGATGTAGCACACCCGTTTATAAAATAAAAAAATAAAAAAATTAGGGCGATGCTACGTATAACAATTAAAAAAATAGACTGTTTTATAGTCCAAACAATAAATAAATAGAAAAATTCTCATTTTAGAATAAAATTTATTAAAATATCCTTATTTACTATGACAAATTTGATCTTTATTTCATTTAGTCATAAAATAAGAACGTTTCTATGTAAATCGTAATGTAATCCATCAAATATATATCGTAAGAAGAATTATTCTTATTTTTACTATAAACTAAGTTTAAATTAATTGTCACACGAGACTATGTCAATTTACGAGTTTTATCTTTATAAAACCTTGCTATATATAGGTGCAGTATCGATCACTTCTCTTATTACTTTTGCGGAATTATTCATTATGCATCAATATACAGACTGCCAACAAACTCTTATAGATTCCTTCTGATTAATGTTAAATAGGTTAACAGACTGAACGCTGAGGAGCCTTAATCACCTAGCTAGTAACACTTTTTGCAATATTGTGCCACTGTAATATTTAGACTATTACTTTGTATTTTTATTTATTAAGTTTTACTTAATTAGTGTAATTACGAGAAGGAGCTCAAAAACAAAACTGATCAGCTACCAATTAACGTACTCATGTGGAGGAATAACATCAAATTATATTGATCTTCTTCGATGCTATTCAAGGGGGAATCCCCAAATCTAATCGTACGTAAGTTGCAATTACTATTGGTTAATTTGAGAGCTCTTATTAATCATGTATATCAAGCTAGGCTAAAGAGAGAGATAAAAAATTAAAAATTAAAAATTAAAAAAGAAAAAGAAAAAGAAAAAGAAGAAGAAAGACTACATCTATCTGGCATCTATCCATAGGCTTTATAAGCTTACAATATTTATCAAATTTGTTAGAGCATTCACAACCTACTAGCTAAATGACTTGTTTAGATAAATTTTGGCTAAGAAACACTAAAAACATGCTTCAATAGGCTCAATAAAGTAAAAATAAACTTAAATTTCTCTCTATTTGCTCTCTATATTTGGAGAGTGAGAAAAGAGAAAGTTAAATTTAGTTTAACTTTATTGAGTCTATTGAAATTTGTTTTTATATCTTTTAGTCAAATTTTAACTAAATAAATGAGATAGTTAGTGGATTGTGAATGTTTTAACAAATCAATATTCATATTATAACTATAATTAAAATAAATGAAAAATAAAAAATTAATATTTTAATAGATTAACTTTTGATTTATTGAGTTTATTATTTGATGTAATAAAAAGTGATTAGTTAAAATTTATAAAAATAATATTTTAAATTAAAATTGGACTAAACTTTAATTAATGGGTTGTGACTGTTCTTAGTATCTTAATCCAGCGGCCACCTCGTCTCACAAATCGTGTGTATCGAGTAGGGGTGTTCATTCGGGCCGGTTTTTTTTTTTTTTTTTTTTTTTTTTTTTTTTTTTTTTCCGGTTTGGTCCGAAACCCGAATATCCAGATACCTGGTTCTGGTTTTCAACCCATATTAAATTAGATCTGAAACCCATATTAAAAGCAGTTTGAATTCCAACCTAGATTCACCCGGATTGAAATCCAGGTTGGACCCAGAAATCCGGTTTTCGGATTTTAAATCGTTTTTTTTAGTTTGTATTATTACTTTTTTTCTTGAGAAATTTGTTGATAATAAAATAAAAGTTTTTTATAAATATTTTCAGAACAAATTTCTTAGAAAAAAATAATAATACCGATTTTATAATTTTAAAAAAAAATGTTTGAAATCCGGAAACCGAATTTTCAGATCCAACCCGGATTTCAACCCGGGTCCAACCCGAATTTCAACCCGTGTGAATTCGGGTTGGAGTCCAAACCGCTTTTAGTCATTTGATTCCAGGCCGGGTTGACCCAGATTTCCGATCCGGAACCCGCTTAAACACCCCTAGTATCGAGAATACCGATAATCATGATTCAAACCCAAGCTAGCTAGCTAGGTGGCCAGCTTCTTAATTAATTTTTTCCCACCTTTTATTTCTTCAATTAAAATTCCTTTTTCTAGAATTAAATTATATATGTACTGGTTTTGGGACGACGTACGTACTGTAGAGAATTGCACTGCTGCGTCAATGGAAATTTTCCTCATATTTTATTGACTGTATAGAATGTAATATATTCTGATGGACGGTGCTACAATGCCCGCTTCCCTTACCTCTGCAGTTGACCGCTACAGCCAAAATCATTTTTTTATTTTTTATTTTATTTTAAAATATTTTTAAAAAATATAATAAAGATATCAAGATATTAATAATTATTTTCTTATTCATTAAGTAAAATAAAAATGAAAATAAATAATGCATCAAAATGAGGTGTCAAACTTGGCAGACAAATTAACATTTCTCTATTTTTATTTGTAGAAGGCTATTTTAGAAAGTAATTATTAACATATGTAACTCAAATTCAAATATAAATGCAATTCTATAGGATAGTACTGTAGACAACTCCCTTCTGCAGTGATGTAACAAACTTTATTCTTTGATTCCCTTGTAAAGTTTATAAATAGACTCTTATTCGTGCAATGAAAATCAGAAAGTTTTTTCATCATTTTCAGTATTCAAACATGGTATCCAGAGCCTCTAGACTCGCCTAGTCAATTCGATCCTAAGGCCCCTCCTTCTTCTTCTTCTTATTCCTCCCCTCCCTCTATCATCCCCTCCTTCTCCCATATTGTCACAACCAAACTCACCATAGAAAATTACCTCCTATGGAAAGTACAAATCTCAGCCTATTCGCGTGGTCTCTTTACTCTTTTATTGATGAAACAAATCTCAACCCTCCAGAATTCTTACATGCAACCTCTGAACAACCAAAGAAAACCAACCCCGAGTTTACTCAGTGGAAACGCACTAACCAGATGGTTCTGAGTGTGCTTTTTTCCTCCCTTTCTGACTCAATTCTGAGTCATGTTCTCTCATCCACCACTGCCCGTCAACTTTGGACTACCATAGCCTCAATCTTCTCCTCCCACTCTCAGGCAAAAGAAATCCAAATTCGGTTTCAATTAACCAATCCATCCAAAGGTGAAGAAACCATTTCAGATTAATTTAGCAAAGTTCATCTCCTTGCTGACTCTTTGTCTACCACTGGTTCATCCATCTTTGAAAAAGAACTTGTCTCCTACATTCTCAATGGCCTAGGACCTTCCTATGAATTCTTCCTTACCTCTATCACCACTAGAGCAATATCTCTAGACTCTCATGAACTATATCAGCTGCTACTCATTCATGATGCTCGTCTCTCTCATACAAAAACCACCACCGACTTCTCTATCAATTACAGTGCTGCTAACTCCTTTCAAAATCGTGGTCGTGGCTCAAATCAGAATGGACGCCAAGGGCGTGGTAGGGGAAGATCCCCTTATCAAAACAATGGCTCTCGAAATTAGTCCCAAAATTCTGGAAACCAGTAGTTCAACTCCCAAAGACCAACTTGTCAGGTGTGCAACAAGTATAGTCATTCTGCTCTTTAATGCTGAAACAGGTTCAATCACTTCTTTCAGTATGAACCTCCTAATAATAATTTGAATGCTCCTTCCTCTACTTCAAATAATTTTTTGGCTAACTATACTGTTTCGAGTTCTACAACGGACAACATTTGGTACCCTGATTCAACTGCGACTCATCACATTACCAACGACCTGAATAATTTGAACTTATCACAGAATAGTACACTGGTGGTGATACCATTCGCGTAGGTGATGGCACGAGTATTCAAATCCAACATCTCGATGACTCTTCTTTTAAACTTCCTCCTTTCCTTTTCTTCTTAAACAACTTCTTCATGTACCAAAAATTACAAAGAATCTCATCTCTGTACTACGTTTTTGTATTGATAATAAGTGCTTTTTCGAATTCCACTCATCTCATTTCTCTGTGAAGGATTCGCAGACCAAGCAACTCCTCCTCATAGGTCCCATGCATGACAGTCTCTACGTCCTTCCTGCCTCCTCCGTGGCCGCTTTGTCTCTCACTGTTAATTTCAGCCAGAAACCTTCGTCGCTCAGTGGCACCGGCAGATGGGCTAGCCCTCCCTTGCTTTTGTCACCCGTATTCTGCGCTCCAACCATTTGATGTTTTCTCCCACTAAAGATGTTTTCTGTGTCCTGAATGTCCAATGGCCAACTCTCGGCAACTTCCCTTTCAAATAAGTTGGGCCGTTTACAACAGGCCTTTATCTTTAGTCTATTCAGATCTTTGGGGCCCAACTCCATTTGTATCATGTTTGGGCTTTAAATATTATATTACCTTTGTTGATCATTTTACAAGATATACTTGGTTATTTCTCATTAAGCTCAAATCAGATGTTCATGTTTTCTCCAAATTTCTACCTTATGTTGAAAGACTATTCAATACATAATTACTTAATTTTCAATCCGATGGTTGTGGGGAATACAAACCCATCACTACCATATGTCAAAAATTCTTCATTAATCGCCGTTTATCTTTTCTTCATACGCATTAACAAAATGGGCTTGTTGAACGCAAACACCGTCATGTCATTGAAACTGGGCTTGCACTACTGGCTCAAGCTTTCCTTCATTTCACTTATTGGGCCGACACCTTTAAAACTGCCATCTACCTCATCAATCGCCTACCCACACCCACTCTTCATAATCAGTCACCCTTCTCTATGGCCCACAAAAGTGACCCGGACTACAATTTTTTAAAAGTGTTTGGATGCCAATGTTGGCCCAACTTAAGGCCCTACCACTCTCACAAACTCAAATTCCGTTCCACACCTTGCTTATTCTTGGGTTATAGTTCCTCTCATAAGGGTTATAAATGCCTTGATCTAGCCACCATGTACATTTCACAAGATGTCCTATTTCATGGAAATGTCTTTCCCTGTCAAAGCCCATCTCTAGCACTACACCCTCCCATCCTTCACATGTCACCTTATATATCCTTTCTCCCTCTATACTTGGCCCATATAACTCTTCACCTTCTACCAGCCATCTCATCCCTCACACTTAACCTCACCTATATGACCAAGCCCAAGCCCAAGCCCAACCACAATACAACCCTCTAGATCTTCCTCTACCCCGACATCATCTTTCCTAAATCTCACCTCCTCTACCTCAAACACTAACTCACAATCCTCCAATCAACTCTCCTCTGCTTCAAATACTCTTCTACCTACCTCGCAACCACCCATCTCTAACCCCATCCTTATACCTCCACGCTCTCCAATCATCACCAAATCCAAAATTGGTTTATCTCGCCCAAAATCATTCATGGATGGTACTATGCCCTATCCATCGCGACAGTGTCTCACCTTCAATCGTGCTATTCCCGATGACCCAACAAGTTATTCAGAAGCCTCCAAGTTTGTTGGCTGGAGACATGCCATGGAAATAGAGCATCAAGCTCTGCTGAGAAACCATACTTGGGATCTTGTTTCTCCTCCACCCAACTCGAATATACTTGGCCGTCGTTGGGAAAGCCAGATTGGTTGCAAAGGGCTTCCACCAGCTGGCTGGTATTTACTACCACGAGACATTCAGTCTTGTAGTCAAGCCTACCACAATTCGATTGGTTATATCAATTGTTGTATCCCATCACTGGCCACTATGCTAGCTTGACATTGAGAATGCATTTCTCTATGGCACTTTAACTGATGATGTTTTTATGCAGCAACCTCAAGGGTTTCAGGATTTAGCTCGTCTAGATTTCATATGCAAGCTCAAAAAGGCAATTTACGGTCTGAAACAAGCACCAAGAGCTTGGTTCTCTCAACTCAGCTCCTGGCTCACTAAGTATGGTTTCTTGCCTTCTAAAGCAGATCCTAGTCTGTTTATTCTTAATCATGGTGATACTATTATGTTTCTACTTGTCTATGTGGATGATATTGTCATCACTGCCTCAAAATCCTCTGCTATTACTGAGTTAATTCATGCTATAAGTAGAGCCTTTCCTGTTTGGGACGTAGGTAGCCTTTCATTCTTCCTAGGCCTTGAAGTGGATTATACTCCAGATGACCTCTATCTGTCCCAAAAAAAATATATCAAGCAACTCTTATTCCGCAGCAACATGCTCAACACCAAATCAATTTCATCACCCATGGCTGCCTCCCTCAAACTTTCTAAGTTTGACTCTCCTAATTTTGATGACCCCACACTGGACCGTAGCCTGGTTGGAGGTTTACAATACCTCTCTTTAACCAGACCTGATATATCTTTTGCTGTAAATACGATTTGCAAGTTCATGCATAACCCCAAAACCTCACATTAGACTGCCCTCAAAATAATTTTGAGGTACTTAAAAGGAACCATAAATCAGGGTTTGTTCTTTGCCTCATCCTCTCGATTCATTCTTCAAGCATACTCAGATGTTGACTGGGGGGGGGGGGGGGGGGGCTGTCTCGATGATAGAAGATCTACTGGGGGTTTTTGTAGTTTTCTTGGCAACCATTTGATATCCTGGACTTCAAAGAAATGGAAATTGTGGCCAGAAGTCCCACTAAGGCAGAATACAAGGCCCTAGCATCTACAGCAGCTGAACTATTTTGGCTTCAAACACTGATTCGAGAATTAGGCCTCACATTATCACATCCACCCAAACTTTGGTGTGATAATCTTGGAGCAACATACCTGTATTCCAATCCAGTCTATCATTCCAAATTAAAGCATATAGACATCTATTATCATTTGTCAGGGACAGAGTCGTAACCAATACACTTAAAATTGATTTTTGTAGCTCAAAAGATCAAATTGCTGATGTTTTGACAAAGCCAATAGTTGTAGATAGATTCAACTTCTTCAATTATCGTCTTAATTTGGTTGACACTCCATTGGACTCGAGGGGGCATATTAGCATATGTAACAAAAATTCAAATGTAAATGCAATTGTATAGGATAGTACTATAGACAACTCCCCTACTACAAGAAAAATGGCTACTTGCTACCAATTAACTGCATCCAAAAAGGCTATGTGCAACCAAAACAGTTTGATTTGGTTGCAAATAGCTTTTTTGGATGCAGTTAATTGGTTATTTATAGCCATTTCCGGCCCTTTGCAATGATATAACAAACTTTATTCTTTGATTCCCTTGTAATTTATAAATAGACTCATATTCATGCAATGAAAACCAGGAAGTTTTCTCATCATTTTCAGTATTCAAACAGTAATTACAACGGTTATGATTTTCAATTAAAGCAAAATATTATGGATAGCTTGATTCTTGGTTTTATTCTTAGTTTTTGACTTTTGATTGATGCTGACATCTTTCTTAATTAGCCCTCGCAAAATTGGACTTTCATCTATGAGTCCATTCTTGTTTCGCAAGACTTCTGTTTATTGTCTTGACAATGGCTTTGTCAACAAATCAACAAGATGATCTCGAGTATGATCAACATACCAAATCTGAAGTGATGAATTACCACGTTGAACCAGGTCTCGTACAAAGTGCAGGCAATTTGGATGTGTTTTACACATATATCATGTGTCTATATATATGATCTATGTTATTTTTACATTTCCACACATCTATATGATGTACTTTTGGTTCAAGTTTAAACCCTAGGATCATGAATTTTAGTCAAAAAAGTTCTCGGGATTTTGACCAGTTATTATGTTCACAATTTTAGGTTATTCCCTTGGAGATTAAGAACCATTACGTATGAGTTTTGCCTTGAACTTAAAGCACTTGATACTGAAAGCGGCAATGCACGAGAATGAATTATATGGAATCAGATTCTTCCTGAACATGAGTTGTCCTTATTTGGAGACTCTTACTATTGAAATAGGTCCTGGAGATTACACATCAGATGCAAGCTGAAGGCTAGGTAATTGATTAATTAAGAACCTGATTGGCAATGCACGTGATAAATGTAGGCGTAGTACATGTCAATTTATTTCCACTAGCTAATAAGATGATCACTTTATTACAATAGTGCTTATAAATTGTTTAGTTGCATCATGATAGGTGGCCAATTGGCTTCCAAGTACATGCATCATGTTGCTATGAGAAAGTTTGGATTCAAGCAACAATTCATTTATATATATATATATATATATATATATAGTTTTTTGTTGGAACCGACCTAATTAATTAAATATATAAGTTTATTTTGTTTAAGTTCCTAAAAGTATGCCGGAAGTTGCCCAACGTGTTATATTAATAATGGATTTTTTAAAGGGCTCTCGAGATGTACTTAATTAATCTGCATATATACATATATATATATATATTATATAAATTGTTAACTTCGCATTGTAAATGTCACTTATTTGAATCCCCATGATCAGTAGCAACTTGGAACAATTTCTTACTTTTTCATGTGCTACATGTTATATTTAATTCTAGAAGAAAATTGTTTATTTATGGTCATTCAATTATGACGAAAGAATTATTTGTAACCAAAATTGGAAATAGATATATTATTACTTTTATTGATGATTTTTCAAGGTATACATATATATATATATATATACTTAATGAAAAATAAAGATAAGGCTTTCAATATGTTCAAATCTTATAAGTCTGTTATTGAAAATCAAAAGGAAAAGAAAATTAAAATATTTTGTAGTGACAGAGGTGGTGAAAATTTTTTCTACTAAATTTTCTTTGTATGCGAGGAGAATGACATAATACATCAAACTAGTACACCCTATACCCCATAACAAAATGGTTTAGCAGAAAAAAAAAATAGGACACTAGTTAATATGTTAAATGTTATGATCTTGAATGCAAAATTATCTTTTAATTTGTGGGGAGAAGTATTGCTTACAACATGTTATTTGCATAATAGAATACATTCTATGAAATTGAAAGTTTCACCATATGAATTGTGGAAAGGCAGAAAACCAAATTTGGAATACCTAAGGGTATGGGGTTGTTTAGCTTTTTATAGAGTTTCAGATCCAAAAAGAACAAAATTGGGTCCAAGGACAATCAAAAGTGTTTTTGTAGGATATGCTAAAAATTCAAAAGCATATAGACTTTTCGATTTAGATTCTAATGTTACAATATAATTAAAAGATGTTGAGTTTATTGAAGATAAATTTTATAATGATTCTAAAGCAATATCGGATCCTACCAAAACACCAGAAACAGACTTGAGTCGGAAAATGAATTGTATAATTCCTGAGACATTAACTGAACCAAGAAGAAGTCTAAGAGTCAGAAAAGAGAAAAGCTTAGATCCAAATTTTGTGTCATCTCAGACTATTGTTTTCCTTTTGGAAAGAAATAAAGATGATGTTTTAAATAAGACACACATTCTATTAAACATAGAAGAAGATCCAAAACCATATAAAGAAGCTATGACTTCTAGAGATATTGCATTTTGGAAAGAGGCAATAAATGATAAAATGGACTCAATATTGTCAAACAATACTTGGGTTTTGATAGATTTTGATCCAGATTTGCCTCCTGGATCAAAATCTATTGGTTATAAATAGGTATTTAGGAGAAAATATAATATAGATGAGTCTCTTCAAACTTTTAAGGATAGATTAATAGCCAAAGGTTTGAAATAAAAAGAGGACATAGACTATTTTGATACGTATGTCCCAGTGACTAGATTTATATCTATTAGAGTGCTTATGGCACTGGCTTCAATATATAACTTATTTGTACACCAAATGGATGTTAAATTTGCTTTCCTAAATTGTGAACTGGATGAAAAGGTGTACATGGAACAACTAGAAGGATTTATTATGCATGGGCAAGAAAAGAAAGTTTGCAAATTAATTAAGTCATTGTATGGATTAAAGCAAGCACTAAAGTAATGGTATGAGATATTTGTTTCATAAATATTCTCTCATGGATTTAGACATAATAATGTTGATAAATGTATTTATTCTAAATTCACGGATTGTTATGGTGTTATAATTTATCTTTATGTGGATGATTTGCTTATATTTGGAATAAATATGGAAGGAATATCTGAAACTAAGAAGTATTTATCTTCAAAATTTAAAATGAAAGATCTTAATGAAGTTGACACTATTTTAGGTGTCAAAATAAAGAAATATAGTAAGAGTTATGCTTTATGTCAATCTCATTATGTTGAGAAAATGTTTTTTAAATTTCAACATTTAGGAATTAAAGAAGCAAATATCCCGTACAACTCTTTATTTAAATTAACTGAAAATGCTAGAAGAGTAGTTGCTCAATTAGAATATGCTAGTGCAATTGGTACTTTAATGTATGCAATACGTTGCACTAGACCAGATATATCCTTTGTAGTATGTAAACTTTTTAGATATACGTGTAATCTTAATACAAAGCATTGGAAAGCAATTGGTAGAATGTTTGGGTACCTTAAAAGAACTAGTTCGTTAGGGCTGTATAATACCAATTTTCTTGTTGTACTAAAAGGGAGATGCTAGTTGGATTATTAGTGCAAGTGATAATAAGGCTATGTCTGGTAGTGGAGCTGTTTCATGAGCTTCTATGTCTGAATTTGTAGCCTTGGCAGCAGCAGGCAAAGAGGCAGAATGACTGAGGAATTTGTTATTTGACATAAAGTTGTGTTCATAACCGATGTCACCTATATCTTTGCATTGTGATAGTGAAGCTACTATGTCTAGGGCTTATAGTAAAGTCTATAATGGAAAATCTAGACATATTAGTTTAAGACATGAATATGTCAAACAATTAATTAGTGATGGTATTATCACTATTGTATATGTTCGATCAAGTAAAAACTTGGCGGACCCTTTCACAAAAGGACTCTCGAGAGATTTGGTGAATGGTATATTTAGTGGAATGGGTTTGAAACATTTTTATTAAAATGTCACATGTGATAGGAACCCAACCTTACACTATTAATAAATAGTCTAAAATTTAATGGGTAATAACAAGTTACAGTTATGTGACTGTGATAACACTGAAATTTAATTTAATGTGAGAAACCCTTCCAGGATGGTCAGTGTTGACTGTTACGCTAAATGTAGGATGAGTATTATACTCTTAATAAAGTTTAATAGTTAAATAAGTGTCTGACGTAACAGAGACATAAAATGAACTTTACATATGTGAACATAAGAAGTGGGAACAACTTTTAGCAAAAGTTTAAGATTTATTTTTGTAAATGTTCGTGAATGTCAGGATAAAGCACGTAAATTAGTGTAAATAATTTGTGAGTTATCTCGCTAAAATTGGATAGAATCATATGTGTGGAATTTTTGTTCTTAACGTAAAAAGTCTTGATTTAAGCCTAGGCCACCATTGACTTTGATAGGAATTTGAGATATTTATACTAATTGAAGGTTTAAATCAAGAGATACCTTCTATGCATGAGGATATCAGTATTTGACTAAAAATCTAACATCGCAATCTAAGTGGGGGATTGTTATATTTAATTCTATAGATTGTGATATTAAATATGTGAATTTAATGAATGTGGGTTATTATTTATTTCTGTAAATACTATCTTGAAGAGGCACGATGATTGGGTCAAATGACACAATTGTTGGACCAAAAGACACAATGGTTGGGCCAAATGACACAATGGTTAGATTGAAAAGACACGATGATTAGACTAAAAAGGCGCGATGGTTAGTCCAAAAAGACAAAATGGTTGGACCGAAAATGCGTGATAGTTGGTCTGAAAGGACATAATAGTTGATCCGAAAAGATACGATGGTTGGTCCAAAAAAGTACGATGATTGTTCCAAAGATATATGATGGTTGGTGTGAAGAGTCATGATAGTTGGTTCGAAGAGACACGATGCTTAAGCCAAAGAGGCATAGTGCTTGACCGAAAAGACATGATGCTTAGACCAACACAAATTAAAAGTTGTGATTTTTCACTTGGTGCTACTTCATTCTCTATAAATAGGGGATGAGACCTACAAATTTTATTCATACAATTATTCCATCTTTTAGTCATTTATACAATTTTGTAGAGAAACACTAAAAGAAAAACTTCAGAATTAACATATGCAGTTTTTGATTTTGTTGTATCCTAGAAATGAATTATTTGTAATTCGGTAGCACACTCTTTTGAGTAGAGACAATTATCACCTTAAAGATAATATTCTACATACCTCAAAATCACATTTATTTTTTAAATGACTGTATGCACATAATTTTCTTTAACACTACAGCCACATGATGATCAAACGTCGAAAGCGACCCAATATTAATTATCCTTAATTTCTCCTTTAATTAGTAGCTGCGGCCACCGCGGTGGATGAATGCTTGTTTTCTTCTTAATAATCAAAGCTGTTTAAGGATCAGCTTCCTTTTACAGGTCATCAAGAAAAAGCTCCCACTTATCTAATTTTCTTTGTTATTTTTGGTCAATGATATATATATATATATATATTTACATATATAAGCTAGGTTTTTATAGGTGGTGGACTTCATGCATATCTACTACTACTACTACTAGTACAATTTATTGTACGTGGGATTACACATCAGATGCAGTTGGGCTAGCTATTTAAAGAATTAATCCGAGTGTTCACTTCCGTATAAATATTGCTATTAATAAATGAAACATTTCCACAAGTTATGCCTGCTCTCTTGCGTCATGCACTTTCTCCCCTTTAGTTTTTGTGCAATACAATATCAGCATAGCTTAGTCAGCCTTACTTATAAAACTAAAAAAAATGCACAAGATTACTACAAGTTGTTACCAAATTCTCGAATATTACAATATATATCTGTGGACTTCCCTGTCTCTACACAGTTAATCTGGAATATTAATTAGTGCGGAACAATATTATTAAACGAAGCCGGGCCTGTTTTATTAGTTGCTGCAATAAGTGTAATGCCTTTACAAAAAGGCTAATTAAACAATTGGGATTTGAATGATCGGATAAACATAATATTGAAGTTGATTTGATAAGGTATAAGGCACTTAATTAGAATATCATGAACTATTGGCAAGACAAGGAAGGCGTGCCTCTTTTCTGCATGACGCCAACATCAGTCTGATCTATTAATTATGTTAAGCTAATTCAGCTGGCAAAGGTTAGGTAAATCCTTTGTTCTTCAGCTAGCTCCCAAAGGAATTTAATAAATAAAAAAACTGAGTATTATAATTCACAACAGTATACGAAAAAAGAACAGAATAGAAAAATGTGAAGCGGCTGCATCTTAATTCTAATGAGTACGTCTATAATATTATATGTTACGTACCTTTTTTGGGATGAATAAGAGGGTGGCCTCTTTAGAAAAATAAAATGGACGTACATTATATAGAAATGATAAATTTACTATAATTTACATAATATATTATATAATATATATTATAAAGTATGGATATTTTTATAAAATGATATTAATTTTATAAAACAGTTTATAAAAATATTTTTATTTTATAATTTGTATTATATAAATATTATTAAAATATATTGTATTTGTATCACTTTTCTTTTATATATATATATAGACGTACCCAGAACATCGATCATGAATCACATCTGAAAGCTCCTTTACAGTTGACCCAGTTCTCTACATCTGGCAGCCTGCAATCACTTCCTAGCCTGCCATCTCAGATTACAGAAAACGAAGTGCTTTTCCATTGAGTGACTATAACACCCAAAATGGACCAAGTCCAGTCAGCTTTTAGATTTTTTAAAGCTTTGATTATATCCTATACCCGTTTATGTTAATAACTTAATATATATGCAATGGCGAAACCACATACGGGCTTGGGGGTTTTAATTTGGCCCCATAATTTTTTTTTTTTAGAACTTGAACTTTCAAATTAGATTTTTTAATTCCGCCCATATGTGAATCGATTCAATATAGTCAAGTACTTACAAATAATATAATATATATATATATATAATATATAGACCGACCTAGCTTATGACGTCTGCACTCTGCCCTAGCTAAAATCTCAACTTACCTATATAAATATGCAAGCAATTGATCACCCATGCCAAAAAAAGTCTTTTCCTTCTCAAATTTCAATGGCTAAGGTGCATCCTCAAGTAACTAGGAGCTCTTCTCCCAACCCCATGACCTCGAAGAGATCAGAAACATTTACCGTATGGATGAAATCGCTTTTGTATCAGACAAATGGTTGCACTGTCTACAACACGACTGGTGATATCGTTTATCGTGTTGATAACTATGACAAAAAAGGTAGCAATGAAGTTCATCTCATGGATCTCCGAGGCAAAGTGCTCTCTACTATATTAAGACGAAAGGTAATTATTTCTTGTATAAAGTACGTGTTTTACATCACCAACCTATCACCAACTAGTTGATAGTGTGAAATTAACAAGTCCTTAATTTACCTCTTGGATTTTCAATTGATCCCTGGTCTGTCAAGTTGGAAATCTGATGATTTGCACTGAATTTGGTTTCTCATGTTTGATGTTATTATGCAGAATTTACTTGGTTTCGGAGGTTGGGATGGGTATAGATCATCATGCAGTACTGGTTCTAATACAAATGAAGAACAGCCATGGTTTCAAGTTAAAAAATGCAACAAAATGCTAATGGCCGGAGACTTGGCTTGTCAAGTTTCTGTGGCCGGCTATGAAAAGTACAGAATGGTTAGATCATTGGCTGCTGGCAAAGGAGCTTTTAGAATAGTAAATAATGAGGGAGATATTGTTGCAGAGGTCAGCACAGCTTTCTTTCCTCAGATTTCACGATTCACTACAAGAAAATCAGATCACTTTTATGATCAATCATTTGTGACAAAAAGTTAATAATGATTTCTTTTGAACTTTTGGATTGTTTCAACAAAATGATGATGAATTCAATTAATTCATAGATATGCTAATGAATTAGTTGTTGTTTCTTTTATTTTTGCAGGCAAAACCAAAGCAATCATCTTCAGGAGTACTGCTGGGAGAAAATGTTTTAACTTTGGTGGTGGAGCCTCACATGGATCATTCCCTAATCATGGCTCTAGTGATTGTTTATGGACTCCTTCGTCGTAGAATGTAAAAACAATCTTAATTTATAACCACAAATTTGTAAAGGCTAACCTGATCGATCATCTTTTTGGGCTTCTCATTCATGAATCCATTCTCTGTTTTCCCTTCTTTGGTTTGAGTTTTGATCTGTAAGTTTTGTTTCCATTCAATTTTTTGTTTGTAAATATTGTGGAAAAGAGAGAGTAGACAAGTGTGTAGTAGCACTCATTCTTTATATTTAAATATGAGCAATGCTAGATACCCTCGAGACATAATCCCGTTGTGGTTTTGTGACTGACGTGACGTCGAATATATTTATTAAAAAATAAAAAAACACACAGGCAGCAATGGAGAAGAATTTTGGATTACTGGTGTCCTAATTAGAGGTGAGTATTTGCTAAATTCGTTTCCTTTTTTCCCAAAACATATCATTTCCAAAGTCTTTCGTCTTCCTCAAGCATGATTCCTCCCATTTTATCTTTCATTCCAGAGTTCCTTCACTACACAATCCATCATTTTAATCCAACCAAACTTTACCCAAATACACAACCGACCCAAACCAAACACTATCATCAGCCTACAAATATCTTCACATTTTTCTTTCTTTTAGAATGCTTTTTTTCTTCTGCAGAGACACAAGCAACCATTATAGGAAAAAAGTTTGTTTATTTTATTAGTTCATTTCTATATCTGAAATAGAAATCCAACAAGCGTGCCCTGCTTTTTCACCTATCCATAACAAGTACAGATCTAAAACAACCCTCTGCTTTTTCTACTACCCACGAAGGCAACCTCAGACCTGAGTACGTAGAAGACGACATCGTGGAAAAGGAAGGGACGAGAAGCAAGCTAGAGAAGAGATCGAAGAGAGAGAGAGAGCGCGCAAAAGGAGGGAGGGAATCGAAGAGAAGTAAAGTGAGATGATGTTTTGGGGCTTTAGAAAACGATTGTTTTCTTAAGTCCACATAGGACATGATGCCGCGTCGGGGTTCTTGTCCCTGTTTCCTATAGCTTTTTCGCTTAGAGAATGAACAGTAAAGATTGTATTGACACTTGACACTACCATAGGCATAAAATCAGTAATCAGATTTTATCACATTCAGATAAATTAAATATTAACTATTCAATTAACGTTGTTATTGGTACTAGTACTTTAACTCATTTTAAAATTTTCTACCTTCCAATTAGCAATATCGATCCTAATAGCTACAGAATGAAATTGATTTGATTTGTAGTTTGGTTTGTGATGTTAGGAACGATAAATAAGAAAATAAAATAAAAAGTGGAGTCAATTATTAAAGGTGTACAAGAATTGTCGAAACCAGCTGAGAATTAATAAGACCGGCGGCCGGAGCACATAACTGGGCAGAACCGCTCGGTGAGCGAGAGGATTTAAGGGAAAATCAATATTGGCAATTCAGCACCACTTTGAAAAACCCATGGAAAATGTTGAACTGGCCGATCCTTTAAATTTTTTAAAATATATATGTATATAAAATGACGTTGTTTCACTTAAATGAAAACCTGTTTTTAAATCTGATTCTGGAAGACGTACTGCTAGTCCTCCAAAACCTAAAATTAAGTTGATTGAAAAACCTTTGATTATTCTACCCGAGAACAGACAGAAAATAGATTTTGTCAGTACTCTAGATAGAATTGATCAAATGCTAGCAGAAATAAAACTAGAAAAACAAAGGTCAAAACCTTCTACAAGTGTCCTTGACAGGAGTAGAAAGGATTTTAATCCAGATTATATTTCTGTTCTTTCTACAGATGAATCCTCTGAGGATGATTCTGTCATCAATTCTGTTTTAAAACAATTTTCATCGGAGCCAGCTGAGATAGCCAGACTCACTTCTCTGAAACTTTCGGGTTTTACAAAAAACTGGTTTTCAAAGCCAACTCCACCTGATTTAGCGATCGAAGAACGTATGTTTAGAGATCAGTTTTCGGCTAGTGCTGACAGGATATATGAATGGAATATTGATGGACTCTCTGAACAAGAAGTCCTAAATACTCTACAAAATATGTCCATGATCGCCGATGCCTATGTTCAGAAAAATATCTTACAACCTGATATTGTTTTAATGTTAGTTTATGGTTTACGGGCATGCTTCGATCATGGTGGGATAAACACCTTACTGATGAAGCTAAACAAAGGATTCAATTTGCTGTCAAGCAAAATAATGATGGTACTCCTGTTTTTGATAACACCATAGGACGAGGTGTCTCTGATGGTGTTAATACTTTGATTTATACGATTATAAAACATTTTATTGGTACGCCTTCAAATGTGACTAATCGTTTTTCTGATTATTTGAATAATCTGAGATGTCCTAACATGTCAGATTACAATTGGTATGAAACTGTGTTTATTTCTCGAATTTTAATGCGTGATGATTCTGATAAGCCTTACTGGAAAGAAAGATTCATTGATGGTCTCCCTCGCTTGTTTGCCATTAAGGTAAAGGAGGCACTACTTGATAGTACCGGTAGAATAGATTACGATAGTTACACCTATGGTAATATTACTAGCGTAATTAAAAAATATCTAGTCATTTTGGGTGAAACCACGTCATTTTGGGGCCTCAAAGTTTAAAAAATATATAAAGCCGAACAAAGTTGTTTAGAACTAGATTTAATAAACCCACCCCCTCTTCTTTTTCTTCTTCTTCTTCTTCCTCACGTATAGTTTCCTCTGCAACCCTAAATCTTAAGTGTTGAATTCAAAGTTTCAAGTTTCGTATTTATATGTAAATTTTGATGATAACAAATAAATTCAAGTCTCAAACTCAAATTATCTATGCAATGGAGCGAAGTGCACATCAAGTATAAAAGAACAAGTCTACAAATGAAGCTTATAGATTATTTTTGTACATCTCTTGATAAAATTCGAAATCGGATTAAGATTCAAAAATTAATCTTTTCTCATAAAGTATTAAATTGTATTTTTTTATACATGACATAAGCATGATATATGCATGATATCATTAAAAGCTTTAATTTGGAAAATTATACTTTGCATGTGCATGACATATGTAATGATTTTATTAAAAATTTTATTTTCAAAAATTTTATTTTACATAAGCGTGACATATGCAATGATTTCATTCAAAAATTTGAATTTTGAAAATTAAATGACATATGTAATGATTTCATCAAAATTTAAATTTTGAATTTGGAAGATGATTGAGTGTGATTTATTTGCCTATAAATAGCTTACTTGAATTTTGCAAAATCATAACAATAAGAGTTTACACATCTATTGTTAAGTTTTGCATCATTCTTTCAAAACTCCCATTCTCTCTTTTCTAAAGTTTTGAACCTTAATTCTTGTTCTTTTTTAGAGAGATATAGGTTGCACTGTATTATTTCTATCTCACTCATTGAGGAGTGTACTTTAATAGTTTACCCACTATCAACTCTTGTATCAGTAAGAGGGTGCGTATAACTCTTGTGTGTGTAGAAGGTATTCTACACAGGAAAGAGTTGAATTACCAAGTGTGAGGTGATTGGAAGTGTAGAGGGTGTTTTATACGGATTCTTTGGAGCGGTGCTACTTAAAGGTGTAATAGGTTTCTATCTCCACCTAAAAAAGATTGAATAATGAATTTGGGATCCTTAAGAGGTAACTTGAGGCGAGGACGTAGGCAGTGGAACTGAACTAAAAATACTGAGTTTACTTCTTTTTACCCTACTCTTTACATTTCTTGCTACTTTATATTCTATTTATATTTTATATTGTCTATTTGATTTATAAATGTTAATTTTTATAATATAACCTAATTCACCCCCCTCTTGTGTTAGTCATTTGGACAACAATTGGTATCAGAGTAAGGGTTCTGTTATAAGATTAACTATCTGTTGAGTTACGATCATATGGCTAACATTGCAGCTACTTTCGCTGAAGGTCAATCTAGTAGTCGACCTCTGCTATTTTGTAGAGATAATTATACTTTCTAGAAAACTAAAATGAGAATATTTCTTCAGTCTTAAAGTCGAAAAATCTGGAAATTTATTGTAAATGAGTCTTATATTCCAACAAAAACTGTTGATGGAGTAAAAGTCAAAAAAGAAGAAGAAGAGTTTGATCGCGAAGACGATAGATTTTATACTGTGAATGTAATGGCTATGAATTTTCTATATAATACTCTCAATAGTAATGAATTTAACAGAATAATGACTTGCAGGACAACAAAGGAAATTTGGGACAATTTGGAAGTAACCTATGATGGAACTTCACAAGTCAAAAAATAAAAAATTTATATTCTAACGCATGAATATAAAATATTCAAAATGAATGATGATGAATCTATCTCTTCTATGTATACTCGTTTTACTAGTATTATAAATAGTTTGACATCTCTTGATAAAATTTATTCCAGCTTGGAAATAGTAAAGAGAATTTTCAACTCCTTACCAAAACGTTGGGAATCAAAACTAACGGCGATTCTTAAAGTTAGAGATATTAAAAAATTCAAAGTAAATGAACTCATCGAGTCACTTATTGCCAATGAGTACATATTGAAAAGAGGAGAAAAAGAAGGAAAACAAAAGAAGAGCTTGGCACTCAAAGCCTTTCGTCATGAAAGTGAAAGCAATTAAGATGAAGAAAGCGATGACGAAGAGATTGCAATGATTGCAAGAAAATTTAAAAGATTTTTGAAAAATAAAGTTTTTCCAAGAAAACCTTTCAAATAATTTTCTAACAAAGATACAGGTAAAAATGATTTATTAATTTATTATAAATGTAAAAAAAATCAGGACATATCAAGATAAGTTGTCCCCTGCTAAAGAAAGATCGATACAAAAACAAGAAAATAATGATAACTACATGGGATGATGATTCAAGTAGTTTAGACAGCAATGCAAGTAATGAAAAATCTGCAAGTTTTTGTCTTATGGCTAAAGATGATCTTGAGATAACAAATCTTGAAAATCCCTCTTATGAAGAATTACAAAATGCTTTAGAAGAGGTATATGAGGAATTTGAAAAATTAGATATTAAATATACCACTTTGAAAAAGAAAAATTCTTCTTTAATAAATGAAATTGATGTTTTAAGAAAAAAAATATATAATTTCAAAAGATGAAAACGATGAACTGAAAAAAAAAAGTAGCTGATTTAGAAAACATTATTGAAAATTTCATAAATGAAAAAAGAAATTTCGAAAAATTTCTTGGTAATCAGATATGTGTTTTTAATAAGGTAGGTTTGGGATACATGCCAAAAGAAAAACTCAAACCCTATAAAAATTTCTTTGATAAACCCATTAAATCAAAACCATATTTTCAAAATTATTTTCCTAAAAATAAATTTGTCAAAGAAAGATACTATTACAATCACTCAAGTTCTTCAAGTATGTTACATGTTATTTGTAATTTTTGTAATAGAAATGGTCATAACTATCATGCTTGTCCTATTAGAAGAAAACATACAATGACTATTAGGGTCATATGGGTACTAAAGAATCTTATTTCTTCTGATACTAATAAATAAAGGACCTAAAGAATATGAACACCAAGAAAAATTATTTTAATTATTTTTGTAGGTATGCATGAAGTCTTCCGTAAGTAAAATAAGATGGTTTTTAGATAGAGGATACTCAAGACACATGACAGGAGAAAAAACTAAGTTCATTGATCTCACTCCTAAAGAAAAAAGACACGTGATATTTGGAAACAATTCAAAATGGAAGATTGTGGGAATAGGTAAAGTTGGTAATAAGTCTTCTTTCATAATTAAAGATGTTCTACTTGTTGAAAGTCTAAAACATAATCTTTTTAAGTATAAGTCAATTATGTGATAAAAGATTTATAGGTACTTTCAAAAAGGATAAGTGCATTATTTTGAATAATCATAATTGCAATGTTTGTTTTATTACTCTTAAAAATAAGAATGTTTATACAATTGAATTTGAAAAAATTGCCTCACAAGATACTATTTGTTTATCAGCTCAACATGAAAATAGTTGGTTATGGCATAAAAGGTTTGGTCATGCAAACATGGAACTTATTCCAAACTTTCAAAAAATGATCTTGTGAGAGGTTTGCTAAAAGCAAACTTTTTTAAAGACAAAATCTGTTATGTACGCCATTTTGGTAAACAAACAAAAACTTCTTTCAAAATGAAGAAAAATATTTCCACTACTAGACCTTTCCAACTAATACATATAGACCTTTTTGGATCAAACAGAGTTACGAGTTTGAGAGGAAAATATTATGCATTTGTTATTGTTGATGATTTCTCTAGATATACTTGAGTCATCTTTTTTGCTCATAAAAATGAGGTACATAATGCCTTTATTAAGTTATGCAAGATAATTCAAAATGAAAATGACTATACTATGTCAAACATCCGAAGTGACAGAGGGAAAGAATTTGTCAATAAAGATATTGAGTCTTTTTGTGATGAAAATAGTTTTCTGCATAATTTCTCTGCTCCTCAAACTCCTCAACAAAATGTAGTAGTAAAGAGAAAAAATATATCTCTTCAAGAAATAACAAGAATAATACTTAATGAAAATAGTTTACCTAGTTATTTTTGGACCAAAGCGGTAAGTACTGCATATTATGTTATAAATAGAGTTATGTTAAGGTCTAAATTAAATAAAACCTCTTATGGGCTTTGGAATGAGAAAAAGTCCAACAATGATTACTTTCATGTATTTGGATGCAAATATTTTATACTTAATAATATAGATAATTTGGAAAAGTTTGATACAAAATCTTATGAAGGTATTTTTCTTGGATATTCAACAATTAGTAAAGTTTATAGAGTATTCAATAAAAAGATTTTAATTGTACAAGAATCTATGCATTTAATATTTGATGAATCTAACCCTCTACTCTCCAAGAAATCTATTGATGAAGAATCAGAAGGTACAAATAACACAAATAGTCTCAATCTCGACAAAGAGAATACAATGGAAGAAGTCTAACATAGAAATATCAGGAAAGATCATCAAGATTTAGTACAAGATACAACTAAACAGTGAAAACATGTGAAAGATTATCTAGTGGAACAAATTCTAAGAGAACCTTCACGAGATGTAAGTACTCAATCATCTCTTAAAAATATTTGTAATCACACTGCTTTTCTATCTCAAATTAAACCCAAAAATATTGATGTAGTATTTATTGATGAATCATAGATTTTAACTATGCAAGAAGAGCTAAATCAATTTGAAAGAAATAATATATGGACACTTGTTTCTAAACTCAAAAATCATGCTGTTATTAGAACAAAATGAGTTTTTAGAAATAAGAAAGATGAGTCTAGAATCATCACTAGAAATAAGACTCGACTTGTAGATCAAGGTTTCAATCAAGAGGAATAAATCGATTATGATGAAACGTATGCACCTGTCGCAAGATTAGAAGCTGTTCGAATGTTACCTGCATATGCATGTTATAAAAATTTCAATTTTTTTCAAATGGATGTTAAAAGTATTTTCTTAAATGGTTTTATAAATGAAGAGGTATATGTTGAGCAACCTCCAGGTTTTGAAAATCATATTTCTCCTAATCATGTTTTTAAGCTTGCAAAAGCATTATATGGACTCAAACAAACTCTTAAAATTTGGTATGAAAGACTTAGTAGTTTCTTAATTGAAAAAGGTTTTTCAAGAGGAAATATCGTTACAACTCTTTTCATCAAATATGAACAGGATGATATTATTCTAATTCTAATTTATGTTGATGATATAATATTTAGTGCTACTAATGAAAATATGTGCCAAGATTTTGTTAAGAGCATGCAGGAAGAATTTGAAATGAGTATAATGGGAGAACTTAATTTCTTTTTTGGATTGCAAATCAAGCAAGCAAAAAGTGGAACATTTATTAATTAGTCAAAATATATCAAAAAGTTACTCAAAAAGTTTGAGATAGAAGGTACGAAAGTAATTGGAGCATCAATGAATCCAACCACTAAACTTGATAAAAATGAAAGCGGTAAACCAATTGACTCAAATGCATATCGAGGTATGATTGGTAGTTTATTATATTTGACAGCTAGTAGACCTGATTCAGTGTATGTTTATGTGCACATTTTCAATCATCTCCAAAACAATTTCATTTGATTGCAGTCAAGCGTATTTTTAGATATCTTGCCAGTACCATTGACCTAGAGTTATGGTATCCTAAACACACTTCTTTCGATCTTATTAGTTATTCAGATGCGGATTATGCTGGTTGCAAAGTTGATCGAAAAAGTACTAGTGGAACAAGTTATTTTTTAGGTCATGCACTTATTTCATGGTTTAGTAAAAAGTAAAATTATGTTGCATTATCTACTGTTGAGGCAGAATATATTGTTGCAGGCAATTGTTGTACTCAAGTTCTTTACATGAAGCAACAACTTGAGGATTTTAAACTTATGTACAATCATATTCCTATTAAATATGATAATACTTATGCTATAAATCTCTCAAAGAATCTAATACAACATTCTAGGACCAAACATATTGAAATTATATACCATTTTCTTAGAGATTATATACAGAAAGGTGATGTTGTACTAGAATTAACAAGCACACATGATCAATTGGCAGACATTTTCACAAAACCCTACCAGAATATAGACTATGCATGATTAGAAGAAAAATAGAAATGATGCATGCCATGAATATCTGTTAGATATTTTTATCCATTATCTCAACAGAAACTTCAGAAACTTGAAATGTTTAGTCTCATCATTCAAATGCATTTGCTCCTCATAAATCATCATGTCATCTTTGTCTAAAAGATTAGGCAATCGAAATAAAAAGGCAATCAAAGATTTTAAACCCTTATTCTGTTGTTTTAACTCTACTATTTTTTTATTTGACTCATAAACAAGTCATTGAAGTACAGAGACTGTTTCGTTAAACTTCTCAATTTCTCGAATTTTAGACTACAACTGAGCAGAAAAAACAATAATGGAATATGAGTATCGAGTCCCGAGACCCATAAGCTCATAAATGGCGTCATGATCTAATTTATTAGACAAATCAGTCTCTTGCTGTTTCATGGCACCTACGACAGATGCAGAAATAGATTGATCACGAAAATCACTGAAGGAAAATTGATGAGCCATTGAGATTTTGTAGAGTGAGAATGAAGATAAACTACAGAAATGAGAAGAAAATTTGATGTGAATTAGATAAAACTAATGATTGCTTTTATAAAGATGGAAATAAATACAAGCTAAATTGTTATATCTTCAAATCTTACTTAGTCAAACTTACAAGATATGTCGAATGCATATTGTCAAAAGTTATCGAGCTAAGCCAGCGAGATTAATTACAATTGTCCCTATTTCTCTCGTGAAATGCTGTCATTATCTACTGATATTGACTCTGTATTTGAATTCTCACTCATTCCGATTCCTCTATTCGAAGTTTCAAAACATGAGCTAATTCCGTCAAATCTTTATTTTCTTACTTTAACCTCTTATTCTTTCTACCTTTATTTGCAAGCTTTTGATGCAGAACAGATATTTGATTGTTAAGTCGATCAACCTCATTTGCCCTTACTAATAATCTCCCAGACATAGTCGTAACAGATGCAGCATATTGAACACTGATAGTTCTTGATACTATAACAACCTTAGAATCAGTTCTACTAGAAAAATGCATCTCTGCTTCTATCATAGTGTTGACAACCTCAAAAGATAAAATGACTGTTTGAGATGGTTCCTGATTCAAATCCAGAAGATTATTAGACGAAATTTTCTCCGTCATTATATCGTTTTGGATAAATAGATACTTGATCAATGAGCAATGTGAAATTTGTTTTAGCATTCGGTGGGTGAAAATAGTCATTTAAATAGAAACCGAAAACTTTCAAATCTCTACGTATCTTATTTGTCAACAACATCAAACGGATTTGAATCTCCTTCTGTACCGAATTGCCAAAACTAGACCTCCAACCTTTGCAGGTTTTGTTGGACACACGTGGCTCCGCACCGAATTATCTACAGTCTCTACTAACGCATCGTTTTGTTTGTTTATTGGTTATTGTAGAAAGATGTCTTATTGAGCTAATTATGATTCCATTTTAATAATGCTAAAAGGGGAAGAAGTTTTAGACATAAATATTTAAATTTTTAACTCTGTTATATATGCTGGAATTATGTTTATCTATTACTTGAAAAACTAACACATATTCTCAGGGTGAGTTTAAGCATTACTACAAATCTCATAATTCTACTAAGTATTTGTCATCATCAAAAAGGGGGAGATTATTGAATCCAAGGTTTCAAGTTTCGTATCTACGTGTAGATTTTGATGATAACAAATAAATTCAAGTCTCAAACTCAAATTATCTACGCAATGGAGCGAAGCACATATCAAGTATAAAAGAATAATTCTACAAATGAAACTCATAAATTATTTTTGTACATCTTTTGATAAAATTCGAAATTGGATTAAAACTCAAAAATTAATCTTTTCTCATAAAAGATTAAATTGCATCTTTTTTTATGCATGACATAAGCATGATATATGCATGATATCATTACAAATTTTAATTTGAAAAATTATATTTTGCATATGCATGACATATGCAATGATTTCATAAAAGCTTTATTTTCAAAAATTCTATTTTACATGTACATAACATATGCAATGACTTCATTCAAAAATTTGAATTTTGAAATTTGAATGACATATGCAATGACTTCATCAAAATTTGAATTTTGAATTTGGAAAATGATTGAGTGTGATCCATTTGCCTATAAATAGCTCATTTGAGTTTTGTAAAATCACAATAACAAGAGCTTACACATCTATTGCTAAATTTTGGATCATTATTTCAAAACTCTCATTCTCTCTTTTCTAAAGGTTTGAACCTTAATTCTTGTTCTTTTTTAGAGAGATATAAGTTGCGCTATATTGTTTATATCTCACTTATTGAGGAGTATACTTTGATAGTCTACTCACTATCAATTCTTGTACCAGTAAGAGGGTACATATAACTCTTATGTGTGTAGAAAGTATTCTACACAGGGAATAATTAAATCACCAAGTGTAAGGTGATTGGAAGTGTAGAGGGTTTTCTACATGGATTCTTTGGAGCGGTGCAGCTCAAAGGTGTAATAGATTTCTATCTCCACCTAAAGGAGATTGAATAGTGAATTTAGGATTCTCAAAGGGTAGTTTGAAGCGAGAACGTAGGCAGTGGACTGAACCTCATAAAAATACTGAGTTTGCTTCTTTTTACCCTACACTTTACATTTCTTACTGCTTTATATTCTGTTTATATTTTATATTGTGTATTTGATTTATAAGTATTAATTTTTATAATATAACCAAATTCACCGCCCTCTTGTATTAGTCATCTGGACAACACTAAGCCTTCTACTCTCCCTCGATAATGTAGGCGGTATCCCTCCTATGTTGCAGAGATGCCGACGGCAGACTAAATAACCAAGTCGAGCTGCGTCGAGATTGATAATATAGGCTTTCCCTCTCCCAATCAACCAATTTCAGCCGATGTTGAGCTCTCATGGCAAACATAGATGTAAATGTAATTTAAGTTTAGTTAGGATTAGATGAGTCTGGTTTAAACTTGAATTATGGATAAATGTAATTTTAATAAGACTTTAGATTTGCATCTGATAAGGATAAGCATTTGAATTAAAGTTATCTGATAAGCATAAATGTTTGAATTGTAACTCTTATCAAAATTTGTTTAAATTATAAGATAAGAGTTTACAAGAGTTCTTGTTACGTTTTGAGTCTTTGAGTCAGTTGAAGAGATAAAAACGCAAGTTTTATTGAAGAAACTGAAACTGATTTGAACTCGAAGGAATTCAGAAGAAGTGAACTATTATGAGATGTTTGCAAGTCATTACGAACGTATTAGCCTGGAAATCTAGATAAATTTTTCAGCAGAGTCCTTCTCCAAATCAACTACTACATTGCCTATTTAAGGAGGAGTTGGCTGAGGATTTTGATCAATACTTCTACAACACATATTCACAAGCATTGAGAGCTTGAAGATCTAGGTAGAACTTCAAGAGTTCTTGTGATTAAAATTTTTTGAGTAAAGGATTTTTCAAGAAACTCAATTCGTGAGATTAAGTGAGAGCATACTTCAATAGGGGGTTGCCGTGTTTGAAATCAACCACTAGAAGTTCCAATAAGAAAGAAAAAGATTGAATATCGTCAGAGGTTCTGACTACCTATTATGGTAAAAGATAAACGGATTTAGTTACAAAGATTTTATAATCATTTTACTTGTAAACATCTCGATCAATAAAATTGATTTTATAGAATTTGATTATCCCGTAGGGTTTTATTTTTGAAGAGTTTTTCAAAGAATTTTCCTTCGTAACTAAATAATCGTATTAATGTTTTTAATATTTTATGTTGGTTATTAATTAGTGTTAATAATTTTAGTTTAGCATTAATGTGTATAACCAAGAATACTTAGATAATTTTAATAAATTCAATGGGGTTCCAATTTGACACCAAAATAGACGCCGAACCGATTGGCGTATACCCCTATCAATTACGCACTACTAAAGTTTATGATATTGGAAACTTACACAGCGGCTAAGAAATTGCATAAAATCTTAATTTAGATAATAAGCAAACCAGATTTGAGGTTCAAATGAAAGATTCTTCTCAATGGAACTGGCCATCTAATCTATGAAGATAGGCTGCACCAGACAAACAACAAGCCCATTTGTCAGAGACTTTTAAGTTGTTCAAGAAGATTTACTGCTACTACGACCTTCGTGCCTATTCTCTTGAGAGTTCCCTCGGCTCGGGAAAGAGAAAGCAAGACTCTGACGTACGTTCGGTCTGGTCTTAGGTTTTTCAAGTTGGAGCATTCCGTACGGTATAGCCATATAAGATAACAACACAATATATTTTAAATCCTAGTCAACAAGTCGGGTTAGATCAAGGACATTTAAAACGAATTCTTATCAGAGATCAAATAATCAAACTGAAATGCCACAAATACAACCAAGCTAGGTAGCTCTTATATGCACAGAAGCCCAATTCATAATATGAAAACAGTAATCATTAATTTCACAAAACTTATAAAAAAAAAGGTACAAAGATCAAACAATTTTGACCTATAAACATATTATAAGTTTAGATCCCTCAAACAGGCGTGGTTTATTGGTATACTTTAGATATAAATTCATGTCAACATGGACTCCTGCTTAATTACAAATGCGTCAAAGAAAGTTTGAAGAAAAATATATAAAGAATGACCTCCAAGCAATGATCCAAGGCGGCTGGCTGCCACCTTGCTGATCATCACATGTTCTTCATGATATTGTAATTGTATTATTGGAGTATTTCCAATATATTATATATATATATTATGAAAAGACTGCATTGTATTGCAATTGAAATTATAACTGTGACCTATAAACATATTATAAGTCAAACTAACACATTGATCTGTAGTACCCTCACACACATATATGGTTAGCACTAAACTTCGAAATCTCTCATGGTGACAATACCTACAGGGATTACAAGCCAGGACCTATATCTCAATTTGTGAATTGTTTGAAAGTTGTAACACCTCCATCCTCCAAAAGGAGGGGAGGGTAGCAAACACACATCCTCCGAGGAGAAGAGGGAACCAACCTAAAATAAGTCAATTCCAATTTATCAAGAAAATATAACAAAACATCAAACAAAACAGACACAAGCACCAACAAAAACACCGAGATCCAAACGCGCCACTATGGGAGATATTCCGTTATCGTAGCCACCAATGGATCTTCACCCAAGGACTGGAATGGCTCCGGAATGGCCGCACGAAAAGGAAGACCCAACCGTGCGTGGAAGCCACCCGACATTCAACAACGAAACCCATCGGAAGATCCACGGCAAAAGGACTCCCTTGTGGTGCGCTTGATAGCTGAAAACCACCGGAAGATGGACCCATCACTACCATCTGGAACCGACTGGAAACACCTGGAAAAAAAAACAACAAAAACCAGCAACAAAAACCCAGATCCTATCCAACGAGAGAACTGGGGAGGAAGGAAATGAGGGAGGAGGGAAGAGGGAAGAGGGGCAGCAGCACCTGGTTGTTATTTTTTTCTTCTCCTGTAAAGTGTTTGGATAAAGTAATGAGACACGTTTGATAGAAAGCTTTCTGCATGTCTTAATTTAGCAGTAGTTTAGAATTCAAACATGTATATATGGCAATAATTTAAGGTACCCATATATAACATACACCTCATGACCATATATACTCCAATAATTATTGATTAATTATCCCATTACGTACCATCTACATGTCTTAAAACGTGATCTCTATCGAATTGGCCTGGCCCATGCATCTAGTTTTTCATAAAAATACTCGATCGATAATATTCAATATGTTTCCTCCAAATAATTTCTTGGTTTATGATATATATATATATAAATGCTGATTTCTAGCTAGCGATATTTAACATATTTTTTATTTGTCTTTTAAAAAAGGAATCATGTCAACGCGCCCTCAACCATATATATGATCTGATAAGCATGAAGAGTACTGCTACTTAATGATATATAATTAACTGGTTTCCTTTTTCTTCTTAGTTTATATATTCATGTACGCATGCAGTCTTGAGGGCAAAGGCAGCAGGCAGGCATGGTACTTACGTATTGCAGATTATCCAGAGTCCAAAATGGAAGGAAATTAAATAACAACGCGTGGAAAACAAACTGCTCATAATATTACTGGATCACATTATGCATGAAACTATATCATGCATATTGCATTTATGCACGAGGATCAGTCAAGGCCGCTATCGCCTACTGCTCATCAAATTCTAACTAAGCGGTCGACCAAGCATAAGTACTCTTCGAATTTGTCAACTTTTGCTTCTTCGTGATTGTGTTTGATGATGTCCGTAAAAGATTATAATCATATGACATACTACAGCTTCTAGTTAACTACTAATTATATTAATATATTAATATTAATTTTCGATTTCCTATAAATATATTATATCCAGGCTTGACCATTATTAACTAAACTCGTACATACATGTCATGATCTCTAGCTATCACAATTAATAATGAGCAAAGTTGATCATTTATTATTAATTTCTTTAATTTTCAAGTAATTTCTATTAATATATAATTACATGAATTACAAGATCAGCGCCCTGCATACAGCATTTTTATATTATTATTTTTTTGAACATATCCAGTCATAATTATAAGAGAAAAGATGATCAGGATCAGGATCAGGATCACTTTAATTAATTAAGACTATTATTGGCCATTTAAATATCATGCATTTTAGTCATAATATATGTACCTACGCGATTGAGATGTTGATGATGATGATGATGATATTGTATACATATTCCAGTCCATGCATTTAATTATTAATGTGCTTATATTAATTAATTGATTAATTTCCATATATTGTTGTTGACGTACGGAGTGAGCGCGCGCATGAATCGTTTTTAATTTAGAAGTTATCACCTCATGGATCAGCTTGAAAAGTTATGGAAATTAATAAATAACAATTGAAGGCGACAGGTTCCCTACTGCTATAACGGCGCCCATCACCAGGTGGGAAAGCGGGATTTTATGTTTGAGAGTCATCGGTTCATCGGTAAAGCGTGCGATACATATAAATTTTAGAAAAATGATTATCAATAATAAAAATATTATATTCTGTTGTTATCGAACTCTCTAAACGTATATTACTTTTCGAATTGTACTCTATTTCTTTCTTTTTTAAAAAAATTTTAATTGTTTTTAAGTACTTACTTATATATTTTTATGATTTAAGAAAAATTTATAAATCAAGAATAAATTTGAAAGTTTTCTAATAAGTAATGATCTAACGCTATTAGATTTTTAACAAACTATATCTCACAATCATATAAGTTAAAGTGAAATTAAATAAGTGAGTATAATCAATCAATTTTACAATCATATAAATTTATAATCAATTTTTTTTTGCTAGAATTAGACTATTATAGTAACTGTAAAATTATGTAAGTTAAAATTTAGATTTACGTAAAGTTAAAAGTTAAAATATAAATGGATGTATATTGAGATTTAAAAGAATAATTTTCATAAAAAAAATTTGAGAGGATAATTTTATTTTTATTTTTATTTTTATTTTTATAATCTAAGAGATAATTTTAATTTTATATATATATTTATATCATAGATGAAATTTGGAAAAACTTTGGGGGGCAGTAGCCCCCCAACTATAAACGTGAGTCCGCCCTTGCCCATCACCATGTGTAGTCAGTCGCAAGATATCTTGTAGAGTTCTGGATCGGGTGAAAGCCTCGTATGTTTCGAGATATAATAAATTAAGATGAAAGTTAAAAATTGAATAAATATTATTAGAATATACCTTTTTAAATTATTTTTATTTTAGAATTAAAAAATAAATAATATATTTATTTTGTTTTGTATAAAAATTTAAAATTATAATGATTAGATGAAATGAGATGAAACGTGATCAATATATATAATTATAAAAAAAATGAGAATATATCATATGTTACAACATCTATAATTTTTAATTTTTAGTTGGATGGCTACATTTTTTCCAAAGAAATGAGATAGACTTACACATTTTAGAATTGTATTCAAACATAGTCTTCTAAATAATATGTTACACCAATTATGGCCTTATTTGTATTCGAAGACAAGATGAACTAATAAAATTAACAGCTATGTACATGCACATTTTCTACCCTTGACCGATAATACATGTAAACCGTTTTTATCAAATATATATTATTAAGGTCTTGTTTAGATCATGTTGAGATAAGACGATAAAAAAAATAATTAATAATAATAAAATATTTTAAGTTAAGATGTTTTATGAGATTTTGAAAAATAAGAGAGAAACAATTAAATAAAAATATTAAAATATTGTTATAATATAATTTTTAAATATAATTTTTATTTGAAAGATTTAAATATATTTGGAAATTTTAAAAAGTTATAATGATTAAATAAAAAAAATTAAATATTTGAAATTAAAAAAAATCTGAATGAGAAATAATAAATGCAATCGTGGATTTGCAAGCGGCATGTAATTATTTTGAAAAAAGTAGATATATATGAGACTCATATAAAAAAAATTAATTTTTTAATAGTAGATCTCACTTTTTTCAAAGTGATTATACACAGCTTGCAACTCCATGACTATACCTAACATTACTCATCTCCCAAAACTCATTCACAAATAGAACCTCTCTCTTCTATAGATTATCTCTCTCCTCTCATCTCTTCTTCTCTCTCAAAGCTCTCTCACAGATTGAACCTCTCGTCTCTCCTCTATCTCTTCTTTTCCGTTGAATCCATCTTTGTCAATAGATTTCAAACACAATTAGGCAGATTTCGAAGTTGAATTAGGTTGTAGTTTTAGCTGATCCCATGCCCATTGACTCTTTTCCTATTCACAAGTGGAAGGCAACATGCCCAAACCAAAGAGAATCAAGCCCATTTCTTTATGTTTTGTGGCTACAAATCGAAGTTCTTATTTTTTGAAATGAACTAATTTGACAAAAAGTGAAGAAAGACCTTAGGAGGATATTAGAGAGTATTTTATTTTACGTTTTTTATAGTCCACATCGTGTCTTATGATTATTGGTGGGTGTCAATTAATGAAAGACCCCAGTCCGACTGCTAGCATCTCTCTTGTGTTTACGTTGTTAGCATATACATCATTATTGAATTATGTATATACAAATGCAAAATTTGCATAATATCACATCATTTTATATTTGATTATTTACTTCAAAATTTATTTCCATATTAGATTATTTATTTATTAATCAAAATAATAATAAAATATTACTAATTTAATAATTTTTTTTTCAAAAATTATATTTTTTAATAATAATTTAATATTATCTATTAGTCAAAACATTTATTTTTCTAATTGTCTTTCACACTATTCGGCTCTCTCCCTCCCTCTCTCATTGTTTTTTATTTTTAGTTTAAATACCAATAATAGAATAATAAATTACGGAAGTTGTATCCCTGAAAAGCAAAATAAACCCAATAAACATAAACTTTTTTTTTCTCAATAAACATAAAACACAATTAGACAGTTTAATCTCTCTCTTTCTCTCTCTCTCTAAGCAAATGTTTGGAATTTGCAATAGACAAGATTGGAAATAACATTTCAACCTTTTTTTATTTTTTAAATCAAAGAGAAATAACACTAAAGAGAAATAATAATGGCAAAACAAGGTGGACGGTGGAGCTAGCAAATGACGCAACAAGGAAAGGCTGAGTGAGAATTTAAGAAATGAAAGAGAGAGAAATAAAGGGGAAATGAATTTTTATTATACATGGTCTAGCTATAGCAACTATCAAATATGACCTCTCACTCTAATTTTATTGTAGCTCAAAGTCATGTTTTGCATTTACCTACTTTCATTAAAAGGAATTATTGGGTTCTATTATGTAAACACATTATTGAATATGTAAATGCATAATCTAATAAGAGTGCTCTTACATATGCATATTCAATCGTTAAGCTTCTTATTGGGTTATTGTTGGTCTTTCATTGTGCAAAAAGTTAGATTTAATCATATTATTATTAAGAGTGACTCCAATTTGGTAGTTTCCTAGTTGCTTAGTCATGCACAGCCTATATTTATGAGATTTCTAGGATGATCTTTTGTTATTATTAGGAGATGTGTGTTTTATCATTGAACATCAATATCAGAAAGGGAATAATGTGGCAAATTTCCTAACTCATAAGAGAGAGGAAGGACACAATAATACATTTATTGATTTTGCTTCTTTGTCACGTAAGTTGAAAGGAATGATTCGTTTGGACAAGGCATAGCCTACCTCATGTTAGATTGTAATAGTTGTTGCCTTGGTTGGTTTATTTGGTTATTAAGCATGTTTAGATTGCGTCTGATTTGTTTTTGTTTGTATTTTATAAGCTTGTTTAGTCTAGTTGTGGTGTTAGTTTTCTTTGCTTTATGGTTGATTTTTTGGTGCTTGAGATATTTTATCTTGATTATTTGTAAATCTTAAGAGTCTTGTTTATTTCTACAATATTCATCCGTCGTGAGTCTTATTAATAAATTTAAGATAGAGACAACTACTGAACATGTGGTTCTACCTCTTCGTTAAAAAAAAAAATCTTAAAAAATGATGATCTAAGCATAGATTATATAGAATATAACCAAGAACATTAATTGATTATGTCACGATCAGTTCCTTACTACTAGATATGAATTCGATATATAATTAATACAAAGGAAAATGTTATAGAAAAGAAATATATATGATTCTCCAACCATGCAAGAAAGACCAGTTCCTTTGTATTTTTTTCTTATACCAACATATATGAAAAAAATATATATATATACATATATATATATATATATATCAAAAAAACAAGCTAGGTAGCATATATTACAAAAGGCACACCGGACCACTGCTACAAAACCTTATATTACACCCAATGCAGCCGGGGAACATATAGCATTTGCTAGGTGGGAAAAGGACAGAAAAAGGAAAAAAAAATAAAAGACACAAAGGTAAGTAACGTATGTACGTAATCTTTTTTTGTTTTTTCGACTTTTGAGAAGATTTACATATTAAATTATACAGTCGATCTGATGAAATTGCACATCCGAATTTCCCAAGATGCCTAATTCAACTGTGTACCATACTTGATTTGTATTCCATTAATTCGGGAATAACTAAATATTAAATCTTCTTAGCATTCTTGAGGGTACGTACTTTCATTACAAGCTTTTGTCTTTCACCTTCTACCTCTGCAAACTTGAGACTTATTTCTGAATATCTCTCTTGCATCTCCTTTAGGTCAGTCTCCATTGATCTGTTCCTCTCTTTTAATGACGCCAATTCGGCAATTAAATCATCATCAAGGTTTCCTTCTTTATTACTAATACTGGAGACTTTGATCAGTACTTTCTCTGAAGTTTCATAATTGCTGCATAGAAACGTTGAATAGACATTTTAATAGCTTGAAATTCAAAAGAAAGTGAAGCTATAATCACTGTAATTATCCATGCAACCAACGGCAAGTAGTAGTACGGTTCCATTTTCAAGTCAGACCTCTGAGTTAACGACAATGCGTTTTCATTCTCTGCAGGCCGAAGGAATGTTGATGCTATAATGCTCAAAGGGGCGGTTGCAGTACTTGCTTCTTCAAGTACACCAATGTTTGAAACATTGTTGCTAGTCTCTTTGCTGGCCTGTAAAATGATATATAATTCATTTAACGAGCTTTCAACTTGTAGCCTAGTTCAATTGAATGGCATAATTAGAAAGTATGTTTAAGAAAGGAAACAAACCCAGGCAACAATCTAATCTGGTTAATTTAGCAGTCAATCTTGATAGAGAAATTGGAGCGAAACAAAGAGGAACACTGACTCAAAAAACAAAAAAAATAATAATAATAAATACACAGATTAAGAAAAATAAAAATAAAAAAACAGAACACATCACTATGAACAGGTTTTAGCAAACCCCTCATCGTCTGCACTCCAACCATGACAAGGGAATAAGGCAGGTCAAGCAAGTACTTTTATCATTAGCTAATGCACGCATTGAAATAACATAAGCATCATATTATGATGTATTACATGAAGTACGCTGTCACAAACCTTTTGAAATGGAATGCCCCAATTGAGTTCTTCCGCTTTGCTCTCTAAATCTTCAATTTTAGTTTGAAGATCCCTTTCCTTCTCCAAAAATGAATTTGTTGATGTTTCCAAGGCAGTTTCCTTGAGCTTTATCTGTCCCTGCCAGAAAACAAAAATCATTATAGATACAAAAAATCTTTGTAGGAGGGCCAATTAATCAATTAACAACAGTAAATATTACTATGTAACTATACACAGGAAACTGTTAATCATCACTAGCAAAACTTTTGACATTGGCCATAGTCATCCAGATTACATCACTTATGCATAAGCAATATATATATACTTCAAAAAAATCATGAATTGATGTACTCCTTGGAGTTGTAATTTACCTCAAGTAGTTTTATTTTCTCCCTCAGACTTTCAACTTCTTTCAACCTGTCAGGAGCTGGAGTTGATTCTTGGTTTTTCAGAGTAGTTTTGGTTCCATCAGAAACAAAGTGCCCATTACTATCCTTGAGCTTCTTCTCTATTCTGGTCAATGCGTCAACCTTCTTTCTTACTTCATTTTCTAATTCGAAGATTTGGTTCCTGAGGTTTTCTTTCTCAAACTCATCCTCAAACAAGGAATGTTTGAAATTATTACACTGAGATCTAAGTGTTTCCATCTCTAATTGTAAGAAACCAACTGTTGCCTCCTTCTCATCCTTGAGATGCCTAATTCTACTTAGCTCCATCAGTGAGTTCTCTGCTTCCTTCTCCAGAAATGCAATTGTGCTCACCAGTTCAATTCTTTCCTCATTTCCCCTTTGAACCAGCATCTCAGATTCCTTAATTGATATCTTCATTTGTTCCAATTCTGCTCGACAATTTTCTTGCTGTTCTGCACGTTCAGAAAGGCTTATATGCTCTGTCATGAGCCTTTGAATCTCAGCTTTGATAACTTCAATCTCCTTGGACAAAGCCCTGCTAACTTCTTCCCCATGCTGCTTCTGATATTCCAGCTGCTTGGACTTGTAATCAATTTCTACCAACATCTGCTCTATCTGATGTTGCTTCATATATATTTGGTTGGAAAGCTCGTGCATTCTTGCCTCATAGTCATCCCTCATTGACTGGAGCTCTTCTTTGACTTTCTGGAGCATTTCTTCTAGTTGACTTTTCTGCCAACGGAGTTCATTAGCTTCCTTTAATGCTTTCGCAGCCACCTTCTCATTTGCATCAAATGTAGAAAACATTTGTGCTGAGAGCCTTCGAAACTCATCCTGAAGCCTCTCAGCTGTACTAGCATTTTTCCATCTTGTCTTCTGCAAGGCTTCCTCTGCTCGGATGGCTCTTTGCTCCTGCTCAACTTTGGCACGGATCACAGCTTCCAGATCACCTTCAAATCCTTGAGCCTGCTTCACCAATTCTTCTTCCAAACTTTTGATATGGGCTTCAAGTTCCCTCATTGTAGCAAAAGAACCTGACAATTCTTTTGACTGCTTCTTGAGTTCATTTTCTAAACTATCTATATGGGCTTCTAGTTCAGTTAGGTCAGGAGGGGTGGAACATTCATATTGTATCTTCAGTTGTTCTTGCAGTTGACTTTGCTCCAGTTTATAAGACATGTCATGGTTTTCCTGCTTCAATATCTCGTAGTCAAGTTCAAGCTGCTCCATCTGCATCTCTAGTTCATCTTTATCTCTCCTATAAATCTCTATTTCACCATTGAGGTCTATGATCTTTTGCTCCAACAAGCATGTTTCTTTGTCATTACTGTGATCCTTAACGAGCTCTTCCAATGCTTTCTGCTCTTCATCCTCATCTGTCTCACATCTTAAGAGGGTTCCCCTCAAATATTCTGCATTCTCACTGGATCCTATTTTGCTGTAAATATCAGATATTTCCGTGTTCTTTGTTGTCAACATTTCTTCTAGGTCCGTTACAGCAAGAATCAACTCATTGTTAGATTCCTGAGTTTTCTGCAATTGTAATCGAAGATTAGCATTCAGGTCCTTCTCATAGATCAATTCTTGTCTGAGTTCTTCAACAAGAGCATGCAGATCCTCGCCTTCTGATTGCAACTTGTTTTTTAATTTTCTCTCATCCATTCGTTTATGGAAGGCCTTGAGTTTCTCGCATTCTGATTTGAGTGCATCTTTCTCCTCTTTCAAGCTTACAATCTCTCTCGAAAGATCCTGCCCCCTTTTGCTCTCTTTTACAATTTGCTTTCGAAGGGTCTGCAATTCTAACTCTGACACATCTGCCTGCCTTGCCAACGCAACCAGCTCAGCCTTGAGCTTTTCTATTTCAATATCCGAGGCCTGCTGAGAGCTCTCTCTTTGAAGGGCACCATGAGAACTATGAGCCGACTCATCTGTACTTATGCCATGATCAGAACTGCCTGACCACTCCTCGTATACTATCATAGAGGCATTTGCTGCTTGTTCCTGATGCATGGTATTACTTCTCAGTTTAAGTTCTCTTGGGGTGTTAAGTCCAGAGCTACTCTCAGAACCTGATAATGTTATGTCAGATCCAATAGACGCTCTATGGTTACCATTCAATTCAGAATTGTGGGTAGTTTTATTGGTTGGTCCATCCTGGAGAACAGCAGGGACAAAGAAACATGATGACATTGAATTCATTAACTATATAAACAAATACAAAAACAACTCCAAAATAAGTAGGAAAAAAAAATGCCATGCTCATATCTATTTGCATATTTGCTAAACTGAGCAAGCATGAAGCAAGTTTTGGCACCATTACTCCCCACACCTCCCTCTCCCTTCCCCCATTCCACACCCCCCCCCCCCCCCCACAACACCTTTTTGAGGGGATTAAAAAAATTTATATGACAAAATATAGTGGTATACAGTAAAGCCAAATTTGTTTGGCTGGATGTGATGAAACCTTACTTCAGTAGGATGGCTTGCAATGATTTCATCAACGTCACCATTGCTTAAGAATGCCTTCAAGCTCTGATCCTCGGATTTTATGCTCAACTCTTCACATTGTTCCACTTCCCTGCAAAAGTCATTCAATAAGGCCAGACTCACAATTATAACTTATAAAAGGAAAGTGCACAATCCTCAGGACAATAAACCATGGTTATTTATACCTTTGATCGGCATCTGCCTGCAGCCTCTGAATCAAAACCTGTTGAAAACCAGAAGCAAGAGTTCACTTTAATCCACAAACAACCCTTAATAATCATGGGAGCAAGTGTTAAGACTTCTAAAGAAACTCAGAATCATAATAGAAGCAACGAGATCTGCATCATAACAGATCTATCCAAGACTTGACTTTGTAATTCTGTTTTGCTCGACATTCGTAATTTTTTCTTATCTTTATCTCATACTTGTAATCTGTTATACATATCTTCTCATACTCACCAGAATGTAACTACTCTCATTATAAATACAAGCCTCGAGGTACAGGATTATTATCCTGGTTTACCCTTAATTGTGTTTTCTTTCTGCAAGCAGAGAGGTCCATGAAGGATATCCTGGTATTGATATGGGCAACAGATAAATAACAACATGAGAGAGGAGGGGGGGGGGGGGGGGGGGGGGGGGGAGGGACAGAAGGAGAGTACTAACATGCAAAACCGCATTTGAGTTTGAATTCTTAAGGGGAAGAGAGACAGACAAAGGCTTGGTCGCCTCAGCATAGTCAGCAAAATCAACAGAAATTTCCCCAATTGTACCTGGTTTTGAGGATCCCTGCACAAACTCACAGAACGAAAATCAGATACTGACGTCCAACAATGACACAGCCAGCTAACATTAAAAAAAAAATCCTAAAATTCAGCAACTTTCATACAGTTGAGACAAGGAAGTAGTAGATTCTCCCAATGATCTTCCCAGTCCTCGGTTCCCGACTAAATTTCACCGTCTGGTAGACCGGTTTTTCCCAACAACAGGTTTCGTTTCGAACTGTGGCTTTCTCTGATTTGGCTGTCGGTTTTCCCACATCCGCAGGAATCAGAGATACCGTCAACGCATCCGCACTAAACTGCGACACCTGAAATCACAAACCACACTCTCTTACCCAATCACATTGACCATAACAGTGTCATTCACATTCACGGTCAGTCACATTCCACTGTTTGACACCCAAGAAACAAAGGATGGTTAAAGAACCAAGGCTTCCATTTTTTTTTTCCGAAAATTCCAATTCAAATTATCCAAATAGTCTGTGTTGAGCACATTTCATTTTTCATTTTTCATTTTCTGTTCCTACATTTTCTCGGCAACCAAGCAGAAGAAAATGCAACTCATATCCACGAGTATTTAACAAAAATCCGATACTTTAACATAACAAAACCAAAATTAATTGGATCCTAACTTTGATACTGGATACCCAAAAAAAATATTATTTTAATAAAAACAGAATGCAATAGACTCACCTGCGTTGCATGGAACTGCAATTTGAACAGAGCTTTGACTTTGTTCTTGTCGCCTCTCCACCTCGCCGACTTGAACATCCTCTCTCTCCCAGCTCCACGTCTTACTAACAATATCTAAGCTCCGCCGGGCGCCGGAGCTCCGCCAAGATTTAACCGGCAACCTCCATACTCATCCGGCGAATACCACCAGAACATCAGCATGCCAGTGAGCACCGGTTCAATGCGAGCCAAAACAATGACGCTAAGCAAGTTGCAACCTTACATTGGGAAGAGACAGCACAGAGAGGGAAAGTGGGGAGCGAATTGACACAGTAGGCTCAAATGCGAGTTCTTCGGGCAAAGAGCCGAAGCGTAAGAGTGAAGAGATTAAACAGAGAATATTAAAAAAAAAACAGATCTGTGAGACAGAGACAGTGAGAGACAGACGGACAGAGGAAGAAGCTCCTTCTGTCTATTTTTTCTTACAATCTTTTACAGACGCTTTGGTCGTTGGTTTTCTTTAAAGAAAAATAATTTTTAAAAAATCAATGGGATGCTTCTCTGAGATTAATTTATTGATTAATTAATTAATTAAGCTGAATAAAAAATAGATTAGGTGAAACATTATTTATATATATTTTTAATTTTTAATATATAAATCCGTAGTGTATTTGGTCAAAGAAAACAGTAATTATGATTTTATTCATTTGGACATACATACCCTTATACTTTATTATGTGTATTATTGTTCGTAATTAAACTATTTTAATTTTAATATTTCTTTCTACACAGAGATTTTTGGGACTGCCCTTGTGTTTTTTTGCGCTGTTGGTATTTCAATCGGTCACACATCAGTTGAGATTAGAGTTCATGTATGTATGTTAATATGCTACTTAGATTAATGTTCTTGTCACTGGCATCAACACTATTACACAAGCTTAGTTTTCGTTTGTTTACTAGACAAAGGCTTGGTTTAGATTAGGAGATTCTCAAATTCATCATTATATTTTTTAAAATTTATTTTTATCATTTTAAAATTCAATTTTTTATATACAATTTAATCTTTTCAAATTTTAAAATAATAATAATAATAAATAATATTTTATTTAATTTTCAGAACTCATCTTAATTCATCTCTAAATCCAAACAAGACCTAAGCTATACACTTCTTAGATTACGAAATATAAATTTTTTTTTCTAATTGATACCATAATATTTGATTTGTAAGAAGAGTTCAAAAATATTAAATCTTTTTGTAGATTAAATCATATTATATTAGCAGTATGAAATGTGCATCGTCTATGAGAAGATTTTATTACATTCTTCCTTGAGAAAATATAATTTTTTTCTCCCCTAATGGTAATCATATATTATATATATAATAAGAATATTTTAAGAAATATTTCATAGAGAAGAATATTGCGATCATGAGGTTAAAAAAAAAAAACAGATAACTTCTGCATACGCTTGTAAACTACACGTCGATATGTCAGTAATATCCTAGGTATTTATTTTTATGTATATTTTTTAGAATGTATAAATATATCGCTCACAAAGTTGGAGGTCCTGCATTCATATATTATTGGATCCGTATCATGAAATGATTTCGTAATGTCATTGTCATTAAAATGGAATCTTCAATGATCTTATGTGTGCAAATTAGGCGCCCTAGCCAACCCAAAGTAATATATTTAATTTCTTTTCACTTCATGTATATATTATATAGTTGGCATATATGATCTGATTTTATTTTATTTTTCTATGCAATTTAAATAAATAAATATTGGATGTCATGAATGGTCATATACTCTGACAAATTAAAAGATGGTGGTTTGTTAAGATTAAAAATAATAAACAACATTTCATGTTATGAGCAAATCATATTGCGCTGTTCCACCATAATTACAACCTGATCAAGAATGGAAGAGAATGTCCCAATTGATGATCATACAAAACTTGCATGCATGAATGCACAAAAGAAGTTGGAAAAGATTAATACATAATATTAATAAGAGCTTTGCCATACATAATTAACCTATATATTACATACTATACATTTTTTTTTTTTACAAAATTTTTTTGAATTTATTCTTTTTAAACTAATTAAAATCTATATTTATTATTTATATATTTTATATTTTATAAAAGAAAAAAAAAATAAATAAAAAATATATATATGGTTTGTGGTGTATAGGCTTATATATAGATTTTTTTCTATTAATAATTCTCTCGGCCAATTTAATTTAGGGAATTCAAGCATTTAAACTTGGCAGATCTATGGTGTTATTATTGTGACCTTCGTTTGGTGAATTTCACCAGTTCAGATAGTTGCCACCATTAATAAATATACGGTTCTACAGTTTTTTCCACCATATTGAATTAGGGGCATTAGAGTCATCTGATTTTTACTTTGTTGGGATGGAAAGCCGACGTAGAAGAGACTAATAGTCTAATATAATTTTAAGATAATATTATGTAAGCTTCAATTATGATTAATTAATGTCAATGGAATGTATCCAATCGATGGAATATGGGGTTTCCTTGCGACCTTATAATTACTTTCCTCAAGGCAACATTGGATTCTAATTTCAACGTCCTATCTCCACGTAATTATTAGGCCACCCTTTTTTGGAATATTAGAATTTTATATACTAAAATAATAATAATAATAATAATAATAATAATAATAATAATAATAATAATCTATAATAAAAGGCTAAAAGGAATATCTGTGCGCGCGCAAGAAACATTGCAATTTTGGCGCTTAAGAAAAAAACAGATCGAGGAGAAATCATTTATAATGGATCAATATCATGTTTTGGCATTACTAACCATATATATTAATAGTCTTTATACTGATTTGGAAGATTAACATATAGTGATCTTTTATAAAACTATGTATATTTGAAACTGAATATATATATTATAAAATGATATTATTTTATAAATTATTTTATTAAAATATCACTCATTTAAAATAAATTTGTGTAAAAAATTATGAAAAATAATTGTATCTGATCTGTCATTTTTCCTCCAGCGCATAAATTTGGCGGAAGAAGCACTTGGAAATTAGAGGAGCATTTTCCACAAGCTATATGGTACTACTACTGGTTTGAATATGTATATATTGAAGAACTAATCATCAAGGAAGTGCATTGTGACAAAATAAAACTAGGATATTAGGTGATCGTTTTGCCTAATTTGGAGGGCACCGTATCGCGCTACTATCAATCTCGAAGAATTTTGTGATCCTGAAGAAACTTGACCGCTTGGTACCTTGTAAGGCAGTCAATCTCTCTCTCTCTCTCTCTCTCTCTCTCTCTCTCTCTCTCTCTCTCTCTCTCTCTCTCTCTCTCTGTATGTGTGTATGGCTGGTAGAGATCATTTGAAGTTGGATGAAAATTATGTCAGTAGTGTTGGTATGTGAGATATGGGTACGTGGAAGAGTAACGATCGAGGTGATGAGGCTCATGATATACGAGAGATGTTGCTTTCTGTCTTTGTTTACTTGGCTTTAAAGCTGTTCATGGCCTGTTGGGCGCGGGTGAGGTAACCTAGCTATACCTCAAAATTAGCTGCACTCAATCACAACTCGATCCAGTGATCTCCACATGTGTCTGCAGATTATTATTTAGACTCAGAAACTCACTCACATTACCAGTATTTTTATATGAATACTGTTATAACTATACGAAGAGATTACATAAATAAAATTTTATAAATTGACGTAATTTTATGTGATCTGTTAAATCTAGTTTACATTAATAATAATTTTACAATTTGATGAATTATATAAAATTATATCAATTTGTATAATTATTTTTGTATAATCTATTTTTTGTTAAATTATTGCTCTTCTTATATACGCTATGCATATATATTTTACAATTGGAACAAGGGCATGCACCTTGAGTCGACTCACAGCTAGGGCACCGTTGGTAGGGCGCAGCACCAACTGCCAAACCCAATTCTCAGTTTAGTTAGCTGGTTAATTCTGAGGCTTTCGTTACTATGGTGGTGGTCCTGCTTTGTGGGCTGTCTTCTTTATTAGTTGTGCATGGTTTTAACCGGCTGCAACTTAATTGAACCAGTACACGCCCACATGGTTGCAGGCCCCAAGAGGACGTGTCTTTTGGTTCTCGACAGATATTATAAATGTCTGGGTTTTTTGTTTTATTTTTTCTCCATTCTTTGGTTACAGAAAAGTTCATATAAGTTGAATTTGATGTTGCACTCTTCAGACAACAACAAGAGATGTTGCCCCATGCTGTAGTCCACCCTGTAAATTACCTCCCAAAAAAGTACTGAGGCATGATCTCTTCATAATTACGAAAATTAATGTTTTTCAAGAACAAAAAAAGACTTTCCCTAGCTATATTAAATCTCCCTTGTCTGTTACATTAATGTGTAGCATCTTACACTAAATTGAGATATTAACCATCGTTTTTGTGTGCATGAAAACTCATGTGATGTGAGAATTAATTAGCATTTATATAATATATATATATAGTCGAGTCAGGGGGGGCATATTCTTTCGTTTTATATAGAGGCGCATGCGAGATGCAGTTCATGGTAATTGATCTATATATATATATATATATATATTCAGTCAGAACTAGAATTTGATATTTGGAGAGGTCATCAACAAAGTATGTAGTATTAAAAATAAAATAAAAAGAAGTATTAATTCTTGTGCACCATAATTTTATTTTGGGGTATTTCCATGTTGATGCTAGTTAATTACATGTAGCAAAGGGCGCAAACATGGATTTGACAAATTGAAATTTTGTAATATGCATTATGCTTAAATCTTCATAATCTTGCCATGTGTTAAGATATACTATTAGTAATCAAGCTTACTTCTTCTCACTAATTTGAAACTTTTATGCACTAATTCTCATGAACGAGTTCCTAACACCCTAACAGAAAACAAAACACTTTCACCCTTTTTTGTGAGTTTTTAGACAGAACTAACACAATACGAATTAAGATCCTTGACTTTTGCTTCAGTCTTGAGGTTTGAGAGGAGTGATACGTTGCAGAATGGGCTACGAATTCAGAGCCTTCAACAGAACTATTATTCTAATAATTAAGTCTAACAATTTCAAGAGCATTTCTGAATTAAATTAAGGCATACTGCATACTGTTGTAACCTATGGGGTATTTTAATCACGTGGCAAGATTCCATTTCTTTAATCACGTGCCGAAGGTGGATTAATCTCTTTGGTCACGTTACGTAAGTAAATGACAACAATATTAAATGATATAATTAAGTAATATTACTAGTCCCATTTATCGATCGGTAATTTTCTTTATGCAGGGATTAGTAATTAATTATAATGTTCACTCTTTCTATTTTGGTGGTGGAGAAGTTGGATGGTTTGGATTCGAAGTTGAGATGAGTCTATCTCATTTTTTTTTAAATTTATTATTATATTTTTTTAAATTTTTATAAAAAAAATACAATAAATAATTCAATTTTTTTAAATTTTAATTTAATTTTTTTAAATTTTAAAATAATAATATTAAAAAATAATATTTTATTTAATATTTAATATTTCAATTTATCTTATTCCGTCTCTAAATTCAAACCACTACAATGATCCCACGATGGAGGGGGTGGAGCAATGAATTTATGGGTTTATAGATAATGTGTGTAGACGATCGAACGTGATGAGAGAACAGAAGGTGCATGCTCACGTGAAGGTACTGGTCGTGGTCGACCCCACAATCCACAGATGCACTCTTCTTAAATGGTAGCGTTTATTATTAAAAAAATAAATTTTTTATATAATTATTATATTTTTTCGTTTTTTCGTTTTTTTTTAAAGAAACTACGTATCATTTGTGCATTTTAGAATTATAAATATTATTTTTTAATATAAGGACACTATCCATAAGGACACTATCCAAATTAAAAAGGAGTGATACTGCATGAAATTCCAAATATATCAATCTCGTACAAGCTGTTTTTGTAAAAATATAGACCTATAAAAAAGGCAATTTTTTTTTTTACTTTTTTATAATTATTTTATAAAAAATCTGTATCAGATTTGTATATGTAAAATTTTTATATATTATTTCTCCATATTAAAAGAGCCAGTCCAAATTATAAACACATTAAGGGCTGGTTTTTTTTCTTTTTTCTTTTTTCTTTTGTTTTGGGAAAAGTCTAGTTTGTTTTTATAAATACAATCTCATCTCATCATACAAAAAAAATTAATTTTTAAAATTTCAAAACAACTTTTTAAATTTTAAAATAATTTTTTTAAAATTTTAAAATAAAATTAATATTAAAAAAATATTTTATTTAATTTTTATTTAATTTTTATTTTTATCTTATCTTATGTTATTTATAAAAATATATCAGACCTAAAACTTCAAGAACGTTCGTCATAGTGCATTTATGATCATCATGCTCGAATAGTACAGTGAAAACCATTTCTCATGAGTGTGAGGGTAGTGCTACAAGTTCATCCTACCACTCTCATGAGTCGATCTCTCATTATTACACGCCAATTGAGATCTTCGATATTAACATATTTATAATTGACTTGAATGGTCTAATTAATAAAGTGTCAAAATTAGGAAGAAAAAAGAAAAAGCTGATGATCAGTCCTAGGTGGCAGGCCGCTTAGATCAAGAGCCAAAAAGTGTAGAGGTCGTATCATGTGATGAAGAGTGGAGACACTATCAGATGTGTGTCTCATGATTTTCTTCGGAACTCCATCAAATGCCATAATTTGTTTTGGCCCAGTTTGCTCCCTATAAAGTAGAACGCAGCTCTTGATCAGATGACCACGGATATTGTGTATATAATTTTGCATCAACTAGTACTGCCAATAAAAACATGATCACATGCTAGCTAGCTAGGATTATTACTTGAAAAAAGTGTACAGTTCTCACGCCATAAAAGCTCACTCACTTCTCTGTGTCTCCACCAAATGATCAAGCAAAGGCCGGTGGATAAGGGCGTGGGTCCTTCATTCTGTAAAGAAGCAAATCTCAGTACTCACGAATCTACTTCACGATCGGCAGGATCTGCCGAATACGACTAAATTTAGTGGTTTGTTTGGTTACTGATTGCATGTTGTGAAAACGAGGACACAGTCAAAAACAAACATAAGCAAATCAATCATACAATATAAAATTAATATAGTTTGACAATATGTTTATGTTCCCCGAGTTGAAGAGATTTTATTGTATTAAAAAGTCACAAAATACAATTTAGAAGCAAAACTTCACCATTTAGAGCCAACATAACTATTAAATTATTCATTAAGTACATATTTAGTATTTAGTATTGTCATACAATAAAAACTTAATTTTGATTTTTCTACCTTATTCACTAGAGTGGAATGTTGAGTGTCTCCAACAAACATTTTGTCTAACATTCGATTGAACAACGTGTTGAGCGAGCTTTAAGTATTAAACTCTTTATCCGAATTTTGCTTGAAATATCTATCGCACAAACATCAAGTAAATTTTTTGTTCAACTCTTCTTGAGTCATATTGGACAAGTTCATGTGACATTGAGCGAACCCAAAGGCGAAAACATCCCCCCGTGCAATAAACTCTCCTGTTTGGCAATCTTTTTATCTTAAAGGGAGACAGAGTGTCGACAACATCCTCCCTCAATCTTCTCCTTCATTTTTCTTCTTTCTTTCTCCCTTTCCTCCCAGCCACCATCATTATATAGGTTTTGGATGGTGGTTTTTGGGTTCTTTTTCGGTTTGGTGGGTTTTTTGGCCGGTTTGATGCACTCTGGAGCCCTTAGTCCATCATGTATCTCACCGTCGTTCTCTCAAGCCGCCGATCTATCAGTTGATCGGAGTTTTCGTCAATCGGAGTGACGCATGCACCAAACACGCAAGTTCTAAATGTGCACGAGCTCAACACACCCCACTCTCTAGAAGATTCTTGCCATCGAGCGCGGTTAATCTTAAATCCAAGATTTTCAAGCTGCTTAGACCATATGGTTATTCATTCCTAAAGTGGCGCATGGTATCCATCTGCCATCACAGCCGACTTTTGTTTTTTGTTTTTTTAGGTTGTTTAGTTGTTGCTTATTGTATATTTTCATTTGTTTAGAAAAATTATAAGAACAAAAAAATAGTCTCTCAAATTTTTGTTCGTAGAATTTTAATTATCTCCTCTTTTTAAAGAATAAACTTAAATTTTTTACAGTGAACGATCTCTCAGATATTTTGTCTACAGAGATTTAAAAGTTTTACCTCAATTGTTTTTAGTTGACTTATATATGAGTTTTTTCTTAGTTTATATCGGTCATTTATATATTTCAAATCTTTGGTTTAATAAAATAAGCTTATTTTTCGAAAAACAAAAACTCTTCTTGAGGCGCAATCTCAAAAGAATTTCTTAAAACCCCTACAAGCATCGACGCAAGTCAAAGTGAACATGCATGATCCAAATCTCATTTAAAATATGTCAAAAAGCTATAATACATCTTTATCAAATCATCAAACCACAACGGACACACAAACAAACCAAACTCCATGAACCCGACACCCATGCTTGTATGCTTCGAAATGAAAAGTTTGGAACTTTATCACTTTTTTGGTATTTCTGTTCTTTTTTTTCTTTTCTTTTTTTTTTTCTTTGGGGGAATTGGATTTGATGGTTGGCCTGCACAACAAGGACGACTCGCCCTTTCTGGCTAAGTCCAAAAGCACGGTCCTATGATGATAAAAGACTTTTATCGAAGTAGGCTCCTGTACACTTAATAAATTAAAGCAGATATAGCCAAAAAAGAAGGATCATATATTACAGCTGAGCTGATTATGCCGCAATAAGAGCTGAAAAGTGCATTAATCCAATCAAGGTAATTACCCGAAAGAGAAGGATGACCAATATCTAGGACGTTAAAGGTCTTTGTAAATCAGGGGAAAAGCTGGGAAGTTGAAGACGTTGAAAGGAGCTGGTTGATTTTGATTGCATGGGGTCGATCGGTTTCAAGTTGGGTTAAGAAAAACTTGCTTAATTAGGTGATGGGACACCCACACATCTCCACATGAGTTTAATTATCATATTGTAATAAAGTTTATAATTAATAGAGTAATGTTATTCCAGTTTTAGTCCAAGTCTCGTGCAATTTTTTTTTTTAAATAAAGTAAAATTCATTATTAAAAATTAGATTTTTTTTTTTTTTCTTAGTGATCAGTTTCAAATTTACCTACTCTTTTTAGTTAAGTGAACAATATCAGAAGCCAGTTAAAATATGTCACTATAACAACATTCGACTTATTCAATTAGAAGAATATTATGCCTCAAATTTAAATCGATCGGACTTTGGTGTAGTGGGTTTGGTTCAATTTTAGAGTTCGAGGAAGGTAATTGGGCTCAATAATAACATATGTCAGATTTAACTAAGCCCACCTCCCTCCCTATTTAGTGGCCTGCGTGAATTAATCACAGCCCCAAGCCCATGAAGAATCTGTGCAAACAGCCCAACCATTTCTCAGTTTAAAAAAAAAAACTGCATAATGAAGGGAGCCTTTTTCGTATCTTCCGAGCACACTGAGTGACTGATCCAACGGCTCATGGCTGCTCTCCCTTTCTCTCCCCCTAATTTTTTTTAAAGACAGAACCTGGGGGCAGACCGTCTGCCCCCCTCCTTTAAAGACAGAACCCGTACGGGTCCGAAACGGGTTGAAGGCTGCCGGGGGCACACCGGAGCTCGCCGGAGCTCGCCGTCGAAGGGGTGAGCTCGTCTGAGTCCGCCGGTCCCGATGGCGTGGGCGGTGTCGCCCACCGCCACCGGCGGCGGCTCCGTTTGCTTTATGGCCGAATTCCCTATTAAATTCATCTCCATTATGTTTTTTATTATATTTTGTTCATTTTATTTTTTTAATATATTTTTAATCTTTATTTTTTTATTTAATTATATTTTTTTATTTTATTTTGATGTGTTTTTCATCATCAAACAGCTCAACTAGTATTGGGCTGCTTTGGACGCTGGGAACAGCCGGACCGGTCCCCAGCGTCACCCTTTTTTAAATATATTATATGATTAAAAAAGAATGAACGTTGAATAAATTACCATCTTTATTTTATTGCCTAGGAGAGTGCCCAGCTAGCATGTCCAACTTGCTTGTCAAGAATATAAAAACAAAACACTACACGACAAAATAATATTAATTTCAATATAAATTCTTTGATTTAAATTTAAAAGACCACAACGTACGTAGTCATCATATACCAGTAGCTTTCTGCAGGAGATATATAGTATAAAATCTCGTTCATTTTTTTAAATATTTTCATCTCATTTAATTTAATTATTATAATTTTTTTAATTATTATATAAATTAAATTAAATAATCAATTTTTTTAACATTTTAGTATAAAAATAATATTAAAATATATATTCTATTTTCTAATAATATTTTATTCAATTTTCAACTTTTAACTTTTATCTCAACTCAACTCAACGCAACTCAACTCAACTTAACTCATTTTATTTGATCTTATTTCCTTTCATCTGTAAAAACAAACGAGATCTTAAATTTAAAAAAAAAAATTGAATCATAACAACAAGAACAATATTGAAATTAGTATCTACACACACAAAATAATTAGATACCATAAATTTTGAACTTTTAGGCCACAAGAATATTGAATATATATAATTTAGTAAAAATAAACCCATCATTTTGGGTCCTTTTTCTTTATTTATTAATTCATATGATATGATTTTTAGATATGGTGATTTATTCTAGCAAAACATTTATTAAGTAGACAAATAAAATAAAACAGACTGGCCATTGGTCATGAAAGAGAGCATGCAATACTCAGTACTAGCTAGTAAAAGTTGATGATCATGAGTCGGTTTAGAATCTCCCTCAACTCAATCAATAATTTAAAAAAATAACTAAAATTGTTAATTAATTTATTAATATTTATGCATGCTGCGCCCATGCAATTAATATGGTTGGTGGACCAAATCTCATTAAAATTTGATCAGCTGGAATCGATCGAACATATAATATGATCTCATGTGTATATATATATATATATATATATATATATGTTCTTAATTTATTCAGCGACCCAAATCTTATTTAAACGAATGCCAAACACAAAAAAACTAACATCGATGGATGGAGTCCAATTTAACATATGTTGCTTGAGTTTGATTTGCCACATGCAAAGTAGTACTTTGTCCTTACGGATCCTTCAAAATACAACCTTCTTATAAATTTATTATTCATGATCATAATCATTTGCAAGCTAGCAAACTCATGTAGGGCTTAGGTTATTAATTTCAAGGCCTATGAAATGAATGAATGAATTTCCTACCTAGCTAGCTTGTCGACATATTGTCAACACGTAACTAGATGCTAGGGAAAATGCCTAATTGTTTGATTTAATAAATAACGCTTTCTAACTCTTAATATATGGCTTCATATTATCGTACCTACGTTTATTTTCTTATATTTTAATTTATTTTAGTATTAAATAACTAGCTAGCTGGCTAGACAAAGACCATAAAAATTCAACTTCCGATCATCTGAAACAAACAAAAATGTGTACTGGATATCCCATCATCAAATATTACAAATATTTATTAATATTATTGGGTAATTTTAATTAGCCGGCGGCCCGGCAGGCAGCTTGATCGATATGCTTGCCGGCCACTACTCCCATTCCCCCATGCATTTCCTTCACGCATCCAAAACCTTCCTCAGATTAACCACATGCATGCACTACTGATCTCCTATATATATATATATATGTGTGTGTGTGTGTCATGTGTATAATCATCATGTATAAATATATAGATAGATCATATCATGCATGCTTTCCATATTTCTCGATCACAGCTAGCTATCCTTAGAACTATTTAGCAGCAGAGAGACTTAGAGGTGGAACGTAGAAATTTATAAGAAGATCATGCGGCAAGCCGGAATATATTCGGGAATACTTGCCGGAGGGAGAACGGGGCCTCACCTGTTGCCGTTGGCGAGGATAAAGAAGATAATGAAGAAATCAGGGGACAACGTGAAGATGATATCTGGAGAGGCTCCCATCGTGTTTTCCAAGGCTTGTGAATTGTTCATCGAGGAATTGACACGAAGGTCATGGATGGTAGCCATGCAAAGAAAGAGAAGAACGCTTCACAAAGAGGATGTTGCCTCCGCTGTTATAACCACTGATATCTTTGATTTTCTTGTCAATTTGGTCTCTGATTCTACTAATCCTACCCCGCCCTTCACCTCCGTTGCCATGGAAACAGTACTGGAGTCCAGCTAGCCAGGAGCGCTCTCTCTCTCTCTCTAAATACTCTAATCATAAATAAATTTTATAAAATAATTTTATAAATTGATCGTGTAGTTTAATATTATTTATCGAATTATAAAATTAAATCTGATGAATTATATAAAATTATATTAATTTATAAATTTATTTTTATATAATTTATTTGTGATGACAGTACTGATCATGTATTTATATATCTGCGCTAGGATGTGGAGTATTATGTGTTGATTGCTAGCAAATTTTCTTAATTTTCTTAATTGTTCAAGTCGATCCATCGTACCGTGTGTTGCGATCGAACGATGTGATCAGAGGCATTATCCTCCTAATTGTTGACAACTTTAATTTACCATTATTATTAATGTATCGCATGCGCAAAAGCACATGCTTGTATAATTGTAAGCCGTTGATGATAATTCGAGGCCTATGTATTTTAATTTCGTGACCTGATGAAACTCACCCCCTTTTTAAGAATATGCTAAGATTTGTTCTAATTGGATTTAAAAATAGGATGAGTTGATATGAGTTTAATTTATTTTTTAATATTATTATTATTTTGAGATTTAAAAAATATATATTAAAATTTAAAAAATATGTATTGAAATTTGAAAAATGTATATAGAAATTTATGTTTTATATAAAAATTATAAAAATATAATAATAAAATAGAGATAAGTTGAGAACATTTTTAAATTCAAATCGAACCTAGATCTACTGTAGTTTTTACTATATAAATAAAGAATATTAAAACATTCTTGTGATTGGTGACATATTACTTGTGATGTGAGAAGTACGAGTTATTTTACTTTTTATTCAAACTTTTAATCAGGACTAACACGTCAGTAATTTGTCATGCATGCTGCACATGTCTATTGAGTTCATGTATTGTAGACACCATGTGTGGATATATATGTATATTAAAGATTTTGTATATAGTGATCATTTTTAAATTATATATTCTTCTGCATTCTATTAATATAATTAGTTCCATCATTTTTTTAAAATATAAAATAATTATTTTAACCAATTACATTAATAAAATATATATAAAAAAAACGTAAAAACAACTACATATAATATAAATATATGTAGTATAACTATATATATATATATGAACTAAATAGGGTGACTAGATCTCAAAGTGGTGGGCGATTTTGTTAAATGAATCTACTACAATCATATTGCAACATGGTTCCAAAAAGGCATTTTGATTCAATAATCATAAAAAGAACATAACTGATATGATCATGATCATGATCATGAGTAATGTTATATTATATATTCAAATTAAAAGATCATTGATCTAGACGATTCAAATCTATTCTAGCTAATTTAGAAGTGTTTATTCTTTTAATTAGTTTGTTTCTCAAGATGAAATATTTAAAAATATATGAGAATTTAAAAAAATAGAATATATCTAATTAACTTTTTTTTATATTGTTGTGTTCAGTGAGAATGGTAGAAAATTTGAAAGGATAAAATATCTAATTCATTATTTTATTTGGTTGAAGAGAAAAATTAAACGAAAATGAATATTTTTGATTAAATTTGTGAATATTCAAATAATAATGCTATTATCATGACCATACAGTTTAAGGGTAGTGATCTTCAATCTTAATTAATTCCTAAATTATTAATTTGAAGCAAAAGAGAAAAGAAAAGAAAAAGATATTTGAGGTCACATTACACTCTTATTGAAGGTTTTGAATTTTGATTTCATATCATATTCCTATTGAATTTAGTCAATAAATTTATATTTTAACTCAGACATATATAATCTCATATCTATATATGAATGATATTTGATCGAGGGCATTTATGACCTTCTTCTTAAATATTTATGCTCTATTGAAGTAAAAATGGGGATATTTGGGGTTACATCATGTATGAATTACATTAATTCTTGTTGGATTATGAACTACTAATCCACGATTGGTGTTAAAATAGGAATTCAATAAAACATCTCAACTTTCAAATACTTGAATGTAATCAAAGCTCACCTAGCTTCTGCCTTAAAAAAAAAACAAATCAAGCTCATGACTTAGCTTCTATAGAGCAAAGAGCCTACAAGTAGTTTAGCCCAGGCCCCAACCCAATTGCTACACTTTTACTCGAATTTTCACTTAGCAATTGAAAGCAACATTTTCATTAACAAATTTTATTATATATAGTCATTTTTACATCTTTTTTATATATTTTCTTGATATATATATAATTGAATAACATAATTATTTTATATTAAAAATAATATAATTAATTATATTAATAAAATATGCAAAATACAAAAAAATAACTAAATATAATTTTTTATATAAGTTTGAGGGAAGCAAATGCATGAGTGAGAAACATCATTTTATATTGAAAAAAGAGTTATCCTAATTCCTACTTCACCTGAATTTCATGTTTCAAAACTTTAATGTAATTTCTTTTTTCATTTTTTTTATCATTTTTTAGTGTTTTTATTCATTTCTTTTATATTCTAAAATATTTTAAAAAAAAAATTATCATCATCATTAACTATTTTTTAATTATTAGATTAAAAAACTAAATAAAAATTGATTTCCAGAAAAATCTTCAGAACATATCTTCTAAATACAAAGCATTTAAAAAAATATATACAATTTCTTATTATTTATCTAACTTCTATACATTTTATTTTATTTTTATTAAATATTTTATATTTAAATAATTAATTAAAATTTTAAATTAGTTTAAAAAGAAAAAAATTAAAAAATATATATATTAAAAATTAAAAAATTAAAAAAAATTAAAAAATAATAATATATAAAAGTTAAGAAATTGTATAAAAGTTTCCATATTATCTACGTACAGATGTCGTTCCCAATGTTTTCATGTAAAAACATTGGGAGAGAAGGGAAAAGTACTACGTACAGACGTGGTTCCCAATGTTTTCGATGTAAAAACATGCAGATGCAGCCTGAGTGTCGGAAAAGTTGTTTGTCACTCTGTGTATACAGACACTGCATTCGTAGACTACGGACAGGTGTAACGTAGAATCTGTCCCATCTGTTTTGGCCCATTGAAAATAAAATAAATTGAGATAAAAAAAGAATTTTAAAAATGGAATAAAATATTATTTTTTAATATTATTATTATTTTAAATTTTAAATTTTAAAAAAATTAAATTATTTATTATATTTTAATTAAAGTTTGAAAAAATATAATAATAAATTTATAAAAAGTTAAATAAGATAAATTTTAAATATAATAAAATTTTATCTTTGACCTTATTCTTTTAAATTTGCAGTTAATTGTTTCTCTTTTTCAGCGAAATGGCTCGATCAATAGTTAAAGTAATTTTTCAAAGAACCCAAAAGATCTCTAGCTTTTTTATGAGAAATTCTTATCTATAAATTGCGGACCAAAACATGTTTGGACGATAAATTAATATTATAATTTATTTGGTTGATTTTCCTGAAAGAGATGAAGGGTTTACATACATGGTAACGATTGTACACCGTAACTTTCTAGAAAGGAATCCCATTGCGATCGAGCGTGGTTTCTTTCTATAAAATTAGATAAATTAACAAAATTAAAAATTAAATAAAATTTTATTATATTATATATTTTTAATATTATATTTATTTTCAATTATAGATAATTAAGTTATTTATTTTATGTGAGAATTTTAAAAAAATTATAATAATTAAATAACTTAAAATGAAATTATGAGAAATGTAGTTAATGTAAAATGTTAAGAATAAATATTAGAAATAAAAAGACAGATAAATGTCAATATGTAGTGTTTGATTTATGTTATATATTATACAATATTTATGAATTGAAAAATGAAGAAATGAATCTTATTTTTTTTTTAAATGATATATTTTATTTATCGTAATATATTAATTAGTGTTTATTCCTGATATTTATTCTTAATCTTGATCAATTATTTATGAGCAATGATACATATATTACTATTTTATTATTATTTTACAACTTCTAAGTGTATTTGATTTTTTTATTATTATTTTCTTTTAAGTATTTTTTTAACATTCTTAATCATTAGAAAAATAAAAAATAATAATAATTTTATTAATATTTACATTCTTAATAAATAAGTAAAATTAAAAATTAAAAATTAAAAATATATATTAAAAAAAGTTATAAAATAATTATAAAATAATAATAAATTTATCATTTCTTTTTATTTATATATCATTTAAATGGGTGGGTCACGGACTCACTTTACGGTTTACAGTGGGCTAGCTTTCACTATGCGCCTTCGTGCATGGGGGGCACGTGCTGTTGTGTTTCTTTTCATGTCTCTGCATTTTCAAATTTTCAATACCAAGTACGAGTAATCAGAGCTAGATGTGCGGGCAAGTGCACTGTCTTTAAAAAAATGATATTTATTATTAAAAATCAACTTTTTTTTTTAATATATATGGATCTAGATTTATAATTTATTTTTTTATATAAAAGATGTGTGGAATTTGCATACACTACAAATAAGATTTCCATCTTAAATATTTTCTCATATATTTCATTCATAAATTTCAGCTCAAATATAAATAATCTTACAAATTTTCAAATTTTTTACATAATCATTATAACTTTTCTAAACTTCTAAATAAAATATAAAATATAAAATATAAAATATAATTTCTCAAATTCTAAATTTAAAATAATATTGAAAATTTATATTAAAATAATATATTAATTTTTATAATATTTTTTCAAGTTTTCTCTCTTATTTTTTAGAATTCAATAAAATATCTTAACTTTCAAATTATTTTATTAATATTCATAAACTATTACATCATTACCGATAAATATTTTAAAATGTTTGAAGTATTTAAACAGCCCTTAATATAATCACAAGAAAATCTTTTAATTGAGACATTAACAATAACAATAATAAACAATGCAAGAATTTTTGTTGTATCCGTGAATTCCAAGATAATTATTGGATAAGTACTCGATCTGATCATCATGCATGATTTCTTTTCAAAAAGGAAAAAAAAAAATTGCAAGAAAGGGCGAAGTTAGAGTTCAAACTCGAAAGAGATGGACAATCATGTTTCACCTTAACTCGAAAAGTTAAATGAATGTAGGGCATTGAGAATAGTAAAGAAAATGATTTGTCAAATCAGTGATATAATGTGATATTATATATATATATATATATAATAAAAGAACCTACTACTTTCATTCATATCAAAGATAAAGTTGAATGCAACCTAGACTTGGAATCAAAGATAAAGATATAATGTGATAAAGACAAGACTAGGAGCACTAACATTACCACTTCTTTTTACATGCATTACTTGCCAAAAAATTTAGTGAGCCAATATCTAGCATCAGATAGCACCATACCGATCCTATCAACTTTATCATTTACATGTTTTAAATCGTTAACAACCTGGATTAAATCAAAATCATTAACAAATATGGCTGTGTAGTAGCTCCTTAATGCCTCTGTTAAGGGAGGATCTATGAAACTTAGCATATTAATCTTCTTTGTTAGCAACAATGTGCCTTCATGATTTCTAACTATCAGTCCAATGCCTACTTTATTATTATTTGTACTAAGAACAACATCCCAATTAATTTTGATAAAATCAGTAGGTGGTGGGATCCATTTAATGGGTTAGTTTTGAAGAGTTCTAGTATTGGATTTCCTTCTTTCTTAAGTAGAAGTAAATTTTCTAAAAAACTGAATTGATTGGTAAGTTATTTATGTCGGGTGTCGAAAAGAAGTTTCAAAAACCCATTTGTTTCCTCTATACCAAGTATATTTTTGCAATTACAACAAATAATTTCACGTCTTTTTGCTCACAGAGATCATTTAAACTTTCAAAGATTACTTGAAAACCGTCATCCCTTATTAAAACTTTTTTGAAGGACTTTTGATTCTTGGGACCAAACATCCATAGCTGCATTATAATTTCAAAGTGCATGGATAGTTGTTTCCTCCTCCCTGCAACAAATAGGACATAAAAGTAAATTAATAATTTTTTTTGTTGACAAATTCAACATAGTGAGAAGTGTTTCTAAGCAAGCCCTCCATAGGAAGGTTTTTGTAGCATTTGGTATGTTCAACTTCTAGCATTTGGTCCATCTTTCATGCTTGTTTACCCCCACTTGAAGTCTAAACTCTTGATGAATCAATCAGCTCTTTGTGTAGGTGATATGAGTTTTTTACTGTGAATTTTTCATCTTTAGTTCCCATCCAAATAAGTCTATCTTTCACCCCAGTTGAGCTAATTGGTATTTTCTAAATGATTGCTGTCATCTCAAGTCCAAATACCTTTTGAAGAAGCTGATTATCACATTGCTTAGTCTCATAATTAACCAGAGCTGCCTCTTTTTTATCTTCCTGCAATATGTGAACATCTGATTGAATCGTAGAGGTAGAAAGTTGAGGGATCCATCTATACTTTCATATTTTGATGACTTAACCATCACACAAAGTTCAAAAGAAACCTTTTTCTAGAAGATCTCAACATGCAAACTTATCCAAATAAAAGAGGGTCTCAACTTCACTTTTGCCTGCATAAAATGCAAACTTATCCAAATCAACATGCAAACTTTCCATAATTCTTCATCCTTGTTTACTTAACATAGCCATGTTGAAGATTTCTAAGTCTTAAAATCTCAAATCACCTTTTTTTTTTTGCTTTTTCCATTTGTTTCCATGAAACCCAATGAATAATTCTTAAATTAGATCTTTGCCCACAATTTTCCAATGAGTTTAGTAAAATGTTGCGGAAAAGCCATCTAGGCCTAGAGCACCCAATGGGTTTATCTGGTACAGTACCTCTTTATTAGCTTTTGCAGCAAATTGTTCAGTTAATACCTCATTCATTTTCCCATAAACTCTAGGTTTCACATGTCCTAACCAATCATCAAAATCAGTAAGGTTGGAAGACTTATTTATCTCCTGATAATATTGAGTCATTAACAGAACACTTAAACAATTTTCCTTTGGTTGTTGGCAATACTTTCATCTTCTTTTATTACTTTTTTTCTCATTTGTTTTTCTTCTTTGGTTAGCACATATGTGGAAGTACTTAGAATTTCTATCTCTATCTTTTAGCTAGGCCTACTTTGCACTTTGTTTTCATTTTGAGTTATCTTCTCCAGGTATATCATCGATATCTTTTTGTAAAACTTTAATAGCTTCATTGTCATTGCCTCTATTTGTATCTTGCATTTTAGCTAGTTGTTTCAGTTTCACTTGAGTTTCTTTATTAAATTGTCGTAGAGAAGATTTGCTCCAATAAGTCAATGCTTCTTGACATCTCTTAGGTCTCTTCTTAATAGACCTCATATGGGGCAATCCCAAATCTTCTTGTTGAAACCAACTAGAATTTATAATTGTTTTGCAATCTTCTTGAAGATTCTAGCAAGCTTTAAAGCTAAATATTTTATCTCTATACCTTGCCTCTATTTTCAACCTTTCATCTCCTTTATTTGTGACTATTAAAATGGGATTGTGATATGGTGTTTGGGCAGCCAATATCATTATATTGCTGTGACATCCCCAACTCCCTCCCGCTTAAGAAAATACGAGAATCGAGACGTCGAGATGCTGACAACTCGAGTCACACACCCCAATGACTAGTGCTAAGTGTGTGTACAAAACGATAGTGTAAAATTAAAATGCACAGTAGATAAGTTAAGTTAATTACTAAGTACCAGAATTTTTTAGAAATATTACAAAACAATTTAATACAAATTCTCCAACACGAGATTTAATACAGTCATCCCAAAATTAAAACATTGAATACATAATCATCAAAAACGAAAATAACATTTTTTAAGATAATAAATTATAGTAAATCAATCCAACGACAGACCCGCCTTCTCAGGCTTAGCCTCAGCCTCCTCGTCATCTGCATCCAAAATCTACAACGCCAAGAAAGGCATCGCAGATAAGTACAATCCAAGCAAACTACAAGATTTAAATGCACCCATGCAACAACAATACGCATGAAACAGATACCATATGCATGAAACTCAAAAACCATATTTTTCAAAACAAACAGTTTTTCACACACGTCAAAATCCCATTTTGGCCAAAAATAAAAATCCAATAAAAACATCCATCACTTTCTCAGAAAATGATACTCATAAATCCATTAAAACCACAACCATTTTTTCAGAAAATGGCCTACGAAAAACCAATAATCAAAATCCGTCATTTTTTCAGAAAATATTCTAAACGTCTATTTTATTAAGCGTATGCACCATGGTCTCCTCTAGAGATCATCCGCACACCCTGACTCACATCATTACACTGTAGGTAACGACCATGCATGTGATTTCAGACCGGGCGATGCCTAACTAACTGCGCCCAGCACGTATCATAACCAGGCATCCCCTAGCCTCCACTAGCAGAGGAGCCACGGAGTCAGTACGAGAGCGTTACCATCCATTCCGATTCTGTTGTCGCTCGGCGACAACTCAGGAGACGTCACCAGTATATTCCACTCCCGAGTGACCAGATGAGCTCCACTAGGATAATGCCCTACTCCGGCTTGGGGTCGTGATACATACGCATTCGAAAACTATTAACACATGAAAATTCAGTTTTCCTTTCCAACACATGAACATGCGTGTACTATGCAGTGCATACGACAACACACAAAATAACCAATAATCCATAAATTCCAACATCAACCAAACACACAGTTGTTAATGCAAAAATATATTTAAATCTTAAAATTCATTTGGAAAATACTTACAACGTGTTCGATAAAATATTCTAGAAGATTGATAAAAGCTGAAATGTCGCCCACGCAACAACTAATGAACGCGCTGCTAAAATGTAACCATCGCACCAATGTAACTAAACATCACAAATAAATAAATATAAATAAAGCGACATCAATAAAAATAATAAATAACATTAACAAATTAATTATAATAGTTAACATAAATAAAACGACATTTATTTATATATAACCAACTCAGATAATAATCTCAATCATTATAAATTGAATAAATTAATTATCTTAATGTAGATAATTAAACTGCAATTATTATCTAACTAAACTGAACACTTGATCTAAAATAAAATTGTACCACGAAAATAAATTAAGATCAACACATGAATATATTAAAACAACACTTAAATTAATTAATCAAATATACGAGTAGAAAGACTTTCCGAAAGTTTCTCAAATGGTGAAATATAGCGAGAAAATACTCAACAAAAGAGCCACTACAATTTTCGGACCCAAAGGGGTTTTGAAGAGAGCAAACTCAAGTTCAAGAGGAGAATAAGAAATGATCAAAATGAGGTGTTAAACGTTCGGATTTTATAGAGGAAAAATGGTCTCGGTGTGAGTTTATGTAAGGGTTGCCGAGACTACAAATAAAGGCTGAAAGAAAACCATTTTAAGCGGGAAAAGCAACGCGTGGTACTCACCAAATGGACGAACAAAGGCACATCAACCAAAGCTGGAATATTCGGCTTTTGCAGACCAAAACGGGGAAAAAAGACTGGATTTAGCACACGGTTTTGCGAAAATGAGAGCTAAATTTTTTAGCACGTGGCTTCTTACGGATCTAAGATGAAAATTGGGGGGAAATGTTCACCAATGTATATAACAAATAATTGAGTAACACGTGGATGAAATGGGTGAATAAAAAGCTGCAAGATTCAAGCTTGTAGGCTCACGGACGTTGCAGGAAAACAAAGGAACGAAGAAGGAGAAATGAAGAAGAAAGAAGACCGGAAGAAGATGAAGATGCGTGCGGCAAAAAGAGAAGTCTGGGTTTCATTAAACCAATTGGGATTAAACGGTGCCATATAAGAAAAGGGAGGGCCATATAAGAAATTTATACACCACGTTAATATCTTACTTTCATCTCATTAAATAAGATGTGACATATTTTTTATTATTAGATAATAATTTATTAAATATATCTTTATTATTTAATGATAATAAATATATCATATCTTATTTAAAAATGATAAAAATATAATATATAATATTATTCCGAATTATTTATGTAATATTATTATCTTAATATGTTAAAAGCTAGTTCGAAAGTGGTAGAGCCGGGCTTGGTGAGTGGTTGGGTAGGTCGGAATATAAAATCCATAGGACCATATATATATCTTTATACTTAAAAAGCATCTATCTCGATTTAAACAGTAATAATCAGTTTTAATTTTGTTTAACTTCTGTAATCCAAAATTGCCCTTCAGATAACACACGGCAGCAGACCAACGTTAACATCTATAATTCAAAATTGCCCTTCAGCTAATACACGGCAGCAGACCAACGCACAGATTTGAGTCTAGCACAGACCCACGCACGGCTAGGCTTCACCGCAGGCTCCCACGGTCGAAATCCATGGCCTTCAACCGTCTTCGGCAGCTCCTTGAGTTTCTCGAAACACGCAACTTTTGAAAGGGAAAAAGAGAGCATTTTCAGTGTGGTTTGAAACAAGGGTTGACGACCCTTTTAATAGACAAAACGAAGCACAGTAACTAGGGTTTTTGAGCTGGAAAACTCACGTGAAACACACCAAGGTTGAGCTAAGACAACCACGAGATTTTATGGAAGAGAATCTCCACTTTTCAAAAGAAAAACAGGGAAAATACATTGGGTTGAAACTCATGGTTTGAGATGGAAACCGAGCACGTGATGCACTAATCTGAGAAGAAAAGAGAGGGGAAATGTTCATCAAGGTACCGAGCAACTAATAGAGTAACGTGTGGATAAAAAATCAAAGCAAAAGGCTACGATTTAGGGACTGGAATCATGGGTTGAACAGGGGAAGGAGATGAAATGAAGAAGAAATAGATGACTGAGGAGCCGGTTTCGTGCGATAGGAAGAAGATGATCTGGGTTTATTAAACCCATTGAAATGACGCCGTTTGCTACAATAAAAAGGGGCCACGTTGAGTATTTAAAATGTTCTGAGTTCACTTGTGTAAAGACACCAAACGGTGTCATTTGAAGCAAAGAAGGGGCTAGGTTCATGGGCTTTAAGGGCTGGGTTCAATGGATCAAAACACACTTAATTCAAATATAAATAAAAATCCAATCTAACAAAAACATTAATCTTAATAAGCCCAATTTGAAAATCACTTAAAATAAATTAAATAAAACATATTGAATTAAAAAAATAATTACAACACTTTAATTTAAATACCAACCTAATAAAATAAGGAGATTATATTCATGCATTAAAATAAATGCATCATAACAAAATAATAAAAGAAAATGAATTAACTCTCATCTAAACATAGGAATATCCAAATGATAATAATAATAGCAAACTAATAGATCCAATAAAATAAAATGTTCATTGGATAAAGTAAAACACAACAATTTAAACTATAATAAAACTAAAACAAATAAGCTAATAAAATAATAAAGTTAATCATTCAAATGAAATGGCCAATAACATCAATTAAATAAACTAACTAAAACGTTATAATTAAGGAATCTCATAAATGCTTGTAGCAATAATAAAAATAATATGCAAGATATATAAAAAAAAAAAAAGACTATTGTCATACCAATATAAATGTCTACTATTTATTTTTTCATCATTAATCTTCAAGTTATGATTCAAAGGCAATAGTAAAGTTTTTTTTTTAAGCATTATTTTTAGGGGGTTGCCCCTTCTTTTCCATAATTTTTTTGTACAAGCCATTTAAAGAACTCAACCAAAAAGAATTTGAAAAATAAAAACCTATAAATGATGGGCATGATTTAAAAATTTATACAACATACTCTAACTTAACCTGCAAGCATAAATAATTCATAAATTAAGGGCTCTCTTAGATGTTTGGCTGCTTATAATTCATTAAAAGGTGTAAGAAGAACACCTCATATGAAGTTTGTTAGATTGGAGAAGTAATGAGAGTAATTAGCAGTCACCAAACCTAGAAAACATCTTATTTTGGGATGGGTCTCAAACGAGGAAGTATAAGGGGTGTGGGTGTCGGTATGTGTGTCACAGACTACTCATATGTGACTCAATAATCACATAAGAATGAGCAACAAGAATTTAAGGGCACAAATTATGAATGGATGCATTAAAGAAATTTTAATTACTCGACTTAACAATTTACAATAGGATTTTTTTTTAATGTATGACTTTAGACATATGTACATGTCCAGGTAGTTTATAAGAAGATGGTAGATAAAAGTTTGCATGACTTAACTAGATAACTACCAATGAGCATTAATGTACAAATTATACTATTTTTTTAGAAGGACATGAAGGAATTAAATGACTCTTCTTAAACCTTATTTCATATATAGTTATTAAATTTCTATTAAAAAAAATGTTTCTTAGCTTTGAATATATCCCATACATATAGCTAAGTACCATTATTTCTTAGCTTTTGCTTTGAAGTTTTTTTTAATATATTATCATGTCTTTGAATATACACTAAATTTCTTTTTGGGTTAACAAAGATGGTTCTGGAAGCAATATTAACCCATTAAAAGATACTAAAAGACTTGATTTTTTTCTCAAAAAGTTATATAATGATGATCACAGGATAAAAAACTTTGATAATTAGATCAGAAATTATATGATCATATATATGGGTTTCGATGCAATATTCCATTATCTTATATATAGCTATTATATCAATTAGACAAAACAATATTAAATTGTCAATAAATAATATTATAAAACTCACTTCATGACCGTTTATCTCTCTTATATTCATTACTTACATGGCTATTATAGACAAAACTGTAGCATTCACTTAAAAACAAGAATCATGTCATCTAGCAAGGTAAAAAGTATTATTACAATAACTCTTCTTCCATTTGATCAAAAGAAGAATGTCCCATCTTCATCAATATCACTGTTGAAACCCAAAAAACCCAAACATTAAAACACAAGCATTTTTAAGATCCTTGACATATTTGTTAAAAAAGAAAAGAAAGGCCAATCTGACATACATACAATATTTTACCAGAACCTCTTTGGGCCTACATCATTCATGAACCCACCCAATTATTGTTTTTGCCCAATATATATATATATATATATAAATATATGTATGTTTGAATGTATATCACGCATGTGTATTTACATATATGTAAAATATGTTATAATTTCAAATCTACCTGTTAAGTCCAGCTTACATGCATTTGCCCTGAATTTTTTTGGCGACAATATTCATGAACCCACCCAATTACTCTTCTTGTATTTTGCCTAATATACACACATACATATAAATTATTGTAACAACTATATGTCACTCATGAACCAAATAAAATTCTAAGCACTACTACTAGCTAATTAGATGATATAATCCTCTTCTGATTCCATTACCTTTAAGATTATTATTTGATCTAAGCACTACATAGTCTACATTTATATTTGTCACTAAACTTTATATGATATATATTAATATACTTTTAAATCTTTGATAATCAGGTTTTAACTCCAAATTTTTTTATGCAGGAACATTTATCGTATGCCCAAAATATTGCAGCACTATGTTCAAACAAAAAATGGATAATATAACTGGGTACAGACAGAGATCGACTTAAAAAATAACAACAAAAAACTTCAATATTCTCTCCATAAATGCTATGAATGAAGACAATATACCACCTTCAAATGCATAATCTTTAAAACTTTTTGATTGCCATTTCAATGGCAAAGAAAACAAAAATGTTTTATTTCTGAAATTTGCTTGAATCTATGGTTTGTTTAAATTTATTACTGTTTGAATTGTAAACTAATGAAATATGTTATTCTCATTCACTTTAAGTTTTTTATACTAAATGTTTATATATTTTTTAATTTATTTTATAGTGATGCAGGGCAACGTGCTTCGCACGTTGCATTACTCCTAGTATATATATATATGTGGAAAAGTCCCATATATATGGCACCGTTTGTTTATTACAATCTCTCCCTTTATAGTATAGAATTTCACAATGAAAACAGAAATATTGTAATCTTTCATATTTAAATGAAATCCAGCGTTCTTTTGTTTTGAAAGTGCAATCACTTTTCTTCTAGTAAGGGCTAGTCTAAATCCATGACAATTCTCACTCTCATGCATTTATCCTATGTTATTATTTTAAAATCTGCTTCCACTCTAATCACAAGCCCAAAACAGAACTGAAATCAGCTCTTTTTTTTTTGGCATCATTGCCATATGCATCCCATTTAATTGAATCCAAAATGATTTATAATGAAATTGAAATTCATCGATCTACAAGGAGTTCCTCATCAAATTCTTGTGAAGTCAACATATTCCCATTAAAGAACCACGATCGTCATGGAGAATCCCATTTTGTTTGAAAATCTCTCAAATTCGATAAAAAATTTATGATTTCCTAATTCTTTAAATTGAATCCATCTTTCAGTTTTTCATACTTGAGTCATTGTAGTCCTAAAAGTCTCGCTGTTTAAACCTCTTTCGAGAGAATGACTATGTTTTTATATAATGTGAATATATAGAAAGTCTTATACCACATTTTTTTTAATTAACAAGTAATTTTTTTATTTTTTATATTAATATTTAAATTTGTGCATTAAAATATAAAAATCACATATTACTACTTCTATAAATGAAAATATTTAATGTAAAACTTTCTTATAAAGTTTCTCGAATATATATTATAATGATCATGATGTTGTATGAATGCTATATCATTGATTATAAATTACATAATATTTAGGAATTAAGTCCCAAAATTTTATTTTCATTATTATGGCGATCAATGTATTATCTTCAAAATGGTAAAAACAAAACAAACTGAAGGTGAAAAATAGAAAGAATATATAATATTCTGTAAAGCACGTCATTGTAACAATTTATGAGTACAACTCACTCAAAAGAGGCCACTTGGTGGGTGTAATAATCTGCAGCCCTCACACATACCTCAATACCTGACATGCACATATATATAGACACATACACGAGCCAAACCATGTGCATTACCTGATGCGTGACCACTGCCAGTCATGTCAATACTCCATAGATAATCATGCCCACGTACCAAAATTCCATGTAATAAATGTCATAATATAATCGCAAGATTGAAATACAAGTACTTATTTTTTTGAGAAATAATATTTGACTAAGAATATAATTTATTTTTCAAAATAGAAAGAATTTGAGTTTCATATAACAAAATTATTTACTTAATAATAAACTTCAATTTTTTTAAAAATAAAATACGCAAAATTTACCTTTTAAAATATTTTTACAATAATACTCTTGTTTTAAAACATAATTATAAAATGTGTTACGAAAAGTATTACGTATCTATTATTTTTTTTTAGAATATATATTTATATTTATATTTATATATTAAGCCTTTTGAATATATGTCACTAATCCGAAACTATCTTTGAGAGAACGTAACTGTCATCTGTCTCTTTAAATAATTAAAAGGCACTTGAGAAAGACGTGCGAATTTTCCAAAGTAGAGCAGGAGAAGGATTGGACATTTTCTTGTGAATAACATGACAACTTCCCTGTCAAATTTCTGCGACTCATTTCTAATTTACATCTGTCTTTTAGATATTAAATCCCTTTTTTTTTCTTAACATTTAATATCAACCGGATAACTAATCTGGTGAAGAAGACATGAATGCTGTTGAATCATAAAATTATATATAGAGCAAGAGTTAATAATTAATTATTCTTAGATTTTTCATCTTTTATTTTAAAGATAAAGAAACTTATCCGCTAGTTAATTACACGTGTGATTGTAAATTTAATGGAAAACGTACGTGTCAAAATATGCATGAAATTATGTAAGACAGACGTTTTGTGGGTATAATTTTTGTTGTGTTGGAACCAACTTAAAAATATAAAAACTGAAAAATATTTTAATAAAATAAAATATAAACGAATTGGCCTATACTTATTGGACCCAAAGGGGTGGATAGATCCTTCGTCCTTTCTAGTACATGTGGAGGAATGATTTAGGTCTCGTTTGTATTCTAAGTTAAACTCAACTCATCTCAACTCATCTTTATTTTATTATTATATTTTTATAATTTTTTATATAAAACACAAATTCCTATACACATTTTTCAAATCCCAATACACATTTTTCAAATCTCAACCTACCTTTTTCAAATCTCAAAATAATAATAATATTAAAAAATAAACTAAATTCATTTCAACTCATCTCATCTCCAAATCCAAACGAGGCCCTAGTAGATTGCATTGTAATTTAATTTTTTTTATTAAAATCCTCATCTTTTATAGGTATATAATGAATTTTTTAGAGCTTTAAAATTTTTGATTTGTAAACAAATGTATTTTAATTAATTTTATTTTAAAATGAAGATTTTTTTATTTGTTTATTGCTTTGATTATAAAATAATCTAATTTTAAAAACTATATGTAGTATTACCATTTTAAAATTAAATAAGTATTTTAAATAAATATTACCAGTTTCATTTGAAAATAATCTAATTTTTTCGAATGGATCTGGTTTAGGATTTATTTATTTATTTATTTAATAATTAAATAAGTATTTTTTTATATATTGATTAAACTAGTACACATAAAAATTGAATGAGCTTTACGTGACATCAATTGAGAACATGCGAAGCAAATTTTATTAAAGTTGTAGGTGGAAAACTAAAATTATAGAGACTTTTATGTGATCTTTATGATACACACATGAAAAATGTTCGTAAATAATAAAATTATATAAATTTTTATATGATATATTATTCATGTGATATAATTTAATTTAAAAAATAAATTTTAAATTTTAAATGTTATAAATTAAATTATGTTATATAAATGAGATACAGTATAAAGGCATGTGAATAATTTGAAAATGACTGGATTTGTGTACAGCTAATGAACTGAAGAATAAAATTGTGGAAATTCAAGAGTAAAATTATAAAAAGAGGAACGTCCTATCGAAAAAGGGCAAAAAAATAAGATGGAAATGGAAAACCTAATTTTCAATTAACCGCTAATTTGTCTGGATGCTGCTGCTATAAGCCTATATCTACCAACCACCGCAACCACCTCCTATGTGTGCTCTGCAGCAGCATTTGGAAGAGTTGCTTCCTCAGTTTCATCTAATCTTGTCGGAGTTTCTGCAAATTTGTGTGGCTGTTCTTGTGCAGCTTCTTTCATTGCGACTGTAGCTTTTTGAGGGGTCTGAACCGTGGCTAAATTAAAGGAGTACGTCATGGGTGAGGAGGGGAGCCAGAACGTTGATGGACCCCCGAAAGAAAATGACAGAGGAGGAGAAGAACAGGATGCTTCAAACGATGTCGCTGAAGGGAAGGTTTTGATCCCACCTCCTGACCAGAAGATTGCTTCTCCTGTTAAAGAAAGTAAGTCACCTCTCTCTCTCTCTCTCTCTCTCTCTCTCTCTCTCTGTTTGGCTACTGAGAAAACTGAGCGAATGAAATGGCAGTCTTTATCGAAATTTGTGTTGTATTCTGAGTTGGGTGGAGGTTTTTGGTGTTCCCTGGGTCCCTGTTAGTATAAAAATCTAGGATTTTGAGCTTCAAGTTTCTTTGCAAGCAGGAGCACTACTGTTTGTTGTCATTTCTTATTTGCATAGTTAATTTATGAAAAATAGATTCTTTTCTTATTGAGCAATTAGTCCCTTAATTTAATTTTCTTTCTTATTTACAAGTTTTCAATAAATCTCTACTATTGGAACTTGCCACCCTTTTTCTTGGGTAAAATGAAGGCATTTGAGGTCTCTCAAGTCCTAATCACGTGTTCTATGAGTTTGATGAAGGAAACGCCATTACCAAAAAAAAAAAAAACTGCTCATAAAGCCTAATAATTTATTGAGACATCTAGCAATTGCGCATGGTTGTTGGTCATATCCTGGATTTTCCTTTGGTTGATTCGGTTCCCAAAGGTGCGTTGCTTTTGAGGGTTGCCTTTATTTGAGGGTGTTTTTAGTTGTTGGGGATTTCCGTTGTCTTGTTTGTTTTTTGCCCCGCTTTCTATCAATCCAAGGGATGGAAGGGCAGAGGCCTTTGCTATCCCCTCCAGTCAATAATTGGGGCCTTACAATCACCAGCCAATATGCCCTTCTTCGTTCATGGTTTGATATTCTGGTGTCCTATGAGTAGAGGAACCACACCAATCCATCCTGAACTTGGTTGGGGTGGGGGATTGTAAAGCTTTAACACAAGTCATAATTGTTTTAAAAGAAAATGGGGTGACAGTCTATTTCTACTTTAGACACGTTAATCCACTTTTAGTGAGAATTAACTTGAAAATGGGTGAAATTTCTATTCTGTAAATGTGTTAGCTTGATCACCAAGTCTTGTTGGGGCTTAAACACAATCCATTCAGCTTTATTACATCGCCAGTCTATGATTGAACAGTTGAGACGCATAGAAATGGAGATTGTTCAAGCCACTTAACCAGTGCCACATAAATTTTGCTATTATTGAAAGTTTGCGGCTGAACCTTAGCAGCCCTTTCATTTCCATTCTTTATATTTAAACAAAAAAAATTACAATCAGTGGATGATACCGCTTAATGAATCATGTTTCCTCCAATTTATGGCCAATTCCACATTTTTCTGATTTTGTTGAAACTTTTATCTTGTCAGAAGTTGCAGAACCTACTGCTGAGAAAATTTCAGGGGGTTTAGTCAACAGAGGTAAATGCCTGAAGTTTGCTTTTGTGCATTACATGATATATAGTACGAGAGACAGGTGACTGTTTAATATGTTGTCTCAGATTATATGCTTGCAAAGATTGCAAATGAGAAAAGGTTGGCTTTAATTAAGGCATGGGAAGAAAGCGAAAAAACAAAAGCAGAGAACAAGTAAGGCTATCGCAAATTTTCTATATCATTCTACCCTCCCGTAGTATTCTCATTCATTTCCAAAATTGACTGAAGGAGTTAAAAAATTGTTCTATACTTCCATCAGTTGAGATCAGTTTGGCAAAAGCAGTGGCACTGAGTCAAATGCTCTTAAGGTCTCCAAAAATTGATAAACAATTTCATGATTTACAACTGCGCATTTTAGTTTGGAATATTTGTATCTTTCTTGTTGAATTTCCTAAATACTCTTCGTTAGAATCTGATCATGGGCTGTATTGGTGGATTTGACTTCAAAATATAACCTGTGTAGGTACACTTGACAGATTTAGCCGTTCTGAATTTTTGTATTGCTAAGTTGCTGGACGTGACCATATCATGTTATCCTTTCTGAACATAAGAAAATTTTACATAGTCCAAGTTGATCCCAGAATTAAAGGAAATGATTCCAGAAGTCAAAACCTGAAATTTAGTCTCATATATTCTCAATTTCTTTCTCTATGATGGGCTTCTTCTACTCCATGTTTGAAGTGACCCTGCATTGCAACTGTCTGACAGGGCATATAAAAATCAATCTGCCATTGGATCATGGGAAAACGCCAAAAAAGCTTCAGTAGAGGCACAACTCAAGAAGATTGAGGTAGTTAACTGTGTTGTGTTGCCTGCATACATCATTGGTATCTGTTGCACCCTAATTTGATTCAAAATCACTGATCGGTCGGATTAGGACAATCATAATTCCTTTTTCGTCTCTGACAGGTTATTTTGTTAAATTAGCATAGTGAAAAACTAGGAGATTGTTATTTTTTTCTCTATGATCTGGTAATATAGATTAGGCATCCATTGAGTTGGCAAGATATCTCGGCAAAGAACCCGTTTTCTGTTCCCTGTTCACCTGATAATTGTTTGAAACCATTTTATTTGACAATGTAATTCTCTTTTGCTCGGACTACAATCATCTCCCATGAGCCAGCTGATCTAGATTAAAATGATTTTATATTGTGCTCATACAAGGGGCATTATCTGAACCTCGTAATTATTTGAGAGATGGATGCAGGAAGAGTACAAAAAGTCTATTGATGATGCTAATACTCTGCTCAGCCCAAAAACTTAAACCTACACCAAGAACTGAAGATCAAACATATCAAGACAAACAGTCTGCACAAACTAAACAAATGCCTGTGACAAACCAAGCATGTCAGACCAAGACACTTTGCCCAAACTGCACCATGGATCCTATTTTTTGCTATTCCTCAATGAGGGACTCAATATTCTTATGCATACCGATATAAATCTCTCAATCACATCTAAGCTTTTACTACATCAATTTGACTCTTGGAGTCTTTTTATGAATCCAGGAGTGTCATGCATCTCTGAAAACTACCTGCATTCGTGTTAACACCATGACTCTTGTCTGAGTAAAATTCAACCATCAGTTTTGATATCCAAGAGCCTATTCATATGCATCTTGGGATGTGCATAAACTAAAGTACAAACTTTTTGGCTGGGATCAAGCATTTATATCAATTTAATTCTTGCCCTTAATTATATAATTCCATGTCTTATACAAACTATCTGGAAAAGCAAACTTGTTTAGAGTGTTGGGTGAAAATACATTGAATATATTTCAGGCCTTTTGCATTTGTCATTGTCTTGCTCAAATTTGATGGTACAGTACGTTTAGAGAGCCATTACAACACTTTCAGCTAATAACTGGAAAATTTTTTAAGATACTTGATTGAAAAGGGTTTGAAAAACCTCTTCTATAACAGGAAAAAATCAATCAAAAGAAGGCAAAATATGCGGAGAAAAAGAAAAACAAAATGGCTGAGGTCCACATGGCTGCTGAAAAAAAGAGGGCGGCTGTTGAAGCCGCCCGACAGGGAGAATTTATCAAGGTAGAGGAGACAGCTGCAAAGTACCGCGCAACCGGATATGTACCTAAGAAGTTACTTTCCTGCTTCAGCTTCTAAGATTATCGGGCAAAGAACTCCGAACAAAGATTGAAGAGAAGTTCATCGGAATTGTCTTTGCCCATTTTCTTCTCTGTCTTGGTTTGTCATTTTTATTATCTGCTAATTTAAAGTTTGTTTCTTTAGTGTTCTTTGCTATGTACGTGTGAAACTAAACTTCTAATTGTGAGAACCGAAGGAATTCCAGCGGAAAACATTATGTTCGCCATGAAAATATATGTAGTCTTTCAAGTGTCGTTTGTAAGCATTAATGTCTTTTGAAAAATGAAACCTGAATAGTTCTATAAACCTTGACTTCCAACTCATCAATACATGACCACGGATCTAAGAAAAGTGTAGAAGGAAAAATCGGTAGTGTTTTTTCTTTTTTATTTCTTTCAATATTTTTCACAAAAATTCAAGCAACTGAAGCTTCGAAGCAGCTTCTTGGGTTTATGGCCAGTTGCACGGAATCTCTCAGCCATCTGTTCTAGCTTGATAAATTCTTCTTTTTGTGAGGCTTCAACGAGAACCCTCTTTTCTTCTTTTGCCCTCTCGATTTCTGCTATTTTGTTCTTTAATTCCGCGGCATATTTTTCCTGTCAAACATGCCGGAGCTGATTTTTCAAACATTTGTTATTCATCATGATTTTAGAGATTCAAGGTGAGCTTATTACCTGAATCTTTTTAATTTCCGCCTCCACGGCTGCTTTCTTACTTTGCGCCCATGATTCAAGAATTGACAGCTCTTTACTTGCCCTGTTCAACAATTTACAATTTGGTAAAATGCTCTAATACGTCAATGAATCTACTTAGTTTGGTTTTTGTATCATGCAGCATTGCAGATTAAAAATGCAAACTTTAATACCAGATTGAGACTCTTCAATGTACGAGTACAATACCCAAAGTTTGGATGTAGAGAAAAGAGTCTTCCAAGTTCAAAGAATTGTAAAATCACATTCATCCGGTTTATGCAGTAATGTTAATGTATAGTTAGTGTTTCCTAACAGTTATGTGGCAAGTTTCTTGATCTATTCTGGAAGAGAAATATTTTAGCCACATATACATTACACAAATGTAATTTTACAATTTTATATAATATTATGATGTTAGTCAAATTATAAAATTACTTTTATTATAAAGTAGGTTATCATATTATATAAAATCACGTCAATTTGTATAATTATTTTTATGTAATTTCTTTGCAGTGATAGCAGTCCTCTTGATCTGGAAATCCCAAGAGGACCAACTCTTGAAATAAGTGGTTCCAAATTAAGCAAATAAGTATAGGACATGTACAGAAACAAAGGGGCACAGTATTTTCGACCTGAAACAACATTGTATTAGAACACGAGAACTCCTCTTACCTGTTCTCTGTCTTTTTCTTTTCGCTTTCTTCCCATGCCTTAGATAAAGCCACTCTTTTCTCTAAGTTAATTTGTGCAAGCGCAAAACCTAAAATATTATCAGTGATAGAAAGTTGACAATCTTCCCAATCATCATGTTACACTGCATAAGAGCAGAAATTACTTCAAGATAATTGCCAGTGAATTACCTCTATCAGTCGAACCCATCGAACTTCTATGAGCAATAGCAATATCTTCATCTGCTACGTACAAAATGAAAGATCCTTCAGTCAAATATCAATAAAAGTCCAAAGATACAAACGAACACAAACGATTGATTGATACCATTTTGAGTTTGATCTTCGTGTCCATTCCCTCCATCAGGTGGATCAGGTTTTGGTTTGTAATCACTATCAGCTGCCATGGCAGGTTGTGGGAAACCTGCAGGCTGTTTCCTCTTTTCTAAAGAAATCAAATTCTGAGTTTCTACATGTCCAGTTCCCTCGCTAGGGGGAGCTTTTGGTATGAAATCTCCATCACCATTGAATGGTTCTCCAATGGCGGCAGGAAGTTGGCGAGCAAGCTGCTGCCTATTTTCTTTACCGATATTATCTTTAGCTTCTTCAACTGCATTCCATCTACCGGTGGGAGGAAATATTGGTACGTAATTACCTCCAATAACTCCTATATCTGCGAAGCTTTTCTTGTCTGATCTATAAGGTCGTGCCATAATATATATATATATATATATATATATTCTTTGAATGGGAACAATGTTGTCAAGGAATTTTCTCCTTGGAGGTTCTTTTGAGACCTTTGTTATCATTAATGGAATTCATCACAGAAACAAGGAAGAAAACGTCAGGAAAATATCAAACTACCTTAGAATTAGAAAGCAGTTCGGTATTTTTGTCCCTTATTTCCTCTCTTTTTCTGTGAGGATCTAATTTCACAAAGACAGAAACCTGAAAAAGGAAGAAGAATAGTGCAGAAAGTAACGTATATATTAGTATAGCAGTAAAAACTGATATTCCAGGAAAACCTACGATTAATCTCAGACTCCCAATATCTGAGTGGTGGCTGATGGTTGCATATCCGACAGTTAAGGCACTCACTTTCCTTAACATTCCAAAAGGTTCATGGTGATTCTAATTTCTTTCACATCATTTTAACTGGTGTACTACGTGTATTTAGACGAATTTAATGTTCTTTTAATTTTTTTTTTTTTAAATTGTAAGTAATTAATTAGATAAGTTGATGATTGAAATTTTTTAATATTGTTCATTATATATAAGATTTGCCTGTTTTGGGGTGGTTTTATTTGTAGTGAATTAGTAATCGGAATGTTAGAATGGTCTATTGATCATATATGATTATTATAATTTTTATAAATACATGATAATTTAATTTATACAAGAAATTTAGAACTTTTAAGCTTTCTAATTAAGTTTTACTAGTCACTAATATGAATGGAATAAATCATTCTTTTTCTTATCATTTTCTAATCATCTTATAATGTGGTATTAAACGATATATTTATAAGTAAAATATAATAAATAATTTATAATGATCTAATAACACATCATAAAATAACGAGAAGATAATAAAAAAAAAGAGATAATAAATAATATTGATCATATAATAATGTGTTTTACACCATTATTTGAGAATAGAATATATTTCATATATGTTCATTATTTACATGCTAATGGGTCAAAAATGGGTAAATTATATGATTAGTGTTGCTACTGTTATGCTTTCTCAATTTGTTCACTTTATAAGCCCCTTAGTACAAATTGTATTTTTTTAATTTTTTTTTTTCAAACATCTTTTAAATATGTTTGAATATTTTTAAAAAATTTAAAAAAAATTACGAAATGGATGGGTCACATTTACTAATATTTATTTTATTAATTATTAAATTAAAAAATTTTAAAAAAAATTAAAGACGTGAAAAGTAAAAATGAGGAGACAAACATTACCCAAATTAAATTAGAAATGGATGGGTAAGTTCGTCATTTGCATTGACAAGAAGGCGCCAAATCTACGACGGCGCTAGCCGCTAAGCTATTTAAGGGATCGTGTTTTTCCTCGTCCACCCATTTTTCGATTTACCGTTCCGTGTCTGTGAGGCCTCCGTTCGACGATCTTTTACGCTCGCGATATCAGAAAACGAATCCACACGCACGCGTCAGACACTCTGAATCAACCAGAAGAATCCGAAAGGCAGAAAAAGGGCACCCACAATGCTCATTCATGCTCCTCATGCCTCAACTCCCTCTCCCACTTATCTCATCCACCACCCTCGCCGCCTTAACCCCGTCTTTCTGCGCTCGCCTTCTTTGAACGGTTGGTTTCATTTCCGTAATCACATTTTGCTCTCTAGGAAACCATTCGATTTGAATCTTCTTCTTCTTCTTCTGATTTTTTTTTCCGGAATCTTATTTTATTCCAGTTTCTGTGGCGAATGGAATCATGAAGACGAGGTGGAGGCGGGGAATGTGTCGGCCAGTGGTAGTTTCTGCTGCTGTGGAGGGGCTCTCAAGCTTCAAGTCGGAGAGGAAAAGGTTCAAGGCCTTTTAATTGTTGTGAATGAGATTTTTATATGGGTGTCTGAATGTGAAACAATTGTGTGAACAAAAGGGACATTAATGCTTGTCTAGTTGTCTTATCACTCAAAGGTTGGACCAAGACTAAACAGTTAAAATTTTTTGTGAGATTCAATGTCGTTGTGTGGAACACCTTAGGGACCAGTCTTTTAGTCCTGAGGGGCAAGGGGGTAACAATTTGTGATCTGAATTACCCTTACATGTTTCTCAAGCATGATGGTACTCGGATGTATGCACTAAATTTTACATCTTTATCTACAGGGGAAATGTGGGTAACATTGTGTTGCCGGGGGGTTTCTTTTTATATGGCTGTATGTATTGATTGGTATTACATGTAAGGAAAATGGCACCAAACAGTGGTTGAGAGTGGAGACGTTTGTTTTTTAATAGGACTCTTCTTGACGGGGGGGTCCGTGCAAGCTGATTTATAGCCCCATATCGGTTTCTTATGGTTGCAGGATTGCTAACTCTTGCAATATGACATGATTTCTTTGCTATATCCCTTTATTCCGTCTAGGTTCTTGAGTACATTATAGCTGGACACTCTATGCATCACATTTGCTAGGTTGTGTACGGTTTCAGCTTTTCCAGTTTGCTGCGTATGGTTGCTTTCATTAGCCAATGCACTATCACATTGCTTTCGTAAGTGTTGGGTTATTTCCATTTGATTCAGAGAAGTTGTGGAACACATATGTCTGCTTAAAGCAAAGGAGAATTTATCTGAGGAGGAAGAGAAGGATATGCTGGATTATCTTTATACAACCCAATATCAAATGCGTGGCATTGTTGCAATATCATTAGGTAAGGTTCTGCTTAGATAGTATCCAAGGACATAATGTTTAGCTACTATTACTTCCCTGAATCAAGTTGTGGGTTCTCTTCAGTCTGAAAGAGGAAATTGCTGGAGATAGGCCATTTAAATAGACTGATTCCAATAGCAAGTGGTTAATCCCGCAAACTACCGGGAAGCCGACTAAACAGTCGCTACCCCCTGGTATGTGCCGCTTTCCTAATCAAAAGATAGGAGAGCACCCCTTCTCCTGAAATTACAGGGTCATTTTGCCGAGTTCCTTTAGTCCATGCTCCAAGAACAAATATGTCTCTTTTTAAAGATGTTACTAAAGACTCGGTTTAGTTTGGTAGTTTGAGATGTCCCATCTACATTGACATATAGAATCTGTCAATTAATTTGCAAATTTGATCAGGCACACAAGAATACACTTTCTCACATTCACATGGACATATGTTTATTGGTTGATTTTCAGAGGATAGATGCTCTAATTTCTCTTGCAGGACGTATCTCAGAAGAAAATATCGAAAATTACACCCATGCTCTCTACATGCGCTTCCAAAGAAAAGAAGACCTTGCAAAGTTCTATGAGAACGTTTTCTACTTGGGAGTTCTCAAAGAGCATGTTATGCCTCACTGCCATGTATGGCCTGGCATGTAAACACAGGCACTCTGTTCATACTGTCATTCTTATGGTTTCTTCAGAATTAACCTTACCTCAGATTTTCGTATTTTGCTGCTTGTTTTACTGGTATGTGCTTTATATAAACAGGGTTTAATTAATGTGGATTTTGAAGCTGAAGTAGAAGATGATATTCTATCCATATTTCGGAAGGGAGAGGTAAAGAGTGATGCAATGTGGAAGCTTTGAATTTTGATTCCCTGAGGTTTTTTGTATCTAGATCATTCCTAATCATGAATGCAGCAAAGGCATTAAAATATATAGAAATGAAAAAATGTCTTATTTATTGACTAAGATGCTTTTCTTCTTTCACCGATTTGGAACCCAATAAAAACTTGAGTTTCCATCATCTGCACCACACACTACAATATGAATTTTATTTGCTGTCGCTGGTACTGTCTTTTCTAAAGGGATTCATGTTACTTCCTTGCCAGGAATTCAACTATGGTTTAGAGTTCGTGCTTTTGATTTCATTTGTTAGTGATGCAATTGGTGGAGCTGCTGAACATGCATTGGCTTCTCTTGCAAGGCTGACAATTGGGTTTCCATCCTTAATTGTCCAATCTACTCAAGGTATGCTTGAGTTGAAACTCATCAATTGTTATGTCCCTTAGTATCTTCTTGAGCAGGCTAGTGACAGTTTAAGAAGTAAATTTAAACTAAAAACAGGTTAAAAATAATCCACATCTTATAACAATATGGTTAACTCTTACAGCTTAGATAGTTTTTCCTTGGTTTTATATAATGAAAAACTCCCATCCATTCAATGTTTTCTACCATCTATCGTTTCTTACTTGTATTGGATTCCCAGGTCTCAATTTAAATCTCAGCAGTAAGGAATATACACATGGAATGGTGATACGATTTCGGTCGCGTGAGCTCTCTTTCACATTTCCTATCTGATTGTATGGCATATCCATATTTTGACTGCTTTGTATTGAAATATTTTGCAGTTGAGGCCTTTGGGATATTTATGGGCAGCTCAGAATACAAAGATGTAAGGGGCCTAAAATTTTCAAATCAATTGTCTTATTTAAATTCCTATTCAAGCTGTCCTAGATTTATCTTGTTAAAGAGATTAGGTGGCAAGACTCTTAAATTAACTTTTGATTGAAAAAACAGATATGGAGGTCTAAATTCAAGCCAATCACCCAGAAAATTCTCTCCATTCATTTTTCTATAGATCCTGTGGGCACTGAGATCATGTAGTGGGGATACTTCACGGTTTGTGCTCCTGTGTTCTTAATTTGATGCATATTTGAAAGAATACTGTTAATAAACTGATGATCGAATGACAGAGGTTGAAAACAGAGGAAATTGTATGAAGACTGAATTGTATTGAACGATAAAAGTGAGTACAAAGATTACATTTACATGATATTTATACTGAAAATATAAACTAACAGAAATAATTAACCATGTTAAGGATACCATGTTAATAAACTGATGATCGAATGACAGAGGTTGAAAACAGAGGAAATTGTATGAAGACTGAATTGTATTGAACGATAAAAGTGAGTACAAAGATTACATTTACATGATATTTATACTGAAAATATAAACTAACAGAAATAACTAACTATGTTACAATGTCTATTTTAGCCTTAGCCTTTTCTTATCTAGACTTTAATTCCATGTTATCGATATGTGATGCCACACTCCAACAAATACATATATCATGTTGTTTACATCCAATGCATGCAGGTTTCAATTTTGAAAGGCATACTAGCCAGTTTGTTCAGCTTTCTAGGAGAAGGTGTGCAGGCCAGCTCTTCTTCCTCTTTCTTTATTTTTTTCCCTTTTTTTTATGGCTGGGAGGTGGGGTGGGTTATTACGACTTTATGCTAATGCTCTTTCTGTATTCTTTGCTTCCCATTTCACATTTATTGTTGTAGATATGTTTCACCAACTGATGTCCTATCTCACACTTGTATGGTCGGGTTCTTCAAAGTTTAGGTACTCATTTCTTGTTGCATGTCTTTTCGACAAGGGGTCATATACATTTAAGTTGGTTCTTGCTTGTTGACCATATAACTGCACAGTGCACACAGTATGTGCCAGGACAAAAACATGAGTTCTGGTTGAAAGTCTGTCTTTCTTATCCAAAAGAAAAATCCCATTCATGTACTTTGCATCAGGATCAGCTACCAGGTTCTTGATCTGTCCTACAGAACCCTGATAGGAAGCAACACATTGGACGATACTTTGAAGCTAATCAGTGCCATTGTCGGAGAATAGAGGAAGAAGTACCTTGGAAGAAAATCTCTCCTCTTTACTTCTAGTTATTTGTGGTCTAATTTAGAGTAGTCATGATATGAGATGAACATTTCTGTATGAGGACCCCCATTGACTGATCATTCTGATCTGTCCTCTAAGTACTTGAATGCTAACTTGGTTTCTATCTGATACTCCAATAAGCATATTAGATTTTATATAGGCAGTTGCATATATGATGAACCCTGTCATATTCATGTTTGATCTCTACTCAAGGAGGTCACAACTATCATCGCATCTTGGGAATTTTTCCGGAATATTTTGTTTGACCTTGTAAAGGAGGAAGTATAACCGTGTAGAAAATGCAAATCGATTATTGGTAGGACTGTTCCTTTTAAACATTTAAAACTTCATAAGAGTCAAGACTCTGCCCCCACCATTCAGGCTGATAGTAATAACATAAATTACAACAACTAACAACATCTTGATGTGCTTGAACTTGACTTCATTTCTAAAACATTGCAGTTCGTTTAGAATATTTATACTTTAGTCGGTGGCGGAACCTCATTTATGCCATCTGTTGTTGAACTTAAATCCCCTGTTTTTGCTATGAACAACTTATTTAACTGACTTCTGACCGTTTCAAGATTTGAACTCTGTTTCTTGTAATTTTGTTTGGGTTCCAAAATCATATCAGCCATCTTGTTCATGTAACGTATTCACCAGATTGGATTGCAGCTCTGCTGGGAAAATCAAGACTCCATCAAGTAACATGATTGAATTTATGTGTGGTCTATATACTATTCGATTATGTGAAATTACATTTTCTTCAGACACTACAACTCACATTTCTTCTGGAATCTATATATCATACATCTAAGGAAAACAAAATGAATTGCACTAATAACTACAAAAATTCTATCCTCACTGAATACAAACAAGATTTTCAAGAAGGCTGATCAGTTATGAAGTGGGTTTGGTCCCCCTGGAACTTGTCGTTTCTCTTCATAAGTCGGATCGGTACCATCTTTGTTGGATCCCACAGCAGAGAAATACCATGAAAACTTGGAAGAGGAGTTGAATTTATCTGTTTGCTTGGTTTTTTCACCCATGTTTTTGTGCATGTGGCGGCAAGTTGATTGCTGGCTGAGAGCGAGTATGATGACAAGAACCACAAATGAAACTCTGAGATACTGACTTCCCATGATTCTGCCTATGACAGAGAACTAATCTTGCTGATAACAAAGGTAGAAGGAGCTGCTTATAATTATGTTCTCAAATGCAGGCAGGGCTGGACTCATTTTAATATAGGATCAGACAACTTGTGGTGAAGATAAAGCCAAAACTCACTATTAGGCACATTCAAATGGCTGAAATACCCTCTTCTTGTCACCGAATTTACGATCCAACCACCCTGCAATTTTAAGCTGCATCTTCTGCATCTAGATCATTTTTTGCATCACCTGCGATGCAGGTTATTAAAAGAGTCGAGATTGTAATCATTGGACTCTAATACTAATGCATTGGAGGTCATGTCTGATATTTAATGTGGGGTTCGTGGCTAATTCAGTCCTTTTGTATGCAGTGGAGTGCTGATTTAAAAAACCGTTTTGTGAAGTGTGTGAGAGCGTTGACTACAGATTAAATAGAGCCCTAATTTCAATCTCCCCATTTGGGTCGATTATATCATTATATTAACTTGTGCTATAATTAATAAATTATTGTTGAAGAATTGGGGTACATTTGTGGACACGTGGTGCTAGATCATATTGACAAATGACATAGCAGTGTTCACTGTATATAGTTTGCCTTATTACATGTTCTTGCTTTCTGAGCCGTTGATTCTCTACTTTATATCCATTATATTCAAGTTTGTACTGTGTAGATGCAATCCAACTGGTCTCTAAATAACTTGGCTTAAAAGGAAAACCTTGGAATAAGTGGCTGAAAGTGATGAAATTGGAACCCACATATGAAAATCATCATCTCCATCTTCTCATTTCGATTTTTGGAGTTCGAGGAATTTAAGGTTTTGTAAATTGTAAGTGCATGTAAAAAGGAAAGATGGTGCTTTTATTGGAGAGGTGATTTTCCTAGAAAAGGTTTGAAAGTTGAAGTAGGCATGTACCAATTTTGTATGGAGGGGTGGTGGTGGAGACTTTTTGGTCCGCAACAACGTGTTTCTGAAGACTGTTTCCTAGGTGTAGCATGTTCCCAATCAAGTAATTAATACTTGCCTAAAAAAAACCAATTTTTCCAAGATAGATCGGTCTGGTCTGCACCGACCCATGAAAGTCTCCCTTCTCAGCATTCTCAACCACAAGGAAAGATTGCAATATACAGTCTTCGTACAGTCTTCAAATAAAGATTGCAATATAAGCCTACAATAAAATTTAAAAAAATTATAAAAATTATAGCAATATTTATTTTTAAATAATTAATTTTCTCATTTTTATCCTTATTTATCAATGGGACTACAGTGCACTCACATTCAGGATTATAAAAAGAATTTATCTTAATAAGACACAATATTTTTCACAACACGATATAAAATCAGGGTACTTTTGTAAAGTTGTGTTATTTTTATATAGTATTATACAATAATATCCCTCATTTTAAAACATGATTGTGAAAAGTATTATATGTTTTTCATTTTCCTTAATAATAATGTAATGAAATCAAACGGGCCCCTATATTATTATGGTTGGAAGGGACGGAGGAGTTAGGTGAAGGGGTTTTGTTATTTTTATGTATATTCTTGATCATCAATGAGGACTATTGAGTATTATTTAATTTGATTCATCGGTCAACATCTTATATCATGAATCATAAAAAATTTAATCGCATACGCATTGTATCTTAAAAGATTGGCATTTATTGGAATCACATGTATAATCACACGAGATTGTTACTTACAAGTTGAGTTGATCCCAATAAGAGCAATTTCTTTTATTCATTTTTAAAATATTCTTAACCATTTAAAAAAAATTATAATATTATGAAAAAAAAAACAAATATTTAATTATTAAATAATAAATAAATAAAAAACTATCAAGACCCAACAATCGGTAAAAGTAGACTTATTCTTACAAGTTAGTGTATAAATATACCACTTATACACCGAACAAGATTAATAATTTTTTTATGCTAGCTGATACAAAAGGTTTCCAGTTCAATACTGTGTTTGATAATGTTGATAATCGAGCTTGCAAATAGATTATTTCTAATAATTGAGATCCTTGTTATACCTAGTAAACATGCTCGTATAAGCTCTGACGGAAAGGTCCAACACTTTCGCAATCGAAAGTATCATAATATACCTAAATAAATAATGTTGCCTAAGATATGTAGCTTTGTTTCTTTGTTTTTGTCTTTGGTATCTCGAGGATAGCCATGCCAAATAATTTTGATGCAAGTTGCAGCATTTTTAATGCCTCATCAATTATGTCAATCTGGGATTCTTTTTTTTTTTTTAAACAAACATATTACATTACACTAAAAACATTATACATGAAAAGGGGCTGAGATTCCCTTACCATCACCCCCAAAATAGCAAATAATAGTACAAAAAAAGTAAAAAAAAATGAGGAAAAAAATGGTTTTATTTGAAACCAATTTCTTGGTCTTTACTCATGCTTTGAAAGACGCCATCTTATAGCAAAATGGATCAAAAGTGTTCGTTAAAAAATAAACAATGAAACCAACGCGGCAGGTGATGGATCTTCCAATTAAAGCTGCACGGGTGGCGAGTGCACTGTTACCATTTGTCTAGAATAAACTGAAGGAGAGGTTCACAATTCCTTGAAGAAGATCACGGATTATTGAAAGTGAAAATGTAGGATAAAAGTAGTCAGAACCAAATCGCCAGCAAAAGTCCACCTTAAGCAGAGAAGAGCAAGGCCAATTGAGAGAACTGAAGTCTCCGACGTCGTCAGAGTCGCGTGTGGCTCCAAAAACAGTCTCAAATCACTGTTGCGTGTGACCAATGCGCGCACAGTGAGAACCGCGCGTGTGGTCTATCTAAGATTCCTTATTAGATCTAAAAAAGATTTCTTTTGACAAAGTTTCAAAATTAGATTTTTATCGTATTCCTTAAAAGTATTGTATTAAAAGAAAAAAAAACCCTAATGCAATTTAAAAAAATAAATAAAAAATAAAAACTATTTATAAATTTAATTTTTTATATGCAATTGATATAGAAGCCTTCTACATCCTCTATATTAAAAAAACTCCTATACTTTTTGTGAAATTGGTGACATATCAATAATAGTCAAAATATTAAAAATATATATATTAAAAAAACAAAAACAAAATGAGAAAGAAACAAAAAAAAATATATGAATAATTAAATTAAATGATTAGTAAAAATAATATTTATATACGATATATACGTAAAAAAAAAATATACAAATCGTTTACAAATAACATTTTTCATTAAAAAATATCAATGTTTTGATTTCTTTTTTTTTTTTTTTTACATTTTTAATGGGCCTAAGAACATGCCAATTCAGAAGTCATAGGGTCTTTTCCTTTGATCATCTGGAAGGATAGCAGATGCTTATGATTTTGTCGGTTAACCAATTTTATAAAGCATTGTATAACTTCTAGGAATTTAGAGTCAATATTTGGCATTATTTTAAATTTGTGACGATAAATTTCTTTAATGTCAAAAACGTATGAATACAAGCAATTGAATATTGGGGGAATATGCTATTTGCAATTTGCCCACCAGTTTCTTGAAATATGCGGAAATGGTTTTTTTCCTTCGTCTCCGAGCAGATAATATTGACAAGTTATCATCCTGAAGAACTCGCATTGTAAAACACTTCAGAATTCAGACGCGTATGAAATCAATGGGAAAGATTTTGCTTTCCTAGCCACAAAACTTTCTATTTTTTTAAATTGCATCCCAAATGATCAAAAATAACAATTTGATTCCCACTACTATTTTTTTCCAATTTGTACCCCATTGTTTATCTCCCAAATTAAATGTTAACAACCTAATTAAATACCCTAAATCTACTTGAACCAAACATCACCAAAAAAAAAAAACTAGAGTATGTTGATTGAATTACATATTCAGTAGGCCCCCCCACTCTCGCTTTAAAATTAGAAAAAAAAAATTAATAAGCATAGTCTATTCTACGACTTCATAAGATACAACAATAACTGGCCATTGAAGGCCGGTTGTGTAGGAGACTAGAATGACATAAGAAACCTAAGGTGGCATCAAAACAAAACTATGCCATCATAATCTTACACCATGTTGCTTCCAAGTATTTACATAAAGAATATTGGTTTTGGTATGTACTTTGAGCTTTGCCTTCTTTTTGTTAAGGGGAACTACAACCAAAACATGGAGGGCACCTGTTTCCATTCGTTCACCAGCACTTGTAGATTAGAACACAGAAGAATCTATTTCTTAATGTGGATGCCAGGGATACCTTTCAAACCCATTTTAAGAGCCGTCTTACGGAAGAGTGCCGGAGGCTTCTGTAAACCGATTGACTGAGAATACTGGTTGGCTAATTCCACAAGAGTAGTTTTGTCCCTGCCAATTTCTCTGATCGAATTATAATAGCCAAGCCAAGCATGATATGCTGCATCTTTGACACTATTATCAATCTTTGCCAATGAATCTTCCATCTGCAAGTGCATATATCCAGGGAATTACAATTAGGAGACCTGCAAGGGACTGAAAACCTATAACCTTGCAATGCATGCTTCCCGAACATCATAGAACTAAGTTGAGATAAGTTGAGATGGAAATTGAAAGTTGAATATAATATTGTTAGAATAATATTTTTTAACATTATTACTTTTTTGGGATTTGAAAATATTAAATTATTTATTATATTTTATATAGAAATTTGAAAAAATTTTAATGATGATATGAGATAAAACACTTTTTACTAAACGGAGCCTAAGGTAGCATTTTCAGAGCAGCATCATCTCTGCACATTCAGACAGACAGATTCTGTGCACCTGTCAAATTCATAACTTCAACTCTAATAACCATTCACAGCGCCCATCTATTCCAGAAATCTGAAGTGCAAGCAGGGATTTTAAGAAACTTGAAATAACTGGACAATGAGTTTAGTTAAACTTTTTTGTTATTATATTTTATAATTAGCACGTAGGGCAGTGATACGATGACAAGCTTCATAGAACTTTTCAGCATTTAGGGCTTGTTTGGATATCAAAACTATCTCATCTCATCATTATAACTTTCACAAATTTCCACGCAAAATATAATAAACAAATCAACTTTTTCAAATCTCAAAACAATAATAATATTAAAAAATAATATTCTAATAATAGTTTATTTAACTTTCATCTAAAATCATCTCATCTCATCTTATTTCACTATCCAAACCAACCTAAAACTTTTTTTTTTTATGTCGGGGAACCTCTCCAAGGCAGGGCCCTTTGGACCCACCCCTACAGAATAAACCCCGGTCCCGTGCACCGCACTCTCGGAAGTTTCCTTACACGGAACTAGTTAATTCGCTAGCTTTTCACTAGGGGGTGTGGCCCCAAAGGATTGTTTGCACTCATGAGGTATAACCTAAAACTTCAGGTAATGCATTGCCATTTACAAAGATTTTTTTTAATAATTACATTTTCAATCTTATAAACTATACAGTTTAGCTCACATTCAGCACGCAAATATGAGTTATATAACCAAGAGAGACGCAACTTAGCATTGTTGAGTTGGACACTAACCTTTAGCTTTATCTCTGGATCTAAATGTGGTAAAGGAACTTTCTCAAGAGGAAGGTCTTTAATTTCATCTAAGAAATACTCTTCCCATGGTGCGAGTAACAGTATGCATTCCCCTTCTTTGCCTTCTCGTCCAGTTCTGCCAACCCGATGTATATACTGCTCCCGGTCAGAAGGAATTCCTATCTGGTGATAATAAGTCTTTCAAATTTAGCTTAACTCACTAGAGGGTAAAGCAAACAAAGCAAAGAAGAATCTAATTATTTAGGCTATTGGCATTTACTTCCACATTAAATGACAGTGAACATCTTTAATTTTTCATGGAAAAATTGTAGCGAATCCATCCAGATTTTGTTACAAATAACTGCAGCGTCTGATCCCTGCTTTCCATGAAAGATGGATTGGGGCATTTAATCATTGTAGAGTCCATGGGCTTCTCTTTTTTTTTTTTTTTATAAGAAACTTTATTGTTGTAGAAAGCTAATTACATTCTAGAAAGCTGAAAAGAAAGCAAAAACTCATGAGCATTCCCCACCTTTAGTACAATAGCAAACCATTGAACTTATGTAGTTACAAAATAATTCCATATATCCTCCACATTTCTCTCATTGTTGTTAAAACACCCCCCATTTTGTTCCATCCATATACACCACAATAAATAGTCCATGGGCTTCTAATAGAAGTCAATTTAATGGGTCCCTATAGATTCTAAATTTGAGCAATCAACCCCCTAAATTACGCTATTAGTTTCAATGTTCTTCCACAGTTAAAATTTCTCTCATTTCTGCCAAATTTAACCTTAATTTGCACATGTTAATTTAGACTTAACTCATAAAAAATGCCAATTTCTACTTACAAAAAAAATTCCACACGCTTTTCAAATGATTACAGGAAAATTCAGAATAAATATATAAGGTTAAATGTACCAAAATTATGGACTTATCAAACAAAATATAAATCAGAAATTAAGGAAATTTTAATAGCGGGGAATACTGCAACCAATTACAAACTTTAGAGTTAAATGTCTTTTTTTTTTATAAGTAGTTTAGATGAAAGTTAAATAAAATCCAAAAAAGCTTTATGATACCTGAATGACCAAAGTAACATCAGGGTAATTCATTCCACGTGCTGAAACATCAGATGTGACAAGAATCAATCTTTTTGATTCCCTGAATTCTTCGGAAATGCGAGTACGGTAAAGCTGCGGCTTTCTAGAATGCATCTCCCTTACACTCATTCGCATTTCCCGGAGAAGTAGATATATGAGTGATGTTACCATCCCAGTTGTACAAAAGACAATAACCTGAGTGCAAGTATTAAAAAAAAAAAAAAATTGGCCTCCGGGATTCCATTGAAAATGAAAAGCTCACTCTACAATCTTCTTTTGATAAGAAACTCTACTAATCTTTTTTCACCTAGTAACTGCAAATCTGACCTTGTATTCAGGTGATTGAGAGAGATGTTCCTTCAGAAGATGGTGCAAAATTTGAAAATGTAATTCATGTGAAGCAACAATACAAGATTGCTTAACCTACAGTTAGCAAACCAAACCACAGAAAGCATTAAATTTGTAGCTTCCCATGTCAAACTTGGAGACAACCATAATATCCATTATTCTTAACCATGAAAAAATAAATAAAAAATGTTTCATGACTCTAATAAAACTAAAATGAACATCAAAACAAACAATTCAAACAACGGAGCAGAACTATGCAAAGTATGCATGTCATCAGCTTAAAGTTTGGAGTAGAAGTTTTTTTTTTATAGGTTAAAGTTTGGAGTAGAAGTTCAAGAGAATCAGTAACTTTCTCGTTTCTGATACCCAAATTAAAACTAACAACATACCTTAGAAGGAGTTTCTACACAACCCAGACCTATTGTATCAATATAAGCATGTTCTCTTTTCAAAACAAGTTGAGATATCCGGCGAACCTGCATAATCAATTATCCAGAAAATAATATTTTTAGTGGTTTCACATAGCAAAAAATAAAATGGTATTACAACTGAAATGAAAGGTTAAGAAAATGTAACCTCTTTTGGGATGGTTGCAGAAAACAGCAAGGACTGTCTCTGACGAGGCAAACAATCAACAATTTTCTCCACGTCCTTCCTAAATCCAAGGTCTAGTAAGTAATCAGCTTCATCAAGTACGAACATCTTCAATCTCATTAAGCGTGCAGACAAGCCAGACCTATTTTCAATGTGATCCAGCAACCTACCCGGAGTTGCAACTATTATCTGCCAAAAGTTCATTAGAAGAATTTTAAGAAAGGAAACCATTATCTTCCTGCAACAATACTGCAATAGATGGAAATGGTAGCATTTGGTTGTTGGTATATTAGCTATCCACTTTCTTAGTGATCACATCCTCCAAGAGCACAAAATTTGACATGCATAACACATAAGCAAACCTGGCATGGATAGGATTCTAAGCGTTTCTGGTCATCTTTGAAACGTGTACCTCCAACTAGTGTTTGCACACTTATGCCATCATGGTACTTTAGCATAACATTTGCTTCTGCAGCAATCTGACTCGCAAGTTCCCTTGTGGGGCAGAGAATAAGAACATAAATTGGAGGCACCCGGTGAATGGTGTTGTCGCTCATAGCCTTTAGAACTGCTTCAATGGTAGGAAGCTGTTTTTGTTTAACAACAGCATTTGAAGGAAAGAACAAATATATTACATACTAATTCAGAAGAGATAAAGATAGCCTTCAGTACCAAAAAAGCTGCACTTTTGCCTGTACCGGCTTTAGCTTTGACCAAGGCATCCTTGCCTGCACCCACAGTAGAAAGGAAACCATCAATTATAATCTTGATTCTTTTTAAGAATGAAGAAATCAAACATCTTTAAGCAATCGGACTCAAACTGGAGCTACACCAATTATAACACTTCGTCATGAAATTAGTGATCAAGCACGACAATTCATCAAGTGAATATAAATGAACCATCTTAAAGGTGAATGCATCAGGAATAACATATTGACGATGATACACACATGGTCATGTCACAGCAGCAAACCCATGAAAACAATTATAGAGGTATAAGGAAATGGTAATTAGTTATTTATCATATCGCTATAAAGGTTTGAACTTGAAGTCCACAAATACTTAGTATAATATGACAATAATATAGCTACAAGTAGAGGGCAAAAGCTCAAAACCTTGACATAATCATCCCACTTCACCTTGCACTCAATTTATATTGCTACACATTAATCATGTAGATCATTCATTTACCAATTTTATATGTAAGGCTTCAGATTCATAACTCATAATTTAATCTCCAGCATCTTAAGTACCAAGGAAGTCACCTTCCTCATTCCAATCTGGTGGTGGTAACATCCATATCTCGCATTTTCAAAGGTGAAGGTAACTAACACATACTTGAACATTTATGACTGCAAATTTAGCAGTTGAATGACACCACTCACCAATGCCTAATAATGCTAGCAAACTACTTTACTGAATGAAAAACTCATGTTCTTAGATAATGATAAAGAGTTCATTATCAACAATATATGCTACATAGTCAACATGACTAAAGAATTGGGAAGGTAGACATAAAAAATGGATGCTAATTACAACCGACATGGCCAAAGAAACTGCTAGCATACCCTCAAGGCAAATGGATAGAGTAGCTTCCTGTACCCGTGTCATTTGAACATACCCAGCAGCATTGAGTGCCTTGACTGTCCTTGGAGATATACCACACTCATCAAACCTAGACAGAGAAAAGAAAAACACATAGAATTACCTGTTAGCACAGAGAAGTTCCTCCATTCAAAAGCCTTTATATCTATACAAATCGTACCTATCAAAACCATACTTTTATACACAAAGAATAGCAAATACAAAAAGAGATACGAAATTGTAATCTCATAATTTACAAAGTTGCAGCTTACCATCTAATAAAACTTTTTTTCTTTCTCCTAAAACTTTTTTCTCTCCATACAACTTTCTTCTAGTCATCGGCTTCTTATTGAATATGGGTGCTGGAGGTGGATGTTAATGGTGTTAACGTGATTTTGTGCTGGTATTATGATGGGGATGTGTCGAGAGGTTTATATTGATAAAAAACTCTTCACTTTTATGAAAGAGAGCAAGCGGTGGCAGAAAATCACTGAAAAAAGCCGAAGGGTGGTGAACTTCATTGCAATTGATTGAGAAGCTTTGGGGTGGTTGTGTTCTGCTGTGAAAGAATGTGCAGCTTCCTCAAGTCAATCTAAGTTTATTAGAACATGTCGCAAAGGGAACCAAGTGCTAGTGGTAAGAAAGGGACATAACTCAAATGGGAGATTTTTCTCTCTCTTGTTTCTGAATTCTTTGGTTCTTAGTTAAAAACCATGTTTTCTCTCCGTACACCTGAGAAAAAACCTTGTTTTCGTTTTAGTCTTTGTGTGAATCAACTCTGCAGTTGATGATTTCTGAGGAGTTTAGTTCCTTAGATTCCTCTCTTAGGTGGTCATAATGGGGTCAATTAGGAATGTTATCATTAAACACAAATGTTTTGAGTTCAAGAAGGAAAGCAATAAATGGTGGAGAATAACAAAGAGTAATCCCCGTGTCGTGAAATATCTTGTCATTGACCATGATGCTTTGGGGTGGCTGGCAGCCATGGTGAAGGAAGGCATAGCCTCGGAGGGTTCCTCTGAGTTTGCCAAAACATGAAGAAAATGGTCCCAAGTGTTGGTGCTGCAGAAACAACAAAACACGTATGGGAGGTTTTTCTCCCTCTCAATTTTCAGTCCTGAGAGGCGTCGGGGATTGTTGATGGTGCCGGAAGGGAGGTTTGGTGTGGGGTGGAGAAATTTCGAAGCTACTGTTCTAGAACTCTCTGGTTTGACGGAGAAACCTTTGCGAGGTAGCGGTCCATGGAGGCCTCCCAGGTCGTCGCTTGTGATGGAAGCCCCATCTCGATCTTTTAGGTCTTACAGGGAGGCACTGCAACATCCAAAGGTGGCGCGTGGGGCTCGAGTACTCCCTGCACCGGAGGGTGACTGCATTGAGGTCAATATTCAGAGGGCAGGGGAGGATGGCAGGTTTGCCTACCTAAATAAGGGAAAATTTGCGGGGATGATAGTTACGATGGAAGAACGGATAGTTGAATTACAACGTATGGTTTCCTATTTAAAACGGTGCGTTGAGGCTACTGATTTAAATGGTGCGTTGGATCTGGGGGAGATAAACGGGAAGGGGTGTTTAAGCGGTGCGTTGGAACTAGGCTCCTGCGGGCTTGGAGCAGGATCGAATGGGCCAGTAACCAGTGGGCCTGAGCTTGTAACTCAAGCAGGAGAATGGGAGGTTTCGAATGGGCCAGTAACCCATGCAGCGCAAAACTCCCCTTACCGGAATCCAGTGCAGGAGAAACCGGCGGGATCTCACCCGCCGCAGTTGGGTATCTCTCCGACGAGACAAAAACTGCCGGAGGAAGGTCCAGAGTCGTCGCAGATCAAGGATATAAGGGCGCTCTCAACCCCGTTGAAGCCAAACGTAAGCCTCGATGCCCAGAATGTGCCGGCGTCCGTCTCCCGTGGCCAGACAGTGCCAATAACCACTAGGGAGGGGGCAGATGCTCAGGATGAGGCATCCCCCTTGTTTGTCGCACATCTGGAGGACTTATTGGAGGAAGGCAACAGGCTTAGCAATTCCTCAAGTGAAGACATCCCTCATAGGCTGTTCCAACCCGATGACAGTCTTGATACTGTGGTGCAAGAGACTTTTTCTTTAACACCACTACCTGCCAATGAAGTGGCCGGTTCTGGTGTTATGGTTGAGTGGGGAGGCTCCACTACCTTGGAGTTGTATTCATGTTGATTGGGTGTATTTGGCTTCGAAAGGGGCATAGGGTGGAATTCTGTTGATGTGGGATAAAAGAATGTTGGAGAAAGTTGAGGTTTTTATCGGGGAATATTCTGTGGCCGTCTCTTTTAGAGCTGTGATGGATAACTTTTTATGGGCTTTCGCAAATGTCTATGGGCCTAATGCCGATAGCCTCCAAAGCCTTTTATGGGATGAACTTGTTGCTTTACATAGTTGGTGAGACCTCCCTTGGTACATTAGCGGAGATTTTAACATTACTAGGTTCCCTAGTGAGAGAACTGGAGATGGTCGACTGCACCCTGCTATGGCAGATTTTTCTTCATGCATATTCGACTTAAACTTGGGGGACCTTCCCCTTATAGGTGGCTCTTTCACTTGGTCCAACAACCATACATGATCTAGGTTGGATAGATTTCTTATCTCGCCAGAGTGGGAATCTCATTATCCCGAGGTTTGCCAAAAGAGATTGTCTTGCCTTTGCTCGGATCATTTTCCTATCTTGTTGGATGGCGGTGGCATACAAAATGGGCGCCGCTATTTCAAGTTTGAAAACATGTGGCTCAAATCCGAAGGCTTTGTGGACATGGTTAGAAACTGGTGGTCCACTTATCATTTTCAAGGTACACCATCCTTTGTTCTTGCAGGGAAATTGAAAGAACTCAAACTTGATTTAAAGCTTTGGAATCTACAATCTTTTGGAGACATAGGGGTACGCAAGAAAAATCTGGAGGAAGAACTTCAAGCTCTCGAAAGAATTTTCGAGGCTAGAGCCCTTACCCAAGAGGAAACTAATCGCAAGTCTGAGCTGGTTTCTAAGTTGGAAGGAGCACTCTCTCTTGAGGAGATCTCGTGGCGATAGAAGTCGAGAGCTTTATCGCTTAAGGTAGGAGATCGTTGTACAAAATTTTTTCATAGGGTGGCTAACTCTCACAGGAGATATAACACCATTGATTTGCTTAACATCAACGGTGTAGAGTGCACAGAGCCTTCTGCTATAAAGGATCATGTAGTGGATTTTTATGAACAGATGTTTACAGAACAAGAGGGATGGAGACCAAAACCGGATGAACTTGCATTTAACTCAATTGAACCACAAACATCTTCTTGGTTGGAGAGACCTTTTGAGGAGACCGAGATCTTTGAGGTTGTAAGGAAAATGACAAGTGATAAATCACCAGGACCAGATGGTTTTTCAATGGGTTTTTTTCAAACTTGTTGGGAGATTGTGAAAGCGGACATTATGAAGGTATTTCAGGAATTGTTCCTGAAATGCAAATTTGAGAAAAGTCTTAACACTACTTTCATTGCTTTGATTCCAAAGAAAAGTGGTGTGACTAAAGTACAAGACTTTAGACCCATTAGCCTAATAAATGGAGTCTACAAAATCATCTCCAAAGTTCTTGTAAACCGGTTGAGGGAGGCTTTAGGTAAAATCATCTCAAAGCCACAAAATGCCTTTGTAAAAGGTCGTCAGATCTTAGATTCAGTTCTTATAGCTAATGAATGCCTGGATAGCAGACTTAAGGCGGGTGTAGCAGAGTTCATCTGCAAGCTAGACATGGAGAAAGCATATGACCATGTCAACTGGGATTTCCTACTCTTTTTGTTGGAGAGATGTGGTTTTGGAGAAAGATGGGTTAAATGGATTAGATGATGCATCTCTACAGCAAAATTCTCAGTTTTGATAAATGGTAGCTCGGCTGATTTTTTAGTGATTCCCGAGGTCTAAGGCAAGGAGATCCTCTATCTCTTCTTCTTTTTGTTATCATCATGGAGGCACTAAGCAAGATGTTGGAGGCTGTGGTCCCTAATAGTTTCATGAGGGGTTTTTCTGTGGGTGATCCCTCTAGAGACTCTATTTTTATCTCATACTATCTTTTTGCATATGACACTTTAATATTTTGCAAGCCTGATCATAACCAACTCAGGGTGCTGAAGGCACTTCTCTTGTGCTTTGAGGCTGCGTCAGGATTGAGAGTCAACTTTGAGAAATCGGAACTAGCGCCAATTGGGAATGTCACAAACCCTCATCTTTTGGCAAATACTCTAGGATGTAAAGTTGCCTCGCTTCGGATGAAGTACTTGGGGTTACCTTTGGGGATATCTTCACGAGCTATAGCAATATGGGATCCAGTAATAGAGAAGATTGAAAGAAGACTAGCAGGTTGGAAGAGATTGTACCTTTCTAAAGAGGGTCGGGTTACTCTCATCAAGAATACCCTATCCAACTTACCTACATATTTTTTGTCCTTGTTTCTCATTCCTACTTCTGTGGCAAAGGGGATTGAAAAACTCTATCGGGACTTCTTATGGAGTGGGATGGGGGAAGAAAACAAGCACCATCTCATTAGGTGGGATAAGGTGTGCAGGCCATTAATATTTGGAGGTTTGGGCATAAAAAACATAAGACTTTTCAACCAGGCCCTCCTTGGTAGATTGTTATAGAGGTATAATTTGGAACCAAAGGCTCTTTGGAAATTGGTAGTTGAATGTAAACATGGAGGCTTGTGGGGGCAGTGGTGCTCTAGAGAGGTGGTTGGGGTGCAAGAAGTGGGGTTTTGGAAATACATCAGACAAGGTTGGGGGACCTTCCATCGCCATACAAAACTTGTCCTAGGAGAGGGTTTAAAAATAAAATTTTGGAGAGACAAGTGGTGTGATAAGGAAGCTCTCAAGGATGCTTATCCTTCTGTTTATCGCCTGGCTTCTAATAAAGAAGCTTCTATGGCTAACATTATGATTCGCTCGGGTGATCAAATTCAGTAGAATGTAACATTTAACAAAGCGGCTCAAGATTGGGAAGTTGACAGATTTGAGGTCTTTTTTACTCATATCTACTCTACGAGGTTGATAGGGAGGGGAGATGACAAGCTTTAGTGGAACTTGACAGGTAAGGGCATTTCTCAGTTCGGTCCTATTACAAAACATTAATGCCCTCAACAAACACTCACTTTTCTTGGAGGAAAATTTGGAGGAATAAGGCACCCCCCAAAGCCCTTTTCTTCTCTTAGACAGCTGCCCTGAGTAAAATTTTAACTATTGATAATTTGAAAAAGCGCCGTTTTATAATCAAAGATTGGTGTTGCATGTGAAAGAAATCTAGAGAATCTGTGGATCACCTCTTATTATACTGTGAGATAGCTAGACAATTGTGGATTGAAGTTTTCAACCGAGTAGGTTTGTACTGGGTCATGCCAGCCTCAGTATTAGACTTATTGGCTTGTTGGCCATCACTTGGTGGATCTACTCCCATCATACAAGTTTGGAAGATGGTACCTTTTTGCATCTTGTGGTGCATTTGGCGTGAGCGAAACGACCGAACTTTTGAAATAAGGAACGGACACTAGAGGAGCTAGTTTCTTTCTTTTATAGTACCTTATTTTTATGGGCCATAGCTGTAGATTTCAATGGTCTCCATCTTCACGATTTTCTTGTAGCAAACAATCTTTCTACGACCTAGTTAGGTCTTGACTTCTTGTATCCATCTTGTGTACTTGGGCTTGGCCTATTCTATCAAATACAATTGTTTACTTATAAAAAAAAGATTTTTCTCTCTTTCCGAGTTTGGTCCTGTGAAGAGGAAGGAGTTATTGATTGGGCCGGAGGGGAGAAGGGGAAAGGGGTGGTGGAACTTCGGGGAAACCTTGAAGGAGCTTCTCCCTTCTTCCCCTGTTCCAAATGGCCGAAACAGAGCCATGAAAATGGTGACCTTCGGTCCATTACAACAAGGAGGAGGAAAGGTTGGAGACGAAGGTGGTCAGAGATCATACAGCAAGGTGGTGCAGAGAGTCTCAAGCCGCGAAAAGTGGTACAGATGCGCTGCCAAGTGCAACCACTTCCGTGTTGGTACAATTGTGCGAGAAGGCTAGCAGTGGGGCGGTTGGTCTAAAAGAGGAAATGTTGCTGCAGGTTTCAAGGGGATGGAGGCAAAGGTTGGGGCATTAAAGGAGGATATTCAGAGCCTTAAACGATGTGTTAAGGGGAAGGGCCACGATCTGGGCTTGGGCCATGAGCTTAGCCCTATAGGGGAGAATGATGTTTTGGCAACGCAAAAGGGCTCGAAGGTTGGGCTGCGTTTGAACTCAAGCCCAAGGCAAACACACGATGGCTTGTTTGAAAGGGGCTGGACTGCGCTAAAGAGACCTAGGCCATCAAAGGATTTAGGGCCAAGCGAAGGCCCACGGCAAGTGTGGCGGAGAAAACAAGGGCCTTAGACCGAATATCGGTTTCGGTATAAGGACCAATTCACCCTTCCTCGCTGCCGATAATAGCTCAAGTGGTCACCTCTCCAGCACAGAATGTTTCACAAGTCGCAAGTGAGAAGAAAGAGAGGCTGGAACAATCACACTGATGGGAGGAAGTAGAGGACGACGAGCTTGTCATCGATCTTGGACCATGTAATGTGGTGGAGGTATTCAGTGATGTGTTGGATAGCGAGTCTGGCCTACCAGAGGTGCAGGTTAGCTTACTAGTGGATGAGGCTCCCTCGAGAGAGTTGGTATTGTGGAATGGCCGTAGGGATGCAGCCAACCTAGGGGAACTGTTCGAGGGGGTCAGTGGGGAGATTAGGATGGTCCTTGCACCAAAAACTTCTATTCAAGAGGTCGAGACCGATGGGGAAACATCTAGGGAGAAGGGCATAGTTGACTCGGGCCGCCCCACTCCTTTATGTGCCATGCCCCCTTTGCCAGCACCAAAACCATCAGATTGGGTGCTGGATAAAGTAGCAAAGCTTCGGTCGTGGCTAGGGATTTCTGTAAAAGGGTATAAGGAGCAATTCAAGGCTTTCTTGGTTGCAATTGAAGCAAATAGACCAACGGCAATTAAGTCAGCAATTAAAAAAGATAAGGAGCTGAAAAAGTTGACTTGCAACATCAATTATGATGAGGGCAATGTTGGGCAGGAAAGAGTAGAAGGATGGGGGAGATGTTTATCTTATGAAGCCTAGGATGCTATCGTGGAATGTGAGGGGGATCAATGATGTTAATAAGCAACTTCGCAGCCGATCCCTTCTTCGTATTTGGAAAGTCGATATCTTATGCCTTCAAGAGACCAAAATGCATATTGTGGATAGAAGTACCATTCGTAGCCTATAGGGTAGTGCGTTTGTGGGGTGGAGATATTTAGCATCGTTGGGGGCTTCAAGTGATGTGTTGTTGATGTGGGACAGTAGAGTGGTTGATGTAGTAAAGGTATGCATTGGGCTTTTCTCCATTGCAGCATACTTCAGAAACATAGAAGATGGGTGAGAGTGGGCTCTTGCAGGAGTGTATGGGCTTAATGTTGATAAAGATCGAAAGTCATTGTGGGAGGAGCTGGCAGGTGTGTATTCTTTATGGGAAATCCCCTGGGTCATATATGGGGACTTTAATGTGGTACGTTTCCCGAGTAAGTGGGAATGAGCTTCGTTACTGACAAGGCAATGGAAGACTTCTCGAAATTGATTTTAGATCTTAATTTGATTGATCCTCCCTTGGTAGGGGGCACTATACGTGGTCTAATAGTTGAGGGGGTTCACGTTTAGACAAATTCCTAATCTCCTCTTTGTGGGAGACAGTTTTCATAGTTATGTCAAAAAAGTTTACCGAGGATTTGCTTAGATCACTTCCCCATTTTGTTAGATTGCAGAGGCATCCAAGGGGAAAAGCTATTTCAAATTCAAGAACAGGCTTCAAGCGGCTGATTTTGAGGAAAGGGTGAGGAATTGGTGAACCCCATATTCTTTTCAAGGATCTTCTAGTTTCATTGTGGCTCAAAAATTTAAAGCCCTAAAGCTAGACCTAAAGAGGTGGAATATTGAGGTGTTCCGGCACACGGATGAGCAAAAGCGCCTTCTTTGGGAGGAGCTAAATTCTCTTGAAGATGGAGGGGGTAATGTAGCTCCATTGTTGAGAAAGGCCGAGGTGGTGGCGAAGTTAGAGTGGATCTTGCTATTGGAAGAAATATCTTGGATACAAAAATCTAGAGTGACTTGGTTAAAGAAGGGCGATAAATGTACCAAGTTCTTCATAAAATGGCTAACTCACATAGACGAAACAATGCCATTAAGATTCTCCAATTGGGCCACATAGTATATAATACCGAAGAAGAAATTCAGGATCATATTGTGAGCTATTATGATGAGCTCCTCAAAGAGATAGCAGAGTGGCAGCCGAAGTTGGACGGTTCAGTTTTTGATCAGTTGGATAACAATGTCGCAAGATGGTTGGAGAGACTATTTGAAGAAGCTGAAGTGCATCAAGTGGTGAGTACAATGGATAAAGACAAAGCCTCGGGCCCTCACCGTTTTACTATAGCTTTCTTCCAAAAGAGTTGGGATGTGGTAAAGCACGAGGTGATGCAAGTCTTTCATGAGTTCCATCTTAGTCACAAATTTGAGAGATCCATTAATGCCACATTTATTGCCCTAATCCTTAAGGTGGCGAGTGCGGTGGAACTAAAGGATTTCCATCCAATAAGTTTGGTTGGAGACCTGTATAAAATTATGTCAAAGGTACTAGCTAGTACGATGAAGGTGGTGATGGAAAAAATAATTTCCAAACCACAAAATGCCATAGTGCGAGACCATCAATTATTGGATGCAATTCTGATAGCAAATGAGTGCTTGGACAGCTAACAAAAAGATGGTATTCCAGGAGTACTATGTAAGCTGAATATGGAGAAGGCTTATGAACACATAAGTTGGGACTTCTTGCTATATATGTTGAAACGATGTGAATTTGGTGATAAATGGTGTAATTGGATCTCCCATTGTGTGTCGATTGCTTGTTTCTCCATTTTGGTGAATGGCAACCGTGTAGTTTTTTCCCAAATTCGAAAGAGTTGAGACAAGGGGACCCTTTATTTCCTTTTTTTTTTGTATAGGTAAAGATCTAATTAATGAATAGAGTGGCATCAAAGCCAGTTACAGACCCTTTATTTCCTTTTCTATTTGTCTTATTAATGGAGGCATTGAGTAGAATGGTGAATGCTACTATTCAGGGAGGTTTTCTTGCTGGTTTGGCCATGGGGAATAATAACAGCGTATTATCCATCTCCCATTTATTGTATGCGAATGAAACATTATTATTCTATGATGCAGACGGCAGTCAAACTCAAGCTCTACGGGCTGTACTTTTGTGTTTTGAGGCAGTTTCGAGTCTTGAGTTAAACTTTGAAAAGTCGAAATTGGTTCCAGTAGAGGAGATGGCAAATATCAACCATCTCATTGAGTTATTGGAGTGTAAGGTGGATGTTCTACCTATGAAGTACCTTAGACTCCCTCTAGGCGCATCTTTTAAAGCAACTTCTATTTGGGATGGTGTTGTAGAGAAAGTAGAAAAACGATTGTCAGAATGGAAGTAGCTTTACCTCTCCAAGGGTGGGAGATCAACCCTCATCAAAAATACCATTTCCAACCTCCCTACATACTACCTCTCTCTTTTCCCTTCATCGGTGGGAGTGGCCAACCGGATTGAAAAACTTTTTAGAGAGTTTTTTTTTTTTTTGGGGGGGGGGGGGGGGGGGCATGGGAAGGAGGACAAATTTCATCTGGTGAAATGACCAAAAGTGTGTAATCTAAAGGAGGTGAGTGGTTTGGGGGTATATAATTTGATCACTTTTAATAAAGCATTTTTAGGAAAGTGATTGTGGAGATTTAACAAGAAAGAGGAATCATTGTGGAGAATGGTCGTGGTGGGGTAGTACGAATGTGATTCAGGATGTTGGAGCACTAAGGAAAATCAAGGAACGTATGGTGTGAGTCTTTGAAAGTTTATTCCAAAGGGGTGGAAGGTGTTCGCAATACATATCACTTTTGAAGTTGGTGATGGTTCAAGAATCAAATTCTAATTTGATAAGTGGTGTGGAGAAAAAACACTGGTTGCGGCATTTCCTAGAGTTTTCAGCCTTACGAAAAATCAATATGTTGTGATTTCCGATGTGTTGTGTCGCAACAATGACACAATGTGTTTGAATCTAAACTTCTCTAGAAATATTCAGGATTGGGAAGTGGATGAGATAGCAGATTTTTATCACTTCATCTACTCTAGGCAAGTTGGAGGTAATGGAAGAGATAGGATATTGTGGACCCACTCCAGAAATAACAAATTTTCAGTAAAGTCATTCTACACGACATTACAAGACCAGCAACCGGTTGTATTCCCTTGGAAGGAAATATGGAGAGTCATGGTGCCACCCAAAGTCTTTTTTTTTTTTTTTTTGCGTGAACAACAGCATTAGGTACCATCTTGACGGCTGACAACTTAAGAAAAAGAAGGTTGATTATTGTGGAATTGTGCTACCTATGTAAGAGAAGTGGGAAAACGGCTGATCATGTTTTTCTGCACTGTGATTTGGCAAGGAAGCTATGGGATGGTCTTCTTCGGAGGGCTAGATTGTCTTGAGTTATGCCCAAAAGTGTTGAGGCACTCTTAGCTTGCTGGAAAAGGTACCATCTATGCGCCAAGATGGTTGCAACGTGGCGAATGATTCCACTATATTTATTATGGTGCCTATGGATAGAAGAAACGAGAAATACTTCAACAACAAAGAGAGGACCTTGGAAAAAATCTGGAATTTTATCGTATCCTCTTTGCTGCAATGGTTTTCTACCATTGTATTAAAGGGAAGGAATGTTCAAGAATTTTTGAATACTTTTCAGCTTGTTAGAGTGTAACTAGTAGTCTCTTTTGTATACGCCCAGTGTACATGGACTCTACCCAGTTGCATTCAATCAATAAAAATTATTATTACTTATCAAAAAAAAATTACAAAGTTTTTATATCATGAAGACCAAGTGACGCAAATTATGCTGTTGCCAATGATCGAGTATTCGGTTGACATTTTTTTTTCACCAACATTCGCTTTACCAATCGAACAAAGCATGCCAAGTACCAACAATCCCCAATCCTCCAGCTAAAAGCACTTTGCATACCTTTTCTGAGTAAGAATTGATGCCTCCTCATCCTGCTGCCTTCCATTCTCAATCAAACCCTTCTTGCTTAGTTCATTCCTTATCAACTCAACCTGCCCTGAAAAATCACTCTCCTCCTCCAACAACCGCAGCGGCACTCTTTTAGTAATCTTCATATCATACTTCCCGAGAGACGCACTGCTCCCCACCTTCCTCACTCCCCTCCCACCTCTCATTCTCTCATTCTCATCCTCCAGGTCCTTTCCATCCACGCTCAGTTTCCCCCAACTCGAATTTCCCGAAAAATACCTAGAAGACTCTCCCTCGAAATCCAAACCCGACTCTTCGTCTCTCGGAGAGCTATCGTCTCTACAGAATCTTTTCCTTTGGCCCACAAGTTTTGGCAAGCTTTTGGCAAAGGGTTTCGCGGTCTCCCTCACTGGACCGTAATCCGAGTCGTCATCATCGCTTTCCGAGCTCTCATTCCGCCGAAACCGCCTCCGGCTTTGCACGGAATAGTTCCTTGTATTCACGTCGCGGCCGTTCGAATTTTTCAAGTTCACATTTTCCCGCCCTTCAGATATCAACTTCCTCAAATCAATCGGAGATCCGACTGCTCCTCTCCCTCCGTTCGCTCGGATACACCCTAACCGTTCGTTCGTCCCCGGCGTCGGTGGACATCTCAACGGACCGTCGTTTTCGTTCCACAAATCTTCGGCTCCATCTTTCATGAAGCGATTGGCTAGGGCTTTAATGTGGTCGGTGGGGCTCATCGGACCGTGACAGTTGGATGGGTCTGGGTTTATAGATGGGTCGGGCTTGCCGGCGAGTTTGGCCCGGATTTGGGAGCGGACTCGGGCATGGAAGAGCTGCTTTTCTTGCTCGAGGAGTCGTTTCTCTTTCTCTTTGGCCCGTTTCTCATGCATGCGCTTCCATTGCCACTTGTTGACGCCGCCGGGGAAGGTCCGGGGCCCGCCGCCCATGGGCCGGGTGAAGATGAAAGTGCAGAGGAGCTTCGATAAGGTTCTGGGACGTTCTAGAAGGATCGAATAGGACATTTGGTTTTGAGCTAAAAGAAGCTGCTCGAAGTGAGACGTAGAGAGAACAAAGACAGCGAGGGAGATAGATTGAGGTACGGATTGAGGTTTAAGGTAGAAGGATGAATAAGATGAGTTAGGGTTTAAGTAGGCGTAAATGGGCCCGAATGGGCCTCGAGTTTGTAACTTTTAAGACTGCCTTCATGACTCAACGACATCTGCCGTTATGCCCCGACCCTCGTTAAGAAGATGGATTTAACATCAAGCCGAAGAAGTTTTAAAAAATTAAAAGTTGAATTATTCTACTGGTCATTCTGTATTAAGAATACACATACAGATACGTATAAAAAAAATAAAAAACAGATATTCGATGTAGAAATAATTAACAGGATTGTTTTAATAAATTATATATATGCACACACAAAAATTAAAACTTTCACATAATAACTGTGTCAAAAACAATCATATTACATAAACAGTTTTTAGTACACTTGTTATAATTTTTACTGCCTAATGATCAATTTAATTTGAAGGTAAAGAGTAACCAATCACACCAAAAGATGTGATCAATACAGTCAAAATCACACATGCATGTAACCCAAGTCAATTCATGAACTTTTTTAAAGCCACCGATAAAATACACTCGAAATACATGCATGATCATCGTTAGGTCCATTATACTTGCTGACCATTGTTGAATTGATCGAATTAATCGGCCAAAATTAGCTTCGATCATTATATATTGTACAAAAGTAAAACCTTCATTATCGATCAGATGAAAGTATAAACTTATAACAAATCGCATGACTACTTGTACTAAAAAATAAATAAGCATAATTTTGCCTAAACAATCAAATATATTAGCAAGAGGAGAAACTTATTAGTTATATAATAAGGATCCAATAGGGTCTGTATATGGGACCTTTTTTAGGCAATTATATATCCTATGAGGTAAATATGATTGATCTATAAAAATAGATTTTAATGCTATTTCTTTTTATTTTTCTTTAATTTAGCCAATATATCACAAAAAGTCCAAACGACTTAATGAAAATTCAACGTTTTCACATCGAAAACATCAAACATATATTGGACATTCTAAAAATATAAAAATAAAAAAGCATTTCGTATAAATTTGAAATCTATTGGATTTCACTTATTATTATTATTTAGATTATTTATATAACAAAAAAAACCACAAAAAAGTTTAAAAAAATAAAAAGAAAGTGGGTTTTGAATCTTTAGCACAATCCATGTACTCAAAATATATTCAAAATTTAATTGAATAGATGTATTTAGGGATAATTCACTTTGAAGTGACTATTCCCTATATACATATGTCGTGGTATTTTATTGCACAATTGTTTCAAAACTAAATCAATGTAGAAAAATAACTTCTAAGTTGCAATTGAATAGACATAAGATTTATATGATTTTTTTTAATAATGTCAAATATAAATTTAGAGTCATTATAATTAAATAAACATGAGCTTCTTATTAGGGAAGAATATCTTAGGAGACAAAAATCTAAAGTTCATTGGCTAACTACTCCTGATCTTAATATCAAATTCTTTCATACCATCACCACTATCAAGTGTCGAAAGAATTCTATTGAATACCTCAAGATCAATAGAAATAACTAGACTTATGATCATGATGTTATTGCTACCACTCCCCAAGATCATTTCAAAAGGATTTTATACTTCTTCAATTCCTCACCCCGAACTTCTTTTTCCCCCTAAAAATATATGCTTAGGAAAATGATATTCTTTGTTCTATACCTATTGAGGATGACATCTTTTCTATTGTCAAGCAACTCTTATCCTCAAAAGCTCTTGGTTCTGATGATTTTACTAGTCTCTTTTATAAAACCTTTTGAGATATCATTAAATGAGATTTAATCGCCGCGGTCCAAAATTTATTCATTAATGGAAAAATGTTGAAAGAGCTTAACCATACTAATCTGGTTTTCATTCTCAAAATTGACAATCCAAATGAGGTTACCCATTTCTGTTCCATAAGTCTCTCAAATGCGTGCTACAAAATCATCGCAAAAATTCTGGCAAATTGGCTTAGGAAGGTTTTTTCTAATATTATCTCTCCCTGTCAATCTACTTTTGTCCCTAGATGTCTTATCCATAAAAATATTATAATGGCCCAAGAGATCTTTCATCATATGAAAAATACAATGGGATCTCTAGGGAAAATAGCCATTAAAATTGACATGATTAAGGCATTTTACTCTGTGGAATGGTCTTTCTTGTTTTTCATCATTCTTCATGCTAGATTTGACACTAAATGGATCAACTAGATTAAGGGGTGTATCATCGCTGTCTCTTATTCTATTGTGATTAATGGGTCTCCTTATAGTTTTTTTTTAACCTTCACGGGATCTTAGATAAGGTGATCCTCTCTCACATTTTCTCTTCATTTTGGGAAGTGAAGTCCTTTCTCGTCTCATTGTTAAGAATGAGAATCTTCATCTTCTAACAGGTCTAAAAATTTCTAGGATTAGCCCTCCCATTACTCATCTTTTTTTCCAATGATGACCTATTTCTATTTAACTCTGTGAATCCTTCCACTGTCCAGGTTTTTTCTGATTGTATCAATATGTATAATTCCTACTATGGTCAAAGCATCAATAAGCATAAATCATCCATCCATTTTAGCAATAATATTTTTTCGAGTATTAAAGCAAATATCAATTCCCATTTCCAATTAAAAATCATGCCTATAGGCACCAAATACCTTGGATTACCTCTTTTTAGAGAAAGAAACTCAAAATCTTTTTTCAATTATATAGTTGAAAAAATCCAAAATAAACTCTAAGGTTAAAAGGCAAAACTCTTGTCCTAAGCTGTTAGAACTATTCTTATCAGATTGGTCGCCAGTGACATTCCAAATTATGCCTTGGTCACTATTCCATTTCCTAAATATGTGATTTTTTGTTTTGACAGTTTTGGTGGAGTATTGATAAAGATCATAAAGGAAATTTACTCCAAAATCTTGGAAAGATATTTGCACTCCAAAGATTATAGGGAGGCTTGGTCTAAAGCAAATGTCCCTTTTAATTATGCCCTTCTATCTAAATTTGGTCAAGGATTATTCAATGGTGATAATAGCCTTTGGAAAGATTGTTTGTCCAATAAATATCTCACTTCTACTTCCTTGATGTCACTTCAAAATCCACTGATTGCAAATTTTGGAAATCTATTACAAAGCAGTAAGATTTTCTTAAAATTAATTATTGTTTCCAGATTAACAATAGTGTCATTACCAAAGTCTTGAATAATCCCTAAATTCCAACCATCCATTCCTATTGGCCAGAACCAAATTCTAGTAATATGTTCATTAGTCCTTCCACAATTGTTTATGAGCTTATCCTTGAGGAACCCTAAAGATAGAATATTTTACTCTTAAATACTATTTTTTCCCCATCTTCTACGAGAGAGATCCAAAAAATTCCTCCCGCCACTCATAATTTTCACTTCACGCTTTATAAGATTAAATGGCTTAATCACTTCTCATAAAAATTTTCTGTTAAATCTGTTTATGCTGCTTTAATCCGTGCTCAAGACTCTTATGTTTCTTTGAATTATCAATTCAAATGGGAAAATCTTTGGAAACTTAAAATACAAGATAGATTCAAACTCTTTTTGTGGAAAGTTTCCAATGATATCCTTCTCACCAAAACTCTTTTAAAAAATGTATTCCTCTAAATGATGACCAAATCAAGTGTCCCCTCTACTCCATTGCCTCGAAAGATTTTCAGTATTTATTTCTCAACTGTGTATTCAAGAATTTCCTGGAAAACCTCTAGATGGCCGCTTGATATTTCCTTATTTGCCAATCAATCTATTACTACTTGAGTTAATAAAACCATTAACCCTAGCTTTTGTCTAAGAATCCCTAAGTCTAAGCAACATAGTTTTCAAATTTTTGCATTCGTTGTCATGGACTCTTTTTAGTTTGTCAGAAATAAAATCATTCATGAGCAAGTTTATATCAATCCAAGCAATTTTGCCAACTATGTAAACAATATATTCCAAGAACACATGCATGCATGGATGATGAAGCTGGACACAAAAGAACAAAATGTGAATTCACCTCAGGATCAACTTGAAGACAAGATCATTTCTTTTGATGTAGTAGTGAGAGACAATGACACCTTTATATCAGCTATATGCCGCAATGTTCAGAGGGCTATCCTTTTTGTCAAGACAGATTTTATCCATAACATCCAATCAAATATAGAAAAAGCTTATGCGATTCTAATGGCTTTTCATGAAGCACAAAAAAGAATTTTAGATTATATAGTTTTGGAAGGTGATTCACAAGTGGTAATCAATGATATTCAAACATTCTTAGCCGATTAAGATTGGATCATGGATCCTATTGTAAGAGACATCATTCATTTATTGAAAAAATTCAAATATTGGAAAGTGAGAAAAAATTATCGATTTTAAAATTGATACACGCCTCTTTAATGCAATAGACAGCTTCAAAACAAGCCCTTGATTACATTCTTCAAATTTTTATATCATCATGCCTGTTGAATTTTCATAGGGATAAATATTCTTCTTGCAATCTATATTATAATTACTGATGCTACTCTAAATATTTGTAGTAGGTTATCGTTTTATTAATATCAATATCATTTTGCTATAATGAAGAAAAAATATGAGATTCAATAAATTCAATAGAAAAACCTTCCTTTAATATGTTTTAATATTTTTTAGAGTAATGTTAACTATAAATGATTATAATAATGTTATTTATCATTTATTATTTTATGATGTTTTATTAGATGATTAAAGATGATTTATTATACTTTATTTGTGAATTTATTATTTAATATTTTATTATAAAATGATAAAAAGATGACGAGAAACAAAGATAATAAATATATTTTCTCAAATCATAAATAGACAAGTTATATATATATATATTTAAAAATAGGTTTCCATAAGAAATTTTTTATATTTTTTACAAAAAATTATATAAAAATTATTATATATATATTTTTTACAGAAATGCACCATACTTGCGGTACAATTGTGATTACATCACGCATGCAAGTACCAAAGAGACGGAAATTGGAATCCTCTTTTTAATCTATACAATCCCTCTACTAACAACACGTGGCCTTAGTAGCATTGCGTTGTGTCCACTGTCCAATTAATATACACAATTATTTCACTTGTCCTCCTTCACTATTCTCAAAGCGAAAGCTCAAACCTCTCGGAGACACGAGAGAGAGAGAGGGAGAGAAAGTCGGAGAAGTATCGCGTTCCGGCGACTTCTCACCTTAGAGAGATTGAGCGAAATGGTGGCTCATAACTCGCCGGACTGGCTTCCCTCCGGCTGGACCGTCCAATTCAAAGTGCAAAAAACCGGTCGTAAAATTAGGGTAATATCTAACATTCGAGCTTAATTTTGACGTTTTCTTTAGGGGTTGGGTGATATTTAAGTACTGTTATAGTTTGCACCTCTTGTATCTGGATTTTACAGATGAATTTGAACACGATGATATTAATTGCTAAATGGCCGATCTTTCTGATCAAATATGTGTGTTTATTATCTCCGTTACACCTGATGCTACTTTTATAACGGTATGGGTCACGACGCTTTGTTTAGTTTATTCAAGTCTTTTCGGTTAGCTGCATATCAGGGCGAAGCCGGTAATTTTATTTTGGGAGCCGGTTTATAATATTGAATTGAATATGCAAGTGCATGTGCAAAAGTTAATAGAAAAAATATATGAATTTAAAGATTTAAGTGGGAAATAAAAATCAATTATACTAGTTGAATTCGGTGCTTGGTTAATCAATAAAAGTAATTAGCCTCATGTTTAATTTAAAGAGCAATGCACAAAGCTAATATAATTAACAGGTGTGCAAACAATGCAAATTAAACTCGATTATACATATAGAAGAACAAAATAAAAATCAGTCGGGGAAAAAATAGACGTTTTACAAAATTCATAAGTACCTTAATTCCAGTATTTGTAATTAGCAAGTGCATAATATAAAGGACTTCGTAACATTTTTTTATTTTTTAAAATTACACTATAACTCAGCATTGGTTTGATTGGGAATAAGTTATTGCAGATATTTGAAATTACAAACCTTAGAATCGATTCCTTAGAGAAATAAATGTTTTGGTTGGGGCTGCTCTGATGCTTATGATATATTTTTTTTCCCGCTCTTGTAGTTTTACACAAATTTGCAAACCGGACAGAAGTTCTTTTCCAAAGATGATGTTATCCACTACTTAAAAGTTAGCAGCGAAGGTACAAAGCATCTGCCAAGTGATAAGCACATTAAAAGGCAATCTAGAAACAATCCTAAACAAGTATGTGTGACGTTGGATTATCCTACACTTTCATGGTTTAGACTTCCCATATTTATACCTACCTTCCATACGATCATGTTTGGTTTTTGACAGCTTGCACAAGAAACAAATGAACGACCTGAATGGTTACCTAAAGGTTGGACTGTGGTGGTAAAAGTCCGGAATAGTGGTCCACGAATTGGATCAAAGTACAAGGTATAATATATATTTGTTAAGTGGTCTGTTTGTTTTTGCAAATATACTATATAGAGTTTTACCATTTTGGCATATTAATGTTGGTTCACCTGGGGAATGTCTAGTTGGCTACTAATTAATCATGATTTAGCTGTTACTCTGGAGTGCAGCAAGGACTTTCTGGGAATTTTTATTTTTAATGTTATCTGTCTTGGCTTTGTTGTACATCACTGGTGGTTGATTTTTTCCTTGTATTATCATCTTTATTCTTGTTTATAACGTGAACTTCGACTGTGCTGTTAATCATGAATTAGCCATAATTTTGGAGTGGCGACTTTTTATTTATTTTTATTTTTTTATATCAGTAACTTTGGAATAGCTAGTTGGCATAGCATGTGCCACAGGGTGCAAGCGTTCGGTGTTCCATTTTTGCATGTATGTTAATTAATTGATATCTATACATATTGGTAACAGTCGTGAGGTATGTTCCTATTTGGGTCAAATTTAATATGTTTATTTATTTATTTTCTATTTTTTTTTCTCTATGGTCCATGAAAATTTGAAAGATAATGCTTAAATTAGCTTCTCATTAAAACTTTTTTACCTTTCTAAATATTAAAGTTAATTATCCTGAATATTTCAGTCCCTTTGTTCTTGTATTTTGCCTTCCAACAGTAATGCATTTCTCAAGTTTTATGCTGCTATATTCTTGTTGCAGTGTTACATTGATCCGTTGACTGGATATAGATTCTATTCCAAGCCACAGGTGTTTCAATATCTCAAAACAGTAAAGTGTGGTAGCTGGACATTCAAAAAGAGTAAAACAGATGTTGACATGCCTTTGGTGAGCAAAAAAATTTCCAATAAATATTCTCATGCTTTAAATTCTGTCTTTTTAGGTATCGTTTTCTTCATTTGCTGGCTATCTACCAAAATACATGCATCAATAACAATGATTTTCCAGGTTTGGAAGTTATTGTCTACTCTAAGGCTTGGTTTGTTTTCACAAACAATCTCATCTCACCTCACCTCACCTCACCTCATCTCATCATTACTATTTTCTCAAATTTCTATACAAAATAAAATAAATAATTCAACTTTTTAGAAGTCCAAAACAGTTTTTTCAAATCCCGAAACAAAACTAATATTAAAAAAAATATATTATAACAATATTTTATTCAATTTTTAATTTTTATTTCATCTTATCTATGAAAATAAACTATGTCTAAGTAGTTTTAAGGCATCTATCTTTGGTGGCTTATTGTTGTTGTCATTATCGTTGTCTAGTAAAAGATCAGAACATTTGTGAATAAAAACTGTAATATTAACAAAAGCACATTATTACTCTTTTATCTGTAAGCAAATCTTATTGATCAAAAGAGTACACAAGAGCACAAGTATATGGGAGATATAAAAGAGCAACGCCTAAGCGTGCTAGTTTAGTGATATAAGGAATTCCTAAAAAGTCATGCCATAAAAATCAATTACAATCGACCAATGGAGTGAAGTATTAAAATAAGTTTCTAATCTCATACATTGACCCCTCTTGAGATTTTTTTTGATAAGTAAGAAAATTTATTGATCCTCAAAATTAGGCATAGCTCAAGTACACAGGTGATATACAAGAGAAAAATACCATCCTTTGAGCAAAAAAGAAGCATACAAGTCATTAAAATTAACCCCCTCTAATACAATAGCCTTAGCCCAAAGTCACAAAGATTGGAAAAATAAGTCTCTAACCCCTCCCAATAAGCATACTCTATTTTCAAAACATTTTCCATTCCTCTCATTCCATATACACCACATGAGACATAGGGTACTGTCTTCCAAACATTTGCTACTTGATGATTTTCCCGTGTTCTGCACCAACAAGCCAAAAGATCTGTCACCCTCTGTGGCATCACCCAAGCAATGTCCAGCCTTGATCTTCAAAGCTTCTTTTAGTCCTCTCCCTCCACATGCACCATCATAGGTATATTGGGACCATTTTCCATATTGATCCAGTTTGAGAGTTACCCCAAATGCCTAAGTAGGTCGCTTACCCTTCTCAACATCACCCAAGCTAGTCCCAACTGAGCCAAGACTTCATTGCACAAAGGCATGGCAATGTCACATTGAAGTAGTAGATGGTCAACACACTCTTCTTACATATACAACACCAATCCATGACTATGATTTGACATTTCCTCAAGTTGTCTAGAGTGAGGATCTTCCCCAAAGAAGCCATCCGTACAAAAGATGGTGCCTTTAGAGGTGCATTTATCTTTCAAATGCTCTTCCATGATAATGGATTTGTGTTGCGCATGGTCATGGCTTGGTGAAAAGAGCAGATTGTGAATATCCCCTTTCTCAAAGGGGCACCAAAAAATAGTCTTCCACTAAAATGCAACCCAAAGACGCATTAATACTAAAAAGAATAGCTACCCAAAATTTACGAAGCGAGTCTGTAACAGGTATTTAAGATCTTAGGAAACAACCCAGGCAGCTGCAAACAAATGAAAATATAAGAAAGAGAAAATGCGGCTGTCGTATGAGTTCCCACTATATTTTTCTTTTCATCACATCAAATGTTATCCACTAATTGTAAGCCGCATCCATATTATTTCTGGATACTTTGACTAGTTCGCAATGAAAAATATGATCCTCGACTCCAGCAAATATTGAGATTATAGTTTTGTATTTTTCTGTTGATGTCTTTCCACCTAGATGCTACTGAACTCTAGTTTATGTTTAGAGCTGATTTGTTAAGTCGTCTGGAATCTGGTTTCCCCTTGCATCCTAACATCACCGATTTGATGTTCACCTAATGTATTCCAGGATCCTCTCACCTTTGCAGCCTGAAGCTTCATATTGTGATGTGAAAGAAATTGTAATGATGACACCCAAAAGCAAGCCCGGAAAACGTGTTTTGGTTATATGTTTGCAACACTCCATCCCTCTAAGGCTGTAAACTTAGAGGAACCAAATGCTACTAACCTTCAAACATACATTCTTTGTGCCAAGTATAAAAGATTGCATATGTTTAGAAAATCATCGAATGCTTTATTAAAAAGAAATCTGTCAAAAATAGACATTTATTCTATAGCACAATTAAAAAAACAATTCATTATATGCTACGCATTGCAGAAACGTAAATCATGTAAATGTAAAGATAAAGTCAAAATCCTCTCTCAAAGTCTCAAGCCTTATTGTTAATGTCACCCTCCTGGACAACATCCTCACCCATAGCATGCTCTAAACCTTCCTCCTTTTGGGTGGGAAAAACATTAAAAACAACTAAAACGGGTCAAATACTTATAAGAACCACACCTTCAGTTAAAAATCATCATTCTTTAAGAAAAACTTACCTTGCGATCAATGGTTAGCAACCCTTGCGATCAATGGTTCTTCTCGGAGCGACCGGATAGAACCGAACCTCAGGAATGGGCCATCACTGGGCGCACTGCATTCATGCATTTCAATGTTGCCATCTGTCCCAACCTCAAGGTTCCATCCTCATCCTCATATGGCTAGTTCATTAACCTCATCAAACACATGTAGTTATTCATTTTCTTTTCTTTAAACTTGCCTTACTTTTCATTTTTTAAAATAAATAGACAAACTATATGGTATTCAGTTACACAATCAATAATGCTGTTCAAAAACCATGTAACACCTTTCATCGTAAAAATGGGTTATTAGTGAAGGGCTCAGCACATACATATATACGTTTCAAAACATTAATCACATATATACATTTAAAACAACTGTCATTTTCCCTAAAGCAATGTGTAAAAGAACATGATCATAGTCACTTACCTCGGTCCTTGTGCAATTTAAGCTAGTAGTGTGTTTCTCTAATCTTTAAATTGAACCAAGGGCAGGAAAGTGTGTATGTTGTCGGTATCCTAAGGCTTTTGGTTTTAACAAAAATATAACAGAATTTTGTTGTAACGCCCTAATGGAAAGCCCAAACCACATGGCTCATACTCCAAAAGGACTAGTTAATGATAAAATTGGAGTCCCATTATAACTTTATAAAGAGTAAGAACTTCTTCTTTTCAAGCAATGTGGGATCTCATACACCACCCACCCTTATCCTTATCATATGGGGTATTACAATCTACCTCTCTTAAATGTCCGACGTCCTTATCGGACCTGTTCCTCACAGGTGGCACGGCTCAAGTCCCACATTTTTGGTTGGGATAGGTTCTGATATTATTTGTAATGCCTTAATGGAAAGCCCAAATCACATAGTCCATACTCCAAAAGGACTAGTCAATGATACAATTGGAACCTCATTAGAACTTTATAAAGAGTAAGAACTTCTCATTCCCAAAAAATATGGGATCCCATACACCACCCACCCTTATTCTTATTATATGAGATATTACATTTGTGGCCTTAGTTGGCCTCATCTAATAGTAAGTAGGCTCTTATATGGGGTCTATGAATAGAGTTTGGAGGGTGTAGAGTCCAAGGGGTGTGGTAGTCCAGGTGTTGTAGGTTTATTTGAGTGTTTGAATGCGATTGGGAATTATAGTTTCCCTAGGACTTGTGGTTGGAGTAGGAATAGGTGACTTGGAGTAGAAGTAGACTTGTGCTTTCAACTAGAAGTATAGTGCAAGTAGGTTTCGGGTATAACATATGTGGGCTCACTTTTGTGGGCCATATGGGTTTGGCAAGGATGATACTTGGCTTGCCCATCATTACATGGGCTTGGTGGGTTTGGGTCTAATGGGTTTGGTTGGTTTCTAAATCTTCCTAACTTTAATCCTAGGTACCCAATAATTAACCTCAAGGAAAGGACACGGGCTTTAGTGCCAATGCTAAATTTTAGATCTAACCCTAGTTTACTCTGTATAAATAGAAACCCCAATCATGGTGTAAACCCTAACTTTACTAAATATAAACCTCAAAAGTTCAGGATGTTACAATATTAGCTTCAATATCAGATCATTAATCTTAAAGTAAGGTTATTGCCAAATACTCGTTAACTCCTTATCACTGCCAGAAACTTTAGGCAGTGGAGATATTATGACAACACCTTTTGATAGGTAATAAGAAGTTTTATTCCATGTAAATAGGCATAGCTAAGTACACAGGAAGGAAACAAGTGCGTGTACCTTAATACATTCTAAAAGAAAGCAAAACTACAACAAGCAATACCATTATTTCCATCCCTTACAAGATTCTTAACCAAGAAACTTAAAGTATTAAAGAAAAATACCTTGAATTCCCCCTTAGAACATTCAAGATCATCAAAGCACCTCTCATTTCTTTCTAACTATAAACACCAAAACAGACAAAGGGGAATCATGCTCCAGAATTCTGCACTGCCACTGCACCCTCTTGAGCTAAACCAGCTAGCCAAAAATTCCACCACATGTGAAGGCATCACGCAATCTAAGCCAACCTTTCCAAGAATCTCTATCCACAAAGTAGATGCAACCTGATAATGAAGAAAAAGATGATTAACAGATTTGCCATCTTTTTTACACAAAACGCCATTCGTTCACAGTTAGTCCTCTTTTCCTCAAACTGTTGATGGTTAATATTTTCTCAAGAGTCATCAAACAGCAAAAAACAGCAACTTTAGATGGCACCTTGGCTTTCCAAACGTTTTTCCAAGGAAAACCAGAATTACCATGAGGGCTTAAGGCTTTATAATAAGATTTCACTGAAAATCTGGACTTAAGAGTCAGGAATCCATAGCAACCTGTCTTCCTTTGGCAAATCGATCTTCACAGAATAAAGTTTGGCAAAAAAATCTGCAGCTTCGAGTACTTAGAATCAGCCACTGTTGCCCTTTTATTTCTTGCAATCCTAAAGAGACTAGGATATAAAGATTTGAGGGATAAATCCCCACACCATACATCATGCCAGAATAAAATATTAGACCCTTTTCCCACTTTGAAGGAAATGTTTTTGGCAAAGTCCCTCCATCCCAATCTAATGGATTTCCACAAACCCACTCTGAACACCTTTTTCACTTCATTTGTGCACCAGTTCACCCACATTCGCCCATATTTAGCATCTACTATATGTTTCCATAGTGCATGACTCTCTATGTTGCATCTTCACAACCACTTTCTAAGAATGGCCTTATTGAAAAGCTTGAGGTTACGGATGCCCAATCTACCACGAGACACTGGGACACAAAACTTTGTTCTAGCTGACCAAGTGAAATTTTCTCTCATCCCTATTACGACAACACTTATTGCACCTTAATGATCACCAATGACAAAAAACTCCTGTCGTGCTACGGCGCTACCGAGTACTCAATTCCCACGTAGGGAACTTTAGAGGAGTAAGGCACCCCCCCCAAAAAAAAAAATACTTTTCTTCATTTGGACAGCTGTCCTGGGCAAGATTCTGACAACTGATAATATAAGGAAGCGTCGGATCGTTATCTTAGGTTGGTGTTGTATATGCAAAAAAGATTGCGAGTCAGTGGATCATCTCTTGCCACATTGTGAGACAACTAGAGCCTTGTGGATCAAAGTGTTCAGCTGAGTAAAGCTAAATTGGGTAATGTCTGCTATAGTGGTTGAGTTATTGGCCAGCTAGACCCTTCTGAGAGGTGCCCCACCAATCAAAAGCCGTGTGAAAGATGGTCTCCATCTGCATTATGTGGTGCATATGGCAAGGCGTAACGATTGGACATTTGAAGATAAAGAACAAACATTTGAGGAGCTTTGATCTTTATTTTTCCGTACTTTATTTCTATGGGTCATAACTATAGATTTTAATTTACACGATTTTCTTGTTTTTTCTTCTGCGACCTAGATAGGTCTTGTCTCTTGTATGCCATCTTGTGTACTTGGGCTTTGCCTATCCTTATCAATAATATCGTTTACTTATTATAAAAAAAAACTCTCATCATGCATTGTATTCAACGAATTGAGTTAATTTATTCTATTTCTATGAATTTACAATAAAGAAAAGAACCAGAAAAAAATCTGTTTATAATAATAAAAAGGAAAAGTTAGCAGATGGTAGGTACTTGGTAAATATTTATAAATGATGCTAATCGAACTTCAATTTTGGGCACAAAACCTTTCCCAGAGTATTCTTTTTCAGCCTTACATTAATTCCTTAACTTAGATCAGAATTGGCCTGTTGTGTCCAAACTAAAAAGGCATTATTTCTCGTCCTTGGACAAGAGATGACAATCATTAACGCCCCAGTAGTAAGAAATGTTTGTAGTATATACTGAAACATAACTTCAGTATATTATGGAACAAAAAAGTGTTTGGTATTGTATACATATGGATTTATGCCAGTACTATTGGTTATTCTGAAATGCATCTCAAATAGTTAAAGTATTTTCTAGGCTGTGGTTGAGAAACAAATGGTGGAGGATTTACCGGCAGGGTGGACAAAGGAAATCAAGATTCGGCAGAATGCACATGGAATTAGAAGGGATTCGGTATGGAATTTCTTATGTTCACATTTGGTCCAATTGCCGTGCACTTCTCAAAGACCCCCCCCCCCCTTTCTTCCAAAAAAAAAAAAAGAAAACCCTAACCTTCCTTCTTAAAGAGGGACACACGTACAGATATATCTATGCCAATTGTGCATCCAATCCTAGCTTTAACAACACTTTCAACTAGATGCATTTATTTAATGAGTTTTGTACTAACATTTTCTAAGTCTAAGCACATTGTTTTAATTTTGATTTATTTTCCTACCTGCCACAGGTTTACAAGGATCCAGAAAATGGATATTTGTTCCGCTCCAAAAAGGAAGCTTTGCGCTATTTGGAAACCGGAGAGACTAAAAGATATACATTAAAACCAAAGGAAAGTTGCATCAATAATGAAGAATTGATTAACAGTCAAATCTCAGTAAGTCTGCACCTTGCTTGGTGCTTCAGATAATGAGTTCTATGTTGTGCTGTTTTCAGCTATATCATTCACTTTGTCTTCCTTGTTTTGCTGTGGTCCTAGACGTGTGAAAAAACCAAAATCTTGGGCTTATTGGATTTATGAATTTAGTAAGATATCTTTGTATTTTATATGTAAAGAAAATTCAACAATTAGTAAGATATCAAGATTAGTTTGCTTGGGCAATGTGTACTCTTCTTTTAGTATTAATAAAAATGGCATAATACATCATTTGTTTCTTAAAATACTGTATATAATAATAACTAATTAGGCCATAAATGAATTAATCTGTCATGTGTAGTTCAAGCTTACCTCCCTAACATGCTCGTTTTGAGCTCGTTCATTTCCAAACAAAACAAGCTCAAGCTCGAATTTGAAGTTTGATTACCCAGCAAACTAAGCTTGGTTAAGCCCATGCTCATCTCAATTTTGTTTGCAATACCAAAGATAACACTTACCACGTGTAACATGTATAAATTAATTTCTCTTACTGTATTTGATTAAACTTATTACTATTGAAAACAAATAAGTTAGGAAAAATATAGTTTGGTGTCTAGCATGCACTAAGAGCACCTCTATTTGGTGCCTCAAACGTCCCCCACCCCTATAATATGAGGTGTGTTTTGGGGTTTTACCCCATACACCTCCATCTGATCCCCTATTTTGAGGGAATCGGATGAGATGGTGAATAGTAGCTCCTCAAGTTTGAGAAGCTACTATTCACTCTTCAAAATTAAATTTATGTATATATTATTGTGTTTTATTGAGAATAGTATTATGATGTGAAATAAAGTAGTTGAAAGTAATAAAGAAAGATTTGAATAATATTATTGTAATAGATGAGGAAAAATATAGCGAATGAGATGTAGTAGATTTTTGAAGATGAGTAAAATTTAGGAAAAACTTATAGGGAGTGAGGTTTTTAGTTAAAATTCGAGGAAAATTACGAGAATCTGGATGCAGATGCTCTAACAAGGTTGAAGTATGAGTTCTGACTTTCTTAGATGGGCGTTTACCTGTGTACTTCCAATGTACTTGGTTAGCACATTTTTGAGCTAATAATCAAATTCAATATTGTTACTTGTGAAATAAATGTAGGTTTTTCATTTTATATATTTTTTTATATAAGTAAGAATATTTATTGATCCTCATAATTAGGCTAAGCCCAAGTACACAGGTAGTATCAAGAGGGATGTACCTAATTATAGCCTAAGAACTAGAGAAGGAAGCATAAAAGTTGTTAAAGCTGACCCCCTCTAATACAATAGCCTTAGCCCAAAGTAACAAAGAATGGAAAAATAAGTCTCTAAACACCCCCCCCTTTTTCCCTCTTCCCCTTCCTCCTTCCTCCTCCTCTAATGAGCATTCTCTATTTTCAAAACAACGGCCATTCCTCTAATTCCATATGCACCACATAAGACATAATGGCATGCAAACAACCGCTACTTGACGACAATTACCCTGAATTCCACTCCATCAAGCCAAAAGATCCACCACCCTCTTGGGCTCACCCAAGCAATGTACAGCCTAATAACGATCTCATCCCATAAAGCCTTGACCATATCACAATGGAGAAGAATATGATCCACTGATTCTCCTTTCCTTTTACACAAAGCACCTATCCATTCTTTTTACCATGCTTTCTCAACTTATCAATGGTCAAAATTTTCTTGTGAGAGGCCAGTCAACTGGGGAAAAAAAACTTTTAGAGGCACTTTACTTTTCCAAATCCGCTTCCAGTAGACGAATAAGATGACATACAATTGTATAAGGATTTGACTGAGAAATTTTTGTTCCCGGGGTGGATCCAAGGCAATTTATCCTCCCCACCACGCTCCAATTTCAATGCATACAAGGTGCTGAAAAAATCAGAAATATCCCTCACTTCCCAATCTTGAATAGCTCTGATGAATCTCATGTTCCACTGAAACAGGCCATGCGAAGTGTCCATGTATTCAGCTACAAAAGCTTCCTAATTCAATATAATTCTGAAAAGAGAAGGGAAAGCCTCCTTTAAAGCAATACTTCTGCACCAAACATCAAACCAGAACCTGTGATCAAATGGAACTAGTTCTTCCCCCAATCTCCACAGAAGAAAGCACGAAAGATTTTTTCCATTCTATTAGCCGCACCAGCAGGTATCGGGAATAAAGATAGAAAATACGTAGGGAGATTCAATCACGTTCTCTTAGTTAATGTGATTCTTCCCCTTTAGAAAGGTACATTATTTTCTAAATCTTTTAAACACCATCCCCTATTACCTTCGATTTATGAGGGCCCTCAATGGAAGACCAAGGTACTTCATACGCAAAGACGACACCTTACAACCCAAGATTTCAGCCAAGTCTCCAATATGATTTACCAAGCCAACCGGAACCAATTCAGATTTAGACAAATTCACCTTAAGGCTAGAAACAGCTTCAAAGCAAAGCAAGAGAGCTCTCAATGAACGGATCTAATTAGGTTCCGATTACAGAGTATTAAAATATCGGCAGCAAAGAGAAGGTGAGATACATTGACGCTCCTAGATGAAGAACCACCCACTGAAAAACCAAACAAAAAAGACCTATCCACCAGTGCCTCCAACATTCTGCTCAACACATCCATAACCAAAACGAAGAGAAAGGGAGATAGAAGATATCCTTATCTCAAACTACAGGAACTGTAGAAGAAACCCTCAGGAGTAGTACCATTAATATCACCGAGAATCTAGCAGTAGTGATGCAATGTTTCATCCAATTGCACCACCTCTCCCAAAAACCAAATATACCCAGAATATAAACCAAAAAAGTCTCAATTAACACGATCAAAGGCCTTCTCCATATCTAGTTTTAATTATGGAGAATATAAACCAAAAAGGCCTTCTCCATATCCCCTTGTCTCAAACCAGGTTTTTAATTATATGAAAATAAGTTACTTAACAACACAACCGAGTATGTGAACCTGTTTGAGCTCATTCAAGATGTCAATGAATAAACCTTGAGCAACTGAAACAAAGTAAATGAACTAATTTTGAAGACCTCAGTCCTCTACTTATTAGAAAGTATATGTTTTAAATTAAATTAAATTAATTTACTTAGCAACACAATGCAAGCGAGTTTGTGAACTCGTTTGGGCTCAGAAGTAATTAATAAAACTTGAACATAAAACTGCAACAAAGGAAATTAATAAATTTTGAACGCCTCAGTGCTCAATTTGGCTTGGTATGAACCATAGCATTCCAAGTAATATATTATTGATACCAGGTCATTTTATGCTTTTCCCAGTTTTTCAGTTAATAATGTATCAACTTCCTAAAACATGTGACTAAAACCCTCTCAGCGTACAGTTTATCGGCTTACCCATCAATATTATGTACTGACTCTGGAAAAAAAAAAAGATCTTTTTCCATTTTCGTCTTATTATGTGAAAAACTTTACATTCAACATGCTTAGAATGAATTTTCTATTTATTCAAGTCTTACATCTGAATTCGGTTTGCAGTTTCTGGTTCTTTGAATTACAGGCTCAATTTCAAGCATGTCAATTTTATGCATTTCTAGCGAATGATAGAATTATTCCAACCATTTTGAAAAGAGTTGGCTGTCGCTCACCTTTAATTCATTCCTTTTCATCTTCCTCCACAAACATCAAGTGTATATTTTTCTGAAGTTTTTTCTTTGATATTCTGAATACCAAGATCTCCCTTATTACGAAAATAAACATTGCAGCAGATCCCGGCAAATCAAGTGTAACTGAACCTTGATTCCAGGAGTCCCCAACGGCTACAAAATTATTTGCTTTCCTTGTATATCTCATTAATACATTTCCTTGTTTATAGTTTCCTGTAAATCCGACTCTATAGTCGTTAGACAGCTGTCAACAGACCTCAACAATTGTATAGTTACTGATATAAATATACATCATCTCTCCCTGCATGACACACGAGAGTTTCCAGCATTCTTGATTTATCCTTCATCCCTCAAGCCTGATTCTTGTATATCGTAACTATCAACCCATAGGGATGTGGCTGGCCAAGGTAGCCAACCATATTGATTGTACTCTTTTCTTTTGTTTATTTTTATTTTTATTTTTTCTGTTTTTTAATTTTCAGTTGGGACATTATTCCATAGGAAAATTCTGATTCTATAATCTTGTTTTCTTCTTTTCCTTTTGACCATCTTTTATAGCCATCATCTATGGTAAAAAGGCAGAAATTAAATCACCCAGCAACCAAACGGAGGCTTTTTGCAGGTGAGAGGTCTTGGATGACAGGCTCGCAACGTCTTTGACCAATTATATTAAAAATTAGCCAAGTCCAAAGGGTTCAATAGTGAACAATTTATCTGAAGTTTATTGCTTTCTGTATTGAACTCTTCAATGCAGATCACGGAAGTTCTAATAAGAGCAGTTTAGAATTGGCAGATAGCAAGAGCTCAAAGAGAGGACGAGAAAAGAAAGTATCTGCTGAACAGAGAGATGCTTCTGGTCCCACGGTTGAGATTGTCCAAGACAAGCATTCAATGAGGGCAGTCAAGGAGTCCTCTGAAACCAAGGAAAATAGTGATCCGAGCAGGCCAGTATTGCCAAAATCTGACAGATCCAAGAGAAAAAGTCAGCCAGAAAACCATGTTTCAACTCCTGCAGTTGATATTCTGCAAGAGAAGAATGACCTTGAGAATGTGGAGGAAAGGGGCAGCAGTAGGAAAAATGAGATTACTCTGAGCAAGTCTAAAAATAAGAAAGAGTTTAACTTGCCTTGCCGGTCTTCGAAACGACTTGCTGGGCTTGAACCTGGGCAGGTTGTGAGCTCGGTTACCAGTCAAAAAGCTTTTCAAGGTTCAACTAGTAAGTTCGGTGAAAGTGGATCCGGTCAAATTTCAGCTTTGGTTTCATATGGTTTGTCAAATGGTGCATCTCGGCAACTTGATTATGGGACGGAAATGGTTAATGCTCATCTTGGTTCTACAGACGTGAGTGATGCATTACATGGAGATCCATCATCTCAGCAACTCAGGGATGGTCAAGAAATTTTGAATGCACATCATGGCTTTACAGACATGAGTGATGCGTTACATGGAGAGCCACAAGGCGAGAGTAAAAAGCCTCTTGAAAACAAAGCTGCTTCTAAAGGGCAACTGGAGATGCTGGAAACTGAAAAAATGAACAGTGAGAAACAAGCACAAGAATACTGCTGTCCATTTGGGAATTCTTGGTCAGACCCATGCCTAGATTTTGCAATTAAGACTCTTACAGGTGCCTTGCCCCTGGAGGACGCTATTAATAACAGGGTTGTTTTGACTCCTGATGATGAAATCAGGGAAAGTGAGAAATTGCTCGAGGGTGTGTTAAGAAAGCGCAACAACAGAAAAACTCAGGTTGACTCGAGGAGGAAGTCCAAAAACAATAAAGAGCTTAACTTGCCTCGACGGTCTTCGAAACGGCTTGCTGGGTTTGAACCTGAGTTGTTTCCCAATTCCCTTTTCAGGGAACAAGCTCTTAAAAATGCAAGTACAGAGTCTTGTGAAAGTGAAGCCACTCTACCAGTGGTTTTGACAGAGAGATCATCTCAGCAGGAGGATGAGCTAAACATGGAGCTTGCACATCATGATTCTAGCAACATAAAAACCCAAGTACTTGGAGAGTCATCAAACAAGAGCGAAATGTCTCTTGAACCTCAAATTGTTCCCAAAGAGAAATCTCAAGTACCTAAATCTGAAATCTTGCCAGAATCGCAACTCTATGCTGCTTTCGTGGATTCTTGGTCAGACCCATGCCTAGAATTTGCAATCAAGACTCTTACAGGTGCAATACCGGTGGAAGATAATTTGGCAATTCAAGGTACCTTCCAGGAACAACTTGACATCTCCCACACAAGGAGAAATGGTGGTTTGGCATTGCCAGATTTTGGCTTGCCCAGATTTTTCCAAAAGGATATTTCATCCCATTTTGCTTCACCCGAACAATCTGTGGCAGGAAATAAGCCAACCATGAGCTCATTCCTGGCTCCAGGAAATGTGAGCTTGCCCAGTTGCGAATTAGGAATTGGTTCTCAAAAACCTTGCTCGCAGGGTGATCGTTCAATGAAAGGTTAACTTCTAGTATAAAGGCAGTTAGTTGTCTGGGATAATCAGTAGTAATCTGCTAATGAAATCCCCACTTTCATGCTTTTGATATTTTGTCTTTTGTGATATGTATTTTGAAGGGGTCTTTTGTGATACTTGTATCTACAGCTTCGTCCTCTATCATATGCTTATAAGCTAAGAAGATAGGGACAGTATTTTGAGACGGACTACCGTTGTAAGATCTTCTTTATTGCAGTTCATTTTGTTATTCAATGGATAATTGGACATGCAAATCATGTTCCTTTACGTTCGAATATTATGAAGGATGGACGATATAATTGTAGCATTCTGGTAATCTGGTGGATAATTAGGAGTATTCAGACAACTCAATCGAAATAGCTTGCTAAGATTTTATTGTAATGCATCAGTTTAAAGCAATTCGTAAGAATAATTTTTTGCTTTCATTCATGCATTTCTTTGTTCTATATTTCCCAATTGGCTGTAAGATTTAAACCCTACACAGACCGCACGCAAAAGATCCAACATCTCATGTCTCCACAAAAATACTTGTTTTCAAACGCACCAACCAGCTTAGGTATTTATATTGATTCAAACAAAACCAGTTGTTCAATTACAAACATATTCAAACCAAGAACTAGGTCAATCTCAGCACCATAATAATGCTACAAAAGGAAGGGAAACCTCAGTCAAAGAAAACATATAGCTTATAATTTCAATTCCCAGATAATGGTAATGGTAAAAAGCTGCTGAATGATTGAGTTTATCATTCTCTATATGCAGAGTCTTTCCATCCACCATAGCTTTCCTCTTCCCCGCGAAAACCTTGCTCGCCGCGCACCTACCAACGACGAATAGGCAATTAAGGTGGGATTAGTTCATTAATATCGTCATCTTTTACAATCGATCTATAGTGAAAAGGGCACCAATTTACATCAACAGGATTTGTCCTGGAAATCCAACAATTATGTGCAATTTATAAAGTATAATTACCTCAGGAGTTTGTGGGAGCCAGAACCACCAATAATCAGTTATTTGAGCTATAGAGTACAATTACCTCAGAAGTGAAAGTGAGGCCAACTCTAATCTCTCCACGAAACTCTTCGTCTTTGACTACATTGTATGCAGCTGGAGGGAGGCTTCCTTCCATAAACAATGGCTCTAGTGGAATGCTGCAGGTATAACAAAACCAAATAAATTTGGTTTTTAAAATATTTTCAGATGTTTTCAGGGGATAAAAATTTTCTTAGTTGGCACCGGGTATCCGAGAACAAAGTCCTGACTAATCCCAGGGGTGTACGGGCCCTCCACAAAGAATTTTTCACAAGTGCACCACGGTTAATTCTAGGGATAGTTCCCCTAGACTGATGTCCCCTATAAATTGTTTGCATCCAAGATGATTTGAACCTTAGACTTGGAGAGAGCATATCACTAAGACCCAGATCTTTACCACTTGAACTAATATCTAGGAGTTGAGATTTCAATGAAAAATATTAAATACAGGGGTGGGGGAAAGGCCATTTAAAATGAATCCAACTTGAGAAATAATTCAAGCCCCTTTATGTCTAACTCTTCTTAAACCAGTACTAACATCTAAAATTTGAAGAAACGACCTCATTTATTTGTTGTTTTTAAATATCTTTGTAAAAGTGTGTTGCGAAGTAAGCTGAATATTCTAGGTCAATAAAACCAAATTTAAAAATATGATGCCACACTACTCTGTTGGCATACGGCGGGATAATATTCACAAGGTAGAATGCAATTGCTTTAATCAACCTAGAAAGTGATTTTATAACACGAGATGTCAAAATATATATCAAAGATTAGGATTCTTACTTAGCTTCTCCCACAATATCGTCGCCACCACCAGCATCGCTGTCCATTATTTTCAGTGTGAGTTCTGAAATACTGTCTGAAATTGTGAAGACAAAACTCTCATTCCACTCCGGTTCGGTCCCTTTTCCTGTACATGAGATTAAAAAGAAAAGAAAAGAAAAGGAATAACACTCAAGTTCTCAACCTAGGAAGAAGAAGAAGAAGAAGAAGAAGAGCACGACTATACAAATTATTATGCAAATAATTAAAAAAGAAAAAAACTTATTTGGCATTGTCTTGTCTAAACATATAACAATATCACCATATGAAAACTGTGTCATATAATTTTCTGTCGAGTAGTACTATTGATCAACCTCGGACATTTTCCCATGCAATATGAAGAATGAAAGCAGAATAGAGATGTAGCAGACTAGAACCCACCTGATGCAACACTGCTTTTTTGCTCTTGACTGCGGCAAATGAGGATGACATACGGATCCATGTTATCTGCCATGCATATGCAAAAATATTCAAACCTAATCATTAAACATGTTCTAATAGTCATACTTATCATGAACTATAAACATTGATCCTCGGGATATAATTTAGTCAATGAAATGGGTTCGTTAAGCAGAAAAAGATAAAAAACTGTTTCCCGAGTTTTCAAAAAAAAAAAAAAAAGAATAGTTATTGACTTGTAAAAGTTACAAGGGCTTTCAGAATTTACCATAATGGCTGGAGAATTAAATCGATCCATCACAGGAAAAGATAAATAGTTCCCCAAATCGCGTGTGGATTCAGTTCTTCAAATAATATGATGCATCACTCACGTAAGTTACGTAAAAAACAATCATTTTATACAACCATCATTTACCAATTAGCAGTATTGCTTTTTCCTTATAAATTTCAGCTGCCGAACAGAGTAATCCAGATCTTAAACCGACACGATAATATCTCAGACGGGTTCGATCCAAACCGATCACGATTATATATTCGATTGAGAAAGTGAAGGAAAATTGAGGTGAAACTTACTGAGAAAATCGGTGTTTTCCAGTCCCTTGGCACCAACAAGAAGGACTTCGAGGGTTCCTTGAGGCATCTTTGAAAGGTGAAATGGACAGGCAGGATCCCCACGAGAAAGACCAAACCTTTTCTGTTTTACCCCGGTTCTCTCTCGCTGATCTCTCTTTTTCTCGGAATCTTTTACGTGGAACATGTCAGAGAATGGTACGTTTTATATATATGAGGCAATTCGGTCCGAGATAGACCGTCCCAATCAACCCCCGAGTTCGTAGCCGATTACGTCGGACGCGGTTTCTTTCGTATTACGTTTTAACCGTTGAAAATCTGTGTCCTTCAATTTAATTGCATCCCTTTTTGCCTAAGCAATTTAATTAAATGATTCAGTAACGTAAACTTTAATATGATTCAATGCTTTCATTAGTGCCTTTAAAACAAAACAAAAAACAAAACTGCTTTCATTTAGTGCGATAGTATTTGTGAACTAGATAGAGATCTTTAGCTTAAAAAAGAATGTCACAAAAATAAATTTATAAACGTACAATGTAATTATTAATACGTTAAATTAAAAATTTTATTTTTTAAATTAATATCAAATATAAAACATAAATATATTTATTTAATAATTCTATCTTTAAAGCTGGAAAAAAAAAGAAATTATATTTTAACTTAGGACGTGTTCGGATATAAGTACTGAATCTCAATTATTTATCAAAAAAAGAATGAGGTATCAAAAGTTAAGTTGGGGATTATAGTGAAATCTAAGTCCGCCTCAACTCATTTTATTTTATTATTAAAATTTTTTTATATAATTTTTTATAAAATATGATTAATAATTCATCTTTTTAATATTTAAATATTTATAATATTAAAAAATGACATTTTATTTTATTTATTTTAACTCAACTCAAATTATTTGAACATCCAAAAGTTGTTAAAAAAAATCAACTTATAAGACTGTTTAGATTTAAATATTAGATGTGTTGAAATGAATTTAATTTATTTTTTAATATTATTATTATTTTAAAAATTAAAAAATATATATTAAAATTTAAAAAAAATATATAAAAATATAATAATAAAATAAATTAAACTGAATTACAAATACAAAAAAGACCCTAATCTATCTGACATCAAAGTTCAGAAGCCCAAATCACATCCTCTTAAATAAATGGGATTCAAGTGTAAATAATTCCTAGAAACAGGGCGAAGAAAGAAAAAGAATTCCATAATTATGTAGGCTGGCTAGGCTTCATTTCTTTAAAAAGGATAGGAAGCCAAATGCACGTCAGTTTCAACCTTGTCCTCTTCAACGACAAAAGACAACCCGATTCATTGCATAATAGTAATAGGCTTTATAGAAGTTGACCAATGAAATACACGCATGTCTCCTCTCTGATAGACAGGTGTCCTCAAACTTTATAAAAAATAATCCAAAAGTTTGGTAAAGACAGGCATGAAGGATATTCGTCTTAACCTTATAAATCCATTTGCTGTGTGCCATATCCATCAGCAAGGAAAGAATTGGGTAAATGTCAAATCATGATCAGCACAAAATGATGAAGAGTAAAAGCAGTTTGGCAGTGGGCACTTGAGAGATTTTATTCAATCGGAAATAATATTCATACAATAAATTTTAAAATTTTTTTAATATTTATTTTTTTAATATTTAATTTTATTTAATAATTAAAAAATATTAAAAAATATTTCAAAGAAAAAAAAAATCAAATACACATAAATTATAAAAATATTGGATATCACTACTCTTTTCCAATATAGAATACCAATCGGCCGATCGAGGTGCATGCATGTCATTTTGGAAAAAGATGTTTCACTTGTAATTGCATTACAAGAGACAAAGAAAGAAGTCCTCTTTGATTTTTTGATTTGTCGGAGAACAAATATGAAGAGTACTATAAGAAAATTTTATTTATGATCAGTTATTATTAATTAAATAATTATTTTTAATTAAAATGAAAGTCCAATTTCTTGTTGATGTCTGTCCTAAATTTTTTTTGTGAGAAAGGAAGTTGTACTCTTCATCAAAGTCATGAGCACAAGATCTAAACTGATAAAAACCAGCACTTTATTTCAATTATTTTTTCTGATATATAGCTCAGTAGAAACAAGCAAACAAAAGTAAAACAACTACATTAATACCAACTCTCAGATCACCTTATTTTCATCAATCTATAGAGCTCTCAAAAGCTTGAAAAACTCAGTACTCATGAACCCAGACTTTCTCTCCTCATTCTTCACTCATACCTCCAACCATCTCCAAAGGGAAACGTGGGGACCTTATTGGGCAAAAAACAACCTTATAATTAGTCCCACCAGGGCATGTAAATGTACTTGTAGGGTCATCCTGAGGGTAACTATAAGCATCCGGGCACTTAGATTTGAAGAACTTTGAGAAATTTGTGGGTCCACAACTGCCCTGCCCATTTGTACAACAATATTCATTGGTCTTGAAAACTGTGCATGGATTATTACACCCACCTGGTGTCCTTAATTCTCGGGGACATTGCCCGTTGATGTCAGCAGTGCACTTAATTCCACGACACGTGCCCTTGATTGGGCTAAAGTCCATGGGAATATTGAACCCATCAACTAGAGAGATGTCGATGAAATCCTTATTACCAAACTGGTTTAGGGCGTATTCGGCTAAGGTGTTAGGAGGGACACCCCAGCCATTGCATTGTAGGACACCACCACAATCCCCAGTTTGGCAATGGCCACGGCCACTAGCATCAAAATTGCAATTAGTTCTACCCCATATACGAGCCATGGCAGTGCCGGCAGCTACATTGAGGGTCCAGGTTTGTCCTTTATTTAGGCGGCGGCCACCGCCGGGACTAGCCGCTGCCCAAACAGTATAAGGACATTCATTGCGGATCTCGAAGGTGGCTGCATGGAGAGAGGAGATGAAAAAGGAGCTGAAGAGAAGGAGTACCGGGATGGGCAACAAGAGATTGGCCAAGGACCTCATGATCATTTTAGTCAATATAGCTGAACTGTGTGTGTTGTATAGTGGTCTGGTCCGTTTGGGAGTATTTGGGGGGTTTATATAGAGGATCTACGGGCAGCTTTTGGCTTGATGTACATAATTGCAATCTGCAGGTGTACACTTTTTTGAACTAAAGGTAGAGGCGGCTACTCGCTAGCTGTTAGATTCATAATGTGGATAAGGCCAAGAATATTATAAGGGGGTTGTTGATCATGGCATAAATTTCAATCGAGACGTGCAAAGCTTTCCTTTCCTTTCCTTTCCCTTTTTTTTTTCTTTTTTAATGATTAGACATGCACATAGAAGCCGTGTTCATCGGGTTAACTACTATACTCATATGGCCGCCTCCCGTCTCGGTCCAACCTCATGTCATAATATAATAGCGGGCACATCGATCCCAAGTACATGGTAATATGTACAAGAGCTAAAGATACAAGAACACACGAATGCGTGTGGGTCGGGACATTGAAATCTATTACAACCGACTAATAGAATAAACTATTATTCATTCACAATCTCTTATTTATTGGGTCTGAAAGAAATAAGACGTGTTTTGGTAAGCTTTCCCATAACAGTGCGTTTGGTAAGTTAAAAAAAAAAAAAAAAAAACACAACTTACAAAGTAGATATATTATATTGTAGTATAGTGTCTCTAGTTAGATTCGTGGTCGTCCATCGTTAATGCCGTTTGAATGTTGCAATTAGTTAATTTTTATTTATTTATTTATTATTTATTATTTTTTTTTATAAATAATGATAAATTAAAATAATATAATAAATTTTGTAGAATCTATTTAAGATAAATTTATGTGTTTAAATATTAAGATAAGTTTAGATATATTTATAATAAATAAATGTGATATATTACTACGTGTGAGTTTAAATAATATGTACACATGACTATATATAAAAATAATAACGGTAAATTTATAGGGCCACGATGTTGAGACTCCTTTGCAAAAATCAAATATATTTTATCTACATATATTTTTTTTATTGTTTTTGTAAATAAAAAAAAAAAGATGAAATGCAAAAAAGTTTTGCACTATGAGAATGCAAAGGAGTCCCAATATCAGGGTTCCATAATATTGCCCAAATAATAATCATATTTATAAAATTGTATAAAATATATATATATTTATAAATTATTTTATAATTTTTTTTTCAAGATTTTCATAATTTGCTTAAGACTATTACAAAAGAAAAAGTTACAAGTGTTAGAATTTGATAGAGGTTTCGTTCCTAGCATATGTTTTTTCTATTAGAGTAGATTCTTAGAATAATTGTGAGATTATGTGAATTGAAAATTTAGATGTAGTAAAGTTAAAAGTTAAAATGAAATTAAATAAATATTGAGATTTGGGAGAATAATTTTAATAAAAATTTTGAGAAAATATTTTTTTTAATAATTTGAGGGGAAAAATTTAATTATATATATATCTATATATTATGTAAATTTATTGCAGAGATCGGGGAATGGAAACCCCCCCCTCCCCAAGTCTTACCTAGCTGTCTCTAATTTTTGAATTAAAATAAATTTAGTGATTTGAAAATTAGATATTTAAATATTAAATTCAACTTAAAAAAAATTATGGTCCCCTCCTATGGCATTGCTTGTTAAAAATATTAGAATTTATTTTATTTAAATTTTAAATATTATATAGAAATATAGTTCATATAAATTGTTGTTGGTGGTGTTAATTAAAATGGAATGTCTTGTTTGTCTCCACTGATAAGTATTATGAGCAAAGATACACATATTACCTTTCATTTATAATGCAATTTAAATTTATAGATTTTTAGTAAAATTTAAATTCAAATCATATCAAACTTGAAAAGCAGACGTAAATTTTAGTTGGCGAAGAAGCAAATGTAAATTTTAGCAGCTTCGATTTCTTCTTGGTTTCGCTTCCTCAAGTCTTTCCAGGAAGCGGACGTAATGCTCATGAAATCTGGTTTGCGTTTTCGATTAATGTCATGTGTTCTTCAGGGTTAAGTTGGTTTTCTTGATAATCTATGTTCATATTCCGTAAAAGCTAATGGATTTTTCGTTTGATTGATGTTCAAGATCCTTCTTAATTCTGTGAGTGTGGCTGGGTAGCTGATTCAGGATAAGGATCATGGTAGTCTCGTAGAAGTTAAGGAGGAGGAAGGAGGAATTTCTGTGGATTCAGCAAACGAAATTACAGTCGCTTCGTGTGCTTCGTTGTCTGATGGCAAGTCTGATACCCACTGTTCTGAGAAGATCTGTTATAAGGTATGCCGCCCCTCCCTCTCCCTGTTTTGCAATGCTTTCTGGGTGGAAGGCAGATAATTTGACTAATCCATGATCTGATTTTGAGTTAATTTTCATTATTGGTCATCAATGCCCTCTATTCATGGGTGAAATTGGTCGGGTTTGTATCTTCTATGAAGTGTTCTGTTATTGAAGAAGCTGGACCAAAAAAGAGCTGTCTCCTAAAACTCTTTTGAAATTTCTATTTTCTTGTTCAATATTCACTGCCAGAAGTTCCAGGTAGCTATATAGGATTTGTAAAACAAACTTGAAGAATATTAAATCAGTGATTATATTAATAGGAGGAAATGTAATGCAAAGTCTTCCTGTTTATACATTGCTAAAAGTAGATATATTGGCAAATATTTAGGGAACCTCTTTTGCAGTCCGGAAACTGGAGGTGTGGATCACTTCGCAAATATGGTTAGGGAACCTATATGTACATATCTGCCGAGAGAGGTAAATGCTAGTGCTCTAGCTAGGGAACCTTTTTGCAGCCTGGAAACTGCAAAGTGCAAACATAGATATATTCTCATATGTCTTTTCATGATTTCTGCAGTCTGGAAACCAAACCTACTTATTCCAATTTCCTCAGTTCTAAAACAAAATTTGAATGCATGGAGGTTAACATAGAGAGACAGGGTCTCGATGAAATGTTCTCTCTTAATCACAAAGTGGTAAGTGTTGACTTCTTTGTTCTACATATCTGGTTCTTGAAATGTTTATGGCGGAGAGACTTGTTCAATGGCAGAATCTACCGGGAAGATTTCACAAGGAGGGGAAACTGAATCAAGAAATCCGCTAAATGGGACGCAGTTTGATGGAACAGGTGCTGCTGCAGCTTCATGACCATGACATCTTTCATGGACAATGGTAACGATGATAAAGCACACGACCCCTTGTTAGCCCGTTTGGATTTTCCCTTGGATGCATCTGCTTACACTAATCCAATATGTAATTCTGTTGATGTCCTTCCCGTCGCTTGCAAATTCTTGAAAATTCTTGAATTTCCTAGAAGGTTAGGGGATATGCCTAAGGTGTTATGATGGGCAAAGCATCTGACAATCTGTGTCCAACTTCTTTATCATTGGAAATTGAAGAGGACACGAGTTAAGTTTGCAAGAAAAACAAAGTCCAGAGGGTTTTGCTAAATATGGTGGATACAGGTCACTGTTGCTCGCCTTCTGATCTACATTTTCTGAATGATATAATCGTGCTGTGGAACAAAGTGGATTTCCAAATATCGATGATCATGTAAGGCATCCAACACCCCCATTTTGCTATTCTACTCCAAGTTCAACAAAGTATCTATGTGTATGGTAGTAGCAGAATCTGTACTAAGGAACTCGGCAATGACCTTTAATAGTACTCCTATAATAAGGAAAAAAGAATTCCCCAAAGGCTGGTAAAGCCAACCTTCCCATGTTGCTGTTGACATTTTTTAACAGCTCACGAGTGTACTGTCTCATATATTTGTGACAGACAAGGTGTCTATGACACAGACTTCCCAAACTTGAAGTGTAGTTTCCTCTCTTTCTTTCATAGACCTGAAAACCTCAGTTGTTTTTACCCCTCTCAAAAGATGGGCTACTTATAAGAGGATTCAATCTCTGTTAGATGTGATAAATCAGTATCTACAACTGTATATCCAAATGCCAATATTTGTGCAGATACAATGTTCATATCTTGAAATGATTGAGTAATGAAGATAAGGTTACATACAAATTTCTCAATTTGATTCTTTGTATACAGCATCAGTCTGATCAACTTACGTTCTATTAGGCTTGCTTAAGCAGTATAGATGCTGTGTTATGCTTATAAGATCTCAAATTGATGCCTTTTGTCTTCTTAAAGGCCCTGCATATCTGACAATCTGTGGCAGACAAACCAACACTTTTCAGAGATTTTAAATGTATGAAATAGAAATCTGTGTTTCAAGTTGATCATCCTAACTTCTGGTACATAATATACCCTATATGATTAGTTCATTAGAGTTGTACTATGACTGAATTGGATTCCTCTTCTTGGTAGGTATTTTCAATCGTGTGTATGCTGTAAATTGTATCACAGGCTCGTGAACTCCATCCAGTGGAGCGAAATGGATTTAAATAGGTGTTTATTGCATTTGCTGTATGCTATTCCTTGAGTGGATAAGATCCATTTCTTTCGAGGAAAACGGACTTCATATCCAATCAAAGGTGAGCTAAATCGACTTGAATGCTTTATGACGTAGATTTTCCAAACGGAGAAGGTAGTTTAGAGGAATCATGGTGAAATATGGTAGTTGGTGCAATTTATTCTGAACATTATTCTGAAGTTGACTAGAGCTTGTACATATGGTGCTTGATGATATATGCTATTCTGTAAGAAAGAAAAGTGGGCGATCCATATTCTTCTTAGAATGCATATTTGGTGATGGCATCTGTAGTCTTTACTTCATCCAGCAAAGCAGTCCTATTATGACAACTGTCCTTGCATCACATTGTGCTACATGTTTTGTATTTTGCATTATGTATCTGATGCATGGGATGTAAGGCGCAATTCTTGTTTATATATATATATATATAAAATATAATAATGAGTGGTTCTACATCCACACATGGGGATCTGATGGAAATCCTGCCAGTGTAAAAAGCATCTCTCTTTTTTCATGTACTATTTGTTTAAAACTTTTAAATATATATATTTAAAAAAAAAATCACAACATTATCTGAAAATACATCATTAATCACTTAACAAATGAAAATTCACTATCGGGATCCCCAGTTGGGATTCCAAATTGTGGGTTTGCCACTATACCAATTTGTGTTCGATCTAGTGTTTGAGAATTTCGATAAAGTCAATCATGTTCATATGCAGTTAGGTGCCACTTGAAATGTGTTGCATCACCTAGTATTATTGGGGATGGCAAGTATTGAAATGAAAAATAGCATTACTCTTTCTTTCTATAGTTTTTTTTTTCATATCATCATAACTAGGAAGAATTTTTCTCAATTGACTGCCCATGAATTTCATCTTGTATGTATTTATTCTCTCCATTGCAGCTCATAATTCTAAAATCAGAGACCTCGGGAAGGAAAGAATACCGTTAATAACTCAAGGAGTTCGTTCCTATACCATCTCACGATATTTTCATGGAAATAGTCAATAGATGTAATTTTTACAGAATGTGGCTTTTAAGCCCCAACTTTGTGATAAATGAAGCATTTTTTTTTAAATTAAATGTGGCCCATTGAAGGTTTTGTTATTATAATAAGATCTCCTTTATTTAGTCCGTAGCTATACAGATTTGACAATTAAGATTTACTAAATTATACAAATAAATAAATGACACGCTATTAATTATTATTATTATTATTTATTTTAATTTTTATTATTTTTAATCATAAATTAATAATATTTGTAGTGATTTTATATTTATTTATCATCCCATGACTTTTGAGTTAATTTGAGGTTGAGGGTGTCGGAGTCGCCCGATTTGACTTTGTAACCATCAAAACGGTACCGAAAGGAAAGCGCGCCAAAACAAACACACTGTTGCTTTCTGCGTATCTCTCTCTCTTCTGCCTCACTGTCTTTGCTTTTTATCCCTATTTCTGACACACACTCTCGATTCGCTCAATCCCCCCTCTTACGTGCTTCTGCTCTCTCTCTCTCTCTCTTCTCTCTGCTGCTTTTTCTCGATAGATTATTCTGTTTTGCTGTGTTTTGCTCTGAGATGGCATCGTCGGAGCGGAAGATTCTGGTGACCGGCGGGGCCGGGTTCATCGGCTCTCACACCGTCTTCCAGCTGCTCAAGGAGGGGTTTAGGGTTTCCATCCTTGACAATCTTGACAATTCTGTTACGGTGGCCGTAGATAGGATCCGGGACTTGGTGGGGCCCGAACTTTCTCAGAAACTCCAATTCCATCTGGTATCAGATTTTCCTCTCTCTTTCTTTTTTCCCCCTTGGAGTCTCTATAATCTGTTGTGTTTTGGCTTTCGAGAAAATGAGTTAAAAGAATAAACGAAATTACTGGTCATGCTCATTTTTTATTTCTAGGAAGAGAACTCAATTAAGGTTTACTGATGGCAAGTGATAGAACTCAATTAAATTTTATCAGTGCCGAATGAATGGGAGCATTCGTATTTTCATCCATTCTCCAAGCGGTTTATTGGCAATTAAACTCGATTTAGGGTTATGGCTTGATTTCATCGTACTATGTGTTGGTTTGGTTGCAGGGTGATCTTCGGAACAAGGACGATTTGGAGAAGCTCTTTTCTCAAACACGGTCTGTTAATTAATCTGAGACGCCTTTCTCTAGTTTTAATATAATTTAACACATTATACCAATTGCACGCTGATCTTCGGTTTTTTTAGCAGTGCTAGGATTTTCAATTTTGTTCATTTTCTGGTTCTGGAGATTTAATGGAAAAGATCTCCATAGATATGTGAATCATTCAAAAAAACAAAGAAGATACTTGTGGTTCTTTTAAAATACATTTTTTTTTCTTTTCCTGTTTTCCTGAAAACTTTTTTGGGGAAAAAGAATTTTAGACTTTTTCAGAGCATTGTTGTGTGATGCCATTTTTGCCTAATTTGAGACAGATTTGATGCTGTGATCCATTTTGCTGGCCTAAAAGCTGTTGGGGAGAGTGTTGCGCATCCTCGCCGCTATTTCGATAACAATCTAGTTGGTACTATCAATCTTTACGAGGTTATGGCGAAATACAATTGCAAAAAGGTGCACATCTGATTTAATTTCTTGCGCTATTTGTCTTGTTTTAGAGTCTAGCACCTGTGAGTTATAAGATGGAAAATAGGAATAGCAGATATCCACAAGTGAATAAGGTATTTAACCACTAAATTCTGAAGGCTGTAATGCTCAGTGTCTGATCCTTTACCTGTCCTGAGTAGTTATACCATTCATCTCCAGCTGTTGAACTTTAATACAGAAATGCTTAGTCTCAGCATGTGCACCTTTTTGTATGGGTTTCGTCACTTGTTGTTATGCTCTACTCCTACTGACATAAGTAATATTTTCATGTGGGGAAGTAGATGGTCTTCTCATCATCTGCAACTGTTTATGGTCAACCTGAAAAAATACCTTGTGTTGAGGATTTCAAGTTGCAAGCTATGAATCCCTATGGAAGGACCAAGGTATAGATATTGTGTCCTCAATAAGTTTTCTTGAACTTCTTTCTATACCACCCATTGGTTTTCTAGTGTTCAGAGGAGTGCTTTTTCTTCTTTCCCCGACGTTTTATTTGTTTTGCCTTTATAGCTTTTCTCTGAGGAAATAGCTCGAGATATTCAGTTGGCAGAGCCAGATTGGAGAATTATACTACTTAGGTACTTCAATCCTGTTGGGGCTCATGAGAGTGGTAGAATTGGTGAAGATCCAAAGGGTATTCCAAACAATCTCATGCCGTACATACAGCAAGTAGCTGTTGGCAGATTGCCTGAGCTTAATGTATATGGTCATGATTATCCAACAAAGGACGGTAGTGCGGTATGTCCTTTTTCCAGTAAAGAATCTCAAGTAGGACTGGATAAGATTTCTGATGCACCAGTTTGATGTAGGCCATATGTAGTTGTGTATTTCCACTTACAATCATTTGTAAGCCTCATAGTAATATTTGACTTTCTGTCATCACAAAACTTTAATTGAAATGACTCTCTTTTGCTTACAAAGTAGCAATCGTGCTTCTGATAAACAGATCCGCGATTACATCCATGTCATGGACTTGGCAGATGGTCACATTGCTGCTCTTCGGAAGCTTTTCACAACAGAGAATATAGGTTATCATTTTTCATCATGGACATTTAGATGCTAATGAATTTGCTGCCACCTGTTAATTGTTTGTTGTGCATTCAACAATTTCCATGTTTTTGAGCCAATACATCATCTTGGGGTTTCTACAACAATCATGCTTTAGCATTTGGGTAAGGCAAAAGTGTATTAACAGATTACTCTTCTAGGTTGCACGGCCTACAACTTGGGGACGGGCTGTGGCACATCTGTGCTCGAAATGGTCGCTGCATTTGAGAAAGCTTCTGGCAAGGTGACTCCCCCTCCCCCTTCTCTCATGTAAATATTTGGGAAAATGCTAATTTTTTTCTTATATTATGTGTTTTAGAAAATCCCCATTAAGCTATGCCCAAGGAGGCCAGGAGATGCTACTGCTGTTTATGCTTCTACAGAGAAAGCAGAGAAAGAACTTGGATGGAAGTATGCGGTTATTTTATGCTTTTCCGATGCATTTTAAGTTGCATTACATTGGTGGCATTCTTTCATGTTCCTGATGCTACAACTTTGTCTACGAGATGGATCCTCTATAACTTTGTCTACGAGATGGATCCTCTATAACTTCCCTCACTGTACTTGCTACTCTGACCATCCTATGGCCATGGTGATATTGTTGACTGAGAACTGCCACAGCCATAAAGCACAAGAAAAACTCACAAACTAATTTGTCTTCATAAAATCTGTTAGATCTAGTTTATAATAAAAGTAGCTTTCTAAACTGATGTACCACATCAAAATACATCAGTTTGTGAGTTTTATTTTTATGTAATCCATTTGTGGCTAAAGCATTTTCTTTGCTGATAAATGTCTCAGTCTGACACATGTTTGTATGTCTCTTGGCAACGATAGTTCTTTCAGCTACTTTGGTGTTTTTTTTCAGGGCGAAATATGGTATTCAGGAGATGTGCAGGGACCAATGGAAATGGGCAAGCACCAATCCATGGGGATACCAGTCCAAGCATGATGGTGCGTAATGTACGAGTTGCGCAAACCCTTGTTATCACATTTTACCGGATCACATTCCACATTTTTTGAGCTATCTGCCTAGCCATCTAGGAAAATAAATGTGTCAAGTAATATACAACATATGTAATTTTCGAGGCAAGAGTTTTGCTTCTGTTTAGCCACGTCACCTAATTTTTATATTAAATGTCAAGTTTGATAATTTAAGTTTAAGATAATTGAAATACCACGTTACATAAGTATGCAATTTGCTATTTTTATACAACTGTATTTTGTTGTAACGACCAGGCTCAATAATTCTAAAGTCGAGATATTAATAATTTTTATTAGGCAAAATTATATATAATGGACCAGATTAGATAAGTCTACGAGCAATAAGTTATTGAGGTTGATTTGTAGTTTTAATTAGACTAAATAACTATGTTAAATCACATTTGTTACTTATTATACTCCTTTTAAAATTTAAAGATTTGTCATTAGAAATCTATTTCAATTTGAAATCACCACTTATTTGAGTCTCCTATGCAGTCTAAGTCAATGTCAATCCTCTATTAAATGAACTAATAGATCAAATTTTTAAATTCAAACTCTTTTCTTGAATGATCAAAGTCCAACTTGAACTTGAATTTGTCAACATCTATTCTAACAAGAGTATAACTCTACAATCCAGTACCGCAATCTAGGAGTGGCATTATGTGATACGACACGTTAATATGAAACGAACACGACACGTTAAAAACGGGTGAGTGTTTAGCCTTAATGGATTTCGGGTCAATTCGTGTCAACCCATTAAGATACAATTTGATAACGGGTCCAACACGTTATGATTCGTTAAGACACGTTAAGAAATTTGAATTTACTTTTATACCCTTGAGCTAAATTTCAAAAAATCCTAATTTAAAATTAGTTTTATACTCTTAGATATTTTGCTATCCCATTTAAATACTTATTAAAAAGTCATTAATGAGTTAACCCATTATTATTTAATATGTTGGGGTTATAATTTTAATATTTTACAATGTGTAGATCATATTTGTGTGTTTATAATATTTTATAGTGTACTACTTATTGAATTATAATTTTAAGATTGTAATTTGTAATTAATTTTTTATATTTTATAACTATTATTTAAGTTTTAATATTTGTATAAAATCAATTATATTAAACTCAAACGGGTCACTAATGAGTTTGCGGGTTGAAACGGGTCAAATTGTGTCGTGTTGTGTCGTGTCATATAGTGTCAAAAGTTTTAATGGGTTTTAACGGATCGTGTCATGTCAACTCATTATCTTAACGGGTCATGTTAGGATTGAAGTTTTTGACACAAAATCCTTAACGGGTCGTGTTCGTGTTGACCCTTTAAATATTATGTACACGTCTTGACACAACACAAACACGACCCGTTAACACGTTTTGATACCCGACACGATCGATTTGGTGTTGAAAATTTTAAAAAGCAACATTATAAGGTAAGTAGCTTGATCATATATCTAATCACTAAAGTCAATTCTTTTGAAGCCAATCTTTATGTACAACACATGTCATGATATTTGTACTTGCATTATGTTTCATTCTGCATATTATAATTAAAGTAATAATACACGCATAACACTTTTTACAACAAAAATAAGAGTTTTTAGAAAGTAGCGTTACTTTTGTATGGTATTTTAGAATAGTACCCCTCATTTTAAAACATGATTGTGAAATATATTATGAAAAGTATTGTATTTATCATTTTTCTTAAGTTATGTATATATTATATATTTTACGTTGCATAAGATACATAAGTTTTTATAAATCAAGTGTGATGCCCAGATGACTAACACAAGAGGGGGGGTGAATTGAGTTGTATTTAAGAAAATAACAATTATAAATCAAATATATAATATAAAATATAAACAAAATATGAAATAATAATAAATATAAAGAGTAAGGGTAAGAGAGAAGCAAACTCAGTATGTTAACGAGGTTCGGCCCCACTGCCTACGTCCTCGCCTCAAGCTACCTCTTGAGGATCCCCAAATCCACTATTCAATCTCCTTTAGGTGGAGATAGAAACCTATTACACCTTTGAGTAGCACCGCTCCAAAGAATCCGTGTAAAACACCCTCTACACTTCCAATCACCTTACACTTGGTGATTTAACTATTCCCCGTGTAGAACACCTTCTACACTTCCAATCACCTCACACTTGGTGGTTTAACTATTTCCCGTGTAGAACACCTTCTACACACACAAGGGTTATACACACCCTTTTACAAATACAAGAGTTGATAGTAGGTAGACTATCAAAGTACACTCCTCAATGAGTGAGATAGAAACAATACAGCGCAACTTATATCTCTCTCAACAAGAATAAGAATTAAGGCTCAAAACTTTAGAAAAGAGAGAATGAGAGATTTGAAGAAATGATGCAAAACTTAGCAATAGATGTGTAAGCTCTTATTGTGAATTTTGCAAAACTCAAGTGAGCTATTTATAGGCAAATGATTTTTCAATTTCAAATTTGAAAAGATTCCCATGTCAAAAACATCATCATTTACTTTTCAAAAATTTCAAATCTAATATTTTTACTTTTTGCATGTGACAAAAGGAGCACACTTTACTTTTCAAAAATTTCAAACATAATTTTTTACTTTTTGCATATAACAAAAGGAGCACACTTTACTTTTCAAAATTTTCAAATAAAGACATCTACCTTTTGCATAAGTCAAGAAAAGCATCCACCACTTTTGAAAATATTCAAATAAAACATGCACATGTAAAAGATGACAATCAATCATCTTAATATTTTCAAAATTCAAACCTTTAATCATGTCATGCATATGTGAAAGATGACAATCAATTATCTTTCAAAATTTTCAAATTTAATTTTCAAAATATTCATGCATATGTGGAAAATGTATTTTAATATTTTATGATAAAATATTAATTTTGAACCTTAATCCTAATTTTGAATTTTTAAGAGATTTACAACATTACTCTATGATTTTAATGTGAACTTGTTCCCTTCTTGCTCATGCTTGCTTCCTTGATGTGCTTGATTATATTGTGTGGACAACTTGAACTTGAGACTCCTTTATTCTTTAGATTCATTTGTTATCATCAAAATCCATTTGTAGATTTACATGAAACTTGAAATTTTGAGTTCAACAAAGTGTAAGATAAGCTTATAACAATTAATCAAATGACCATTTAGATGCATATTATTAATTCAATTTCAGGATGAGCATGTCAAACCATAGATTCAAGTATGGTTCACTGTAGTACGTTAGAGTGCTGCACAGTCGACTTTTTCTACTGTAGCAAAAGAAATTATTGTACAACCTCACCCGTAAGGTTAAGTGTATAGTTAGTCAGATTAGTTATTTAATTCAAATTAGTCTGTTAATTTATACAAATCAGTCATGTATAATATAAAGATCGATGATCAGTCGTGATTTTAAACTCAATATGAAATATATTTGTTTGCGTGATGATGGATTTCTTATTGAGTGATCGGCTTATTTTAATTTTTTTTTTAATTTTTTAAAACTACCTCAGGTCTAAATATTTATGAAAGTAGAGCTACAGAACGAGACTTAGTTCATAGATGCGTGACAATGACTTAGATCATGTACAAAGATTTTAAATTTATTTCAAATTTTGAGAAATTTTAAGTAAATGTTTCCATATATTCTCATTTATAATTTGAGTATTTTAACACAAAATGACTATAATTCAAGATTTAGTAGTAGCAATCTGTCTCTTAAGAATTTTTAAAAGTGATTATATAATTTAACCTTGGGGGCGTGAGATATTACATTTGCCCTCAATATTTAATTTATTGCATTTAGTAATAAAAGAAAATTGTACCATTCAAATTATTGTATAATATGAGTAATTCTGTCATGGTTGGAATAAACTCTCACTTAAGCGAACATATATGAATTTCAAAGTGGATTAATGAAATTGGTGTCTGATGATCTTTGATCAATCTTATTCCCCAACTCTTTTAGATGAAATCATGAAAGATTCAAAATCTGCCTTTAGGTTGTACTTATAAGATTTTAGAGACTGATGCCCATTTGGATTTGAAAATGAGAAGAATTTATTTTATTTTTTAATATTATTATTATTTTAAAATTAAAAAAAAATTGAATTAAGATTTGAAAAATGTATATTAGAATTTGAAAAAGTTGTATTTGAATTTATACTTTGTATAAAAAATTAAAAAATATAATAATGAAATAAATATAAGTTAAGATGAGTTAAACTCATTCTTAAATCCAAATTAGCTTGAATTCTCAAGTTTTGCCGTTGTGATTACGGCATGAATCAACTTGCCTTTTTGGACCTTTGGTTGTGTCAGCCTCTTTAACTTTTGCAGTGTTGCAGTGTTATTTAGGAATAGAGTTAACTTGGGGTTCGGTCGAACCGAATCCCCCATTTGCAGCCCTTTTTGCTGTCGTCGGCGGTGTCGCCCACTGCCGGTGCGACACCGTCGACAACGGCAGAGGAGGCTGAGTAAGATCGAATTTTTTTTTTTAAATTCATCTTTATTTTATTTATTTTATTGTGTTTTTTATTATGTTTTTTATTATGTTTTATTCAATTTATTATTTTATTATATTATTTTATTGTGTTTTTTAAATTTTATTTTATTTTTTGTATTTTGTACTTTGTATTTTGTATTTTATTTTTTGTATTTTGTATTATATTTTTTAATATTTTTTTATTATATTTTTATAATAATTATAAGAATTTAACAACGGAAAAGAGGTGGACTACAGGAGTGCCATAAAAATGCCTCCTCAAACTTCAAATTGCACGACAAGGTGAATAGGGACGTGCCGGTTTCCAGGCGATAAGAGAATAAGCCGTAGCTTTGGCATCAGCATTTTTTGTCATCGAACAAGGATGGTCTTGTGGAGCACTTACGGATTAGGATGATAGCAAATGACAATGTAAACTTCTTTATTTTAATATATATAAAAAAATGTTGGGCAAAACATTGCGTGCAAGTTTATGGTTCTTTGGTATTATTCTATACCAAAGAACAGGAATCAGTTTTTTTATTTTTATTTTTAACTTTGAAATAAGAAGAGGACATAAGCTGGTTGAACAATGTTGACATGAAATTACCGCTAAGGGCGGGTGTGGCTTAGTGGTCCACGAGTTTGACTGTCCACACTAGGCTAGATTTGGAAACAAAGAATTTTGAAACATTTTTTACTATTATTAATTATTTTATTATTAGGTTTTATCTATTTTTATTACTATTTATTTATTTTTATTATTTAATATTATTTTATTATTTTTTATCTACTTTTAATTATTATTTATAAATATTCTCAAACACTCTCAACGTCCAAACGTAAATTTTGTGATTGAATCCCACAACGTAAAGCGTTCAGGTTATTGGTGACCCATTAGCTCATGAACCACCCATACTCTGTGGGACTGGAGTCAGGTTATGCTCAAGTCCAACTTGTAGGGAGCCTGCGGATCTCAACAACTAAGCCGATCTTGTAGGGTGCTTCTAGGGTCACATCTAGGAAAGCCATAACTAGTTGCCCCCTCCAACCCTTTCAGCTGAAAGGGAAAAAAAAAATGTTGCGTGAAATTTTGCTTTCCATAATTCCATTATTTGTCTTCCTCTTAGATCAAGCAGTAAATGGGTCTCCTCAGCCATCGACAAAAAGATAATCCGCTGGTTGGAGGGGAATAAAATGAAAGAAGATAGAGGTGTTAGTTATTTATTGTTGATCAACGGCCTATATATCGCCAGTGGTAGCCCGTTTATGTCCTCTTCTTGTGTCCAACACCCAATTCCAATATGCATGATTTGGTCGACTCCAACCCGCAAAAAGCCATTATTATACATTGCTTTCTAAAACGAAGGGCGGAATTGTTTGATAATCAACTAGTGGCAAAACCAAGTTGAGTGATCACGCCCATTTTGCTAACTATGTTTCTTCAACAACTTGTATATATTCTTACTAACTATGTTTCTTCAACAACTTGTATATATTCTTAGTTTTGTAATAAAATATCTCTGGCGAAGGATGCTTCATTAGTAGCATCTACCTGTTAGTGGGTTACCTATTCTCATGTCATCATTTTAGTATCAATAAGGGCCACACGCCAGATTGAGCAAAGCTGTATCACTCTGGAAAGCAACCATCATCAATTCACGCATTTGCAACTTTCCTTGCCATTGTCACTGGTAATTTCTTGTCAGCTTACAAGCTTGGTAGGAGAATTGTCTGATGATGCTTCGGGTTACTCAAGTAAAACATTGCATTCAGAAGCAAACTCCTCAAGCAACTTTCCTACTTAATACCCCCTCTTTTTCCAAAAAAGAAAACTTTCTCTACTTATTGGGAGCAAGGATAATTCTTTTGGTGGGGGATGGTCTGTATTTCTTTTCCCAGTATGAACTTCAAGTTCTGCACAAACTTGTCATTTATGTGGAGCGTCCCTGTGTAGTGAATTGCCTTGCAATCAGCAACTGAGCAAGAATGGACTAGTCCCCAGAACATTCCTCTAATATATCCGGACAGAAGCAAGGAAATAAAAAAGGCGAGATAAAATTTATCTATGTTCTTTCAGAAAGACAGTGAGCTGATAATGTAAAATATAGTCAACTTACAGCTAGAGTTTTCACTTCTTCAGTTATAACAAGCTTGCCCTCTGTGAACTCACAAGCTGGAACGGGAATGCCAAGCTGCTTCTGCAGCTTCTTCACGACAAAAACTTCTGGCTCTTCACATATGGTTACCACGGTACCTTTCCTACCAAGCCGACCCGTCCGGCCAGCTCGATGTGCGTAATGAGTTGAGTCTGTGGGTAGGTCCAGATTAACCACAAGATCACATTCTGCTACATCCAAACCCCTGGCCGATAGCTCATTTGTCACAAGAACTCTCAACTCCCCGTTCTTGAATTTTTTTAAAGTTGTCGATCTAGCAAGCTTCCCAAGATCGCCATGAAGCTCTGCGGCTTTCAGGCCACGAGCCTCTAGCTTGAAGACAGCATCCTTCAGCTGCTTTGTGTGGTTCATGAAAGCTATAACAGACTTGGCATCAAGTGCATGTACACATCTTCGCAATGTATCTACCTTGTGTTGTAACTTTGTGACACAATGATAGTGTTTTAAAGAGGGGGGTAGGCTCTCTACTGCAGGGTGAGGCTGCGCATTCAAGTTTGAACTTAAAATGGACATGGACCCTGACAATTTAACGGGTCCTGACGGAGGGATGGATTCAAGTGTGGTGACTTTTTTGGCTTGGACAAGGAGTGGATCATGACCCCAGCTCCTGGCTGCCCTTATTACTGAAAATGGCACTGTTGCAGACACCATGATGGTCTGGCGTTCAGCCTGTTGGGCAAGTGGGCTTTTTGCTCCACGACGGTCTGCACCTGATCTCCTACCTACATGTTCTAGTATCCGGTGCATGTCCTCTCGGAAATTAAATGAAAGTAGCTCATCCACTTCATCTAAGACCAAGAAACGACATCCATGAGTGTGAAGTTTTCCTGATGCACTAATCTCAGCAATCCGACCAGGTGTACCGATGACAATAGCTGGCTTGTTTTTCTTGAGAGCTTCTTCCTGCCTTGATCGGTTTGCACCCCCAACAAGCTGCTGAACCACCCTTTTGTTTGCAGGTCCCAAAATCTTCTCAACCTCCCTTACTATTTGCATGCCCAGCTCCCTGGAGGGAGCCACAACTACTGCTTCAATTTCCATTTTCTTTGCAGATTTCCCATCATCATCAGAAGATTTCTTCATAAGAGGGCCTACTTCAGAGAGTATAGGAAGAAGGTAAGCCAACGTTTTTCCTGAACCAGTGTAGGACTGAATCACAACGTCATGACCCTTTAGTATGGTAGGAATCGCTGCAGACTGTACATCAGTTGGAACTGTAAAGCCTTCACCCTCTAACCTCTCTATTAATAAAGGCGGGAGGCCAAGCTCAGAAAAAGACTTCGCTGCAAATGGAGCTGACTCTATTTCAAGCAATTTTTTTCTCTCAACTGCCTTGATCTCATTACTTCCAGCTGCATTGAGTTTACTCTTAGGAACTTCAATAGGAGAACTCAACTGCTTATATTTATTCGTTTTGTTGTTGTCTTTGGCTTCAAATTCACTCTTGTACCCAAGGCTTGCAAGAGTGAGGGGCCCATGGTCACGCTCAACCCTACTAAAAAAATGTATGCTTCTGTGCACCCAAGCTGTCCTAGACACAAGTGATAACTTCTTTAAAGGTGACGACTCACCAACAAGAAGAATCAACCGCGTTGAGGTTAATGTTGGCATCCCCTGTAAAAAAAAAATTAATTAGTAAGTATTTAACTTATTTTCAATAGCTTATTTTGGCAGCACAAGAAAGCCCATGGCTGCTAAAAGTCATCGTATGTAAACAGAGATAATAACCCCTGAAGAAGCTCAAGCTCAAGCTCAAGCTCAAGCTAAAATTTTATGATAATAAACTTGATGCGCCAAAAATATCTTCTAGTTCCTGTGCATCCCAGAACTAGCGATTCCACTTATCTGCAACCCAACTCATATGCTCATAAAAATATACTTAAAGTTAACAGAGTGTAGTAAATGAGCAACCAACCAAACACATAAAAATCATCAAGGAATAGGTGCTAACAACTCAATATTCTGGTTTTCAATGACTATATTGTGAGGTAACAAGGGTGTTGTGGGATGAGATATTCCAGATAACAAGGGTGTTGTGGGATGAGATATTCCAAAGGGTTGATGTTGCTTGGGTCATGCCTTTGAGGGTGATAGATTTGTTGGATTGTTAGAGGAAGATGCAAGGTTGTCCTCATGTGGCAGCAGTGTAGAAGATGATCCCATTGTGTCTTATGTGGTGCATTTGGTTGGAAACGAATGCTCGATGCTTTGAAGATAAGGAGCGCACAATGACGGAGCTGAAGAATTATTTTCTCCACACATCACTGCTTTGATTTTCAGCTATTGTATTAAATGGGGACAATATTCATAATTTCTTGTCTTTAATTCCTCGCTCTTAGAATGTATTTAGGTGTTCTTTTGTATACTTCCTGTGTACACGGGCAATACCCACTTCATTCATATCAATAATCTATATCTCTTACTTATTAAAAAAAAATTCTGGTTTTCAATTTCAACAGTGAAATTGCAGAAAATAAGACGGCTAGAGCAGATAACAAAATATTTTACACATATATAACCTGAAACCTTCCAAGCATTTACATTCTTTTATAATAACGTTTTCATGTACCAGCGATTCATTATAAGAGCACTAAAACTTTTGAACTTGCTTCTAAACTAATGGTTTTGTTTGATGATGCTGTCTAATTCTTATTCGATACCATCAGTCTTTTATTTCAGTATTTATTATACAACATAATAGAACACTGCAATTTTTTATTCTTTAAACACTTGAAGCCAAAAACACCCATTCCCAACCGGTTGAGGCACTTTGTCAAACAACAGTCGGGCCAAAAGATGGAAGTGTGTAGTCAATACAAAGAGTAAACTAGGTAGAAACAGAAACGCGTTATTAATGAGGACAGGTTTATTTTTCCTTTGGAAAACCAAAAAAAATAATGTAAACCGTCAATGTTTTACACCCACAAAATGGTCAAGCAAAACCAGATAACAAAGTAGAACTAAAGTATTTGCATTAAGAACTAAGATTCTCCCACTTAGAACAACCAAACGATAGATAGAAATAGGTGTAGTGAGAAGCATACTTTCAATGTCGTTGGTAGCTCAAACGATGCTGTAATACGCCGACGGCAGTAGAGAAGAGAAGATGTAATATTGAAGAAGAAGAATGTCGGCTTGATCTTGAGGCTAGCGTTTTAGGAACATTCTTGGGCCTGTCGAAGGAACATCACGAGTGTCTTTAGGCTGAGGTGGTTGATGGACTCGGGTCTTGGGCCTGCCGTTGAGTGAAGAAATAAAGATGATGTTCAAACGGGTTGGGCTTGAGTCTAATCCATTTATCTTTTAATTCATGTTTGTATTTCATTTGTTTTTAACATTTCGGCCCATGTATCAATCCTGTAGGGGTTGTTGCCCAGATGACTAACACAAGAGGAGGGGTGAATTGAGTTGTATTTTAAAAAAATAACAATTATAAATCAAATATAAACAAAATATGAAACAATAATAAATATAAAGAGTAAGGGTAAGAGAGAAGCAAACTCAGTATGTTAACGAGGTTCGGCCCCACTGCCTACGTCCTCGCCTCAAGCTACCTCTTGAGGATCCCCAAATCCACTATTCAATCTCCTTTAGGTGGAGATAGAAACCTATTACACCTTTGAGTAGCACCGCTCCAAAGAATCCGTGTAGAACACTCTCTACACTTCCAATCACCTTACACTTGGTGATTTAACTATTCCCCGTGTAGAACACCTTCTACACTTCCAATCACCTCACACTTGGTGATTTAACTATTTCCCGTGTAGAACACCTTCTACACACACAAGGGTTATACACACCCTTTTACAAATACAAGAGTTGATAGTAGGTAGACTATCAAAGTACACTCCTCAATGAGTGAGATAGAAACAATACAGCGCAACTTATATCTCTCTCAACAAGAATAAGAATTAAGGCTCAAAACTTTAGAAAAGAGAGAATGAGAGCTTTGAAGAAATGATGCAAAACTTAGCAATAGATGTGTAAGCTCTTGTTGTGAATTTTGCAAAACTCAAGTGAGCTATTTATAGGCAAATGAGTTTTCAATTTCAAATTTGAAAAGATTCCCATATCAAAAACATCATCATTCACTTTTCAAAAATTTCAAATCTAATATTTTTACTTTTTGCATGTGACAAAAGGAGCACACTTTGCTTTTCAAAAATTTCAAACATAATCTTTTACTTTTTGCATATGACAAAAGGAGCACACTTTTCTTTTCAAAATTTTCAAATAAAGACATCTAGCTTTTGCATAAGTCAAGAAAAGCATCTACCACTTTTGAAAATATTCAAATAAAACATGCATATGTGAAAGATGACAATCAATCATTTTAATATTTTCAAAATTCAAACCTTTAATCATGTCATGCACATGTGAAAGATGACAATCAATCATCTTTCAAAATTTTCAAATTTAATTTTCAAAATATTCATGCATATGTGGAAAATGTATTTTAATGTTTTATGATAAAATATTAATTTTGAGCCTTAATCCTAATTTCAAATTTTTTAAGAGATTTACAACATTATTCTATGATTTTAATGTGAACTTGTTCCCTTCTTGCTCATACTTGTTTTCTTGATGTGCTTGATTCTATTATGTGGACAACTTGAGCTTGAGACTCCTTTATTCTTTGAAGTCATTTGTTATCATCAAAATCCATTTGTAGATTTACACGAAACTTGAAACCTTGGGTTCAACAGGGGTTTACGCTACCATAGGCTATAAATAATTCAGATTGCATGCAAATTGGTTCATCATGATAGCCTAACATGGTGTGTGCGATATTGTTGTTTATAAGTCATTTGAGATACCTTCTCTATCTTCTCTCTAAACAACCCTAGCCGCTTGCTTTCGTCTGAGGTGAGTAGGAGTTTCGACTCTCCCCTCCCTCCCTCCCTTCCCCCCTCCCCTACCCTTCTCCGGTCTCCTCTTCCTCTTCCTCTTCTTTCCTTTATTTTGTTTTAGTTTGTTTCTATTTCGCAGTGGAGCAGCGCGGGGATGAGAGTTTTTGCGTCATTTTTTGGTGGCCGATTTCCACCACACACTCCGCAGGGAGCCTTCCCAGTCACCGATCTTCCAGTCTGTAGGGGGTTTTGCCGCTGGAGCCAGTGCTTTTGCGTCACGCGTGAGCAATTCGAAGCTCGACTCCCTCACGCCATTCTCAGCGGTGGTGGTGGTATGTGGGTTTCTGGTGTTTGGCCACCATCTTGTGGCTCCCAGGGTGATTCTTTAACCACCGATCATCCCGCTTATTGAAACTCCCACCCGGAAGAGATGGTGTTTTGCCGCTTGCCCAGCCAGCTGTTCTCGAGCGGCTCAACGTTATGCCATACATGGGGAGGTCTACGCCTGCCACGCGCGGTGGCGCTAGATCTCGGGACCTCAATAGCCCCTTCCACCTGGTGGCACGTTTCTACCACGCGCCTCCCACCTTCGTGTTGTGTTGTCTGTTTTTGTCCCGAACCACTTCCTGTTGCATTGGGATTCGGCTTTGTGTTGTTGTTTTTGTGTTGTTTTCGCTTGTTGGTTTGGTTGTAATAATAAATAGGATTGATGTCCTTGTTTGGCTCCCTCTCCTCTTTTGGAGGAGGTGGTTTATTTTCTTTATTCTCTTTTGGAGAATGAAAGTGGTAATTTCCTCCTGCTCTTTGGAGGGTGGAGGTTTGTGTTACTTTCATGTCCTTCCTGACAAACTATACTTTAGTGTTGGTTTGTCTTGTGAGTGAGAAGTTTAGAAAAAGTCTATCATTTTTGTGTGCGAAGATTTTGCAAATCAGTGTATTAATTAGACTTGTAATACGGATTCTCTCGTATTTACTGGTCTTAGTTGTAAACTTTGATAATGAAATGAAATGTGTTCTTTTTCTCCAAAAAAAAAAAATGATAGCCTGACACGACTAACCATGCTTCCTGAGCGTAAAATATATCCAAGTTCTGAAAATTAGTCATCTGTCAAGAAAAGTTATGATTCTGAAGTATAAAATTTTGACTAAATTAATACCCAACAGTCATATAGATTTTGGGTTAACAATTTAACAATTAGTATTAGAGAAGAATTCACACCACAAATTTAAGTCACGAAGATGATGACTTATAAGTTGAATTAAAATGTATTAAGAGCACTCACATCCCATCCTTATAATTATTTTTTAAAATTTTATTTATCTTTAAAAACTTTCTTACATCTAATTTATTATATTTCTCTTTTCTATTAAAATAATATTATTCTATTATTATTTTATTATTTCACATTTTTATTTCTACTATTTTATTTCACATTTTTAATTATTTTTAATAAAATATACATATATATTTGATTTAGGGATGAATAGTAACTCTCAAATATAAGGGGCACTGTTCATCCTCCAAATCCAACCTTATTTTAGGAGACCGGATGTAGAACTCAAATGGGATTTATTAAACCCTATTTAAAATTTCAATGTAAGTGTTTTTAGTACTATGTATGGGTACTATGCATTGAATATTGATAAATTAGTGAAGCCGCCAAAAAAAAAAAAAGGAAAGAAATACCATCGGATTGATGTTGATAGAGTGAGCACCGTAGAGCCATAGACGTCAAATTCAAATGTGTAGTGGAATATTATAATTATGAGAACGAACGTTGTAATCAAGTTAACATACAAGAATTCTAAGATTTTCGAAATTCAAGATTTTCCAAACAAAAATAAAAAGACGACCTTTAGTTTGGAAAGTAATTGGGCGTTGTGTCCTGTAGGGACTGGTGGACCGTTACAAACTTACAGCATTAATATAAAAAAAAGACACTACAAAGAGAGATCAGGTTGTTCTTCGAGCACTCACTGATTTGATGGTTGGTCCCTAGCGTGCACTCCATTTCAAGGAATAGATACGAGTTTCGTATTCTCTCTTTCTTTCTTTCTTTCTTTTAGTTAAAGGTATGAGATTTCTCTCAATCCAGTATTCCCTCTCCTCGCTTATGTTTAAAACCCCATTTCTCTCAATCCAGTATTCCCTCTCCTCTTCTGATGAAGAAGCATTCATCTCCAGTGCAGACAGGCTAAGCTGATAAGTTCTAGGCGTGCTTTTGGCATCTAATTAAGGCGACGCTCATAGCCAGTACGAAGACATGAAGTAATTCAATTGTTCTGAATCAATTTCTTATATTTAATTATGGATTTCTAACATTTGTTCATTAAAATTAATGTTTTGAGGGTCTTGATGCTTAATTAATGATCAGTTGTATCGTGCGCTTATATCAATTTTGTTGGGGGTTAGGGGAGCTGTAAGTGTAAGATGGGATGAAGCTAAGCTTGCTGAAATTGAGGCAAATAAACCAGTCAGGAAAAAGATTGATGAACCCAAGACACCATATCACCCAATGGTTAACGAAGACGGTAAGATGATATCTTATACAGCCCAATTTCAACAAGATCTTGTTGTAACAATTCCTATAAAAGGATTGAGTTGAAAGCATTTCGCTAAATGTATCTGTTGGCTATCATAGGCTCATTTTATTCTGTTGGAAGCAGTACTGATAATGCTGCACAGGCTGAAGCTATAAGAAACGCTTTGAAGGAAGTAATTTCAAGTCGAAGGCATTCTACAGATTTTGCAGGATGGACATCATCTGAGGATGAGTCTGATGCCATGGAGCAAGATGAAGGTTCTTAAATTTCTCTTAATCAAGGAACTGTCTTCATGATTATACGTTGAAAAACTTGAGAAAATGTTATCTTGGCATTAATAGGTTCTAAAAGTCTCGTTTAGATGTTGAGTTGAGATGAATTAAATATTTTATAAATAATAATGAGTTGAGATGATAGAATAAATTTTTTTAAACTCATTTAAGATAATTTTAAATATATTTAGATGTTAATATGAATTTAAATATATTTATGAGAAGTTGAAAAAATATCGTAGATATTACATGTAAAGAAAGGTTAAACTGAAAAAGATCTTGGATCTCACGTATAAAAATGTTTTGAGTTAAACTTAATTGAGTTGATATTAGTTGAGTCTAATATCCAAATAAATTCCTCTTAATTAAATAACTGTCTCCATGTTTGTTTTTTTAACCCAATTACTAATTTCATGCATTTTTAGGCCCCTTTTTTTTTTAATGAATTCGGCATATAGCTCGTTGAATTATGTTGGAAATTTTCTCAGGTAGTGTAAAGATTGAGCATGACAGAAGTTTCAAAGATCGTACAGGACAACAGTATGATGAGTTCTGGAGGGTTAAAGAGCTCAAAAGGGGATGTTTTCCGGATGATAAGAATGATAAGGATGACGACGTAGGGAGACAGCATTCATGTTCGTTTCTTAGCAACGGGTTGAGAGAAATACATATCGATGGTCCCAATGAAATCCTGCGAACGATAGACATTCAGGAAGTTACAGGAAGACTGCCTCAAAGACATTTACTTCAAAAGTAAAAGAGCTTAGAATCCAGCGGTCAATTTCCCGTGGGAAAGACAGACCAATACTTTTACGTACAGTTATATATATATATATATATATATATTGTATCTTTTATTAATGTAATTAGTTGTGTTATTTTTTTAAAATAAAATAATTATTAGTTTGGCCAATTATATAAATAATATATATGAAATATATAAAAATAATTGCAATAAATAAATTTCAAGATAGACACAAGCATCAAGCACTTAATGCCACTTTTTAGTATAGTTTTTAATACAGTATCATGCTGATTGATACGATTGAAATATGTTATATTAGCTGATCATCTGGTATAGTTTATATTTATATCTCATAACTGTTGATATTTCGGCCGCACCAATTTGTAAGTAAGATTTCAATTGAAATATTGGCTGATACCGGTCGATATCTGTGTTTCAGCCATATCGAATTTTAGCCTTTCATTTATTTTTATTTATTTTTATCTTAATTTAGATTAGACTAATTATATATATAATTAATTATATATTGACTATTAGTTTTGTTGAACTCAGAGTTTCAAGTTTCGTGTAAATCTACACATGGATTTTGATGATAACAAATGAATTTAAAGAATAAAGGAGTTTCAAACTCAAGTTGTCCACACAATAGAATCAAGCACATCAAGGAAGTAAGCATGAGCAAGAAGGGAACAAATTCATATTAAAATCATAGAGTAATGTTGTAAATCTCTTAAAAATTCAAAATTAGAATTAAGGTTCAAATCTAATATTTTACTTTTTGCATATGACAAAAGGAGCACACTTTACTTTTCAAAATTTTCAAACAAAGACATCTACCTTTTGCATAAGTCAAGAAAAGTATCTATCACTTTTGAAAATATTCAAATAAAACATGCACGTGTGAAAGATGACAATCAATCATTTTAATTTTTTTCAAAATTCAAACTTTTAATCATGTCATGCACATGTGAAAGATGACAATTAATCATTTTAATATTTTCAAAATTCAAACCTTTAATCATGTCATGCATATGTGAAAGATAACAATCAATCATCTTTCAAAATTTCCAAATTTAATTTTCAAAATATTCATGCACATGTGGAAAATGTATTTTAATGCTTTATGATAAAATATTAATTTTGAGTATTAATCCTAATTTTGAATTTTTAAGAGATTTACAACATTACTCTATGATTTTAATGTGAACTTGTTCCCTTCTTTCTCATGCTTGCTTCCTTGATGTGCTTGATTCTATTGTGTGCACTGTGGACAACTTGAGTTTGAAACTCCTTTATTTTTTGAATTAATTTGTTATCATCAAAATCCATGTGTAGATTTACACGAAACTTGAAACATTGAGTTCAACAATCTCCCCATTTTTAATGATGACAAATGCTTGATAGAACATGAAGCCTGTATTAATACTTAAGCTCCCCCTGAGAATGTGCGTTAGCTTTTTAAGCAAAAATATAAATATAATTCTAGGTATATATAACAAGTTTAGCAATTTAAACAATGTTAAAGTTTTAGTCTAAAACTTCTCTCCCTTTTGGCATCATTAAAAATGAATCATAATTAGCTCAATAAGATATATTCCTGCAATAACCAATAGACAAATAAAACGTTGCGTTAGTAGAGACTGTAGAGAATTCGGTGTGTAGCCACACGTGTTCGACAAAAGCTGCAAAGGCTGGAAGCCTAGTTTTGGTAATTCGGTGCGGCAGGAGATTTTATAAAAAGCTGAATAATTGAAACTACCCATGCCCGACAAAATCTGCAAAGGCTGGAGGTGTAGCTCTGGTAATTCGGTGCAGAGATTTGATCCGCTTGATATTGCTGAAAAATGAGATATTATCATGATTTGTAAGCTTGTCTTGTTCTTATTTCCGTTTCTATAAGAGCAATCATTAGCTCTATCTATTTCACATCAAGCTTTCTTCTCATCTTTGCAATTTGGTTACATTCTTGTTGAACCCAAAGTTTCAAGTTTCATGTAAATGTACACATGGATTTTGATGATAACAAATGAATTCAAAGAATAAAGGAGTCTCAAGCTCAAGTTGTCCACACAATATAATCAAGCACATCAAGGAAGCAAGCATGAGCAAGAAGGAAACAAGTTCACATTAAAATCATAGAGTAATTTTGTAAATCTCTTAAAAATTTGAAATTAGGATTAAGGCTCAAAATTAATATTTTATCATAAAGCATTAAAATACATTTTCCACATATGCATGAATATTTTGAAAATTAAATTTGAAAATTTTGAAAGATGATTGATTGTCATCTTTCACATGTGCATGACATAATTAAAGGTTTGAATTTTGAAAATATTAAAATGATTGATTGTCATCTTTCACATGTGCATGTTTTATTTGAATATTTTCAAAAGTGGTGGATGCTTTTCTTGACTTATGCAAAAGGTAGATGTCTTTATTTGAAAATTTTGAAAAGAAAAGTGTGCTCCTTTTGTCATATGCAAAAAGTAAAAGATTATGTTTGAAATTTTTGAAAAGTAAAGTGTGCTTCTTTTGTCACATGCAAAAAGTAAAAATATTATATTTGAAATTTTTGAAAAGTGAATGATGATGTTTTTGACATGGGAATCTTTTCAAATTTGAAATTGAAAACTCATTTGCCTATAAATAGCTCACTTGAGTTTTGCTAAATTCACAACAAGAGCTTACACATCTATTGCTAAATTTTGCATCATTTCTTCAAAACTCTCATTCTCTCTTTTCTAAAGTTTTGAGTCTTAATTCTTGTTCTTGTTGAGAGAGATATAGGTTGCGCTGTATTGTTTCTATCTCACTCATTGAGGAGTGTACTTTGATAGTCTACCTACTATCAACTCTTGTATTTGTAAAAGGGTGTGTATAACCCTTGTGTGTGTAGAAGGTGTTCTACACGGGAAATAGTTAAATCACCAAGTGTGAGGTGATTGGAAGTGTAGAAGGTGTTCTACACGGGGAAAAGTTAAATTACCAAGTGTAAGGTGATTGGAAGTGTAGAGGGTGTTCTACACGGATTCTTTGGAGCAGTGCTGCTCAAAGGTGTAATAGGTTTCTATCTCCACCTAAAGGAGATTGAATAGTGGATTTGGGGATCCTCAAGAGGTAGCTTGAGGCGAGGACGTAGGCAGTGGGGCCGAACCTCGTTAACATACTGAGTTTGCTTCTCTCTTACCCTTACTCTTTATATTTATTATTGTTTCATATTTTATTTATATTTTATATTATATATTTGATTTATAATTGTTATTTTTTTAAATACAACTCAATTCACCCCCCCTCTTGTGTTAGTCATCTGGGCTCATTCTACAATTTTTCAATGGCTCGTAGATTTCCCTTCAGTGTTTCTCTTGATCAAGATTTGAGGTATCCTTCACCTCAGTCTCAATTTATTTCTGCATCTGTCGTGAGTGCCATGAAGCAATAAGAGACTGATTTAGCTAATAAATCAGATCATGACGTCATTTACGAGCTTGTGGGTCTCGGAACTCGATACTCATCATCTATCGTCCCGTTTTCTGCTCGGTTGCAGTCCAAAACTCGTGAAATTGAGAAGCTTAGCGAGACTGTTTCTATACTTCAATGACTTGTTTATGAGTCAAACAAAAAAATAGTAGAGTTAAAGCAACAGAATAAGGATTTGAAATCTTTGCTTACCTCTTCATTTCGATTGCCTAATCCTTTAAACAATGATGGCATTATGATTTATGAGGAGCAAATGCATTTGAATGATGAGGTTAAACGTCTCAAGTTTATGTAGGTCATTTAAAATAATGAAATAAAAGTATCTAGCAGATATCCATGGCATGCATCATTCCTATTTCTCTTTTAATCATACATAGTCTATCTTCTGGTAGGGGTTTTGTGAAAATGTCTGCCAATTGATCATGTGTACTAGTGAATTCTAATACAATATCGCCCTTCTGCACATGATCTCTAAGAAAATGATATCTAATTTCAATATGTTTGGTCCGAAAATGTTGTATTGGATTCTTTGAAAAATTTATAGCACTTGTATTATCACATTTAATTGGAATGTGATTGTACATAAATTTAAAATTCTCAAGTTGTTGCTTCATGTAAAGAACTTGAGCACAACAACTACCCGCAGCAACATATTCTGCCTCAGCAGTAGATAGTGCAACAGAATTTTGTTTTTTACTAAACCAGGAAACTAGTGCACGACCTAAGAAGTGACATGCTCCACTAGTGCTTTTTCGATCTATTTTACGACCAGCATAATCTGCATCTGTGTAGCTGATTAGATCGAAGATGTGTGCTTAGGGTACCATAATTCTAAGTTAATTGTACCACTAAGATATCTAAGAATGCGTTTAACTGCAATTAAATGTGATTCTTTTGGAGATGATTGAAAGCGTGCACATAAGCACACACTAAACATAATATCTGGTCTACTGGCTGTCAAATATAATAAGCTACCAATCATATCTCGATATACGTTCGAGTCACCTGGTTTACCGGTTTCATCTTTATCAAATTTAGTGGATGGACTCATTGATGTTCCAGTTTCCTTAGTACCTTCCATCCCAAACTTCTTCAGCAATTTTTTAATGTATTTTGATTGATTGATGCATGCCAATTTGGTAAACAAACAAAAACTTTTTTTAAAACCAAGAAACATATTTCCACTACTAGACCACTGCAACTGATACACATGGATCTTTTTGGACCAAATAGAGTTGCAAGTTTAGGAGGAAAATATTATGCATTTGTTATTGTTGATAATTTCTCTAGATATACTTGGGTCATCTTTCTTACTCATAAAGATAAGGCACATAATACATTTACCAAGTTATGCAAGAGAATTCAAAATGAAAAGGGTTATACTATTTCAAGTATCCGAAGTGATAGGGGAAAAGAGTTTGAGTGTTTCAAGTTTCGTGTAAATCTACACATGAATTTTGATGATAACAAATGAATTCAAAAAATAAAAGAGTTTCAAACTCAAGTTGTTCACACAATAGAATCAAGCACATCAAGGAAGCAAGCATGAGTAAGAAGGGAACAAGTTTACATTAAAATCATAGAGTAATGTTGTAAATCTCTTAAAAATTTAAAATTAGGATTAAGACTCAAAATTAATATTTTATCATAAATCATTAAAATACATTTTCCACATGTGCATGAATATTTTGAAAATTAAATTTAAAAATTTTGAAAGATGATTGATTGTCATCTTTCACATGTGCATGACATGATTAAAAGTTTGAATTTTGAAAAAAATTAAGATAATTGATTGTCATCTTTCACATGTGCATATTTTATTTGAATATTTTCAAAAGTGATAGATGTTTTTCTTGACTTATGCAAAATGTAGATGTCTTTGTTTGAAAATTTTGAAAAGTAAAGTGTACTCCTTTTGTTATATGCAAAAAGTAAAATATTAGATTTGAAATTTTTGAAAAGTAAAGTGTGTTCCTTTTGTCACATGCAAAAAGTAAAAAGATTTGATTTGAAATTTTTGAAAAGTGAATGATGATATCTTTGATATGTGAATCTTTTTAAATTTGAATATGAAGTCTCATATGCCTATAAATAGATCATTTGAGAGCTTCACATTCACAGCAACAAGAGCATGCAACATTCATTCAAAGTTTTCATTCTCTCTTCTCTAAACATTAAGCCTTAACTCTTATTTATTTTAAGAGATATAGTTTGTGCTGTATTGTTTTTATTTCACTCATTGAGGAGTGTTTTCTGATAACCTACCCACTATCAATTCTTGTATCAGTAAAAGGGTGTGTATAACCCTTGTGTGTGTAGAAGGTGTTCTACACGGGAAATAGTTAAATCACCAAGTGTGAGGTGATTGGAAGTGTAGAGGGTGTTCTACACGGATTCTTTGGAGCGGTGCTGCTCAAAGGTGTAATAGGTTTCTATCTCCACCTAAAAGAGATTGAATAGTATATTTGGGGATCCTTAAAGGGTAGCTTGAGGCGAGGACGTAGGCAGTGGGACTGAATCTCGTTAACATACTGAGTTTGCTTTTCTCTTACCTTTACTCTTTATATTTATTACTGTTTCATTTTTTGTTTATATTTTATATTGTATACTTGATTTATAATTGTTAATTTTTTAATACAACTCAATTCACCCCCCCTCTTGTATTAGTCATCTGGGCAACAAGTTTGAAGTATAATTTATATATATTTTTATATATAATTTATTTATTTATAAACTATTTTAAAATAATATACAAAATAATATCAATATAAAAATATTTTATTTCAGTATTTGACCAATATATCTATCGAGACGCTAATTAAAACATAATCGTCTCCCTCCTTTAAATGGTCCTGAATTTAGCTGTAAACCGAATAATTTGGGCTAGAAATACGAGAGGCCCAAACTAAAACTGAGCAATTTGTGTTTGTAATAAATAAATAATAACGATGATGTGTATAAATAATTTTGAGTTAATTAGCCAATCATTTAGTACTAAATTACAAGATATGGAAGAGATGATAAAAAAATAAATAAATAAATACTAATTAATATCCATACGTATGTAAAATTTAAACCAGTCAAAACTCATTTCTGAGTTAGGCAAAAAGCAGGCCTCAGGATAATAATATATTAATATCCTTTATCCTATATGTGTTGGTAAAAAGTAGGATTTTTTTTTTGTTAATATATTTTGGGTGGAAAAGTGATATGAAAAATAAATAGTAAAAGAGAGGAAAAGGAAAGAAAAGAAATATTCCATTTTTAGGCCCAACCCCAATTTTGCCAATCTCTGCAAGCTCTAATCCCCCTACCTATATCTATCCCAGATTCATCATTCAATTTCACAGAGACAGAGAGAGAGAGATAGAGAGGAGACCGTCCACATCACCGTCAGGGAGTAAAATGTAAATCCATAAACGGACTATCCATAGCCTCACCGACACGTATGGATGTCGCAAATCCCGTTCAGTTAAATTTTTTTTTTTTTTTTTTAATCTTTTATTATTTATTTTCTTTAAGAAAATTTGAAAGAATGGGAGAGAAGCTTCTGGAAAGAGGCCACGGAAGAAGCAGCAGCTCCACGCACTCTCTTCTCTCGCCTTCAGTGGGCCCCACCCCTCCTCTTTTCACTTTTTCCTGATCTTTTTCTCTCCCTTTCTTTCTCGAACCCACTAATATTACCTTTTTTTTCTCCTACCTTCTATCATTTACTCTCCCCACACCCCCGAACCTTCTAGAAGCATCAAAACCACTCTCTCTCTCGCCGTTAGCCGTCTGCTGGGTTCCGGCCGGCCGCCAATGTTTCGGTTGATACTGCTTGATTAGGTTACGTGGCGTAGCTGCGCGATATCGTACTTGTCTGTTTGGTTGGTGAGAATTCTCTCTCTCACTTTGTTCGCCAAAGAAACATATCCGTTTTTTCCATGGTAACTTTGACCAGAATCATTTATTTCAGAATCATTTATGTTTTGTTGAATTCGTTTCTTGGTTGCTCATAACAAAAAAAAAAGTAATAATAATTCGTTTCTAGGTTTCATATTCTCCGTCTGGACGTTAAGAAAACTAGTGGAAAACGAAGGAATTATACCCTCAAATTTGAGATCTTGCCCCTGTTTTTTTGGTGCTTATATCAGTTTCCTGAGATGAAGCAAGCAATATACCGCTTAGGTACTGTTTCTATATTATTTGTCAACTAAGCAGAAAATGGATGGTAATAATTAGTTGTATATACGTATAAAATCACCGGTTTTTGTCCTATTTATCTTAAGAGTTCATGAATAATCAGATAAAGCCAACACGGCAAGTAGGGGCCTCTCTTGAAGGTTCGAGCGTTTTGTGCCTCGGATCCGAAATCGAAGGTCATGGCATCATTGCCGGTCGAACAGACTGGCGATTCCGGACCGGTGCATGGATCGGGAGAGTCGCAGAGATCTCTGCCTACTCCATTTTTGATCAAGACCTTCCAACTGGTGGACGACCCCTCCGTGGACGACCTCATTTCCTGGAACGACGACGGATCCACCTTCATAGTATGGCGGCCCGCAGAGTTCGCCCGTGATTTGCTACCCAAGTACTTTAAGCACAACAACTTCTCCAGCTTCGTTCGCCAACTCAACACTTACGTAAGCCTCCATGTCCATATACGCACGCAAAATGATCAAAAATTTTTCCTGTCACTTCAAGCTATTCGAGTTTTATTCCAGGTGTTGCTGTTTTATCTTATCGTATTTTACCGTTGAATTGTAGGGATTTCGGAAAGTTGTCCCGGACAGATGGGAATTCGCAAATGATTGTTTCAAGAAAGGCGAGAAAGGGCTCCTCCGGGACATTCAGCGCCGAAAGATCTCTCCTTCGCCGGTTTCTGTTACTGCTGCTGCTTCAGCGGCGGCGACGGTAACCGTGGCGGCAGTTCCGGCAGTGTTGCGTACACTGTCGCCTTCAAATTCCGCCGACGAGCAAGTGATCTCCTCGAATTCGTCACCGGTGGCCCACGCCCCTGCGGCGTTGGTGCAACGTTGCTCGAGCTTCACCACCACGCCTGAGATTCTGGAAGAGAATGAGCGGCTGAGGAAGGAGAACTCGCAGCTGAGTCACGAGCTTACTCGGCTGAGGGGCCTGTGCAATAGCATATTCTCTATGATGTCGAACTATGCATCCGGTCAATCGGACAGTGGCGGTGGTGGTGTTGGTGGTTGTGGTGGTGGTGGTGGGGTTTCCATTCCGGAGGGGAAGCCCTTAGAGCTTATGCCGGAGAAGCAGGTTACAGTAACGGGGGAGACGGCGTTGTGCAGTGGTGCCCACAAAGCGGACGAGGAGGTGGGAACGATGCCGAGGCTGTTTGGGGTTTCAATCGGTGTAAAGCGTGCGAGGAGGAACGAGGAGGCGGAGGAGGAAGATGAGGAGGAGGAGGAGGACGACGATCATCAAGCGCAGGAGGAGAGGGAAGGGCAGAATCGAGAAATGTCGCAGGAGAAAGAGTCAGGGTCAGACGTGAAATCAGAGCCGTTGGATGGGAATTCTGAGCATAAGGAACCCCCGTGGTTGGAACTTGGAAAATGAGGGGAAGGGATAAGGTGAGCTGTGATTTTTGATTTCGAAGAGAGGGGTCACGTCACGTGACTAAAACGAAAGAGTATGTTGCTGACGTTGGTGGTGTTGAAGTTGTAACTGCGTGAAATAGATTTTTAACGTAAGAAGAAGAGAAAGAAGCAACGATCTGCTGGAGCCAGCAGACAAGGTGTAGTAGTTGCTTCTGGTAACTTAAGAAGTTTGATACGCGGATGGTGGAACAGCTGACTCAAGAAGCCCACGAGGGAAGAGAGTTGGTCGTTAAAAAAGAACTATAACAAGTGCACAAAAAAGTACAAAGTTGTTTTTCTTTTTTGTTAAAAAAAAAGAAAGTGTGAGGGGCCTATTTGGATCAGCTTGTTGGGTGTAGGTGTAGGTGTTGGTGTTGGTGTTGCTGGTGGTGAAAGAGAAGTAGAAGGCGTAGCGGCCAACCGGTTGTTTAAAAGCAAGCAAGTGTTCCACATGCGAATGTAATGTTATCAAGTGCAGACTCCAAACATTGGCTAGTAGTGGTACTGCTGGTGGTGGTACTTTGTTAGATATGTAATAATTTAGTGCTACCATTATTGTCTCCTTCTTCAGGTTTAAAAGTTGGTTCTAGCCTTCCACAATTGTGGTCCACTGTCATTTGCTTTTATTTATTTATTTTTTTAAATTCATTTATCAACCACGTCAGTAATTTTCTATTTCTTTTTTTCTTCTCCTGGCTGGTCATTCCGAGTCGGGTTTGTTCTTATCTCGTTGATTTGGTCAGATATTTTGTTTTACCGAATGGAGATAAACTATTTGCCTAAGTTAGGGTGAAAACCGATCATCACGGTTTGATTTCGGTCCAAAATCAAAACTGAATCAATATGATTTTTTGGCGAGATATCAACCAAAACCGGTCGATGAAAGGTGGGAAAACAGGCCAAGGTGGGAAAACAGGCCAGCGTAGTTTTGGCCTTTTGTCATCGGTTTATCGGCATTCTATCCGTTCTCAACATTCAACAAATTTCTCAACAATGTCAATATTCAACAATCGGATTAACAAATTCCATAGAGACAATCTAGAAATAAGAGGGAGTTTGTGTGTGGTGTTATGAACCTTAGAAGGAGATTGGGGATGACGATTTGAACTACAGTGCAATAAAACTAAATAAGTGAAATTTGAAAACTTAAATTAGAAGTGAAATTTGTCAATGAGAGAGGAGGAGGTGGTGGTTAATTGCGGCAAGTGACATCAAGGAGGAGTTGAGAAGGACATTTGTGACGACGGTGAGAGAGAGAGTGTAGAGATGAGAGTCTGTGTGTTGAGGGTGAGTGACGGCAAACACGAAGAACAGAGGGGGGTTCATTCAAATAAGGCCCTAATCCAAACCAGAATGACATCATTTGGTTGATACCAAACATCGTTATGTTTTAGTTTTTTTTGCTAGTTTTAAATAAAACGACGTTATTTCATTAACCATTTGTTCAAAATTGTAGGATCTAAACTCGGCGTTTCACTAATTTTAGTGAAACGATGTCGTTTTTTACCTATATATATGAAAAAATATATATATAAAGCAAAGAGTTAGATCAGTTCAACAGTTTTTCCTTGAGTCGTAATAGGATCGAATTGGTTGACATCAGTTTTGGCTTAAATCCTATTAGCGACCAATCTGATCACTTCCGACTGGTTTCTTCGATTTCCTCTACAACCATAATTTGCAATCGTGTTTGATTAAGTGTTGTCTAATTTTTTTTTGAAAGTAAATAAATATGGAGTTTATATGAAAAAAATTAATTTTTTAACAATAAATTTTACATTTTTTCTAAAATAATTGAAAGATATTTAAGCATTCTACGACTGTATGTATCATTATATATATAATAACTATAAGGATAAAAAGTAAGGTGTTTGGTCCTTCCTTTCGTTTGGAAAGGTAAGGTTTCTCTCTAGGTTTTTGCAAACCTAGTATATCCTCTTGGACTTTTAGTCTATGGAGGCTACTGTGATGGAGGGGGATTTGTCCACTGTGTGAACGACTGAGGCTAACCGAGACAAAACAGCAAGAAGTGGCAGTTGGGGAGGAAGAGATTCTTTTGTCGAAAGAGAAAAGTAAGCAGTGCATAGCCTTTTATGTTTTATCAGATCGTGATGCTAATAAAGGTGCCTCGAAGAGTACGATGTTGAGGGTATGGAAAGTGGAAGGGAAGACAATCATCAAGGAAGTGGGCCAAAATAGATTTCTCATAGAACTAAAGAAAATCAATGATAAGCAAAGAATTCTAAAAGGCAGACCATGGTCTTTTGATAAATATTTGCTTTGTTTGCAAGATTGTAAAGGCATTGATTCAATCAAACAGATTCTGTTCTGAAAGGAGACTTTTTGGGTTCAATGCCATGATCTCCCATTTGCAGCGATGAATCAAAAAACGGGGACTAATATTGGATCACGTCTAGGGGAGGAGCTTCATGTAGACACTCATAGTAGTGGAATATGTTGGGGAGAATATTTACAAATTAAAGTTTTAATGGATATTACCAAGCCGCTGTCTAGTGAAAGAATTCTCATCAATAGGGGTTCTAAATTCTGGATACCTTTCAAATACGAAAGTCTTCCAAATTTTTGTTATCATTGTGGTCGTTTGAAACATTCTACAGGTCGTTGTGAAAAGAAAGAACAAGGAACAACAATTGGTGACGGTTTCAAATAGCAATATGGCGTCTGGTTGCAAGCAGGTGGAAGGAAGTCTGTACCAATAACACAGAATGTGGGCAATAAGCATGATCAAAAAGGCCATTCGAAAAAAGACTGCCAGGAGGAGTTCGGTCATGATCAGAGCAACATTGCCATTAATGGAAAGGATAATCATGTGGAAGAAAATACAGAAGCAGTTACAGAATCAACTCCCAATATGTAGGAGCAGTTACTGGGACATAATGCATATGCAATGGAATCTGAAATGGTGAATATCCAAGCAGATGGAATGGACATTACAGAAGAACCAGAGATTTGTGTGATTGATACTAAAAAGAAAATTACCAGTTCCATGCAAAAGTCTCGCTCTAAATTGAATTCAATTTCCCCTGTTCGGGTAAAAAGTCAATTAAAGCCAACTCTTGCAAGCCTTACTAGCATAAACCTTTCTGTCAAAAGCAAAGGCCTGACCAAGGAAAGATTTGGAAAAAACGTGCTAGAGCAGGCCCATGTGTGGCAAGTGAACAGAGGGCAAAGAATGCAAATATTCAGCAGCAAAGCACTGAACGTAAATGCAAGGCATAGTGGATTGCAAAGGAAGAATCTTTAAAGAGAGGTAGACAATTATTAGATAAAAAGGATGACCTGGATATGGCAGAGGCTGCAGAGCAGCCCTGCCAAGCATCATGAGGCTTCTATGTTGGAACTGTCGAGAGTTTGGGAACCCTCGGACAGTTCGAGAGCTTCACTATTTAGTGAAGGAAAAGTCCCCAAGTCTAGTATTTCTTTCCGAGACTAAACTTAGAAAATAGGAAACTTATTAAAGAAAATATAGCTTTGTTACAAGAGCTACAACAGCCTAACTCGGGCGGATGAAATGAATCTATAAAAGAGGCACAAAAGCAAGTAGATGTAATGTTAGAAGATGAAGAGAGTAAATGGAGGCAACACTCTAAGCAGTTGTGGCTTAAGGGAAGGGATAAGAATTCTTCCTATTTTTACAAATGTGCTTCCCAACGAAAGAAACAAAACACCAGCAAGAGATTTTTGAATGATAGTGGTGAATATGTTACCAAACATGAAGATGTAAGCATATTGTTTACAAGCTTTTACCATCGCCTTTTTATGTCATCTATCCCGAGTGGCATTGAAGAGGTAGTTCAAGACCTTGAGCCTAAAGTTACAAAAGATATGAATGAACAGTTATAAAGAGAATGTACTGATGAGAAAGTAAGGCAAGCTGTTTTTGATATGGATCTTATGAGCTCTCTAGGACCCAATGGCTTTTCCGCCGAATTTTATCAAGAACATTGGAAAGACGTTGGAAATGGCCTTTGTGCTTCTGTCAAATAACTTCTATCAAAAATGCGAGGCTTCAAAGAGATAAATGATATTTTTATTGTTTTAATTCCTAAGAAAAAGAGTCTTTTATCTATATATGATTTTAGACCTATAAGTCTTTGTAATGTTCTTTATATAATTGTATCGAAAGTGTTGGCTAATAGGCTTAAATCTATCTTGTCCTCTCTTATTTTTCCAGCTCAATGTGTTTTTGTTCCAACAACATTATTGTGGCCTATGAGACAATGCACTCTATGAAGCACCAAATCAAGGGGAAGAGGGAAGGATATATGGTGCTAAAATTGGACATGAGCAAGGCATATGATTACACTGAGTGGACGTTCTTAGAAGCTGTTATGCGAAAGCTAGGCTTCGGTGAAGTGTGGATTGCTCTTATCATACAATGTGTTCAAATTGTGAGATATTATTTGATTATCAATGGAGAAGCCCAAAGTCAGTTTCAACCAACAAGAGAATGGGATCCTCTGTCCCCGTACTTATTCATTCTATGCTCAGAAGTTCTGGGAAACATGTTGGATAAAGCTGAGATAAAGAGACTCATTTTTGGATTCCCCTTTGCAAGAGACGGCCTTTTTTATAACTATTTATTTTTTGCAAATGACAGCATTATTTTCTGCTGTCTCTAACTTGTTGCGATATTTTGAACAAGCCTCGGATCAGAGATTGAACATGGACAAGACATCCATTTATTTCAGTCTTACACCAGTTTAGATATCAAGCGGGCAATATTGCTTGCAGCTCAAGTCAGGGAGGCAAATCATTTGAAAAATATTTGGGCTGACCTGTTTATGTAGGAAGAAATAAACTTGTTGCCTTTAGACCAAGTTAGATTCGATCCGGAGTAGAATGAACAGCTAGAAAGTTAAATTTATCTCCCAAGTAGGAAAATATGTTCTTATTAAATCGAATGTTCAAGTGGTTCCTACGTATTGCATGAGCATTTAAGCTTCCAAAGAGCATCTTGAAAGCTATAAATAGACAAGTTAAAAAATTTTGGAGGGGATGCAGAGGTGACAAAACAAAAACTCAGTGGCTCCCTTGGAACCTGTTGGGATCATCGAAATCAGTGGGTGGCCTAGGCTATAGAGATTTCGAGCTGTTCAATTTAGCATTATTGGCAAAGCAGGGGTGACAACTCATCCATAACCCACACTCTCTGGCATCGATGGTTCTTAAAGCTAAGTATTATAGTAGATCCGATTTCTTGAATAGCAAACATGGCAGCATTGCTTCATATCTATGGAAGAGTTTTATGGAAGCAAAAGAGTTGTTGAAGGAAGGTTAATTTGACGGATTGGTAATGGAGAATCATTTGTTATTGGCAAGGATAAGTGGCTTCCTCAACCATTTTCTTTCCTTATTCAAACCCCGCTGACGAAGAGGTACAAAAATAGAAGGGTATGTGAACTTATGAATAGTGAAACGAGAACGTAGAATTCAAGTTTGCTAAAGGATGTTTTTTCGGAAATGGAAGCTTCCCTCATTCACAAAATCCCAATCAGTTGGTGTGGTAGCCCAGATAAGTTAATTTGGATAGGCACGAAAGATGAAAGATTCACAGTTAAAAGTGCCTACCATCTACTTTTTCAGATGAAGTGAGATTCTTTTGGCCAATGTTCATCAAACAATCATCAGAATGAGGTATGGCAACATATTTGAAAAATAAGTTCACCAAATTCTAGTAAGATGTTATTGTGGAGAGCTTCTCATGAATCACTCCATACTATTCTAAATTTGAATAGGAGGAAGATAAAGGAGTCCCTGTTATGCCCAATATGTCAGTTGGAGCCAGAGTTTGTGATTCATGCTTTGTGGTCATGCGCTTTAGCTCAAGATGTATGGGGATGTAGCTTGAGGAAATTACACAAAAGATCAGTTAGGCCTTCTTATTTCCAAGAACTGGTTTGCCATATGTTAAAGAATCTATCCGAGGATGAACTGGATGTATTTACAAGCACTGTGTACCTGATTTGGAAGAGAAGAGATTTTTTCGTATTCGAGAACAGATTTGAAGGTCCTGAGGCAATATCAAAGGCTACAAGACTGCAAGCAATTGAGTATAAAGAAGCAAACCGCAAGTTGGAATAGGGTAGGAACAGAGAACTTTCATCTCCTCAAAGTTGGATCCTGCCACCTCTAAACAAACTCAAAATAAATTAGGATGCAGCTTTGAATTCAATAAATTGCCGAGTGGGAATCAGTGTAGTAATCAGAGATTGGAGAGGCAATGTGAAGGCGTTGATGATGTCGTAGAGAGATGCATTTCCAGATGCTTTTGTGGCTGAGTCTATTGTTTTCATGAAAGCATTTTTACTATGCAAACACTTGGAGTTGCAGACAATTATATTGGAGGGTGATGCGATGAATGTGGTGAATTGGAGTACACCAAGATTATTATTGCAAGATACAAAAGCAATGTTAGAGCACTTCCATTCCTGGTCAGTGAATTATATACTTAGAAATGTTAATGTTATTGCTCATATATTAGCTAAGGAAGCACTCAAACTTTCTGAGGAGAACATAGTGTTGGAGGACATTCCTCTTTGTATCCATCATTTTCTAAGTTGAAGATGAATGAGTATATCTCTTTTCAACAAAAAAAAAAAGATAAGAAGTGTTATAGAGATAAAATGATTACATAAAAATAAATTCATAGAATAACATGAATTGATGTAATTTATTAAATTATTTATGATAAAAGTATTTTTATAATCTAACGTATCATATCGAGTTATGTTTATTTTTATATAACTTTTTTGTATGATTAAAGTATTTTTTTAAGGCGATGGTAAGGGCTGCCTGGAATAGCGTGATCTTGTATTTGATTTTTTAAATATATTTTTTAATATGTTTAGTTATTAAAAAAGTACACAACTTTATTAATACTTATTTTTTTTAATTACTAAGTAAAGAAATTAAATATTAAAACAGTATCTCGGTTTGGATTGAGAGGGATTGTCAATCTATTTCATCTCATCTTATCTTATAATTTTATAAATTTTTGCACAATCATTTAATATTTTTTCAAATGCTAAAATAATAATATTTAAAAATAATTATTTTATTTTATTTTTGACTTTTATTTCAACTCATTTCATCTCAACTCACTATCCAAACTTAACACCTAATTTGGGTCATGTATCATTTTATCTCAAATCTTGATTTTGGTTGGGTTTGGTTGTCGAACTCAACTGAGTTCAACTAAGTTTAGTCTACTTTTCAGTCAAGTAATAATATCTGAACACAAAAAAATAAAAAATAAAAAATCTAAACACTCCATTCTTAAATTATTAAACTAATCTCAACTTCAAATCTTTTTATACATGTGACTTACAACATTTTTTAATTTAACACTATTTTATTTATGAAACCCACAACCTTTTTTAAATTTTCATAAATTTATATAAATTTATTTTATTATTTAAATAAATTTAAACTCATTTTAAATAAATTTCATAAAATTTATTCTATCATTACTATTCATAAAAAATTTAACTTATCTTAAAATCTAAAAGCAGCAAATAAAAGAGTTCGAAAAGAAACTTTTTGACAGGAAGAAAAAACCAAAAAAAGAAACAAAAGATATATGTTATAAAACTAAAAAAGAAAATACTACTACTGTAATAGAAATATAAAAAAATTCTTAAAAACTGAAACTTTCTTCTTTTTATATATTTTTTTTATGAATTTCAGAACGATTGAAACTCATATTTATGGATTTTAAAATTACTATGCAAGTTACTATACAAGTTACTATGCAATACTTAAAATAATAGTGGTGGAGTCATTCACAAAATTATTGGTGGGACAGGGCGGCGACGACCGACGAAATAATTTCATAATACTCCCCCTTGAATGACAACCCATAAAAAATCTGTCTCGTTAAAACCTTATTAAGGAAAAATCCAGTGGAAAGAAAAATCAATGGCGAAGGAAAAAGAGTACAGTATTCTTATGTACCGCCAAGTGCTTTAAGATTGTCTCATTAAAACCTTGCAAAGGAAAACCTAGTGGGACAAAATATCAACGAAGGAAAAATAGTATAATCAGCATAAGTTTTCAAAACATTTATTTCCTGTAAAAAGTATACGACGATAGATTTTTGAGTTTTTACATTTCAATGTTCTACACAATCTTCTTGAATATCACAGTTGATAATGCTTTTGTAAATAAATCTGCCAGATTATTACTTGATCGTATCTTTGATATATTCTCATCTGATATAAGGAGTATTATTTTCATAGAAAATTGTTGGGCTATCATTGATCATGAGGAGACCAAACTTTTCTTATATGTTGAATTACTGATTTCAGTTAAATACACTCTCGACTTGTTCTATGAATTGCAATAATCTCTGAGTGATTTGAAAATGTAACATATATAGGCAGCTCCATATCTCTATCCAATATTGTCTGCTTTGACACTTCAGGGTCTTATAGGTTTAAAATGCGTCAGACAAGGTAGAGGAAACCCCACATATAAAGCACTTGACAGACTTAGTAGAAATCTGAAACCTGCAGTAATACTTAAACTCCCTCTGAGAATATACATCAGTTTTTCAAATAATAAATAAACATGATTTCAACATATATAACAGGATTAAGAATTCAAACATAATTTTCATCTAAATAATGCATTAGAGAGAACATGATAATATTCTTATCTAAAATTTTCTACCCCTCATTCGACGTTATTAGAGAGAATTTGTTTATGTACAGCAAAAAGAGTATTGGAAACCATCTATGTATGATAAAAGTTGTAAAAGCTTAAGGTCTAATTTGATCAGTTCGGTTGAAAATTAAATCCGCTTTACATTGTTGACAAACGAGCTCTTGAAAAGATTTGAAAGTTTTGGATTGTTATTTAAAAATAACCATTTTACCATTGGTTTATTCAAAAAAAAATTCTCACATTCTTCACAGATCTAGTTGTTATTCATCCAGAACGATATTATGTCTGATAGAAATTTTAATATTTCAGATTTGAACCATGAACTTTTTATACCTCAACCACTCATCTTTTCTGTTGAGACTGTAAATACCATAATAGGAGCAAAGATATATTTTTATAGTAAAACTGATTCTGAAATTGTTGCAGTATCAAAAACCTTTAGTGTTCAATATGCTGCCTCTCATACAACCATGTCTCAAAGGCTACTAGCGAGAACGAGTGAGGTTAATCATTTTAAAATCCAAATATCTGAATTGTATTAGACGCTTGCAACTAAAGATAGAAAAAATAAAAATTTAAAACAAGAAAACAAAGAGTTGAAAAAATTTGTAGATTGGTATTCTCGTGACCTGAAAATACGAATAGAAGAGCTGAACGAGAGAGAGCTCAAATACAAAATCAACAACAGCAACTAACGACAGAGGTTCAGCATTTACAAAAAAATCGGGATAGCTGCAATTAATCTCGTTGGCTTTTGAAATTATGCATCTAGCATATCTTGTAATCTTGACTAAGTGGGATTTGAAGAAATGATGATTTGTTTTATTCTTATTTTCATTTCTATAATAACCGTCTTTAGCTTATTTAATACGTATTAAATCTTCTTCTCATATCTATAATTCATCTGGATTTGCATTCTTATTTTACAAATTTTTAATGGCTCATCAATTTCCTTTCAATATTTCTCACGATCAATCTATGAGGTATCATTTACCTCAGTTACAAGTTATTCCTGCATTTTCTGCAGGTGTCATGTTGCAGTAAGCGAATGATCTGACTAATAGGTCAGATCGTGAAGTCGTTTATGAGTTGGTGACTCTCAGCACTTGATACTCTTCCTCTATTGTTGGATTTTTCAACCGGTTACAATCCAAAAATCGTGAGATTAAGGAGCTTAACGAGAAAATTTCCGTACTTCAACGACTCGTTCAAGAGTCTGACAGAAAAATAACAGACTTAAAGTATGAGAATAATGATTTAAAATCGTTACTTGCCTCTTCATTTCGATTGCCTAATCCTTTAGATAAGGATGACATGGTACTTTATGAAAATACATTTGAGAGATGAGGCAAGAAGTCTTATATTTTTATAATTAATCTAACATTTGAATAATATAATTTTTCTTTTTCAAATGTATTTTTTGAATTTATAGCAGTTCTTTGTGATCTCTTCAGGAGTTCTAACAAAATAAATCATCAACATAAACTGCAATAATGGCAAATCCGGATTCTGATAAAAACACATGGGCATATAAGATTATTCTCAAATCCTTATTTCAATAGATACTCGCTCATTCAATTATACCACATGTGTCCGGATTGCTTTAACTTATATAAAGATCTTTGAAGTTTTATAAAGTACATACTCTTAAATGTACTTGAATTAGATGTTTCAAGTATTTTATATCTTTATATATGTAATAATCTAATGATCCTTATAAATATGCAGTGACCACATTCATCAGCTGCATATCTAATCCTTTTGTAATAACTAAATCGATTAAAAATATGAATGTGATTGCATTCGTAATAAGGAATTATGCTTCCTTATAGCTAATCTCGAATTTCTGCAGGAAATCTTGTACTACAAATCGTGTTTTGTACAGCACAATTTCATTACACTTTCGTATAAATACTCATTTATATCTGACATGTATTACACCATTTGGTGTTTGGACAACAGGTTCAAATACATCTCGCTTCACTAGCGAATTTGATTCAGATTCAATAGTTGCTTTTCATTTTTGTCCAATCATTTCTACGTCGACATTATTCGACAACTTTTTACTCACTTTCTTCATTATTTCTGGTAATGTCAAAGGTCATCATATATGTTGTCGACAACACTTTTATTTCTATCAATAATTTTTTCAGTATTCATGAAATGTATTGAGATCTCATTATTTCTCTCTAGGGGAAAATATTTCATGACACCTCTTCAAGAGGTTCCTCTTCAGGAGGTTTGTACTTTTCAGGAGTTTTCTCTTCAAGAGTTATACTCTTCAGAAGTTACCTCTTCAGGATGTTTTTTCTTCAGGAGTTTCTTTTTTTGTACAGAAAGTTTGGATAAATCTTATTACTTGTGTTGTGGGTACGGTCTCTACAGGAGCATCGATTTCTTTTCTTTTGCACCAATAAGTTTTCAACACTTCAGGTGTGTCTTAAACTTATCTATTGTTGTTTTAATAACTTGTCATTTAGGAACTTCAATTTTTGGTTTAAGTATTAACAGCAGTAATATATGATTTTACAACACATTTAGTGTCAATAAATATATCCAGTAATTGATTTGCAACGATTTGCAAATAGGTAATCTTCTGAACTTCTAGTTCACATTCATTTGTAAGAGGATCAAATTTAGACAGGATTTTATTATCTCAAATAATTTCTTATCGTGCTTCAGACACCGATATTTCATTATTTCAAAACATGATGAAATATTAATAAACTTATATATAAAAGTTTAGTATAAGTGAATCAAGTGTTTGGCCATACAACATGTACGTGACCACTATTCAATCATATTATATTTATGACAAACATCTTTATCTTTCTATGAAAAATTATTCTGAGAGTTTTTACTCTTCTCTGAATTGGATCATTTCTGATGATACGATATATTATTATCATTTTTAGTGTTGTCACTTCTGGACCAATACTTCTATAGTTTTTCTACCACGTCTACGCCCTTAGTTCCTTTGAAATGATGCACGGTTCACTTTTGGAAATTGTGTAAATCCAATATCATTAATAAGTCGTAATTGGTAATTTATTAACAAAAACTCATTATTTAGCTCAATTACTATAAGACAAAATAAAAGTTCAGAATATTTGTTGAACTTTCACTCTCGATACTGC